>OX596286.1:10386890-11071198 GCA_951394225.1 Harpalus rufipes
AAGTATATTTATATTATTTTCAATTAGTTTTTATAAAAACGATTTTATAATTACTACTTATTGTTACTGTTGTTATTTTTTTATGTTTTCATAAATCTAAAATTATTATTTATTTGTATTTTAATTGTACTATTACTTGTCACAGGTATTTAAATTAAACATTTATGAACAATTATGTTAATAAATCATGAATTGTAGAATTGTGCAAATGCCAACAACCATGAAGAGACAAATTCAACAATAGTATGAACTATTTATAACAAGGGGAATAATTTAGCTGAACTGATATTGTTTTAGAAAATAGTTAAATAAATAAATCATTACAATAATTACTTTTGCAACTAATATTTTCATTATTAGTTTTTTTTTAATTATATAAATATAAAAAATATAATCCTACAAGCGCAAAATAGCAAAATAAAAGAATCGGCCTAAGTTAACTGCCATTTCAGCAATAATTTCTATAGACAGGAATTGTTAACAGAATCAAAAAGGAACAATTTTACAATGACATAATCAACAGATTTGCTAATATGAAAGAACTCAGGATTGAGTTAATATTTTTAATATTCCGTACATTTACAAAAGATATAATATCTTATTGTGTTGATTATTTATGTTTGACCTTGAACTGAAACAGAATATTTTTTTCAATATATGGCCTCACCTCACTTTAAATTCACGCACCGCCACTGATACCCGCATACTATACTCCAAACAGAGCCAGTTTTATATATTCGGGGGCACGAAGTGTAATTCATTCGCCCTATGCTCCATCAAATAAGTAAAAAAAATGCGCAGTGTAAAAATTAAATATTAATTACATTATTGTTATTCAATAAACACGATTTTCAAAATCAAGTATGTATGTTGAATACTTGAATTAAGCAAACATACGAGTATTACCATTTAATTTTGAGTAAAATCGTTTACAGTAAAACCTCACTAATTTGAACCTCTAAATTCGAAACAATATTTGTTCTCTACAATTCGAAAAAAATTAGAGATTAAAACGAAATATTTACGCCGCCAGTCTTGATCGCCTGTTCAGAACAAGAAAAATGACAAGTTCAATCTTGACCATGGTTTTGTTTTGACTCTGTCTCTTAGTCAGTTCTTTGTGAAGATTAATCCGTAGGTGGCACATTAGTAAGAAATATTTTAAACTTCTGTATTTCGAAATTTATTTCTCTGACCTTCATTATTCAAGAAATTTAATTATACAAAAAAATTATAATTCGAAAGTTTTCTCTCCCCCTTATATTCGAATTAAAGAGGTACGGCATTTCCCATGGTGATTTCAATGGATATTTATATTCCTATTTGTCATTGCGTATCTGTCATCTGTCGTAGGCACATTCTAAAATCCGGCTTTTTATAATACACCTTAGCGTTTTAAAAATGACTAGGCGAATTCTAAGATAAATGTTTGAATATGTATTTGCGAATATAATTTTCTAAACATACTTTAAACACACAAAACTAGCTCCGAATGTTGTGCATTAGGTTAAATTATTTATCTAATTCCGTTTTAAAAAGTTGAATTTTACCTAACTTTATTACGTTATGAAATGCCACTTTTTACATAATTGATACTAAATGAGTTTTACAAATCTTTATTCACCATCATTAAAGTAGTACATATGTCGATTCCTAACCTTTTAGAGGTTGGGAAATACGTCATTCCTAACTGCAATGACAATCTCTTGGATGGTAAATAACAGATTTTACTTCCACCAGACGACTTGGAAATGTTTATGTAGGGGTTGCCTAAGAACATTGTCGTAGGTCCTATAAAATAGTAGGCTAAATAAATTTTAATAAATCTGTCAAAAAATATTAATAAAATTAAAGGTTGTAACTCACTGATTTATTCTGAAAATTATTGATTTAAAAAGAGGATGATTGTTAATGGCCTAGTTTACACCGTATGACCTGAAGTAGGCCAGACCTATATGTGACCTATATTAGAACAAAGTCAAAAAAATGTATTGTTTACACCGCATACTTTAGAACCTAGGATAGGTGGGATATAGGCAGAATATAGGTACTAGTTTGTACCATCTAGCGATTTAATTTTAAGTTAAAAAAGCAATTCTTCCTTTTAACTTTTTATCATTCATTTTTATATACAAAATTTCACTACTTATTTAGGTACTTACTCTTACTGTCAAACAAAACTGTCACAATATGTGTAAACACAGATCTACATATAATAGCTATTTGTGTATTAAGAGCGCAAAATAGGACATTGTCGATTGAGAGGTTGTTGTTCTCTCGAAATCGACAATGTCCATTTGCGCTCGAAACACATACAAGATTTTTTCTACAGTCGCTACCATAACAAAAAATAATAAAATGTACACTTTGTACTTACACTACTACTCAATTAATAAGGATTAATATAAAGAAAAAACGTCTTTTATGTTTAATTTATCGTTATTTCCCATTCTTCTTGACCTATTGCTTCAATCTAATCTAAACATTTTATACTTTCGTTTTTGTAAATGAATGCCCTATTTTATTTTCACAATAGTGCGGCATTTTTTTTTTGGTTATGTAATATACCGCCGGAGCAGTTATGTCAGACTGATTTGTAAAGGTGGTAAAATGTGTCACTATAGTGCCATTAGTTCCTGACTAAACGTTTCCAGAAGTGACATTTCTCAACATTGTATAGTTAGAAATTTGGACAGCGAGCGTTTTTTCTACTTTGTCGCGCTAGAGCGGCAAAGTGACATTTTGCGTTGACAAATGAGAGCGCAAATGGCTACTTTCTATGTAGACTGTAGAAAAATTTATTTGTAGATCTGTGCGTGTAAATTAGTATCACTGTACTCAATATTACCGACATCTACTCTACCGTATAAATTTCTAACTATTTTAGGTATTAGCTGTTTACACCGCAATAAATACATTTAGGCCGAGGCCCAGTATAGGTCAGGTCACATGAAAAAGTGGCCTGACCTAAGCCAGGCCGCTCCATATTTTAAGTGTTTACACCAGGTGGCCCAAATGCATTTATGTCGAATTTGGGGTATAGGTCGAATATAGGTGTACGGTGTAAACTAGGCGAATAAAATAGTATACACCTCGATGGGAGTTTCAATACAGCCTCGCGCTGTATCACACATCGAGGCTTCGCCTCTCGGTAATATACTTACGCTCTCGGCTGTAATGCAACATATCCCACGTCGGATGTAATATACTATTACATAACTGAATTACGTAAAGAATATTACACAATTGATAACTGATAATATAAGAAACAAGAATATATCAATAATAATTTCTTTAATATCAGTTTATGAATTATTGGTTCATGGAGTCATTTCACATTTTCTAATTTATTTTTTTCTTGAAAGAATAGGTCGAATTAAATATGTAGGTGTATGTTTTACACTTTACAAGTCTTTAGAATCAGAGCTATGATTTTTTAAAAGTTGTCTTTAATTTTAAATATTTGGACGCTGACGTCACGGCTTGGTGGATGTGGCAGTTGTTGTGTTTGGAACTATGATTGTTTGGGTTATCAGTTGTCAGTTTGATTTTGTGACAGCAACATATTGTTAACTAAAAACATATTTCCTACAACTTTTGGTATTTATTTTAATAAATGTTGTATTTACATACCTATACTCTTAAATCTGCTGTCACATGTCACAATTTTAAGTTAATTTATTTACAACAGCAAACGGAAACTACGTGGACCGTTGTGTGTGTGAGAGGAATGTCTTTGTGTAACAAACCGTGACGTCACGAATTTTACAGCCGCGAAAGTTTATTAGCAAATTTATGAATGAAAAGTCGCATATTTTATGTTATTTTATATTACTATATTTATTAAATGAGACGGATTTCACCATTTTATAAAAAAAAAACGTTTTTTTTTTTTTAAATGACCCCATTTCTCTACATCAGAAGGAAGATCTATATTAGATTCAGAACATATTCAAAACTCATTTTCAGTGATGACTGACATATAAAGCATTAAATTAATTTATTTTCATGGCAACGCTTTGGTAAATTGATTTTAAAATATATACCTTGAATTATTATAGAAAAACCTAGAAGTTTGTGTATTTTTAAATTATTTTAGCGGAATTAGATAAAATTTTGTATATAAGACGTTATGTAAACGTGATATTGTTTGACTCACATAATTTAGAAAACTCGCTTCGCTCGTTTTGGCAAATGTTATATTCAAACAATATCACTCTTTTCGTAACTGATTATGTAAATAACTAAGTATATTTAGTATTTAGAGAATTATCCAAGTTAATTTATTCCAAAGTCATCATTTTACATATCCTCTAGTTATTTTAAAATTGAAAACAACTAGGCGTATTATAATAAAATAAATTTTACAATTATGCTTATGACATATCAATAAACAATGTAGACCATCGAGTTAATATAGCTCTGAAATAGAGTTGCCACCTCTTCGGGTTTGACGTGAAGCCCTTGGGTTGCAGGCACTGTCTCCGGTTTTCTATTTATTATCTTATTAAACAAGAGACAAGAAACCAACTTGCACGCCTGGAACAAGAGGCTGAACTCGTGGGACTTAAAATTAATGTTCAAAATGCGCGTAAGCTCTTATAACACTCGAACATTTGTAATTGAATGTCAGGAAATAGTTCTGCTATCTTGGATGTATTCTAAATCAAGATCAGCAAAAAACTAAACAAACATTTGTAAATAGGTGTCTTAGACGTACCTATCTGTAAAATTCACTGGTCGGAAAGAGTGAGCAACGAAGAACTGTTGCAACAAACAAAACAAGAAAACCATCCATAGAGGTCAAGAGAAAAAAATAGGGTTGGATGTTGGATCGAGCACACTCTAAGAAGAGGAAGCCAAAATATAGCAAGAAAACCATTAGAGTGGAACCCGCCAGGCAAACGCAATGATGGGCGCCCCTGCCTTTCCTGAAGATCAACCCTCAAAGATGCCGAAAAAATGAAGATGTCATGGATAGAAATCAAACACATTGCAACCAACCATAATAGATGGAAACTCTTCATTGAAGCCCTATGCTCCACAGCGGAGTAGAAGGAACACTATGTACATTAAAAAAGTATAAAAAAAATTGAGGTTATATATACTGACAAAAATTAGTTTAAAAAGCTTAACCAACAAGTGTTTCCGAAAAAACAAAAAATCGAAGAAAACAGATTATAAAAAAAGAATAAATTTTTATTTGAATTATTTTTCTCAATTTCTAATAGTTATACGAAGTTATTTGAAAATTAAATACTGGCCAAGGTCGGCACAACATTTTATTTTGTACAATTATTTGTTTTTTTTTTTTAACAAAAACATATCTAAGATGACCTCTAAAAGGTAAACAAAAGTCTCATTTAATCGAAGTCGTAACTCTTATAGTTTTCAATATAGCAGAGGTAAACCCCATAAAATAGTATATTATGTTATTAGGAGTAGAAAGCGGTCTTTTTGTGTTGAGGCGCTAGCCGAGGCCAGGCAAGCTGGGTAAAACACAAAAAGGGCGTTCTGCTCCGAGTAACATATACTATTTTTTCTTCAAGTGTTTCAAAGAAAACTGGAGATTTTTTAAATATTATTCTAGAATTGTTTTAATTATAGCGTTTGCAATTTCAGCCATAGTTGGCTGTGTACACTACAAAACACAAACGATACAACTGTCAAATAACAATTTTTCAATATGGTCTGTGTTGCTGTGACAACTGCTGCCGCCAGCGCCAGCGGTGAACTAAGAAGCTAATATTTTTTTACTAGTACAAAAATGAACAACATTGTTGTACTAGTAATAAAATGAATATCTTCTATAGTGTCTGTATAGTAGCATAATATGAATATTATTGTACACTTGAAGAAAAACTCATTTTTCACTGCCTTATATCTCGGAAACTATTGAGGATCAGACATACAGGGGTGTATTACGGAAAGTGAAACATAGGCGTTTAACATGGGAACTCAGTTTTTCCGTGCGCATTGCTCCCCTAATTATTTTAGACAAAAAGTTTCAAATGGCTGTTGTAAAGCATTTCTACATCCGATTCAATAAAAAAAAAAATTTGGCTACTTCATAACTGCAGAAAAAAAATTGAAAATTCACGGAATTACAATTTATAGTATTAGCCATGGAATTAGAAACAATAGACGAACAAAAGCGTAACGTTTTATTACGTCAGTGTCAGAATAATGATTGTCAAAATAAATACTTGTAATTTGACGTATAAAACGTTACGCTTTTGTTCGTCTCTTGTTTCTAATTCCATGGCTAATACTATTAAATTGTAATTCCGTGAATTTTCAAATTTTATTTCTGCAGTTATGAAGTAGCCAAAATGATTTTTACCTCTCGCTAAGAGAGGTATTGGATTCATGCTAAAAATCGCATATCCAGATTTTATTGAATAAGCACGTCCCTACAATCCGATTTTAACATTTTTACGATGATGTCTGTGTGTGTGTGTATGTGTGTGTGTGTGTGTGTGTGTGTGTGTGTGTGTGTGTGTGTGTGTGTGTGTGTGTCTTGTGTCTGTGTGTGGATGTATGTGTGTGTGTATGTATGTAGGATGTTGGAAGGACGATTACTCAAAAACTATAAGACTTTATAATTTGTTTAACTACGTATTTCCCAATCGGACATTCATGGGAAGATCTGAAAAGGTTTTGGTAACAATTGGGCAAGCGGAAGTAGAAGATTCTTGAAAAAAAATCTTCTAAATATTATTTTTTGAATTTTTTTCTTGGTAATATTAAAGAAAATTAAATTCTCTATCTGATACATTTAAATATTTTATTATATATTCTATAGATTTAGAGATAAAAGAAATATAATATATAAAATACTCTGTTGTAATAAATTTTACAGCCGAAAGAATGCCATGGAAAATAGTTGAAAATTTAAATTGTTTGTAACTGACAGATAAATGTCAGTTTCAGAAATCCGGAGACATTACAGAAGACTTTTTCTGGGAAGTACATACATTATATTATTTCTTAATGTATTAATAGTTAAATATTTAATATTATGGGTATATTACACATACCCATCAGAAATACTGTTACTCCCGACAATGAATTGGAAACATCTCGAAAAATTAGAAGAGTAGGACAAAATTTCTTCATAGAAGGAATTTAAATTTAAAAATCTAAATATAATGAATAGATATAACTAGAATTTTTGGTGTAGTGTAGTACAAGAAATGTTAAATACAATAGGGCGCGAGCAGTCATGTGACTTTGTTGGCTTTGACAAGCAGATATGGGGGCGCATGTCAGAATGATAGCTAGTAATAATGTATATAGATGTCAAATATCATTATTTCTCATTCTAAATTTAGTGATTTACCAATTCCATGTGGTTTATTTCCTCGACAAGTAAATTCCACAATCCAGGTGACAAATTAACTCCGTGAATTTAGAAAATCTTGAAATTTGACATCTATGTACATAATTACTAATTATCATTCTGAAACGGGCCCCCACATTGCTTGTCAAGGCCAACAATATAACATGACTGTTCGCGGCCTATACTTATGTAACCAAAAAAAGGGAAGTGGCGAGAGGTATTGTGCTGGCCACAACAGATTTTTTTTTATTGATTCGGATGTAGAAATGCTTTACAACATCCATTTGAAACTTTTTGTCTAAAATAATTAGAGGAGCAATGCGCACGGAAAAACTGATTTCTCATGTTAAATGCATATATTTCACTTTCCGTGACACACCCTGTATGGTAATTAAGCTTTTTACCTTCCATCACCTTTAGGTAAGGAAGGTATTGTCTTTGGTCAAAAAATTCAATGATGAGTTTTTAGTGTATAAGCATGTTTTAGGGTCCCTATAATACGATTTTACCATTTTTACGATGATGTCTGTATGTATGTGTGTCTGTGTGTGTGACAAAAGTTCCGGACCCCATAACTTCAATACCACGATTCCAAAAACTATAATTTTTTCGTATTCCTCAAGTTTACATCCAGAAGAACAAGTGATCAGATTTTGGTTATAATTGGTCAACCGGAAGTACCCTCATTTGAAGATTTAACAGGTAAATTTGATTTATTGACATTTAACGTTATTATAACTTAAAGAATATATTATTCTCTATACGATTTGATTACATTTTATACTTCATATTCAATAGATACAGAGTTAAAGAATTTTAAAGAAATTAAATTTTATAATTCAGCCAGCTATGTTAAACATGGAAATTACAAACTACTAATATATAATTCAAATTGACAGATGTCAGTATGAATAAAAAGTAAAATAATGTGGCAGGGCTGAGGATGTTGAAGTAGATGTTGGGGAAAACACGGAAAGATACGGTAAGAAAATAACTCTAGTATTACAAGTTTCTAGAAAGATACAAGAAATACGATTACATTAGTTTGAAAATGTCATGAGGAGAAATGAAGAATTATATTGGAACAAGAATGAATAGTTTAGTAATAGGATGTTGAAGAAACAAAAAGACCAAAGATACGATGGAAGGACTGTATTGCGGAAGACTTGAGAGAAAAGGAACTGAATGATAACGACACGCAAAAATAGTCAAGTACAATTTGCATAGTTTGTTTGTGAAATAATTTTACTGGAAATTTAGAATCTTTTGCAAGAAAAATTATGTATGGAATTTATACATTATACACAGGATTGACGGAAGGTATTGTGCTGGCCATAACAGATTTTTTTTACTCATTTTGGTCAGTACTATATGCCTTTAAAAAAAAATACTTTTTTTTAACAGCGTGTATAAGAATGCAGATGACCCGGGTCTGACAATGTTAAAAATCTCACGAGACAAACTATGCATTTATGCACGGTGCGGTTCTTGTTTTTTAGCTCCGCTCCAACCAATTGTATTCTTTTCGTTTTCATGGGTCTACGAAAAGAAGATGAATTAACTTGTTTAAGTTCCGCGCCACAGATTTACAAAAGGTGGCAATTCTACCTTGCTTATTTTAAGTAATTGAATAATGTAATACTTTTTGAAAATTATCAAACAATAAAAGTGTATACGTGGTGTTTCAATTCAGGAAAAAAATTAAATGGTAGATACTAAATTAAATACCTACTGATCATGGATATTCGCAAAATAAATTTTACTTTACATGCTAAGTGTCACTGGTTTCAATGTAACATAATTAATAATAAGACTACTATTTTAATATTATTATTTATCGTGTTCAAAATATACATAAACATAGTAATTAGAAATAGAAAATATACTAATCGTCAATTTCATAATAATACAATTTACTAAGCCTCACGCATCGCCCGGTACTATGACGGCGATGACCAGTGGCGCCGACTACATGAGTGCTCCAGGGTTCGAGCACCCGACAAGAAAACATGCGTTAGAGAACGATATTTACGGTATGAAGGAGAGAGAGATATGCAGAGAGCAGAGAGAGTATCCCAAGCAAGTAATTAATATCTTTTTTTGTCTTATTGTAAATGTATCCATAATTACTAATAAATTAATAAATAGTTTAATGAAATCACTCACCATTAAAACGTTATCTGAGATATCCGGGCCTATTCTGTAACTCAGTGGTTAATTTTTAACAACTGGTTAAAGATATTAACTAATCAAGGATGTTGATATATAGCAAAAAATTGAATTTTTAGTTATTAAAAATTAACGGAGTTATAGAATAGGCTTGATCATCTGTCAAACACCAACAATACAAGTGTACTGAACATTTTTGTTCTATGGCAGTCTGTAAATTGTTAAAAATTACAACTTTTATTTCCTCTCTCTCTCTCTCTCTCTCTCTCTCTCTCTCTCTCTCTCTCGTGAACGAAACGCACGGAAACAATAACTTTGGATTTATTATATGCAGATTTTAATTCCGAACATTTTCTTGTATTTACACTTTTGTTCTAAAATTAATAGCGCAGACATATGGTTCATAAAGTACATATTTTTTTAAATTTTATATTTATTATTATATCTTCAATAATATTTCATCGTTTTTCAGACTTTTCAGAAAATATATAGAATATGAAATACTATATTCCATTCACGATAGCAAGACAATGTGGAACTAAATCTTGAACAGAGACAAGTCATTCTATTGGTCAAAAGAGGATAATTTTGAAGCCAAACCAATAGAGTGACTTCTTTATGTTCAAGAATTAGTTCCACATTCTCTCGCTATCGTGAATGGAATATAGGTACTTTTTAGGTTTTGAGCACCCGACAGAAATATAAAAAGTTGGCGCCACTGGCGAAGATGCAAATTCCTCCTTCACGCTAGTGGAAAACCGTCAGTAAAATCATGGCAGAGAAGTAGCCTAACTAAATTGTATTTTTCCAGAAAACATTAACATTAGGCAACGGAATATTTTTTATAAGTTAATTTAATTTATGTCATATTGAAAAGTAGGTACTAATTGAAATTAATGGCATTAAAAATGTACTTCATGTAATCACGTAAGGAAGGGACAAGTAATTTTGCGAATCTGTAACAAATTCTTTTATATTATGTATTTATCCTTTAACTTTTTTCCTGAAATATGAAACACTCTAAATAAGGATAAATATTAATGAAAAAAACGTATCTTACATTTTAGTATGTAGCTTCCTTTTAAATCTCCTTTCTTATATCCACTATAATCATCACACTTTTCTTCACAGCTTTCGTTTCGTGACATGAATGAAATGAATTGAAAATGACTGAAAATGAAAATGACTTAAAATGAAAATGACTGAAAATTTAGATGTCACACTTGACGTTTCTGACAGATGTTTTTGTTTGAATAATATGTTTTGTTCACATAGCATGCCTAATACGAAATATTTTATTTTTAAGAATGACACTTTTTGTGAAACATAAACGATAATCGTTTTGCGGATCTTAATATGCAAATAAATGCATTTTTATGAAATGAACACAAAAAAAATAACAATAAAATACGGAGAATATGGAAAGAGATTTAGGTTTTTATAAGGATAGAACTTGGTTGTAAATTTTCGAGTTCGCAGAAGAATAAAAATTGTAGAACTTAAAAAAAACTTTTTCTATAAAAGTTACGATTAGATTTTTTAAATTTCTAAAAATATATTTGTTGTAATTTATTTTAAAACTAATTCAATATATTTTATGTAAAATATAACATAATTTGTTTAAAGAATCTACTTTGTATGAAAATTTATGTATTTCATGTTATCTTTAAAAAAATTATGTAAAACATTTAATTCTAGTGAACTGTGAAAAACGTGAACATGTATCGTGATTCTAATTTCTTGTGGTTATTTAATGGTTATAAAACTAAATTGCTAATTTGTATATGCGCATTATTGTTTTTATAGTTGTTTTAATTATATAAAATTAACAATGTATGTATATTCAAATAAATGAAAAAAAAATAATAATAATAAACTCATTTACTACAAGGTACTAGCAGAATTAAAAAAAAATATTCTATTTGTGCAATATTTTCATTTTATTTGATTCTAATTTAAAGCACGTGTATCTTCTTTACATATTAATTCTTCTTTCTCGGTATCTACGTCTTATTTCGTTTAAACGATGATAAACAAAAAAAATGTCGCGATCTTCGTGTGTTGTTTCTGAGTCACCGACATTCCGATTGGCTCATCTTCACCTATCCGTGTTTTTGATTGGTTGAAGTGAATTTCAGATTGTATATAAAGAAATGGTTTTTGATTTTGTTTAATTAGTTTGAAGAAGGTACAGACATTAATAGTATTGTGGTTATAGGTAGTGATAATGAAATTGTTTGTGGTTTTGATGGTATGTATAATTTTGATATTACATAAGAAAATAAATAGATATATTTAAATTTTATTTGTTAATATTGCAATTAGTTTCAAACAATGTCTACAAAATATATAACATATTTTCAAAAATTTGTTTAAATAAATACTTATTCAAAGATGTGAAATATCCAGAAAATAAAATGAAATAAGTCGATTTCTATAAGATTTATAGCACCAGACAAATAAAAGTGTAAATAAATTTTTTCAATGATTTATGTGCAAACACAAGTATATATATTTGTTTACATTATTATTGTCATCCACAAGTCGACCTTAGAAATTCTAGCATTCCAATGACATAATCTATGCGTAAAAATACAGCAAAGAAAATTATAGTGTTCGGTGACATATAATTATTGTATTAGTTACATGTTAATAATGTATGTTCAATAAAAAATTTAAAAAAAGTTTTCTTTCCTTAAGTCTGGCAGTTTTCAAAGTCACAGTTCATTGTTTTTCAAAAGTCAAGGCAAACCTGATGTTTCCTCAAGTTTATTTGATGCTCATCTTCTTCAATGACGCAAGCATAAATATAGGAATGAAGTAAAATAGATTTTTTTATTTTGAATTTATTTTCACAGATCCGGTTGAAGTAATATACATAAATTTGACATTAAGAATGATGAGTATTTGTTATGAACAAAAAATATGCATTAGTAATTAATTAACTATTAGTTAAGTAGCTTATTAGTTCCGGAAAGACAAGATTAGATGAATTTTATTAATTTAATATTCTTTTATACAAAACAATAACAAATTTATTATTAGTATACATACAAAAGAGCATATTTGAATACTTTTTAATTATTTTTTTCTATCTGCAACCTTGTAGGTGATGGTGTCTTCATGTCTAGCTGAAGACGTCCGTGAAGACTTCTTACCTCCTCAAGAAGCATCTCAAATTATAGACCAACAAGATCTTAGTTTGAATTATGCCCCTAAAATAGACAGCAATGTACCAGCTCTTCGCTTTTTGGGCAAAGAACAACATGAAGTCCTAGAAGATATTTATTTGGCGAAGCAATTCCATGGACAGGATGGCATCGGAGGATACGTTTATGGGTAAAGAAATAAAAATATTTCTTAGGGGATTTTATTGATAAAAAGAATTCGTTATTTAGATGTTGATTAAATCAAAAACTACACAGTACAAGATTAAAATCAATACAATTTCTTTTTATCTATCGAACAAAAACAAAAATTCGAAATTTACAGCACATTTAAGTTGTTAATATTCGATCAGTTTTGCCGTTCTGAATAATATTGATAGAAGCTTGAAAATTTATGAAAAACATGGAGTCCAGTTTTAGCCGTCAAATAAGAGAAAATACGAACATAGCGACATTGTTATTCAAATATAGTTCCATCGTTCGACAATTTGTAAAAATACTGGTCATTTCCATAAAATGCATCAATACTTCGAATAATAAATAAAATAGGCGATGGGAAATACGCAATATGACATCTGGTAGTATTTTGCGGAACTATAGTTGATGGGATAAGTTATACACGTGACATTTTCTTGATTGTATAAACACAAGTGTTATCTATTATGTTTATAATATTTACGTTTACATATGTAATATCTCTTAATATTATACACAATGCATAAATACAATTAGTAAATGTTAAATTATCCTGTTAACATTAGTTCCTTTAAAAGTCACTTTGGCGCTACGATCTTATTTCCCATCGCCTATACATACAGTGGTACGTGAAAATCTACTTAAGTATAGTACACTAAAATCCATTACATATGTTTGTTGTTTACCCGGTACTTGTGTAAAAATCTAGAAAACAGGTCAATTTTTCAATATTTGATCGTTGCAAAAAGGATGCAGATAGCGATTTTGCCATGCCATTAGATTTTACATTGAAAACTTTTCAAACGTTCATACTATACTTGCCGTCAAATAAGTATGGACTGGAGATTTCTTCCCTGTTGCCAATTCACTGGACATATTGAAAATTCTAAGTTATGAAGACGCGGCAACGCCGCAGGGCAAGGGACAGAGTGCGGAAAAGAGAAAAAGTTGAGCATCAGTCCATACTCATTTGACGGCGACTATAATATTTGAACAGTTCTGTCGTCACGTTTAAATTTTAAGGCGGCTGCACAGTGGACCATTTTAATTGAGGATGAGACATCTATTGCAAATTCTTGAAACTTGAAATTGTATTCTCTACAAAGCGCCCAACATGACCTCTACTGAATTGTGGTCTGCAGTATTAGCTGCCACCGGCAACCTGTCAGGACAGGAACAAATGCCAAGACACATTTTTGTTTTCACTTGATTTATTTTTGCACCCCGGGACACAATAATGTATCCAATTTCCAACCATGATTTTAGTAGACAAAAATACTTCTTATTTGGCAATAAAAGAGATGACAGATTGACATAAACAACTATGAAGTTGGTTGACCATATCATGAACCACAGTAAAAATGGTCATAGCGCGGGAACAAGAACTCTCCCAAACACACATTTTAGCTCTGTGAATTTATGAGGTAAAGGGTATACACAAGCTGTAAGACAAATGAAGATACATACATGGTGACTTCGCCCTTCAATTTTATCAGAAAAATAACAGTAGCACTTTATGTTTATCTCTATTTCTTTACAGCTACTCAGTCCCAGACATTGCCAAAAGCGAGAAAAAGGTAGCTGGTGGTGACTTACGCGGTCAATACAGCTACATTAATGGTGATGGCCAAGAAATCAAAGTAGAATACTATGATGACGGTACTGGCTTCCATCAGACTGACAACGTACCAAAGGTTGTAGTCGAAGACACCCCCGAAGTCAAAGCTGCCAGAGAAGAACACTTCCGTCGCTGGAACGAAATCGCTCAAGAACACAGAAATCTTAACCCCAATGCTCCTCAGGGCAACATCAACGAACCTTCTCAACCAGATGAAGAATACCGTGGTCAATGGGATGGTCCAGAATACGTACCAAGCAAGGAAGAACTTGAAGCACCAAAGGATCCTCGAGGATTCTTCTACAGCTTTGATTATCCCGTTGGTATTATTGTCGACAAAGGAAGAGCTGTAGGTGGAGCCGGCGCGCACAATAAGAGAGAAGCTGAACAGTTGTTTGACAATACGCGCGCTTTACTGAACGGACCCAGCAGACAAAGAAGATCAGTACAATCTGTACCAATTCCGTATAGAATCATACCGGTTGCTATATACAAAAATTAAAATTTGTATATTGTAATATTGTATTTATGTATATTTTGTATAAATAAATAATGTTAACAATAATATCAAGTACAATAAATAAATCACTTGAAAAATCATCTTGTTTATGATGGCATCATGGCAACGATTCTTCCGCCATGTAACACAAATTTCAACGGTCTGGGCGTTTCTGCAGAAGTTATTCTTGTGAAAAATGGAATCCGTTGAATAAGATTCCCAGCAGCAGAAGCTAATCCTTGGGCTACTGTCTGAGCACCTGAAGCAATATTACCTACAGTATCAGGAACATTTATTTCTATGGGCAAAAAGCCGCTGCCACTGATGATGTCGCCCAGAAAATTCCATACGAACTTGGGGCCCGTTATCGTAGGGATACCTGGGGGAAGAAGCCTGGAAAAAAATAAAATTATTAATTTCAAAAAAAAAAAAATATATTTGGGAAAAAAGACAAGACTGAAAAATTTAAGGGTAAGAGAGTAAAACAAATTTAAAACACAATTCCCAATACATAAAGGAAATTAAATCTGATATGGCCAATATTTTACCTTTCGCCGTTTGTCGTTTCAATTTACATATTACGTAAAGTCATATTTAATAATACAAGTATTGCTTTTTTTCACATAAGTATCTATTCGAATGTAATCGAATGTATTACAGTAGTATGACCGCACAAGCCGTAGGCGAGTGCGTCAAAATCTATGAAAAAGTGCACTTTTCTCATTAAAATAGGTTCATAAAGTAGGTATTGTTTACGACATAAAAATAGTAATATGTACTTTGTTTCACGAAAGATGCTATTCAAGGTCACTTGTTCGAAGAAAAAATACACAGCACTTTATTCAGTAGTAGCTTAGCAACATTTCATTATTTGACGTATGTCTATGTTAGTTTGTGTTGTGTGACAGATATACGTAAATGGAGACATTACTTTCTACACATTACAAATAATAATAACGTATGTCGTAGAGTTACAGATATCTAATTATCTACTGCACTGCCCTCTGTCCTAATATTTACCCAGTGACGTTGACATTTAAATCAAATTATTATTACATGGTTTTTGACAAGTCTCCGTCTTTGTGTTTTGCAAAAACATAGGTGAAGAGCCTCGTGAAGAGCATAATCTTTGAGAAAGGCACCGTTTAAAAAGAATAATAATTTCCAAATAAATACATACATACATACATACATACATAAAATCACGCGTGTCCCACTTAGTGGGTTCGCACAAACCCGATAACAATAAGAACAACATCAATCATACAACAAATCCTTACTCTTAACATATTAAAGTGACCGATTTTCGGTAGCGAAATACCGCATCCGGATCACAATAATAGTTAGGAAACAATCATCCTTCGCCACACATTCCTATCTAAGCAGACTTCTTTCGCCTCGGCCACACTCATAATCGAATTCCTACATGCTCTTCTTCTCTTCACACTTGGAAACTCTCTCTCTTTAAGCACCCTACCAATCACATCCATCCACTTACACACTGGTCGGCCACGCAATCGAAAACCCTCAACTTCACCAAGATATATACGCTTAACAAGCCGTTCACTCGCCATTCTCTCCACATGCCCAAACCATCTCAACTGACTCACACCAACTCTCTTAATCACATTGTTGCTTACCATACATTCTTCATACACCAAATTATTCCTCACGCGATCCCGTCTGACATACCCACATACACCACGTAAATACCTCATTTCCACGGCAGTCACTCTCTTTTTATGCTTCCCTGTCCATGCCCAGCATTCACTTCCATACATCAAAGCAGGCACTAGCACTCCATTATATACACTCAACCGAGCATCCCTTGATACGTTAATATTTCGTGCAAACGTACCCAGAGCACCCATTACCTTACATCCCGCACTCACTCTCCTTTCTATCTCTCGATCAATTCGACCATCTCTCGACAAATTACATTTATTTTTTTAAGTTAAAATGTATCCATAAATATTTCATGTTGCACGTCTATGTATACGAAATGCAGTGAAGTTATCTGCTAGTAATATTATACCATACGATTAATAAATGGCCTGGAATAGTCATATTTCGTGATCCAAACTATATTTGTTTAACAAGTGCTGAAATAAGTGTTTCTTTGTCGAAGCAAAACGAAAGTGTTCGACAATGGTCTTTCAACAGGTGTTATACACACTATTTTTTCTACTAGTGCAAGATAAAAAAAAATAAAGAATTATTATTTTCGGGATCTTGTAGCCGTGTGCCTAAATATCTGCGGTCGCGTATCTAGAGACCCGGATTCATAGGCGTAACGAGGGCGGGGGGGGGGGGGTCAGGTAGGGCCCGGCCCCTCCTAGAATGGCCATGCCCCCCCCCTAGAAAACTACATATTAGTGTATTTTTTTATATTTTAATTATTGATATAATTTTGTGAATGTTGTGGTTTAAAGTTTAAATTGATTAACCGATAAGAATTTAGGTTAGTAAAAAAATTAGTAATTTTTCGATGTGAAAAATTCTGATTAGGCAATAATTATTCGACAAATTATGCTCTAATTTAAAACAGTGTTTTTCAAAACACATTCTTTAATGCGTACATGCGACAATTCGACAAATTATGCTCTAATTTAAAACAGTGTTTTTCAAAACACATTCTTTAATGCGTACATGCGACAAATGGGATTTTCTATCTACTTTGCATTTCGAACTCAGGGGCCTGGGTTCGATCCCGACCGACGCCAAAAATTATATCGAAATTTGATGGCACAAAATTGACCCCTGTGGTGCACTCTCCACAGCAATGAGTGCCCATGAGGTGACACCTGGTGAGCGCCCGGAACGGTACAAATATTTCATCATTGCCGATTCTGTGTATAAAGCAGATTGGCACACCCAGTAGTGGGTAATATGCCGTGATGATATATTTATTTAATTTTACTTAAGATTTTTTTTAATTAGACTAATTGTTAATTTTTGTGTTTGTAATGCGTATAACAAACATTCTGTACAAATTCATAAATAAAAGTCGTTGCTAGGATACCGAAGCGTGCTGCAATAGTTATTTTTGTAATCACAACCTCGGAAGTGACATTTGACACACGCTATAGACAACCGGATACGTCACTTTCCCGATGCACTGCACCAGGAAATTAAGCAAAAAACATTGAGAATTTCTGGGCATTCTTAAAAAAATAATCTTTAAACTAACAAAATATAATTTATAAATTTTTCGAAAATTAACGATTTTCAAGTATTAAAAACCAATAATAATAAATTTGCCTACCATCAGTGCCATCTGTGGGAGAACAACAATCTGTCATCTGTCCAATATCAAAATAGAACATAACCTTTAATTTAAATTATCAGATATTACACTTACACTGACAATTAAACTACCAGTAAAATAGAGGCATGTGCCGGACATTGTCTCCAGCCTTAAATTTCGGGAGGCGTAGAATACCCACTTTTCTCAATAATTCAAGCTGTTCAGTATTCGACCGAATAATGCTTTGCTATTCGATATTCGGCCGAATAGTAAAAATGTTGCCAAATAGGCCGAATACCGAATAGTTACCGAATATTCGTTACAAAATTAATAATTATTCCTAGGATTTCGAGCCCAACGTTTCAATGATTTTCTTATTTATGAAATTTTTAATTTTGATGTGACGTTAAATTCGTGAAGCCACGGGTCAATATACATAGTTTTTCAGTCTCCAATTATTTGCATTTTAAAGTTATTATTGGGTGCATGGTGCATTTTATTTTTTTCAAAAATTAAATTATAATACTGTAAAGCATTACTAATTTTAAAAGGAGTAATATTAATTTAATTAAATTAAAAGTAATAAATTTATTTAATATTTTTAATGACAAATAAATTAATAGTTTTCACAAACAAATAAAAAAATAATTCAGGGTTGCTATTGCTAATTTATTAATTTTTATTTTGTCCTTTTCATGAGCACATCACATTTTTTTGCTAATGCTAAACATTAAACACTATTTTAATTTTTTGACTTTTTAATAAAAGAAAATATACATACGCTATGGGAACCAACTGCATTTGATCATATTCAATTGGAGCTGCAATAGAACCTAGTAAACCAAAATTCATACACAAAAATATTGTTACAAATGAATGCATTGTAGAGTGTTCTCTTGCACCGTTCGATATAAACTGACGGTAACTAAATCCTCTGTAAGAGAAATGATAATTCGAAATACATCAACCCATTTTTATCCGAAGATGGAATGTTGAACACCATTAAATCTTAAAAGGAGTGCAAAGTGCAATAAAAAAAGTGTGTTATTAAATAACGGTATATCCTATTTATTAACACAATAACATATATAACAAAAAATGACACGTTAATGGTGGTTTCATTGTCGATCATCATCTTCATTGTTGTAATTAAGAAGTTTTTGTTGTACAGTTTCGTTTTTTTGTTGTAATAATATGGAATTTGGTTCGTAGTATGGACTGTCGTACGATGGTGGTCGGCTTAAATCTTCGTAAACGTAGTTTGAAAAGTATTTTTGTATCATCTGGACGAAATATTCCAGAAACGGTGGAAACTTCATAACTCCTTTTAAACCTTGAAGACTAGAAGTTATATTTTGCGGAATAACTATATATCCAACGTGTAATTGCTGTTTTTGTGGTAATACATTTCCACTAACACTAATAACTAGCAAGATTAATATAACTACTTGCAATTTGGTCATTTTGCAATCGACGAGTTAATAATACTGGTAGGTAACTGTATGTGGACATTATTTAAGTAGGTTTTAAGTTTTTTTCTTTGATTTAAGTAGGGCATTCGAGAAATTTGTGTACAATACTTTATTTTTTTTCGCATTTCTGCAAACATTGTATACATATTTATATTTTTATTATAAGTAGCGTTAATTAAATATTGAATAATGTTTAGTCATATTAAAGGAATATTCACAAAATATTTAAATGAAAATTTAAATTGGCGCGTAATGCATATCCAAGATCAACTGTATCCATTTATGAGAAACCGTTGTGCCCCGTCATCTATATCGATTCATCGTGGTTAAGGTTATGCTTAAACGTAAACAGTGAAATATGTCAAACGTTTAAATTATAGTGTATTTCCAGCAAACCAAACATGAGTTATACAGAAAAACACGAAACATTGAAAAAGGAAGACTGGGTCAACATTTTAGAATCAAAACAAATAGGAAGAACAACAATGAACAAGCTGATTATGAATTATTTAGTGACAGGTTAGATTGACTCTTTGTTCCAGATATAGAAAGCTACTAAAAATGGTATGTTTAGAGGGTTTTAAAGAAGCTGCTGAGAAATTTCAAATGGAATCTGGAGTTGGACCTACGATTGAATTAAATTCGTTAGATGATAGGATTCGTATAAGAGATGCTATCCAAAATGGAAGAATTCAGGAAGCTACTGCTTTAGTCAATCAATTGCACCCGGAATTACTTGATAATGATCGTTATTTGTATTTTCATTTACAGGTAGTGCATTTTTAACAATGTTTATTGTTATTGCCAAAGATTTTAAAGTAGGGTTATGTGGTTTTTGTAGCAACTACATTTAATTGAGTTAATTAGAGCTGACCGAGTCGAGGAAGCTTTAGCTTTCGCTCAATCTCATTTAAGCGAAGCTGGTGAAACAGATCCTTCAGTTTTAACTGAACTAGAAAGAACACTAGCTCTTCTCGCTTTCGAGGACCCAGCATCCAGTCCTTTTGGAGATCTTTTACAACCTGCACACCGGCAAAAAGTATAATTTTGTTGTTTAAACATCACTTGATCTTTATTAATATATTTTTTAACAGATTGCAAGCGAAGTGAACGCGGCAATTTTAAAAATGGAACACCAAGAATCTACATCTCCGAAATTGTCAACTTTACTAAAACTGATATTATGGGCTCAGGATAAACTGGATAAAAAGAAAAACAAATATCCTAAAATGACAGATCTTGCCTCCGCCAAAATAGAGGATGTAAAATAATAGAATTAGTTTGTCTTTTGTTTCTGTTGGAAGCCTGCTTCTTTTGTTTAAGTGGTTAGAGTAATATTTATGTTTAATAAAAATATTTTATTGTAAAAATTGCTAATAAAGATACAAAATATAAAATCACCACCCAAATACATATTCCATTGCTTTTGTAACGATTCCTGTAGATTTTTGTGGACAATTTGTGGGAGATACAATATCGGCTGCGTTTTGTTGCATGTGAAAAGACTGAGTAAGTGGTCGTGCTCTATTCGGTGATGTTAGCACTGTACTGTCGTTAAATACAGACATATTCATGTTATTAATTGCTGCTTGTGCATTTTCTTTATTTTCTATCACATTGTAAGGAACAACACCCACCATAATCGAGTTAGAAATTAATTTCCCGTTGAAGGATAAAGCTTTAGCTGTTTCATATTGCGAACTATATTTCAAATGTACCCAATTACCTTCTGACGGGAATTTTTTATCCACTATAGTTCCACATTGAGCAAATTGTGAAAGAACTAAACTTGCTGCATGTGGTGGGAAGCCTAAAACTGTTACCCACATATTATCATTATCCACTGGCCTTCTGTAAGATTTATTCAAGCTTTCGTTTAAATTTCTGCTAAAACTATTAGTCCTTTGCGGTGTCTGGCAAAAATTTTCTTTTGTAGGACTTGTATAATCTGTTCTTCCATCAATAGTATCAAACAATCCTCTTGATGGTGGGCCACTCTTTTCGTTGACTGCACTCATGTTGAAGGCTGGTTGCTCTGGGGGTGATTGAGGAAAAAATCTAGATCTAGAGGTGTCTAGGGCTGGTGTACTAGGTTTTATAGCTAATGAGCGGTTTTTAGAAGGGCTAATAGATGTGGGTCTAGGACTGGAAGTTTGGCTTTCGCCCATTAAAAAGGCGGGCAAGAAATTGGGGTTAACTGGAGATGTGCTAGGACTAGATGGAGGACTGCCCAGAGACATTGGTTCCATTTTCTAAATAAAATTTGGAATTAATATATTTTTATTTATATATAAAATTTAACGTACCTTTTGTGGACAAATTATAAAATGACAGTTAGAGCGGCAGTGATTATCAACTGTTTAAAATTTTTGCAGTATTGCCAACGTTTTGCCACCAAGTTCGGTAAGTTAAAAATTTATAAAACCTTCCCAGAAGAAACAGCCATTACTATGTAATATAATAATAGTTCATTCGTTTATTTTTGATTTATAACAGGAAATATGAGTAATAATACCATCTTATTCTACCAAATGATAACGATAAGAATTAAAAGAAAATTAACGATAACTTTGTTAGAAGACGAATTGAATTATCACTGATAAAAAGTTACTAAGAATACAGATAAATTTAATGAATGATGTGTTAAGTACTAAATAAAGATTATAAATGTGAAAATTTCAAATGTTGTTGCGCATGCCGAAAGGTATACGCTGCATCAAAATCAAAACGCGAGTTAGTGCTGCAAAATGGCTGTAAGTGGGCTAGTGTGTAGATCTCGTCTCCTGTGTAAAATCGAAATAAAGAACATTTTGTGTACACCAGTGATAACAAATAGAACTTTTTTAAATGATGTAAGTCTCAGTGCTTCATTCCTAACATGTAGGAAAATAAATTAGCTTTACTTTCCCTTTTAATTCCTAAAATATTGGGAGGTTATGTACTATTTCTTCAGATCAAGAATTTGCAATAAACAACAATTGACATGGGGTGATTGTTTATAAAATACATTTGTTTTTGCATAAATTTGTGAAAATCCGTGAAAAAGAAGCGAAACATTAAATAAAATTATGTAAATTCACAGTTTAAAATTTAGTATGACATGTAGTTTGTTGCGATTTTTGACCTGTGCTATTTCTAAAAATATACACGTAGACCCGTGTATATATACGTAAGAAAATTTTCAATTATAATGCTGTTTAAGCATGGAGTAAAAAGCAAATATATATTGCACAGGTGTTTAGTACACACTTTCATTCATGGTAACTCACTTTCTTTTGATATAAAATAAATATTTACTTAAGTGACTTACAGTTTTGGTTAGGGTTCAGTACATTAACACGTCTTTTGTAAACAATTTTTTTATGAGGTTTAACAGTTACTTTTGGTTTTTAAATAAGCCAAAATCGTTTTAATAAAAAAATTGATAAAATGACATCATTTCAAAATTTGGAGGCCAGGCTAGCGTGATAATAAAATGTTTTCGAACTAAAACTTTAAGGTTTAATAGATTCTTAAACTTGATAATCCTTGAATTATAATAACCTTGTTACTTTTAACGTTCTTGATAAAATCCTAATTATTATTCTAGACAAAATATGCATGAGAAAATTAATGACCATACATTTATTATTGTTGCTTATATATTATACTACATTGTTTTGTTGCCTTTGACATTTGGAAATTTGTACGTGAGGGGTCACACGTAAATTTTGAAAACGAAGAGTGAGAATATTGACGTTAAAATTTTAATAATGTGGATTATCTTTTCGATGACATAAAGTTCTTGTAATAAAATGTGTAATAGGTACTAAACGGAATAAATGAGTAATATTGCTGCAAAATAGGTTTCAGGTACATATGAATTAATTTTAATGTTCTGTGGTAGAATAAAATAAACGTTGTTTGTATTTCGTGTTATATCTTTATATATTCGGTATTTTATGTCTTCCTGTCTAAAAGCAGATATTTATTATAGCGACCCGCCAAAAAGTAAATTAGTTTAAATATATTTCTGACCACTTTCTGATCTGAAATTTATTATCATATTATTCTTATTAAGAATACCTCTGTTTCACTTTGCATGTTTCCTGCGATGCATAAAAAGTCTACGACTTCAGGGAAAAGAATCGTAAAACCCTTTTGTAGCCTAGATTTTTTGTTAGAATAATATTTTATTCGACTATTTTTCATTTTATAGCCAACAGTTTGATTACCTAGCAACCAGAATTTGTTTTATAGGTGTAGAAATAGAATTCGATAAAAACAAAAATAAAATGACCTTTGGAAAAAGATGAAAATAGCAAAAAAAAGAATATATGTTAATTATTATTTATTTGCTTTATAAATACATTTTTTTACTGAATTATGTACGTGTTTATTAATAAATAGATCATTAGTACATGTAAAATAAATTATGAGAAATGAGACATATATAAATATGATCTAGTATAAACACCTCGATAAACACATACATATTTGTACTAGAATTATATCTTTATATCATATTTTGTAGTTTACGGCACATTATTTCTAAGTAAACACTAAAAGTAAAGAAATAAAAAGATTATAAAAGTATCTTTAATGGTATTATAAAAGTATTATTACAGACATTCTGCAGCTATGCTATAGTTGCCGTCAAATAAGTATGGACTGGAAATTTCTATATTGTTGCCAATTCATAGGCAATGTTGAAATGCATGGTAAAGGACGGGGTGCGGAGAAGGGAAAAAGTTGAGCATCAGTCCATCTTATTTGACGGCGACTATAACCATTTTGTTTATGAAGAAGTACAAGGTTATAAAGTATCGACAATTCAATTTGCAAGTTTTACTGATGAATTACTCGATAACCATACAAAAACAGTAATATCATTACATAATATTTGTATTCCCACTATCAATATTTCAGTTCTATCCATTATATTGGAAAGTAAAAGATTATATGAAAATTGAAGAATATAAAATGAAAAGAATTTAAATGCGTTCACTTTAGATATGAGACGAGGGAATAAAATGTTAAAAAGAAATTGAAAGTTAAAGTGCTTTGTGAAATCTTGAAAAATTGGATATAAATTCAGTGAAAATTTACAATTCAATCAATCCAATAACCTTTTTTACATTGGGTGGTAACAGCACTAACATAAAGTAATTAATTTCTCTGCTTTATGTATGTATTGTGTATCAACATGCTTATCTTTTATTACAAAACCGATATCGCGGGTTCAATTTCAATATATGACTAAATAAATATTAGTACAATACCTGAATACCTCTATAAAGTACATATAAAAACAATAATCTATTTTCTAACTTGGTAATGCTGTACACAAACGATATGAAACGTGTATTTGTGAATCAGACACACAATATCATATGTTGGTTTTAACCGCCATTTTTTCTCGGGGTGCGTTCTTGTAGTCCATATATTTGAATAAGATTGACATCAACGTAACGGCTGTCCAAATAGCTGTATTATAATACTGTAAAGTTTTTGTTTTGTTATACATATAGTGAGCTCGGTTATGCAAGTTGACAGTTATTAGTCATGAAACCACCAGAAGATTTAGATAATTTTAGCAAGAAGATAGGTAATGTTAGTATTTTGCCATGACATCAACAGGGTCTAGGCCAATAAATGTCATAGAAAAGTAATCGTATCATTAATTATTATTGGTTCCTCGACTGCCAAAAATTGTTCCAGTTTTTAGCAATGGACATAAGACACAACTCATTGCTAATTCAACTGTCCTAAATAAAAATTGTATCGTTTCTTTTTTATTTATTTTGGAGGTCGCACTAATTATGGTATCGTTGGCTGCCAAAAACTTGCTTCAATATTTACTAAATTCCCTCACAGATATTTCAATTTATAAATTGATGTGGAGAATACTTTAATTTTTCAAACTTTCGGTTATATGTCTAACCACCTTTAAGACAATTTTGTGAGATTAAATTTAAGATTAAAAACATTGAACTATGAAGATTGCAGTTCCTATTTCTCTATTGTTTAATATCTGTTGATTTATAAGTTTGTATTTTCCAAGGGGGACGCGAAAAGACTTAAATAGGTAGGAAGTAATGGAGGTAGGAATAATATAGAGCAGGGGTGTTCAACGTTTTGTACTATGCGAGCTACTTTTGCATACCAAGTTTTTTGGCGATCGACCAGTTATAATACAAATAAATTGGAAGAAAATTATATATGGGTATTCAGAAATACATTAATATTTATATAATAAATGTAAATAAACACTTTTATTTATTATAAAGTAAATCGATGTGAAAATTGGGATTGCCCTGACTTCATCTATCTATCATAGACAGGTTGATATTTCAAGTTCGACTTCGGATTGATTTGAATCAAGCCAAGGGCCGACTCCGTTCGTTGTGGTGATCGACTGGTTGAGCACCCCCTTATATAGAGAGAGCATAAACTTGAATTACGGGCAAGGGGAATGTAACCTGGTGGGGACGGACGCAGGTGTTGTAGTAGTACACATTGTATTTGGGATTCGTGAAATATCTGAAGAAAAATCATTATAAAATACGATATATATCAAAAAGTCACAAACGGTAAACACACGTACACGTACAAAAACATGCAAGGCACAATTGATAGCAATAACTTTGTAATTTCAAAATGACATGGGACACATTGTAGAGGGAGAAACGGCTTCACTAGCGATTGCAAATAGTCCCTCTATATTATTCCTATTTCCATGTAGGAAATATACAAAAAGTACAATAATGTACATCAGACATGTGCAGCGTACGGCCCGCGGGTCGGATCCGGTCCTCGATGTGATTTTATCCGGTTCTTGTAACACTTTTCAAATCTTACTAAACATTGCCCTCAGAAATTTAAAGATATATTAACTTGTATTCAATATAATTTTTTACATATATTTATTAAAGAATATGTATAATGGAAATAATTATAAAGGTTTGTATTTTATTTAGTGAATTTGGAATGGAATTATTGGAATTTATTCTGTAATATTGAATAAAAAGTAAATTTTCTGTCAGTGTACTTTTTATAATAGCGTGAAGCGTTCAGTGTATGCATGCAACGAGTTATTAGTGTCCCCCCACATTCAATTTTATTATTATTATTATTATTATTATTATTATTATTATTATTATTATTATTATTATTATTATTATTATTATTATTATTATTATTATTATTATATATGGGGTCTCGTGGCCGTGTGCCTGAGTGTCTGGTCGCGAATCTCGGGACCCGGGTTCGATCCCGACCGACGCCAAAAAATTACATCGCATTTTAATGGCACAAAATTGACCCCTGTGGCGCACTCTCCACGAGAGCAATGAGTGCCCGTGAGGTGACGCCTGGTAAGCGCCCGCACGGTACAAATATTCCATCATTACCGATATCTGCGTATGAAGCAGATTGGCACACCCAGCAATGGGTAATATGCCGTGATGAAATATTTATTTTTATTTTATTTATATATATATATATATAATCCGGCCCGCGATTTGATGTGATATTTGCTTCCTGGCCCGAGGTCTTGGCAATAAGTTGCACATGCCTGATGTACATAATATCACACATATATGTGTTGAGGGCGTATAGAATATTTGATATCTGAAGAAAAAGTCTGGGAAATACTGCACTAGTGAGTTATATATAACACACAGGAGTGTTGCCAACTGACCGGTAATATATAAATATGAAAGTATGAAATTAAATAGAATGAGTAATTAATATGTAAATTTAACCCTTTTTCTTTATAATAATTATAATTGGCACGATAAATAAAAAAAAAAGGTAGGATACTTATAAACAGAACAGTTGGTAATACTGCCGCAATCGACAATTAATTTCTGTTTTATTTTGCGTTATTTGACATTTGATTTGAGGTTAGAATTGTGCGAACATGGATAAAACAATAAAAACGTGCTTAATACAATATTATTATACAATAAAACTTATTTGTAGAGATATCGTGAATGTGATTATCACAAAAATAATTGTATTGATTGCTAGTCGTCTATTAAATGTACACTACCGGGAGTTGTTCACGTGACAAATAATTTGAGGTTAAAAATATATTAAATTCTGCAGTTTTTTGTGATCGTGAAAAAAATAATGTACGAAACTTGCTAGAATGAGGTTTTTATACACCCTCTTTCTCAGCTCGTTGTGTAATAGTATATTATTCAATGAACATGTAATGTATGCTATTACTCATGAGAATGAAGTTTGCATCACGAGCCGGAAGGCTAGTGCTGTAAATCATTCGAGTGAGTAATAGCCATTACATACGAACAGAATACTATACTGTACTATTATACAAACATACATAAGCATAGTTAGCGTTGATCGCTAGGTATTTGACATCTAGCAGAAAATTTTAAACCGACTATTCAACTACATTTTAAAATTAAGAAGAAAATAAAACTATAAAAAATGAGAAAACTAGTATAATTTTGGCTTTTTATGTAGAAAAAATTACTTATTAACAGTAATTTGTTTGTACTCTTTGAAAGGTAAGATTTGAATATGACATAACGATTGAATAATATTATTCCATCGAACTGTCATTATTATTCAACTAGCAACAGTAACTAAGGTCATTAATTGATAAAAAATGGTTGAATTATGGGTATATTATTTGACAGTCGTGGATAAATAACTATAACGTATTGATATACACTAATTGATTTTAATTACAGCATATTGTTTTTTGCTTTTACTTCATTTTTCCAGTTAGCTAAATGTCACTTTCCATTTCCAACCGCTGAAATGTCATTGCCATTTTAGAAGTCAGATTGTAATAAAAATAATAACTCAACTCAATCATTAAACATTCACCCAAATTCTGTGCCTCATTCACAACACGAAATTAGTGGTTAGTGTTAGTAATTAATTAGTTATGGTTAGCGAAGAAAGCTTGGCATACGTAATTGTTCTATAACGTTCACAATAACGAAATTAGCGCAAGAACTTATAGTCTCCAAACTTATGGTTAGTGGTTAACAGAGTAGCCAATCACAGAACAGAGTAGAATGAAATAGATATACTTACTGTAGAAAAAGAAAGATGTTACGACAGTCGTTTTAAAAGAAATATATTACATTTGTGTTGAAATAAAGCAGAAATTATTGACTTTATTATTCTGTTATAAATAATGGTTGATTAGCGGGTCCGGAAATTCCTGAGATGTGGTTCCCTTGGCCTTAACAGTTTGAAAAATCGAAGATACATACTGTCAAGCATTCTCCTATAACTGTTCCTCTTTTAAGAACAAAACGATAAACATTTATGTTCATTGTTCGAACTGGTATTACCTGGCTGGCTTTGATCAGTGATTTTCCGACAACTACTCCAGTACCAGTTTTGACATCATCATTCCTGGGCTCAAGCATAACAATATTTCCCTCAAAGAAGCTGCCATCTAATTGTGCTTCCACGACAAATTCGCTCCGTTGTGGAAAGGTAACGTTTTCAGCAATTAGTACGAGCACAGCCTTGTCATCTCGTAGGTTTAATATGAGTTCTTCTTTATTGACCATCATCATTCTCTTCTTTAGGTCAAGTTTAAAACCGTGGGTTGTCATTACGTCCATACCGAGGATTAATTCATCTGCAACTTCAGCTACCAGCGCACGATGTTTAAAGGAAGTGTTTCCGACAGTGATGGTCACTAATGCGTTAGTGCGTTCTACCGTCGTGCGGAATCGCTGATGTTCTTTGCCAAGTCAGGTCTAAATATAGTCTTTGTCGCATTCGTATCCAGTAACATTTTCAGTGGCCTTCCGTTAATAGAGCCATCCACGTAGATGCTGTTGGCTTGATGATGAAGGGATGCGATATAACTGATGAATTGTGGGGCTACTAGATTACGGGTCGACGATTGCCCCTTTGCATCAACCCGACTTAGTTTTCCTACTCCTTTTCTTTCTTTTCCGCATCTGTCTTCTTTTTCAGTTTTCTGCAAAGTCTGCGGATGACCCAGTTCACCGCAATTCCAACAGCGGAGTTTCTTTCTCCCGGCAAATACTTCACTTGTAATTTGTCTTACCCTCTCATATAGATCTTTGATGTTTTCATTTCTCTCAGCATCGATTTTTGATACCCGTGATTGGTTACGTGAAGCTTGTTTGACAGCTTCATGCTTTAACGGAACCAAAGTTTTTGCCAATCGCAATGCTCGCAGAGTTTCGCTGCCACGAATCCCGTTGATGAATGATTGAGTGACTAGGCACTCTAAAACGCTTTAAGGAGCTGTAGGATGAGTGAGACGAACCAAACGAGCTATAACGGCTTCAAATTCTTGAAGGCTTTCTTTTGAACTCTGATAACGGTTCCTCAATTGCGTCTGGAACACTAGCTCAATGTGCACATTGCCATATCGCATATCCAACCGTTTGACTAGTTGTCGTAGTCCCCTTGTTCTTCTTCCTTTGTAAGATGTCGATGGCTTTCTCCATGGGCTACGTTATGTGCTTTCGCGGCCGTATCAAATTGTTTTAAATAGTTCAGCCACGAAGATTTTCCATCAAATTCCGGCGTTTTGAAGTGCATTGTTGTGCTAGTATCAGGTTTTACTACTTTCCTTTCTTCTAGTAGACCTGCCCTTGCTACATCGGAATTTGACGTTGATTACGATGTAATTTTAGTGAACTTTTCTCATAATTCTTCGATCTTGTCATACTCATCTTTTAAATTCTTCAGGTCTTCTTCGGTTTCTCTAGAATTCTCAAATTTTTCTTAACTTCTAGAATTTTCTTCTAATTTTTGTTCTAAACGTCTAGAATTTTCTTCTAATTTTTGTTCTAAACTTCTAGAATGTTCCTTTAATTTTTCTTTTAATGTTCTGGAATTTTCTTCTGCTTTTCTAGATCTCTGCTCCAATTTTTGTTCTAATGTTTCTGTCAATTTTTCTTTTAATGTTCTGGAATTTTCTTCTGCTTTTCTAGAGTTGTCTGCCAATTTTTGTTCTAATTTCCCAATATCGTATGGGTCAAATAAGTAATCGTCAGAATTTTCACCAGAATCGTTTAATGCTTGCCGCAGTCTTTCTTGAAACACTGACTTCTTTCCTGTTGTTTCCAAATTCCGTTCTTCCAGTTCTCTCTTGAGATCACTTACTTTTAATTTACTTAATTTTATTTGTTTAGTCTCCATTTTATTTATTACATTTTACAGTTTATTAACCCCACACCTGACATCAATTGTAACGTTTATTTATTTGGTTAAAGTGTAAAAACAAATAATTATTATTAATTGATTTATATGTTTATTAAACGATAAATGATTAGGAAAAATATCAGGAGTATAAAAATAACGATCATTATGATAAAATAAATATAAATGCTAATATAAGATATAAGATTGTTGTTAAATACTTAAACACAGATTATTTGTTTAAACATTAACATAAGGCTATGTGTAGCTACTTAACAAAAATAAATCATTGCAACAGTAAGCATAAAAAATACTTCGTCGCTGATTATTTTCATTTTATTTGCAATTTTATCTTTGGTTAAATCAAAACATTTTCTTCGTTCTTGTTTTTTATGAACGTGTGTCGTGTTGTGTATTATTTGACATTTGATGATTGTGAGACTAATGTTGTTTTTATTATTTCAATTGCTTTTACAAGTATCATCGCATTTTTAAAATTATTTTTATATAATATCCATGGATATTTCCAATTAGATTGATATTTTCTGTTATCTTTATTGTCGTGATGGTAAGTGAATAAATAGTGATGTAAATATCGCGTAGGCAGTCTACAACAGTCTGCAACCGATCAGCAATCTAAGATTTGAACGTGTTGTGTGTTACTTGCATTGTCTAAATTTACTTCAGAGTTAGAAGAGACTGAGTTTCGAATGTCGATTCACTATAATCAATATAGACATCGCACCACTATTTAAAATTTAAATTTATCAATCATCAGTAACTACTTTTTTAAAAATTTAATCTATTTTAAATTCCATGGCGTTTGGGCACCCACAAACTGGTGTGTAGATCATTTTTCTTAAGCACAAATATTTTTATAATTCAATAAGAAATATTAAATATATTTTTTAATTTTTATCTTTCCAGTTCTGTCATTGGCTAGTATATCTTGGACGTCACAGACAGTGTAATTTTGTGCCGATTCAAACATAAGGTTTGTTCATAGAACATATTTCCAACGGTTGGAGTTTGAATTTGAGTGCGCATGCGTGGTTTCAAACTGGTTGCAAATCAAATTGTTTGAATTCTTCTGTGAACAGCATTATGTCACTTAACTTTTTAAAATGAAAAATAAATGTCTCTGCTTAATTTTGGTAGTAAATATATCGATATTATCGATCACTGTAGTGACACTTGTCAGTGAGTCAGTCTTTTATTATTTTATTACATTAATTTACAATGATTTACTTACCGTAAAATATTTATTTTACTAATTTATTTTATTTGTAAGTATATAACCAAACATTAAATGAAATCAAAACCTGTAATTAAAACAAATACAAATGTCTTGTCAAAACAGTGTAAGTGCGCAAGCCTCAAATTTAAAATTTCCTTCCGAGTTGGAAATTATTCTGATAGTTGGCAACCGATCAGTAACCAGTCAGAAAGTTTCTGTGAACATTGAACTAATAATTAGAGTTGGAAATTTGTGACTCTGCGAACGCTTTTATGTAACTGCGCATGCCTCTGACGGTTGCTGACGGTTTCAAACCGTTCTATGAACAAACCTATAGTATACTATTAAATTGCTATTGCTACTGTGTTTAATATATGCAGAAATTTGAACAGAAAATCATATTTACTAATATATAGAAGGTACTTATTCGAATTTTAGAATTTAATTCAATAAACCTCTAGTAAATAAATACTTATTCCGGCTTCACACTTATAGCTCTAACTCAGCATTCCACTGTAGTGGAGCATTTCCCGGCTCGGTACGTAATATAAATAAAATAAATAAATATATTGTAATGTTTGGGTGAAGTGTAAAAATTAGAGAATTATTAATTAAAATAAAAAGTTAATATTAAAGAGATAATAAAAGGAACTATCACTACGATTAAACAAATATATACGCTAATTTAAGACTAAGAATATTATTAAATAGTTGAACACTAATATTATTTATTTAAACAATTGATACAGCGCATTATTTATTTACAAAATATTTATTTCATCAACTGTTTATTTATTTCAGTATTTCCATTTATTTCACTACACGTTCAAATCTTAGATTGCTGATCGGTTGCAGACTGTTGTAGACTGCCTACGCGATATTTACATCACTATTTATTCACTAACACTCTCCACTCTTACTGAACTGATTCCATTCCACGAACTGAACTGAACTCTATACAGGACTCAACTACCTCTCCAGAGCTGTTTACCGCCCTCTGCATTTTTCTAGAATACTCTAGGTTCTAGGATATCGTCGCGCACGGTTAGCTGCTAGCGGTAATTATGTTATCGCCTTCGTGGAATTTCTAGAAACGTTCGACCAGTGCCGAAGGTCGCGTGCTCGCTAGACTCAGTGGTGTCGGCTGTGCTCACGTTACAATATCATCACGGCATATTACCCATTCCTGGGTGTGCCAGTCTGCTTTGTACACAGATACAGTTATTATTGATTTGCTAGAAAATTTCACTCTTCATAATTTTTATTGGAAGAATCTGTAATTTTTAATATTTGTGCTTGAAATTTAAACGAAATTTAAATGAAAGAAATTTTACTTGCAATAGAAAGAAGAAACATTGTAAATCTGACAACGTTGAATTTTAGAAATTATATCTTTGAATTTTAAGGTTCGATTTTGTAACAATGTGCAAACGATAAACTTTCTTAAATTATAGTTTCAGTAACAATATTTTAACTTTATACCTATTTAAGTTATGTGTCAAAATTCAGTTTAGAAATCCTTATCATATGTATTATGATAGCTGCGTCGGGGTTCTCCCTTGTCACACTGTATCATTGGTATCCCAACCTTGTCTCAGTGTTTATATTTGTTAATTATTATTATAGGTGCGTTCGGTAAGTATTTCGGAGGCAGTGTAGTTACAGAGTAGTGCATAGATGGGTTACAACCACGTGATAATCGTGTTAACAGTGTACATGAATTAACCGAACGCTACTATCATTACTGCTTGACAGTTTATACATAACCAAAAATTATGAATCGTCAAGTGTTAAGTACTGTACTATATTTTGCACATGATATCTTATTTAACGATTCGTCTGATGAAGAAAATGAACAAATTGAAAAAGTTTATAACTACGCAGAAAGCATAGTCCCAAATATGCCGAACAAGCAGTTATAGGTTAAGTTGTATTGAAATTGGTGCGAAAATAATCCGCACGACACAAACCACGCTCGCCGAGGTTGAGCAGATAGTGCGTAACGAAATTAACTACCGGGTTATTTACCGAACGTTAGATGGTGCAATCTTTTTTCTGCACTGGAATAACCGAACGGTTATGATGCATATCGTTAGGAAAGTGCAAATCGTTCTGAATTACCGAACGCACCTTAAGTCTCCAAAATTATTAAACTTACGTGCACTAGACACATGGCATTTTGGATGCCATATGATACCCTGCACCCTCAGATATCCTCATGAAAATGTCAACATTTTAGTTTTTAGTTAGTATGTGTTTGATATTCTCGTCAAAAAGATATAAGTTATATGTAGTCTTGTAGTCGGGTTTTAGTTGAGCGTGCAATAAAATTCCATAAGAGCCTTAATCTAGTTAGGCAACTAATAACACATATTTGATTTGCTGATTGCAGTAATATGGGAAATTTAGGATTTTGCTAAATGCATCATTTAAAATATACCCAGTGTAACACGAAAACCGGGCCATTGACGATTCATGAGAAAACAGTTTCTCCTTGCGCAAAAGTGGTCTATTAATTTTAGACAACAATTCTGCAAATAAATGTTGTAAATTCTGCATCTTACTCAATAATCACATTTTATTTTGCACGTTTCATAATTGGGCAAATTAAATTTAAAATTTTATAAAAGTGACTTCTTTATATCTTAGTGTTAGCCATGGTATTGAAATAAAATCATAAACAAATATAATAACATTTCATTTGTCAGATATTATAATACGTATATAATTTTCATTCATGTGGTCTCGTGACCGCGTGTCTGGTCGCAAATCTGAGGAACCGGATTCGTTCCCAACCGATGCCAAATATTTCGAATTTAAAATGGCACAAAATTGAACCCTGTGGTGTAATCTCCACGCTAGCAATGAGTACACGTGAGGTGACGCCTAGGAAACGCCCGCACGGTACAAATATGTCACCATCATTACCGAAATCTGTGTACAAAGCAGATTGGCACACCCAGCAATGGGTAATATGCGATGATATATAATTTTCATTTTTCATCGTGTGAATAATTCTCCATTTTCAATAATGATGACTCAAGCAGAGCGTTTCTGCCAGCAAAAATGGCACAATGTGACGTTTCTGACAAGTTCGGTCATTATATATTTTTTCGTGATTTTATTTCAATACCCTAACACTATGAAGTCACTTTTATGAAATTTTAAATTCAATATGCTCAATAGGTGCAGAATTTAATTCTCTACAACATTTATTTTAAGTATTATTGTCTAAAATTAATAGGCCATGGCCCGGTTGCGGTTACACCCGTATTGCTGCCTTCAGTTGTAAATGGAAATGAAAATATAAGATCTTTATCAAAGAATATATTTAAACTTTTGCCTCACAATTTCCAATCACTAACATAGTTGATTTATTTGGATTAATACTGAGACCATTATTCTTCACCCCTTGAACCAATTTATTCTAATATGTTTGAAGGATAACCTGAGCCTAATATTTGTATATCAGCATATGAGTGAACATCGCAATTATAATTCGACAGGTAAATCTGCCACAAAGAGTTAAAAATAATAATGGATCTAGGATGGATTCTTGAGGTACAGGGAATGAGGGTGATTTAAAGTTTGAGGTTCGGTTTGAGGATTGTGCGCCATGCAAACTCGAAATTCTCTATTACTAAAATAATCCTCTTCTTCTTCTTATCCTGGCACTACAGACGTCCTTGGTCCTTGGCCTGATTCAACTGTCGCTTCCAATCTGTCCTATCCCCAGTGAACGTGATATTTGCAGTTTTCATATCCCTTATTACGTTATCTCTCCATCTATTTTTTGGTCGGCCTCTAGGTCTATTAACTAACGGCTTGTGTTTGTAGATACGGTATACTTGTCGCTCTTCTGTCATACGGTTTAGGTGTCCGTACCATCGAAGGCGCTGTAGTCTTATGAAAGATGACAGTTTGACATCGCCATATAGGTCGTAGAGTTCTTGGTTATATTTGATACGCCAGTTGTTGTCTTGAAATGTTGGGCCATATATTTTGCGCAGTATTCTTCTTTCGAATAATCCTCACATCACTTTAATTCATTGACTGAAAATTTATAATACGAGTATTTTAGTTTAGCTAGAAGTTATGAATGGTCATGATCAACCGTATCAAAAGCTTTAGAAAATTCTATTTGAATAAGAATAGAGATTTTAGATTCATCATAGTTTTTAATGTATCAAGAATATTGAGTAGGCAAGTATTAGTGCTATATCCGCTTCTAAAACCAGACTGTTTCCGTGGAAGAATATTATTTTGTGTTACATAGCCTATATTTATTCGCAACATATTTTTTCTTAAACCTTTTGATAAGAGCCGTGTTCCTTTGGGCTATGATTCGCAATCTAAATCATCAAAGTGATCATGATTAAGAAGTATGTTTTTTCGTTTCTTATTCGTTATCCCCACTTTCTCATTTTGTGATCACTAGACAACCTTCCCCTTTCCCTTCTGATTCATCCTTTTTGAATGATCACACGGATTCGTTTCAGATTAAATTTAAAAATGGCTAACGACAATAGGTTCTCGAGTGTAAAAATTTATCAATGTGGGATTTGTTGCATCAAAATAAATATGATTTTCCTACAAAAACATGTAATGATCCACCGTACTTTTGAAAACAAAGAAAATATGTTACATAAAAGATTTGTTTTAAGTAAACATACTTCATATATTACCAAGAACATTTTTTTTATGAAAGAGTTTTAATGTGCTGTCTATAACACTTGACAGTAGATTTTTGTAAAATAAAATAAATTAGTTTGCATTGGTCTGCATATGACATTTGGCGCTAGGTGGTGTTTATATTATTCAAGTTGTTTTCTTGATATATTTTTTAAATCAAGATTCAAAAGGAGTATGATTAAACTAATCAGGATTCACACAAAATCACAATTACAGCCCAAAGGAGCACGACTAATGTTGGTAATATACTAATAGGATATACATCACTGAAGGTGGAGAAATTATTATTTTTCGGAATAGGTTTAACAATTGGTCACTGTTAACAAACATGAATTAATAATGTGCGTAATATGATTGATTATTACAGAAAGGATTAATATAATATTTTTTCTAGATGTTCCATCAATCTCGATTGCATTGAACTTCATTTTTCAAAATGGATTAAATTTTGTCATTATCCACCAAAGTAAAATTGGAAAAACCAGTGTGTCTGTGTTAAGTATCGTTTACAACAAAAAAATAATGGTAGCGGTAGAATTAGTGGCAGTAGTAGTGGCATTAGTAAAAGATTAAATGCGTTATAGCAAACGTGTTCGTTCACATAAAAATTAGGAAAATTAGTAGTAGTGCAGTAGCAACGGCAGCGGTAGAAGTTTGCAAACTTTTACGTTGACATTACCGCTTAATTTTTTGACAGTTTTGACGTTTATTGACATCTGATAAAATGAATAATAGCAAAAAAAAATATTTTGTTGTGTGCACAGGGCCGGCGGTTGGTGTTAAGTCCGAGTGGGTAGTTGACCCGGGTGGGGGTTCCCCCTCCCTTCCCCCTCCACCTCCCACCGAAAATGTTTATGAAGGGAAAAGTACTAAACAGATTTTTTTTCAAATTGTCATGTTTATCATTAAATTGTTATCACATTTATTTGTCATCACATTTATTTTATGTAACTTCAGTTAAGTTCATTTTTGTAATGCCAAAACAGCGCTGCGCTTTGCATTTTTTGATATAAAATCATTTAACAATTTTTGCAAATCCAATTTGTCGGTTATGTCGCTATAAACACGTAAAATCGCGTACCAAATGCGCATGCACGAAGGCGGTTTTTTTCCGCCGTAAATTCAAAAGTACGAATTCGATCATATTTAATAATAAATACGAAGAGTCAACTGAAGTAATGTGACGCTGGCATAATAGGGTGGTTGCACATTTTTTTTTTACCATTTTATGTGAAAGATTATACAAATTTATTCATAATAAACTGAAAAAAAAAATTTTTTTGTTCATATTTTTTAAAATATTGAAGTAAAAAGAATCGCGCCAAAAACTCTAGACAAAAACTACCCCCCACTCTTATGACGTCATAAGGCACCTACTCCCATTGGCTGTCTGAACACAAGAAACCTTTCTTGTTTATCGCATGCAATTGCGTGTCTCTCTATCTCCGTCACTTGTAAACAAAACTTGTTTGTTTGTGTGCTTTTGTGTTTGACATTTGACTTATTACTGTAATAAATATGGCATTAGTTGCTGAAAATTTTGTTCAGGCTAAATCGGACAATTTGCCAACAGTGGATAGTTGAATGGTGGCCGAATTCATTTCGGAAAATGAATGTTTCACAGCTGCAGAAATTAGAGGTGTGAACGAATTAAGGTTAGAAATTATTTATTTTGACGTTTTATATCATTAATAATGAATTATTATTTTGTTACAGTTCTGGGCGAGATTCATACATAGAATCTGCCATTGCCATTGGTTATGTTGATTTGTACCGAGAGAATAATATGTGCACACTGCACAGTACGATGTAAAATTTGCCCGAAACATAAAGTAAAACAGAAAAACTACACTGTTCTGCTAAAGTAGACGAAAACCTTTGATAAAGTTATGTGTTACTTGTACGGATTGTACTGCATCATTAGGTAGTTTCACGATGACATTTTTTGTAATAACTCGTAATTAATTGATTATTTTCAAAGGTGGTTGTAAACACGTCATTGCGTTCTTGATGTGGGTGAATAAAAGAACTGAAGAACTTGCACCAACCTCAGTGGAATCCTACTGAAGAAAACCAAAATTATCAAATACAACAACAGTTAAAAACTATGTTATTATGAAAGATTTTGGAGCAGAGGATGTTACGCCAGCAGAAGATGGTGAAGCATTTGTTGAAAATGTTTTACAAACTTTATTGCAAAATGATAACCAGTGACGTAGAACTACTGAAGTTCTTCAAGGATAAAACTGATGTGCAGATGTTAGACCTGCATTTAATATTAATAAATTTCGTAGAAGATTGTGGTAGCGATTTTTTCAAGTATGCACAGAATTTTATGTCCGATGAGTTTTGCCGAGAAGCAGCAGAAGACCAGTTCAAATCTCAGTTCTGGTATAAAGTGAGATATGGGCGTATAACAGCGTCAAAAATTTACGATGTGGCACACTGTAAAAAAGAAGATGGAGTTGTTGTAGAGCAAATAATTAGTTGCATGACTTTATTGATATTACAATTACAAATAAATATATCTTATAAAAAATATGTACATATTACTTATATTTTCCTTAGGTACTAAATATAACTATACTAAATTATTCCTTGTATTTTACTATATATCAAGTTAATAATATATATTTTACATGGGGCCTCGTGGGCACGTGCCTGAGTGTCTGGTCGTGAATCTGGGAAACCGGGTTCTATTCAGACCGACGCCAAATATTTCGAATTTTAAATGGCGAGCACTGTATATCTTTAGTTTTACTTGGAACACACTGCGTAAATTTACTGCGACACGCTGGTTTGACTTGCACACTAGCATCTACTAAATTACAACAAACTTGAACCGCAATGTCTTGAGTTGTAGTTACAGAAGAGGCAGGAATGTCCAGAGTATGTCTTTTATTATGAGATGTTGACGGCTGTAAAATGTCTAATACAATATCAGACTCTGCAATTGTATTATCTTCATTTAATGTTTCTGGTTGAACAATATCCAAATTTGATGATGGTTTAATTTTTTTGCTGATTCTAATCCTAAATGTGGAACCGCATTTGGCTACATACGTTTATTTACACCCATAATTTTAAATTCTAAAAAAAATCCAAGTCCTCTTGAAGCTGCAGTAATGATCAAATAATTAGAATGTTATATAATTTTTGTACCACGATTTCGTGGCCGACCAATGTGTAAGTGGATGGATGTGGTTAGTAGGGTGCTTAGAGAGAGAGACTTTCCAAGAAGAGAAGAAGAGCATGTATGAATGCGATTATGCGTGTGGCCGAAGCGAAAGAAGTCTGCTTAGATAGGAATGTGTGGCGAAGGATGATTGTTTCCTAACTATTATTGTGATCCAGATGCGGTATTTCGCTACCGAAAATCGGTCACTTTAATATGTTTAAGAGTAAGGATTTGTTGTATGATGTTGATCTTATTGTTTTCGGGTTTGTGCGAACCCACTAAGTGGGACACGCGTGATTGTATGTATGTATGATTTCGTACTTACATTAAAGTGATTTTCACACACATAAAGATGAGATTTATTAGAATATTGCGTTATTTCTAATCCTATTGCTTCAAACCATAAATTTCTTTTAATTGGATTGTGTGGAACGTTGAAAAATATCTTGTCCGGATTATTCTTCCGAGAATTTTTGCAAATAGGCACTATGCAATATATAGTCATTTTTATTGTTGTAAACAATACTTTTATTTATAATATTAATAACAAACTTTTATCAAACTTGCAAATAATCAGCACGCAACTATTTGTAATTTTGACATCTGCTTTGGCATTTGTCAAAAATCAAAGTAGTACAAATTTTTATCACTAGGATGCGTTGACGCGAGTGCCTTTTGACGTCATACTCTGTTTTTGATCACGTGATATATTTGAAAATATACACATTTTTAAAACAATAATAATTCATTATATATAGGAATTATTATAATTTTTTTTCAATAAATAATGTTTAAATAAGCAAAATTACGAGGATATAATGTTATTTTATAAATACAAAAATCTTGCAACCACCCTATTGTACCAATCAGTGGCGGCTTGTCAGGGAGGCAGGTGCGGCAGTGTCTCACCAGAAACAAATAACTCAGAATATCATTTTAACAAATTACTAATTTGAAATAATAAGGTGTAAATAATGTAAAGTAGTATGTAAATTAAATTTCAACTTATTCTGTTAATGCTTGTCTTTATAAATATCAAAAGAACAATTTAAGTCACCACCATAACTAATATGTAATGCAGTTCACCTAATTTACACCTTGTGAGGTTTGCCTCTGATATATATATATATATATATATATATATATATATATATATATATATATATATATATATATATAGTCGAAATGAATAGTATAATGTCTAATGTTTTTGATACTACTTTCATCGGTACGTACGCTAGACAAGGAGCTGTTTGAGGCTAGCCTCAAATGCAATATGCAATGAGTGCGTGAAGAATAAAAGATAAGTACTTTCCACACAGCCTTATAGAGACCTTGACCGTACGAGAATTCTCTGTAGTAGCAAATTTTGTAAGTGCAGGAGAACGTATATGTACTGTACATTGTTGCGAGTCAAATTAAGTGTTATTAACTGCATATTTCATTCGATAATATACATAACAGTATTTAACCCTTATATTTTTTTCCTTGTGTTTATATGTTTACATAATGTTTTTGTATTTTGAATTTTAATTGAAAACAAAAAATATAATGGCTTTGGCTGGGAGTTCTAATTTTACAAATATCAATTTCCTAAACTAATTAAAGAAAATATAGATTTTGTTTTAAATGAATCAACTGACTAAATAGAGCTGTAGTTGTAGTACTCAATTATCTTATGAAGTGTTGCTTCACCGAAGTTTTGATGCACAAGCCGCCACTGGTAACAATGATCTTTTTCAAGTATTAAAATATAACAAAAATATAACAAACTTTCTTTCATTTTGTTTAATCATTTAACAACTATTGCCAAACGATTTACCATGAAAAAGAAAGTATTTTTATATATAAATACTTAAAATGATCATTATCAGAATTACTTAGTTGTCCCTATATGCATGTCGTCAAATTGACGTTTACGGAATTTGGCATTTCTAGAATTTGATGTTTATTTAATATTTCTCTCTCTGTGTGTGTGTGTGTGTGTGTGTGTGTGTGTGTGTGTGTGTGTGTGTGTGTGTGTGTGTGTGTGTGTGTGTGTGTGTGTGTGTGTGTGTGTGTGTGTGTGTGTGTGTGTGTGTGTGTGTGTGTGTGTGTGTGTGTGTGTGTGTGTGTGTGTGTGTGTGTGTGTGTGTGTGTGTGTGTGTGTGTGTGTGTGTGTGTGTGTGTGTGTGTGTGTGTGTGTGTGTGTGTGTGTGTGTGTGTGTGTGTGTGTGTGTGTGTGTGTGTGTGTGTGTGTGTGTGTGTGTGTGTGTGTGTGTGTGTGTGTGTGTGTGTGTGTGTGTGTGTGTGTGTGTGTGTGTGTGTGTGTGTGTGTGTGTGTGTGTGTGTGTGTGTGTGTGTGTGTGTGTGTGTGTGTGTGTGTGTGTGTGTGTGTGTGTGTGTGTGTGTGTGTGTGTGTGTGTGTGTGTGTGTGTGTGTGTGTGTGTGTGTGTGTGTGTGTGTGTGTGTGTGTGTGTGTGTGTGTGTGTGTGTGTGTGTGTGTGTGTGTGTGTGTGTGTGTGTGTGTGTGTGTGTGTGTGTGTGTGTGTGTGTGTGTGTGTGTGTGTGTGTGTGTGTGTGTGTGTGTGTGTGTGTGTGTGTGTGTGTGTGTGTGTGTGTGTGTGTGTGTGTGTGTGTGTGTGTGTGTGTGTGTGTGTGTGTGTGTGTGTGTGTGTGTGTGTGTGTGTGTGTGTGTGTGTGTGTGTGTGTGTGTGTGTGTGTGTGTGTGTGTGTGTGTGTGTGTGTGTGTGTGTGTGTGTGTGTGTGTGTGTGTGTGTGTGTGTGTGTGTGTGTGTGTGTGTGTGTGTGTGTGTGTGTGTGTGTGTGTGTGTGTGTGTGTGTGTGTGTGTGTGTGTGTGTGTGTGTGTGTGTGTGTGTGTGTGTGTGTGTGTGTGTGTGTGTGTGTGTGTGTGTGTGTGTGTGTGTGTGTGTGTGTGTGTGTGTGTGTGTGTGTGTGTGTGTGTGTGTGTGTGTGTGTGTGTGTGTGTGTGTGTGTGTGTGTGTGTGTGTGTGTGTGTGTGTGTGTGTGTGTGTGTGTGTGTGTGTGTGTGTGTGTGTGTGTGTGTGTGTGTGTGTGTGTGTGTGTGTGTGTGTGTGTGTGTGTGTGTGTGTGTGTGTGTGTGTGTGTGTGTGTGTGTGTGTGTGTGTGTGTGTGTGTGTGTGTGTGTGTGTGTGTGTGTGTGTGTGTGTGTGTGTGTGTGTGTGTGTGTGTGTGTGTGTGTGTGTGTGTGTGTGTGTGTGTGTGTGTGTGTGTGTGTGTGTGTGTGTGTGTGTGTGTGTGTGTGTGTGTGTGTGTGTGTGTGTGTGTGTGTGTGTGTGTGTGTGTGTGTGTGTGTGTGTGTGTGTGTGTGTGTGTGTGTGTGTGTGTGTGTGTGTGTGTGTGTGTGTGTGTGTGTGTGTGTGTGTGTGTGTGTGTGTGTGTGTGTGTGTGTGTGTGTGTGTGTGTGTGTGTGTGTGTGTGTGTGTGTGTGTGTGTGTGTGTGTGTGTGTGTGTGTGTGTGTGTGTGTGTGTGTGTGTGTGTGTGTGTGTGTGTGTGTGTGTGTGTGTGTGTGTGTGTGTGTGTGTGTGTGTGTGTGTGTGTGTGTGTGTGTGTGTGTGTGTGTGTGTGTGTGTGTGTGTGTGTGTGTGTGTGTGTGTGTGTGTGTGTGTGTGTGTGTGTGTGTGTGTGTGTGTGTGTGTGTGTGTGTGTGTGTGTGTGTGTGTGTGTGTGTGTGTGTGTGTGTGTGTGTGTGTGTGTGTGTGTGTGTGTGTGTGTGTGTGTGTGTGTGTGTGTGTGTGTGTGTGTGTGTGTGTGTGTGTGTGTGTGTGTGTGTGTGTGTGTGTGTGTGTGTGTGTGTGTGTGTGTGTGTGTGTGTGTGTGTGTGTGTGTGTGTGTGTGTGTGTGTGTGTGTGTGTGTGTGTGTGTGTGTGTGTGTGTGTGTGTGTGTGTGTGTGTGTGTGTGTGTGTGTGTGTGTGTGTGTGTGTGTGTGTGTGTGTGTGTGTGTGTGTGTGTGTGTGTGTGTGTGTGTGTGTGTGTGTGTGTGTGTGTGTGTGTGTGTGTGTGTGTGTGTGTGTGTGTGTGTGTGTGTGTGTGTGTGTGTGTGTGTGTGTGTGTGTGTGTGTGTGTGTGTTTGTAAAGGCCGACATGTGAGGTCCTCAACGAGTATTCCCGCCACACGTGTGAGGACCGTTGCCGACATATGGGGACGGACCTCATACGAACAACCTGTTTATCTCAATTAACTCGTGAAGTAAGTCATACTGTACGAGTCTAGCTTAAGTGTACATAGTACTATATGTAACCTACCACGTCCATGCTATTTGATTCTCCTTACTATTCACTAACACCAATAACACAACTTTTTGTAAATGTCCTCATACTCATGTCATTCGATACGGACCTCATATTTTTTTTGGGCGGGTGAAATATTACTTTAACTTCTCACCAATAGGTGGCGAGCGCAGTTTTTAAGAAAAATACTTCAATGATTTTGCAAAAGATAGCGTTGCAAGTTGGATGGGCTATTAAATTAAATCAGTTACAGGTGACTTAAACCAAAGTGTAGCGAAAAAATATGATAACTTTATAGACCAATTAATAGATAAAAGATTGTCCCAAATCGAAATGGATAACTAATTGGAAACGAAAAACACTTAACGGGCAAAATCAATTAGAAATTAGAAAGAAACAAATTATCAGAAAACCTTAATTTCATAATAGATATTTTAAATAAAAAACAAACGTGACAACTCTTTTTAAAAGCAAATCGGGAGCACGAGATACGTATTTCAGAAATAAAATGTTACAATTTTTTTAAGAATCAGATGGCCATATCAGCCAATATCAGCGTGGCAGTTTAATTAAGTATCACTGCTTATATAGTTTGGTTCACGAAAGATAAATATTCAAGGTTATTTATAAGCCGTTTGATATAATATTACTTGCAGATATCTTCAGCATAGGCGTGCAACATGAAATGTTTTTGGTTACAGATGAACTGAAAAAAATAAGTGTAATTTACTTGAAAATTATGTTTCTATTTTAAATAATGCCGTTTTCGAAGATTAATGTTCTTCACGTTTTTGAAAAACTCAAAAACATAAACTTGACGTAAACCATGGAATAATAATTTGATTTTAAACGTCAGCGTTACTGGGTAAACTTTAGTACAGAGAGCAGTGTAGTAGCTAATTAGATATCTAACTCTACGACATACGTCATTATTATTTGCAATGTGTTAGAAAGTAATGCTATCATTTACGTATATTTATCAAACAACTTATGTATATTATATAGACATCCATTAAATAATCTTTCTCTTTTTAACTTGAAATGTAGCTAAGCTACTACTGTATACAGTGCTAAATATTCTTTATTCGTACAAGTAACCTTGAATAGTCATCTTTCGTGAACCAAAATATAATATAATATCTTCTATACTGTATACATTTATTTTCAGTAAAGGGATTTTTTTTTAAAAAAAGTTAGATTATTATAGAAATAATAAATGAAATAATATGTACTTCGCAATCTAAAAGACTTACATCCTTTAAGAATGTAAATTCAAAATTGTAAACAATTAAAATTTGTGAGACGACTAGAATTTCAACTTTTATTCCAGGCTAAATTCTATATTATTTGTAAGACTTTTTGCTGATATTTCATTTAAATGAATGCAAAAATGTATATTTGTCAAATTATAAATGAACGGCACAAGGAATATACATAATTTAATCATTTTTGAACTTAATAATAATTATAATGCCAGTAACAAAAGATTAATAATAAATTTAAAGTAGCGTTTAAAAATACCCGCCATAAAAACAAGGGTTGAACGAAATGAGAATGAGGACCAAGATATGTTGTTGTAAAAATCGCAATAGTTAGCGAAAAAATAGCTAAAATAATACTTATTGCACAAACTAATAGTTTCATGGTTCATATATGAACAATCTTTGAAGGCCATATACGAATAGAATTGTTATAAATTAGATAACAAATATGACCAGAATATGAGGACCACAAAATAATATAATCAAATCTTAGGCATTATAGAAATAATAAATGAAATAATATATACTACATATTCTAAGAGACTTACATCCTTTAAGAATGTAAATTCAAATTTGTAAAAAATTAAAATTTGTGAGACGACTAGAATTTCAGCTTTTATTCCAGGCTAAATTCTATATTATATCTAAGACTTTTTACTGATATTTCATTTAAATGAATGCAAAAATGTATATTTGTCAAATTATAAATGAACGGCACAAGGAATATACATAATTTAATCATTTTTGAACTTAATAATAATTATAATGCCAGTAACAAAAGATTAATAATAAATTTAAAGTAGCGTTTAAAAATACCCGCCATAAAAACAAGGGTTGAACGAAATGAGAATGAGGACCAAGATATGTTGTTGTAAAAATCGCAATAGTTAGCGAAAAAATAGCTAAAATAATACTTATTGCACAAACTAATAGTTTCATGGTTCATATATGAACAATCTTTGAAGGCCATATACGAATAGAATTGTTATAAATTAGATAACAAATATGACCAGAATATGAGGACCACAAAATAATATAATCAAATCTTAGGCATTATAGAAATAATAAATGAAATAATATATACTACATATTCTAAGAGACTTACATCCTTTAAGAATGTAAATTCAAATTTGTAAAAAATTAAAATTTGTGAGACGACTAAAATTTCAGCTTTTATTCCAGGCTAAATTCTATATTATATCTAAGACTTTTTACTGATATTTCATTTAAATGAATGCAAAAATGTATATTTGCCAAATTATAAATGAACGGCACATGGAATATACATAATTTAATCATTTTTGAACTTAATAATAATTATAATGCCAATAACAAAAGATTAATAATAAATTTAAAGTACCGTTTTAAAAATACCCGCCATAAAAACAAGGGTTGAACGAAATGAGAATGAGGACCAAGATATGTTATTGTAAAAATCATAATAGTTAGCTAAAAAATAGCTAAAATAATACTTATTATACAAACTAATAGTCTCATGATTCATATATAAACATTCTTTGAGAGCCATATACGAATAGAATTGTTATAAATTAGATAACAAAAATGACCAGAATATGAGGACCACAAAATAATATAATCAAATCTTAGGCATTATAGAAATAATAAATGAAATAATATATACTACATATTCTAAGAGACTTACATCCTTTAAGAATGTAAATTAAAAATTGTAAAAAATTAAAATTTGTGAGACGACTAGAATTTCAGCTTTTATTCCAGGCTAAATTCTATATTATATCTAAGACTTTTTACTGATATTTCATTTAAATGAATGCAAAAATGTATATATGCCAAAATATAAATGAACATCACAAGGAATATACATAATTTAATCATTTTTGAACTTAATAATAATTATAATGCCAATAACAAAAGATTAATAATAAATTTAAACTAGCGTTTTAAAAATACCCGCCATAAAAACAAGGGTCGAACGAAATGAGAATGAGGACCAAGATATGTTATTGTAAAAATCATAATAGTTAGCGAAAAAATAGCTAAAATAATACTTATTACACAAACTAATAGTCTCATGGATCATATATAAACATTCTATGAGATACATATACGAATAGAATTGTTGTAAATTAGATAACAAAAATGACCAGAATATGAGGACCACAAAATAATATAATCAAATCTTAGGCATTATAGAAATAATAAATGAAATAATATATACTACATATTCTAAGAGACTTACATCCTTTAAGAATGTAAATTCAAATTTGTAAAAAATTAAAATTTGTGAGACGACTAGGATTTCAGCTTTTATTCCAGGCTAAATTCAATATTATATCTAAGACTTTTTACTGATATAGTCAAATTTTTTGACTCTGTCGGGTACAGTAATAAAACTATAAATGAACTATAAAGATCGCAATTATGATAAAGCGGCATATCCTTCACTTTCTGTAGTATAATACTGTTTGGCACCGGCCCATATTTTTGAGCCGCTCTATTCATTTATGTTAAAAGACTGTTAGGCTATTTTCCTATACATACCTGGTAGACGTTTGATTCAATGCATGAATAGAGCGGCTCAAAAATATGGGCCGATGCCAAACAGTATTATACTACAGAAAGTGAAGGATATGCCGCTTTATCATAATTGCGATCTTTATAGTTCATTTATAGTTTTATTACTGTACCCGACAGAGTCAAAAAATTTGACTATATTTCATTTAAATGAATGCAAAAATGTATATTTGCCAAAATATAAATGAACATCACAAGGAATATACATAATTTAATCATTTTTGAACTTAATAATAATTATAATGCCAATAACAAAAGATTAATAATAAAATTAACTAGCGTTTTAGAATACCCGTCATAAAAACAAGGGTTGAACGAAATGAGAATGAGGACCAAGATATGTTATTGTAAAAATTACAATAGTTAGCGAAAAAATAGCTAAAATAATACTTATTACACAAACTAATAGTTTCATGGTTCATATATAAACATTCTTTGAGAGCCATATACGAATAGAATTGTTGAAAATTAGATAACAAAAATGACCAGAATATGAGGACCACAAAATAATATAATCAAATCTTAGGCATTATAGAAATAATAAATCAAATAATATATACTACATATTCTAAGAGACTTACATCCTTTAAGAATGTAAATTCAAATTTGTAAAAAATTAAAATTTGTGAGACGACTAGAATTTCAGCTTTTATTCCAGGCTAAATTCTATATAATATCTAAGACTTTTTACTGATATTTCATTTAAATGAATGCAAAAATGTATATTTGCCAAAATATAAATGAACATCACAAGGAATATACATAATTTAATCATTTTTGAACTTAATAATAATTATAATGCCAATAACAAAAGATTAATAATAAATTTAAAGTAGCGTTTTAAAAATACCCGCCATAAAAACAAGGGTTGAACGAAATGAGAATGAGGACCAAGATATGTTATTGTAAAAATCACAATAGTTAGCGAAAAAATAGCTAAAATAATACTTATTACACAAACTAATAGTTTCATGGTTCATATATAAACATTCTTTGAGAGCCATATACGAATAGAATTGTTGAAAATTAGATAACAAAAATGACCAGAATATGAGGACCACAAAATAATATAATCAAATCTTAGGCATTATAGAAATAATAAATCAAATAATATATACTACATATTCTAAGAGACTTACATCCTTTAAGAATGTAAATTCAAATTTGTAAAAAAATTAAAATTTGTGAGACGACTAGAATTTCAGCTTTTATTCCAGGCTAAATTCTATATAATATCTAAGACTTTTTACTGATATTTCATTTAAATGAATGCAAAAATGTATATTTGCCAAAATATAAATGAACATCACAAGGAATATACATAATTTAATCATTTTTGAACTTAATAATAATTATAATGCCAATAACAAAAGATTAATAATAAATTTAAAGTAGCGTTTTAAAAATACCCGCCATAAAAACAAGGGTTGAACGAAATGAGAATGAGGACCAAGATATGTTATTGTAAAAATTACAATAGTTAGCGAAAAAATAGCTAAAATAATACTTATTACACAAACTAATAGTCTCATGGATCATATATAAACATTCTATGAGAGCCATATACGAATAGAATTGTTGTAAATTAGATAACAAAAATGACCAGAATATGAGGACCACAAAATAATATAATCAAATCTTAGGCATTATAGAAATAATAAATGAAATAATATATACTACATATTCTAAGAGACTTACATCCTTTAAGAATGTAAATTCAAATTTGTAAAAAATTAAAATTTGTGAGACGACTAGGATTTCAGCTTTTATTCCAGGCTAAATTCTATATTATATCTAAGACTTTTTACTGATATTTCATTTAAATGAATGCAAAAATGTATATTTGTCAAATTATAAATGAACATCACAAGGAATATACATAATTTAATCATTTTTGAACTTAATAATAATTATAATGCCAATAACAAAAGATTAATAATAAATTTAAAGTAGCGTTTTAAAAATACCCGCCATAAAACAAGGGTCGAACGAAATGACAATGAGGACCAAGATATGTTATTGTAAAAATTACAATAGTTAGCGAAAAAATAGCTAAAATAATACTTATTACACAAACTAATAGTCTCATGGATCATATATAAACATTCTATGAGATACATATACGAATACAATTGTTGTAAATTAGATAACAAAAATGACCAGAATATGAGGACCACAAAATAATATTATGTAACCACAGGCATTATAGATATAATAAATGAAATAATATGTACTACGCAATGTAAGAGACTTACATCCTTTAAGAATGTAAATTCAAAATTGTAAACAATTAAAATTTGTGAGACGACTAGGATTTCAACTTTTATTCCAGGCTAAATTCTATATTATTTCTAAGACTTTTTACTGATAATTAATTTAAATGAATGCAAAAATGTGTATTTGTGAAATTATAAATGAACGTCACAAAGAATTTAAATAATTTAATAATTTTTGAATTTAATAATAATAACAATAATGCCAATAACAAAAGATTAATAATAAATTTTAAATAGCGTATTAAAAATACCCGCCATAAAAACAAGTTTTGAATGAAATGTAAATGGCGACGAAGATATGTTATTGTAAAAATTACAATAGTTACCGACAAAACAGCTAACAAAAATACTTATTACACAAGTTAATAGTCTCACGGATCATATATAAACTTCCTTTGAGAGTCGTATACGAATAGAATAATTATAAATTAGTTAAAATTATGACCAGAATACTCGTATGAGGACCACGGAAATGTAAATAAATAGTTTTATAGGTAATATGTTAGCATTCTTTGAAAGTCATATTCCTATAACAATTTTACAAAGCTGTAAATAAACTTGTGGTCCCACGTACTTTCAATTATATATATATATATATATATATATATATATATATATATATATATATATATATATATATATATATATATATAATGTAATGTAAAATAGTTAAACAGAGAACCACAACATTAATTGTTCAAATTTTTTCAGTTGTTATTTTAAACTAAGGAAATTGAAAATAGTTATTGAAACTAAATTAAGTGCCGTTCTTGGAAATGTTGCTATCGCTCCATAGAAAACCGCTAATTATTATCGTAACCATTGGCGCTGCTATTTTTGTTTGTATGAGGAAAGCTAAAGGACTATAGAGCACTTTTTGAAGGGAGAATGGTTTCAACCAAAGAAAATATTTAATTTATTTAACTTAAACAAAACAAGAGTAAAAAAAATAGATAAACATTGGTATAATTTAAATAATCATTGTTTATTTCAAACTCTGTTCAAATAATGGGAACAAGTTTATTACTTCGAATGCAATCTTAAATCTAACATACACATCATGCACAACCTACCGATATCTAACCGAACTATACAGTAAGAACTATATAACTATCTAACTTACCAACTGAGATTTAAAATTGGACCTTACATTTTTGCACCCGGACCTCATGTGAATAATAAATTAATTGTGCAAAAAGTACGAGTCCTGTTCGAAAAATAACAACAAATATTGTAAAAGATTTATAAAACACATGTTGTCCGAACTGAATACCTTTCCGAAGTAATGCTATCCGGGTTAAATGAGGCAGGTCCTCACTCTCATTCAGTTCGAGTTGGACCTGACACCTCGGCCAATACAAGCATGTGTGTGTGTGTGTGTGTGTGTGTGTGTGTGTGTGTGTGTGTGTGTGTGTGTGTGTGTGTGTGTGTGTGTGTGTGTGTGTGTGTGTGTGTGTGTGTGTGTGTGTGTGTGTGTGTGTGTGTGTGTGTGTGTGTGTGTGTGTGTGTGTGTGTGTGTGTGTGTGTGTGTGTGTGTGTGTGTGTGTGTGTGTGTGTGTGTGTGTGTGTGTGTGTGTGTGTGTGTGTGTGTGTGTGTGTGTGTGTGTGTGTGTGTGTGTGTGTGTGTGTGTGTGTGTGTGTGTGTGTGTGTGTGTGTGTGTGTGTGTGTGTGTGTGTGTGTGTGTGTGTGTGTGTGTGTGTGTGTGTGTGTGTGTGTGTGTGTGTGTGTGTGTGTGTGTGTGTGTGTGTGTGTGTGTGTGTGTGTGTGTGTGTGTGTGTGTGTGTGTGTGTGTGTGTGTGTGTGTGTGTGTGTGTGTGTGTGTGTGTGTGTGTGTGTGTGTGTGTGTGTGTGTGTGTGTGTGTGTGTGTGTGTGTGTGTGTGTGTGTGTGTGTGTGTGTGTGTGTGTGTGTGTGTGTGTGTGTGTGTGTGTGTGTGTGTGTGTGTGTGTGTGTGTGTGTGTGTGTGTGTGTGTGTGTGTGTGTGTGTGTGTGTGTGTGTGTGTGTGTGTGTGTGTGTGTGTGTGTGTGTGTGTGTGTGTGTGTGTGTGTGTGTGTGTGTGTGTGTGTGTGTGTGTGTGTGTGTGTGTGTGTGTGTGTGTGTGTGTGTGTGTGTGTGTGTGTGTGTGTGTGTGTGTGTGTGTGTGTGTGTGTGTGTGTGTGTGTGTGTGTGTGTGTGTGTGTGTGTGTGTGTGTGTGTGTGTGTGTGTGTGTGTGTGTGTGTGTGTGTGTGTGTGTGTGTGTGTGTGTGTGTGTGTGTGTGTGTGTGTGTGTGTGTGTGTGTGTGTGTGTGTGTGTGTGTGTGTGTGTGTGTGTGTGTGTGTGTGTGTGTGTGTGTGTGTGTGTGTGTGTGTGTGTGTGTGTGTGTGTGTGTGTGTGTGTGTGTGTGTGTGTGTGTGTGTGTGTGTGTGTGTGTGTGTGTGTGTGTGTGTGTGTGTGTGTGTGTGTGTGTGTGTGTGTGTGTGTGTGTGTGTGTGTGTGTGTGTGTGTGTGTGTGTGTGTGTGTGTGTGTGTGTGTGTGTGTGTGTGTGTGTGTGTGTGTGTGTGTGTGTGTGTGTGTGTGTGTGTGTGTGTGTGTGTGTGTGTGTGTGTGTGTGTGTGTGTGTGTGTGTGTGTGTGTGTGTGTGTGTGTGTGTGTGTGTGTGTGTGTGTGTGTGTGTGTGTGTGTGTGTGTGTGTGTGTGTGTGTGTGTGTGTGTGTGTGTGTGTGTGTGTGTGTGTGTGTGTGTGTGTGTGTGTGTGTGTGTGTGTGTGTGTGTGTGTGTGTGTGTGTGTGTGTGTGTGTGTGTGTGTGTGTGTGTGTGTGTGTGTGTGTGTGTGTGTGTGTGTGTGTGTGTGTGTGTGTGTGTGTGTGTGTGTGTGTGTGTGTGTGTGTGTGTGTGTGTGTGTGTGTGTGTGTGTGTGTGTGTGTGTGTGTGTGTGTGTGTGTGTGTGTGTGTGTGTGTGTGTGTGTGTGTGTGTGTGTGTGTGTGTGTGTGTGTGTGTGTGTGTGTGTGTGTGTGTGTGTGTGTGTGTGTGTGTGTGTGTGTGTGTGTGTGTGTGTGTGTGTGTGTGTGTGTGTGTGTGTGTGTGTGTGTGTGTGTGTGTGTGTGTGTGTGTGTGTGTGTGTGTGTGTGTGTGTGTGTGTGTGTGTGTGTGTGTGTGTGTGTGTGTGTGTGTGTGTGTGTGTGTGTGTGTGTGTGTGTGTGTGTGTGTGTGTGTGTGTGTGTGTGTGTGTGTGTGTGTGTGTGTGTGTGTGTGTGTGTGTGTGTGTGTGTGTGTGTGTGTGTGTGTGTGTGTGTGTGTGTGTGTGTGTGTGTGTGTGTGTGTGTGTGTGTGTGTGTGTGTGTGTGTGTGTGTGTGTGTGTGTGTGTGTGTGTGTGTGTGTGAGACAAAAGTTCCGGATCCCATAACTTCGGTACCACGATTCGAAAAATTATAATTTTTTCGTATTCCTCAAGAGTACATCCAGAAGAACAAGTGATTAGATTTTGGTTATAATTGGTGAACCGGAAGTAGCCTTATTTGAAGATTTAACAGTTAAAATTGATTTATTGATATTTAAAGTTTTTATAACATAAAGAATATATTATTCTCTATACGATTTGATTACATTTTATACTTCATATTCAATAGATACAGAGTTAAAGAATTTTAAAGAAATTAAATTTTATAATTCAGCCAGCTATGCTAAACATGGAAACTATTAATATATTCAAATAATTCAAATTGACAGATGTCAGTATCAATAAAAAGTAAATGAATGTGGGAGAGATGAGGATGTTGAAGTAGATATTGGGGAAAACACGGAAAGATACGGTAAGAAAATAACTCTAGTGTTACAAGTTTCTAGAAGGTACAAGAAAGACGATTACATTAGTTTGCACATGTCATGAGGAGAAATGAATAATTATATTTGAATAAAAATGAGTAGTTTAGTAATAGGAGGTTGAAGAAACAGAGGAAGACCAAAGATAAGATGGAAGGACTGTATTGCAGAAGACTTGAGAGAAAAAGAACTGAATGAGAACGACACGCAAAAATAGGGACCCCTAACGAATGGGAAAAGCTAAAGAGGAAGAAGATGTCAGTGTCAAGTGCAATTTGAATGGTTTATTTATGAAATAATTTTACTGGAAATTTAGAATCTTGTGCAAGAAAAATTATGTATGGAATTTATACATTATACAAAGGATTGACGGAAGGAATTGTGTTGGCCACAAGATTTTTTTTATTGTGAACGGATGTAATTTGTACTATAAATTTCGTACGCTACCGATGCCACTAATTTTATCACTGCCGGTATTTTTTCTAATTCTGAACGAGCCTTTAGAAAACGTTCGTGTAATAGTATTTTTTAATATTAGGGTTTATATTAGTTGAGCCTATCTGATTTAGAAGATGAAGTCCGTAATCATGGGGTTTACACTTTTTTCATTCATACGACTTTGTAGAATGTTATTAACAACTATCTGTCTTAAACTGGTCAACAGTTTACTGGGATAGTATTATTATTACCCAATATTATGGTTTAAAAGGGAATAAATTGTTGCTGGATTGTAGTCATAATTTTATTTATTTAATAAATTCTCGGGTAGACCGGTTTCGAGCCTTCTTCAGGAGATGAGAATTATTATAACATTATGGACATTGAAACAAAAATATATAAAACTAAGTGCAATATAAAGCACATGGATTTCGCCAAAGGTATAGAAGAGTAAATAAATAATTTCAAAAAAAAAAAAAATCAAATATAAAAACAAATGTTCTACGTGACCACACCCATGGAACTCCTCAGTACTTATGGAGTTTCTGTATGAAATTCTACACTATCATTAATATCATTTAAGTAAATAATGTGATTTCAGTTTACTAATTCGCAATCGGATAGAAATCTCTGTACGCAGTTTTTTCCCCGGACATTACGGTTTTTACAAAAATTAAGTACACAATAAACACAGTCGTAATCAGTCAATTCTGACAATCAATACTACCTGAACTGACACAGATACTTTTACCAAACATAGTGATCTTGAAGAGGGTCTTGTGTATTTAGTAATTATTTGTATATTGCATATTGTAAGCAGATAAAAGATCAGAAAAATATTGAGTTTTATAATCATCAGATAATAAATTAATATTAATATCTCCTGTGCAAATTAGGTAATCATACTGCAAAATAAACTTGCCGAATATGGTTTCTAAAATTCCGAGTTTAGGTAATATCGGGAATGAGGATTGAATACGACGCCTAAATATATTTTTACATTCTGTATAATATCCATGCATGTTCAATATTATTTCTTGGAATAAATGTTGTGTCTAAAACTTTAAAGTTAATATCATTATAGTGAAAATGATTAGGCAGAAGACGCACGTCATTAACCGGAAAAACAATTATTTCTGAGTCAATCCTTATTCCTTTTACGAAATTTAAAATTATTTGACACAACATGGTCATTCTCAGTAGTGCCAACGTATGGTACGAAAATAAACTACAATTATTTCAAATAATTTTATATTCCGTAAAAGGAATAACGATTGACTTAAAAATAATTGTAAATATCATTAATATGTACATTACTTAATACTAGAATTTTTTTTTCTTTTAAAAATAACTAACACAATCATTTCTACAAGTTATATTTCATTTTATTTCAGATTGATGACGTGCATCTTTTGCCTAATTATTTTCACTATACTAATGTGAAATTCGTATTCGATTGAATACGTGACAGAGTATGTGTACCTTGGGCAAATTATTTCTTTTAAAAATAGACTACAAAAAGAAATAACAAGAAGAACAATTCTCGCATGGAGAATATTCTGGACATTCAAAAATATATTTAAGAACAAAAAAACTAGTATGTACACTAAAAGAAGAATATTTGACATGTGTATTAGTCCAGTTATAACTTATGGGTCACAAACTTGGGCCATGACTGACTTTTATTTAAGAAAAATTAGAATTTGCAAAATAAAATGGAGAGGATTATAGTAGGAATAACATAGAGAGATAAAGTTTCTTTACAAGAAATGAAAGGGAAAACGAAATAGCTGATATTTCCACAACAATCAAATGCCTCAAATGGAACTGGGCCGGACATATAATGAGGAAAAACATTGGTTGGACCAGGGAAATTACAGACTGGATACCATTAGACCAGAAGAGAGATAGAGGAAGATCAAGGAAAAGATGGAACGAAGATTTCAAGGAGACAGCAGGGATAAATTGGCCTACAAAAGCTAGAAACAGAGAAGAGTGGAAACTACTTGGGGAGACCTTCGTCCAATTGGGCAACCATTCCAGATGAAATTTTTTATTTATAAATTAATATACTATATTTGATTATTTACACATTATGTATGCATGTTATGTTTTCAAAATACTATATTATCTACTGTACATGTGAATGGGAATAAAAGGTTTATAATGATAAAAATAATAATGTGGAATTCAACTCCCCCACCAACTGTATGAGTTCTATCAAAACTTAATAAATATTAAATAAAAAACTTGGCGAGTTTGTTCTAATCCAGATTTCACTAACGGTAACAATATCAAAGTAGTAATTATTCACAAATTCAGAATTTTTTGTTTAAACGCATTGATATATAATGAAAATGATTAAGCAGAGGACTCACGCCATCGACCTGAAAAAAACCTTATAAAATGAAATATAACTTGTGGAAATTATTGGGTGTTATTTATTTTTAAAAGAAGAAGAAAAAAAGTACTAGTATTAAGTAATGTATATATTAATGATATTTACAATTATTTCCAAGTCAATCGTTATTCCTTTTACGGACTATAAAATTATTTGAAATAATTGTAGTTTATTTTCGTACCGTACTTTGGCACTACCGAGAATGATCATGTTCTATCAAATAATTTGATATTCTTTAAAAGGAATAAGGATTGACTTAGAAATAATTGTAAATTAATTAATATATACGTTTCTTTAATACTAGCATATTTTTTCTACTTTTTAAAAAAATAAATAACAATTAATAATTACTACAAGTTATATTTCTTTTTATAAGGTTTTTTTTCAGGTAGATGATGTGAGTTCTCTGCCTAATCATTTCCGCCATATCTAGTATTTCTTTATCTTACAAATTGTAAATAACCTGTCATCTACATCAATGATTTGATGGTTGCAATCGACAGAATTAAGCATTAAGAGGAAATAAATAATAAATAAATTGCAATAGACATCTACATTCTCGATACGATGACGATACATTGATGTTCATTGATTTACATTAGCGATACGATCACGATAGCTTTGTTTCTATTGAAAAAATATTGTGTTAGCGCGGTATTTGAATGCAAGGGTGAGTGAAAGGTTGCGTTTTGCATTTGTTTACATGTATATTATTTTAAAACTTTACCGATAGGGTTTCCAAGGCAGTAAGTTTTGTTTACAAATTACTGATCAGTAAGTGATGTGATACTGATCAGTAAGTGATGTGACTGACCGGTAAGTGATGTGACTACCTACCGATCTGGATGCGGTGAAAATTACACAAATAAAAAATAAATGTACAATTTTTAAAGCTTTAACGATAACAAAACAACGATCATAGCTTACTTAAAAATGACAACTATTTTTTTTTAAATATCAAAATAATTTTTAAATAATTCTAAACTTTAATTTGTTATTATTGGGACGCTCGTGCAAAAAAATATAATAAGCATTGCGGGCATTAAGTGCTTTTTACCGGTATCGGATGTATTGGAGATCGAGACGAAGTCGAGATCTCCAAACTAATCCTCAACCGGTAAGGTGTACTTACTGCCCTTAATACTTAAATAACTATAATTGTGTCAAAAATAGCAATTTTCGTTTAAAATGTCATTGAAAGAAGTTCTTATACTTCATTTTACGTAAGAAAATAGTAGATGGCGCTTGAGAGCCGACCGTTTTTACATGCATTAAATAAATAATTCACACACATCACTAATTCTGTAGATTGTATTTTATAACTGACAACTGACAGGTAATATTTTTTTCGTTTTTGTGAACTAGGTTCGCATTCTTACCAATCAAAAGGCAGAATTTATATCCCTATCTAAATCAACGCTATTTTCTAATTGTACCGATATCTGTACAAAGCAGATTGGCACACCCAGCAATGGGTAATATGCCGTGATGAAATATTTATTTATTTTATTTATATAGAATGGATTGAGAAATAATAAAGATTAGTGAATGATGCTTAATGCTTATAACAAAACGTGAAATTAATACTAGAGATTATCATAATAAGTACATAAAAAATAGTATCGTACCGTGAACTTATCGTCTTACGTAAATGCTTCGTAAAGTTAATGTATTGTCATAGTATCGTTATCATATCGTGATGCAAATCAAGCCTTAGTTTCAGGACATTCAAAAAAATTCTGTCATTAAAAGTAAAATTGAAACGGCGGGATGAAAAAGGAAAAGGTTCCGTTAATGGTAGTTTTCGACAAATCCATAAAAAAAAAATGTAATTCTTGAGCCAAATACATCCGTACATCGTTTCAGTATTTTAAAAGTACTATTATCAGTATGTTATCTTTTCCTTTTACATCTCAACAAGGATGACTGAAAATAGTAAAAAATAATAAACACAATTGTAAAATCTGTTTATTTTCTCGAAGCTACAATGTTAAGAGTAAGGAAGCTACAGTTTTCTCTTTGATTATCTCAAATTTAAAAAATCTGTTGTACATACATACATAAATTTTCTTGCAAGAGATTCTACATTTCTAGTAAAATTATTTCATAAACAAACTATGCAAATTGCACTTGACACTGACATCTTCTTCTTCTTCTTTAACTTTTCCCATTCGTTAGGGGTCGCTATATTTTATTTTCTTCTTCCACTCATTTCTGTTTTGCGTGTCGTTCTCATTCAGTTCCTTTTCTGTCAAGTCTTCTGCAATACAGTCCTTCCATCTTATCTTTGGTCTTCCTCTGTTTCTTCTACCTTCTATTACTAAGCTATTCATTCTTCTAATATATTCTTCCTCTCTCTTCATGACATGTTCAAACCAATGTAATCGTCTCTCTTGTAACTTTCCAAAAACTTTTATCACTCGAGCCATTTCCCTTGTCTTTTAATTCCTTACTCTATCTTTCCGTGTCTTCCCCAACATCAATCTCAACATCCTCATCTCTGCCACATTCATTTTCGTTTCATTGATTCTGGCAACTGTCAATTTGAATTATCTGAATATATTAGCAGTTTCCACGGTTAGCATAGCTAGCTGATTCATGAAATTTAATATCTTTATAATTCTTTAACTCTATATCTATTGAATATGAAGTTTAAAATGCAATTCAATCGTATAGAGACTAATGTATTCTTTAAAATTTATATAACATTAAATGTCAATAAATGATATTTAACGGCTTTTTTCATTAAAAACTGTTACAAGTTGCAAATGAGGATATTTCCGGTGGATCAATTGTAAACAAAATCTAATCACGTCTGCATATGGATCTAAACTTGAGGAATACGAAAAAAATATAATTTTTGGAATCGTGGTATTGGAGTTATGCGATCCGAAACGCTTGTTACACACACACACACACACAAATAGTAAATTCGTATTCTAGGGACCCCAAAACGTGGTTATTCATTAGAAACTCACTATCGAATTTTTTGACCAAAGACAATACCTTCCGTATCTAAAGATGACGGAAGGTAAAAAAATGGGCTACGGTTGTTTTTGCAAAGAGCTCCTCAATTTAATATCGGTCATGATTCATCTAATTTTGAGTTTGGAATATAAGTTGTATAAGGTATTTTGGACTTTAAATTATTTAAGGAATACAGTCTTAAGCTATGGCAATCTAGTTGCGGGACAGCCTGTATAAATTTGGATTGCTTATATACATTTGCAATGTAGGAATATTTTCCTTTTAGAAGTCATTTGACGCGGCTTTGACATTAATATAAAGTGGCTATCTCAGTTTCAAATACCCAATATGTGGAATCTTTTCCTTTTTCATCTCACCGCTTCAATTGTTTTCAGGGATGGGCACGTAAAATACGTCACGTATTATATGCCATTTTTTACGCGACAATATTTGAGATATTTTCGTAAATAATGTATAATATGTAATCAAACTTTAAATAATTTTTACTTAAAAATGAGACTATGTAAGTACAAATTTGATACATAATATCACAGATTCAAAACACTATAGTGTTTTGAATCTGTGATAATATATATGTATATTTTTTTAGACATTTTAAATTTGCTATTGTATAAACCTAAGCGTTGTCTCCTAAACACAAACTAAAATTATACATTACGTGTTTTACTTATTTAATATTTTTTACACGTAAACGTAAAAAATATTTTTTACGCATAGACGTCCATACCTGATTGTTTTCCATATGCTGCAACCAAAATCAATCACACCCTTTAGTATCTAAATAATTTGATGGGAGTGATAGTGTTTTGTTAGTTAGATTATTGTCTTCCGTCTTCCTATTCTATTCATATAAATATGCATCTCATTTAAATTTAAGGGCAGTATGATCGAACGACTCGGTTGTAACAAATGGCAACCTTTGAGGGTACATGGGCAGATCCCTCGGGCTGCGGTTAACCTACATTCTCCCCTTAAATATCCTACACCCTGCCGTGCAATCTACTTTGTATTTATAGTCCTGGCCTAAAAACTTTACACCGTGTTTCGTTGTACAGCTTAAGCGATTACTTTTTTCACCTAGGTACTTTTTTTAGAGTAATAAAGTTTTCAACAGGGTTTTATTTTTCAGAAGGTAAGATTAGTTTAATTAATGAAAATCAATAGTATAAAAAATCTGACGTGGCCAGCACATAACCTCTCGCCGTATATTTTAACTGGCTGTATGCATAAAGCAAAGAATATTTTTAGAAATACAAATAATATATTCATGTAAGTCTATCGCTTATAAACTTCTTTATTATTCAATAAGAGCATGTCTCATGACAAAACAATTTTCACATATATTTACAAAATCTATAGGATATTTTACCATAAATTATGTACAATAAATTACAAAGTAGAGTTTACCATATATAAATTTTAGGGTAGTAACAGGGATTTTCAATTCGAACAACGTTCTTGTTTACTTTCTCTTCATATTCTTCTAGTAAAAACATTAATTTTGGGCGGACTAAAATGTATATATTATCTGGATATGTGCGTCTATTCTTACATATATTCTTTTACATTTAATTTTTCATACATTTTGTATCTAAATAACACATTGATTTCCTTTATATTTAGATTTTTAAATTTAAATTCATTCTATGAAGAAATTTTGTGCTACTCTTCTAATTTTTCGAGATGTTTCCAATTCATTGTCGGGATTAACAGTATTTCTGAAGGGTATGTGTAATATACCTATAATTTTAAATATTTAACTATTAATACAATAAGAAATAATATAAAGTATGTACTTCCCAGAAAAAATCTTCACTAAGTCTGGATTTTTGACACTGACGTTTATCTGCCAGTTACAAACATTTTTTTATTTTTCAATTAGTTTCCATTACATTATTTCGGTTGTGAGATTTATTACAACAGATTATTATATAACTTATATTTCTTTATTTCTAAATCTATAAAAGATATAAAATATTTATATTTTTATATTTACTCTTACAAGAACAAAAATTAAAAAAAAATATTTAGAAGATTTTTTTTAAGAATCTGCTACTTCCGGTTGTCCAATTATTACCAAAACCTTTTCAGCTCTTCCCAGTAATGTCCGATTGAGAAATACGTAGTTAAACAGATATTAAGTAGTATTATAGTTTTTGAGATACCTACCTACATACACACATGCATACATACACAACACACATACATCCGCATACACACACACACACACACACACACACACACACACACACACACACACACATACAGACAGACATCATCGTAAAAATATTAAAATCGGATTGTAGGGACGTTAAAACGTGCTTAATCATTAAAATCTGAATATGTGATTTTTAGCATGAATCCAATACCTCTTTTAGCGAGAGGTAAAAATAAGTTTATAAAAATATACCGGATGATTGAAAATGAGACAAATGGCTATTTTGTTTATTTGAAATTCTAGACTTAGTTTAAATTACAAAGTTGGGGACAACCAAAATACCAGTTTTTTTTGTATAATTTCTGATTTTTTAAATGGCATGGCTATGGCATATACAGATGTTGACGGTCAGGTGCGAACATAGGGATTTAACATGTGATTTTAGTTTTATGCGATTTCCTGCTCCTATTCATTTTACAAGGAAAACTGTAGAGTGCAAAGTTGTAGAAAATTTCAAATAAAACTGTTTTTACATTTTTATCTTCCGTCACCTTTAGGTGAGGAGGTTGAAGTAGATGTTGGGGAAATACGGAAAGATACGGTAAGGAAATAACTCTAGTGTTACAAGTTCCCAGAAAGATGCAAGAGAGACGATTACATTGGTTTGAACATGTCATGAAGAGAGAGGAAGAATATATTGGAAGAAGAATGAATAGCTTAGTAATAGGAGGTTGAAAAAACAGAGGAAGACCAAAGATAAGATGGAAGGACTGTATTGCAGAAGACTGACAGAAAAGGAACTGAATGAGAACGACACGCAAAAGAGAAATGAGTGGAACAAGAAAATAAAAAATAGCGACCCCTAACGAATGGGAAAAGCTAAAGAAAAGAAGAAGATGTCAGTGTCAAGTGCATTTTGCATAGTTTGTTTATGAAATAATTTTACTGGAAATTTGGAATCTTTTGCAAGAAAATTTATATATGGAATTTATACATAATACACAGGATTGACGGCAGGTATTGTGCTGGCCACATCAGATTTTTTATTATGTTTCTAGTTTGTAATTTAATTTATGCTTAAAATTAATAATAAAAAAATAGACATTTGTTTCTATTTTTTCAGTTTTATTATGATTATTTTTTATTATTAAAATAATTGTAGAGTTGGGACGAAGATAATATCTTAATATATTCACATTTTATACGTGGAAGTTGTAATATTTTCCTTTTAATATTTTTTTGTGTCCTATATAATAAATATATAAACTGTTATCTACAAATCTGATACATAAATATTAACTTATTTTGTTTGATAAATAATAGCCACCTACAAAATTTGCCTGTGTGTGTTTTGAGTGACGAGTTTCTTCCGTGTTTCCCAAACGCTAATGCACATTCCGTGAGTGTTTATCATATACTTGCCACTTTCGATGATTATTAACAACTTAATGAAGTACCACAATTACAGAAATTGTTTAAAACAACAATCTAAAAAAACATCAACAAATCTGACATTGGTGTTGGAAAACAAGGTTGTAACTTTCATTGTTTCATTGAAGTTTCAGTTAAAGCAATATACAAATATGTATGATCGTATAACCTTAAAAGTTACAACGAACTTAAAATATAAAAGTTTGAAAGGCACTTTCTAGGACGATGATTTTTGTAAACATATGTTCACCAAATGTGGTCTTGTACAAAAAATTAACATTTCTTTTACCTTCTGAAATTTGAATAAGTACTCTCTGTAGTACTATAGTATTATTAAATATGATACAGGCATCTTCTGTAACAAAGTGGTTAATTTTTAACTGGTTAAAAAAAATATCCAATAGAGATTGATTTAACTACTAAAAATTCAGTTTTTTGTTGCATATCAACATACTTGATTGGTTAAATTTTTTAACCAGTTTTTAAAAATTAACCACTGAGTTACAAGAATAGGCTCGATTTTCTGTTAAAATTTCAGTGTTAAACGCAGTACCAATTTGTGTGCCGACAAAAAGTTTTAACTGGACAGATATGAGACGAAAGGTGGTATCATAGAGCTTTGCAGCTGCTACTATTTAGCGAAAGTTCACAGAATATTAAGTGAATCTTAATAGTATTCTATGTATCTAGGACGAAAAGTCGTAGGTACGAGTAAGTTGTTTATGGCCGAGGCGGGTAGTCGAGGCCGTAATTATTTGTAAGTACTTTAAAGACACTTTTCGTCTGAGGCACATACATAATTTTATGATTTATGTCATACTGGTTTTTAGTTATTAAATTATTAAAAGAAATATACAGAAATTTTTAGCAGTATGAGTTTTGTATAAGTAGGCTAAGTCGCAATTGTTTGAAAATCTTAGCAAAATTTTGACAGATTGACAGATTGAAATTGAATTTTTCTGGTTTTGTTAACATTTATTCGCTATAATAATTGATGAAAAATACATCCTCGAGATATTTTGAATGAAGCTGCTGAAGTGAAGAGCAATTTAATGCCGCATAAATAAAGGATTCAGTATGAAGATAAAATTTTAAACTCCTAGAATTTTAAAATAATATTTTAAAGTTCTAGGACTTTAATGTTTCACTTTTTGTTTTATAAATCGTTCAACAAACGTTGCTTTAGAAACCAGTATGACATAGATATCTTTATAAAACTTAAATAAATGTGAATTTGACACGAAATATTGTCAAAAATGTTGTCTAAAGAAATCAAAGCTTTTCTTCGTGAATCTAATTTTAGAAAGGGAAATAAATTAGAAAACGGCTAATGACAATATGCTGTGTCCTCCTTTATTATCTTTTCTTCTTAAAATTACATTTCAAAATCAATTTTGATAACTTGATTTTTGAATTGAGTAATTGTCAGACAGGCATACGTTTCTCTGTTCATAGCATACCCCGAGTTAGGTTTTTTTTTAACACTGCGATATATGTAATTAATACATATAAAATTATTCGTACAATTCAATTTTACAAGTAAATTTCAAAATAAAGAGCGTTTCCCGAAGATACAGTAATTTAAAAATTTAATTCTACTATTCCTTTAATATTTAAAAGCAGAATAATAATCATCATATATAATAAATGATTAGTATGCCTTTTGAAACTGCAATAAAAACCAAAAAACTATACAGAAATTAATATATATATATATATATATATATATATATATATATATATATAAATAAATATTTATACATCTTTAGTTGTAAACAAAACATACTACAATTTTATATTTAGTGGTGTAACCACTGGCTTTCATTACAGCTTCCAGTAGCCTAGGCATTGATTTTATTAAATTATATGTTACGGAAGGTGAAATTTTTGCCTATTCTTCAGTCAGATTCGCTTGGAGACTGGAGTTCTTTAATGGTGGAAAATGGCAATAAATTCTTCATAGAGTTGAGATCAGGAGACTGGGGAGGTATTTTAAGTTGTTTCTGTATGTTGTACAACAGCCTTTCCTTAATAATAAGTGGAGTATATTTGGGGTCATTATCTTGCTGAACTATATAGTCCCCTCCCAGTCCAAAGTTATCAAATGCAAATTTTCTTTTAAAATTGATAAATCATTTTATTTATTCATAGTTTAGGTTATAAATCATAAATTCCCCATCCGGTCGGTAGTCATACGTAATCAACAACGTTTACATCAAGTTTACATCGTTGTTTTATCGTGTTGAACAAATTATATGTATTTAGCTTGGTATTTGTTTTTCTCCAAACTATAGGCCTACCGACAGATTCATATTGTAACGTTTTATTTATTTTGGTGAAGTGTAAAAATCAGAGATATATTATTAATTACAATAATACGTTTATTAAACGATGAATAATTAAGATAAACATAATAAAAGTAATTAACACTATAATTAAATATTTATAAACACTAATTTAAGACTAAGATTATTATTAAATATTTAAACATTAAGATTATTTATTTAAACAATATTTATATCACTATATTTATTTATATAACTACATTTATTTATGTTCACCACTCGTAGGCTGTTTATTTATATAATCCATTGTGCTCGTTGTTTCTATATAACAGACTGTCCCCTCGGCAGTTCTCCCGACGGTATTTATACAACCCGGTGTCCTTCTGGAACTTTTCGATGCGACAATGACATCCAATACAAAGGATCAGCCCACCGGATGTAACTAAACCAGTCTAGACGCGTATGGGTTTTCCCCCGCCGGGGATTACGTCATCGCTCGAGAACATTCTACCATAAGCGGCGCTCGCATTCGGGCGCGTCGGTTGCGCGCGGTACTATATAAATTAAATTTGATCTTGTTTGAGAAATTTGTATTACAAGTAATTACGAATTAATTTATTTTCTATTCAAAGTCAGTTGCATGACGAGATAATTAATTATTTTTAATAAAAATTTCATGTCGGCAGTTGCGCACTAAAAATGTTCAGTACAAGAAATAAATAAGTAATAAGAAATAATTTTCCGAATTTTGGGAAAATTCTTTTTGAGGCGTAACGTCAACGTATCAAATTATATACGAGTATATCCTTCACGTAGTTGTAATATACCCCGACCCTGTATAATAATTGCAATAATTTGTTAAAATTGCCATAGTAACCAAGAAAGTTGCGAGTATATTTTTTTAAATACTAGAAGCAATCCGTGGACATCAATGTCAATAGTTGCTTTGATGTGAGTAAATTTGCCACTGTTTCATTGGTACGAATATCGCGTATACGTCATCACTATCAGGCAAAGGGAGAAGCGAGGGGAGAAGTGGTGAGAATATTTTTCATTGTAACAAAATAATAAAAAGGTGATGATGTTGGTATTTTGCTATGGCTTCTACAAAATCTGACCTTAATCTCATTTAATGTAAAAACGAAAAAAAGTGTGGAACAAACAATTTATTAAATCAATTCACGGAAAGTATTAAGTAGTATCCGAAGTATTATCAAATACAACAATGTATCTTGTATATAAAAGTGAAAACTTGACCGCTATGCAAATCTACAACGTTTTATATTTCGAGGTATTGGATTCATGCTAAAAATTGCATATCCAGATTTTATTGAATAAGCAAGTTTTAAGGTCCCTACAATCCGATTTTAACATTTTTACGATGATGTCTGTGTGTGTGTGTGTGTGTGGATGTGTGTGTGTGTGTGTATGTATGTGTATGTGTGTATGTGGGACGTTGGAAGGCGATTACTCAAAAACTATAAGACTTTATATTTGTTTAACTACGTATTTTCCCAATCGGACATTCGTGGGAAGATCTGAAAAGGTTTTGGTAACAATTGGACAACCGGAAGTAGAAGATTCTTGAAAAAAAATCTTCTAAATATTATTTTTTGAAAATTTTTCTTGGTAATATTAAAGAAAATTAAATTCTCTATCTGATACATTTAAATATTTTATTATATATTCTATAGATTTAGAGATAAAAGAAATATAATATATAAAATACTCTGTTGTAATAAATTTTACAGCCGAAAGAATGCCATGGAAAATAGTTGAAAATTTAAAATGTTTGTAACTGACAGATAAATGTCAGTGCAGAAATCCGGAGACATTACGAAAGACTTTTTCTGGGAAGTACATACATTATATTATTTCTTAATCTATTCATAGTTAAATATTTAATATTATAGGTATATTACACAATTACACATACCCTTCAGAAATACTGTTACTCCCGACAATGAATTGGAAACATCACGAAAAATTGGAAGAGACAAAATTTCTTCATAGAATGAATTAAAATTTAAAAAATCTAAATATAAGGAATAAGTAAAAAATTTGGTGTAGAGTGTAGATATACAAGAAATGTTAAATACATTAGGGCGCGAGCAATCATGTGGCCTTGACAAGCAGATATGGGCCCATATCAGAATGATAGCTAGTAATTATGTATACAGATGTCAAATATCATAATTTCTAATTTTATATATAGTGATTTTCCAATTCCATGTGGTTTACTTTCCTCGACAAATAAAATCCACACTCCTGGTGACAAGTAAACTACGTGAATTTAGAAAATCTTGAAATTTTTAATGAAAAATTCTGACATTTGACATCTATGTACATAATTACTAATTATCATTCTGAAACGGGCCCCCACATCTGCTTGCCAAGGCCAACAATGTAACATGACTGTTCGCGCCCTATACTTATTGTAAACAAAGAAAGGAAGTGGCGAGAGGTATTGTGCGGCCCACAACAGATTTTTATTTTGCTGTAGTTAGTTACCTAATTAATTTTAGTCAAAAACGTTTCAAATAAATTAAATTTTACACCTAAATCTCTAATCAGATTTTATTTTGCACGCTTTTGTGACTTGCAAAATCGAATTTGAAAATTTATAAATCTTCCTCATTTTTAGTGATGCCCATGGAATTGACACACAATTACAAATAAATGCATAATGTTTGAACTCAGAATAATCCTATTAAATTGTTTGCAGCATTTTTTTTGATAATAAATAGTAATTTAATCATTACGAAATCTCGTTTTATAACACAATTAAAATAAATTAATATCTAACCTAATAAACTAATTTTCTGACAGTTACAATATTGTAACGTTTTTTTTATTTGGGTGAAGTGTAAAAATTAGGGAAATATTAATTAAAATATTTTATTTATTAAACAATAAATAATTAAGACAAAGATAACAAAAATAACTTACACTGATTAAATAATTATAAAGACTAAGAATATTATTAAATATTTAAACACTGAGATTATTTATTTAAACAATGTTTGTTTCACTATATTTATATAACTATATTTATTTATGTTCACCACTCGTAGACTATTTATATCAGCAACTTTTTATTTCACGATGCGTGTCTATATCAGAATGCCCGGCTGGCTTCCTTGACGGTGTTTATAAGTCCGGCGTCGTTTTACTAGAATGTCCTCCGCTATTCTATACGATATTAATATCGAATACAAAGGGATCAGGCAACCACAAGTAATTAAGCAGGTCGGGACATATTTGTTTACACCGCCGATGCTCGCGAAGATTGCGTCATCGACAAGATTAGACGCACGCTCAACGCAGCGGCCGTTCTAGAAATGTTGAGTAACGGCGGCGGTCGCGTACTCCTGGAGTCTGTGGCGTCGGAGTACGCATGCTACAATATTAGCATTTATTTGTAATTTTGTGTCAATTCCAGGGGTATCACTACAAATGAGCAAGATTTATAAATTTTAAAATTCGATTCTACAGGTTATAAAACGTGTAAAACAAAATCTGATGAGTGATTTAGGTGTAGAAACATTTATATCTAAAATTAATTGGTAATTAACTATAGCAAAATGAAAAAATCTGATGTGTCCAGCACAATACCTTCCGTCAATCCTGTGTATTATATATAAATTCCATACATATTTTTTTTTTGCAAAAGATTCTAAATTTCCAGTAAAATTATTTCATGAACAAACTATGCAAATTGCACTTAACACTGACATCTTCTTCTTTAGCTTTTCCCCTTCGTTAGGGGTCGCTATTTTTTATTTTCTTGTTCCACTCATTTCTGTTTTGCGTGTCGTTCTCATTTAGTTCCTTTTCTCTCAAGTCTTCCGCAATAAAGTCCTTCCATCTTATCTTTGGTCTTTCTCTGTTTCTTCAACCTTCTATTACTAAGCTATTCATTATTCTTCCAATATGTTCTTTATCTCTTCTCATGACATGTTAAAACCAGTGTAATCGTCTCTCTTGTATCTTTCTAGAAACTTGTAACACTAGAGATATTTCCTCACCGTATCTTTCTGTGTGTTCCCCCACATCTACTTCAACATCCTCATCTCTGCCACATTCATTTTCTTTTCATTGATACTGACATCTGTCAATTTGAATTATATGAATATATATTACTAGTTTCCATGTTTCCATCTATTGAATATGAAGTATAAAATGCAATCAAATCGTATAGAGAATAACATATTCTTTAAGTTATAATAACGTTATATGTCAATAAATCATATTTAATTGTTAATATCTTCAAATGAGGGTGCTTCCGGTTAACCATTTATAACCAAAATCTAATCACTTGTTCTTCTGGATGAAAATTTGAGTAATACGAAAGAAATATAAATTTTGGGATCCTGGTATTAAAGTTATGCGGTCCGAAACTTTCGTCACACACACACACACACACACACACACACACACACACACACACACACACACACACACACACATACATACATACATACATACATACATACATACATACATACATACATACATACATACATACATACATACATACATACATACATACAGGGTGGGGCAGAAAAACCTATCCGATTTCAAAACGTTATAAAATTAAAACCACTCAACTTGTCAAAAAAAATTTTTATTAACATATTGCAAATTTTATGCCATTTTTAAATTTAAGTTTTGAAAAGCACATCACTCAAATGTCGTCCTTGGGAGCGGATACACTGATTTAGGCGCTCGCGGTAGCTTTCCATGACTTTCACCGTCATTTCCACAGGAATTTCTTCAATTGCCCGAGCAATTTCCCTTCGTAAAGCAAGAAGGGTCCTTGGTCGATGCTGGTAAACCTTCGATTTGAGGTAACCCCAAAGGAAGAAGTCACATGGAGTGAGATCCGGTGAGCGCGGCGGCCAGCCAAGATCACCTCTCAGGGAAATGAGGCGACCGGGAAACAGTTCCCTGAGAATGTCCATTGATCGTCGCGATGTGTGGGCGGTTGCCCCATCCTGTTGAAACCACACATTTTCCACGCCATTTTCTTCCATTTTGGGTCTAAGAAAATTTTCCAGCATGAAACAATAGCGCTCGCTGTTGACCGTTACGGTTTGCCCATTTTCTTCAAAAAAGTAAGGCCCCCAGACGTCCAGGCGACTTCTTTTTCAATGCTGAACTCGTCTGTCTAAAATTTGACACCCACACTTTAATCGTAGCGTGATGTGGAACAGGATCATGACGCCCGAGTCCGAAATGAATTCGAAAAGCACGTTGTGTAGCAATTATCGAACCGCCGCATTCGATAAACCGCTCAATAACAAAAGCACGATGTTCACCAGACCAAGGCATGTTGACTACTGACAAATGGCATAAAACCGGCTTTCTAACGGTTTTTACCCCACTACTCTACCTGCTCCCTCTTTTGAGAAAAAGGGATTTGAAATCGGATAGGTTTTTCTGCCCCACCCTGTACATACAGACATCATCGTAAAAATGGTAAAATCGTATTATAGGGACCCTGAAACATGCTTATTCACTAAAAACAGATCATTGAATTTTTTGACCGAAGCCAATACCATACTTACCTAAAGGTGGCGGAAGGTAAAAATAACATTGTATTCCCTATGCAGAGAATTTATTTTAAAATGCAACATATGATTCATCACTTCCGTGGTTACTCACTACTGTCAAAAATGACAGCACTGTAATAGATGTCCGTTTTAAAATGCAACATTATAAATAAAATCTATTTTTAATCACACCCAATATTAATATTTACAAAGTTAATTCTGTAAGATGTGCTAATTACAGTTTTGATTTTTTTGTTAATCGTGTGCGTAGGCTAATTTATTGGAAATTATTATTGATAATATGAAACTACAAATTTTGTATGTTGCATTTTAAAATGGACATTTATTGCTGTCATTTTTTGACAGTAGTGTGTAACAGTGAAAGTGATTGAGCATTGTTGCATGTTAAAATAAATTCCCTGTGTAATGGATTTCGAGTTGACACCCGGTATGTTTCTATGAAAAAGAGATAATATTAAGAACATTTTGTTCTTATTCTTCTTTAGTGATGAAAAATTGTCTATTTCAAATGATATTTGATACAAAAGGCATTGTTCCATGATGAATTCAGTAAATTCTTCTCAATTTTTACGACAGCAGAACACAGATATTTTCATTATCTCGTACGTCTCTTATAATAAATCGTGTATACGTATTCGTAATGAAAATTCCGTAAACTTGTTAGGAGTTGGAAAATGACTTGGGAATTACTGGAATAGTCTAGGTGCAGATAGATTCAATTAACTTAACCAAATTCTGGAACTATAATAGAAGAACTCACAAATAATAGGCTGGGTTAGAACGGATCACAAGTTATAATAGTGTAACGTTTTTATTTATATGGGTGAAGTATAAAACACAGACAAATATTATTAACTAAAAGAATACGTTTATTAAACGATAAATAATTAAGGATTAAATATTAAAAGATAATAAAACAACTAACACTATGATTAAATAATCATAAACACTAAGAATATTATTAAATGCTTAAACACTACGATTATTTATCTATAAAATATTTATATCACTACACTTATTTATATAACTACATTTATTTATGTTAACAACTGGTAACCTGTATATTTATATCACCAAGTTCATCGCTCGTTGCTTATATAAAGGTTTTCCAATAAGAGGTGTTATTTTGATATTCAAAGAAAAATGCCATTTTTTAATATAAATGATCGGATGTTTATTTCATTATAAAGAGGAAGGTATGCCGTTAATAGTGGAAAATAACATCAGGCAAATGACCACCACGATCACGCTGACAGGACAATATCCTTTTCATGAAATTTTCCATAACCAAATCGCAAAGTGGCTGTCCTATGTCCTCGATAGCCTCACGAATTCCATCTTTGAGGTCTTGAGTCGACGCTGGGCAGTTGGCGTAGACCTTCTCTTTCACGTGGCCCCAAACAAAGAAGTCGCAAGGTGTTAAATCACAAGATCTCGGTGGCCAATTGTGATCACCTCTTCGAGAGATAACACGGTCCGGAAACTTTTCCCGTAAAAGATCAATGGTTTCGTTGCTTGTGTGGCACGTAGCGCCGTCTTGTTGAAAGTAAACGTTGTCCAGATCAATACCATCCAATTCGGGCCATAAAAAATCGTTAATCATCTCTCGATAGCGCAATCCATTCACCGTAACTGTTGCTCCAGCCTCATTTTCGAAAAAGTAAGGTCCAATGACTCCGCCGGACCATAAACCGCACCAAACAGTCAGACGTTGAGGATAGAGAGGCTTTTCAACAATAACTCTTGGGTTTTCTGAGCCCCAGATGCGACAATTTTGTTTGTTGACGAAGCCACCGAGGTGGAAATGGGCCTCATCACTCAAGATGATTTTTCGATGGAATTCCGGATCATTTTCATGCATTTCAACGACCCAATCAGCAAAGACACGACGTTGTTGATGATCGGCCGGCTTGAGTTCTTGTGTTAACTGGACTTTATAAGCCTTAAGACCCAAATCTTTATGTAAAATACGGTATAATGACGTTTGTGGAATGCCTAATTCCAAAGAACGACGAGGAATGGACAAACCTGGGTTTTCTGCAACACTTTCGGCTACAGCAGCAATATTCTCGGCTGTTCTTGAGCGACGTGCACGGGTTTTATTCTTCACATCACTAACTTGTCCCAACAGCTCGAATTTTTCCACCAATTTCTGTATTGCGGTCCGACAAGGTGCTTCACGACGACCCAAAAATTGTCGAGTTTTACGAACCGTCTCTGCCAAATTTTCACCATTTTTATAGTGAATTTTAATAATTTCAATGCGTTGTTGAAGCGTGTATCGTTCCATTTTTATTAATGGCGTAGTTTCTACTTGTCAAATGTCAAAAAATGACAGCTTCAAAATTGACATCTACCGAAATAGCGGGCTATTCAAAATAACACCTCTTATTGGAAAACCCTTTATATATATATATCAGATTGTCCTCGCTGGCTTTAGCGACGGGTTATATACTTGGCGGCTTTAGTTCTAGAATTTACTCGTACCTACTCGAACACTTCGAGAGGTAAACAATATGCACAATAGACCACGTCTGCGACCTGTCCTACCAAGTCCGCTGCGTGCATACACTGCGGCGCCAGCTATGGTGCGGCGGCGGCGAGGGCTACGGTGCGACAACGTTACAATAGGTTAGGTTATAATAAAGAAAATGAGTTAGGACTTAGGACATAAGTTATACTAGTATACTGTACGTTATAATAAAGAAAATTAATGTAGGCTGTAATCATTGAATTTAATTTATATATTGAAATTTGCCCTCGCATTCATATTGCGGGACGAAAGAGAGAGAGAGAGAGAGAGCGAGAGCGAGAGCGAGAGAGAGAAAGAGAGAGAGAGAGAGCATCACAAAAGTGAAAAAAGTATAACAACAAATTTTAAATGTTTGTATATGAATTATTATTATTTTTTTAAACTTTTGATTATGAAACTTCGTCTAAATTGAAAGCGATCTCTAGTTCTAGAAAGTCTTAATTGATTTTAGTTAATAATTCTGTTTCGCACGGTCCGATTGTTATAATGATTACCATTAGGGTTTCCAAGGCAGTAGCTGCAACTAATTTTTTGGGTTGGCTATATATGCAACCCCAACCCTAAGATTAAAAAGTCCTTCCTATTTAAAAGGCCGATGCTCCAATCTCTGTTTAGGGTAGGAAAACCTGTCTTACTCCCAGGTAGACACGAAGCGATCCTTTATATAGTGGGATGCAAATGCCTATAGTTAAATTTTTTGACTCTGTCGGGTACAGTAATAAAACTATAAATGAACTATAAATATCGCAATTATGATAAAGCGGCATATCCTTTACTTTCTGCAGTATAATACTGTTTGGCATCGGCCCATATTTTTGAGCCGCTCTATTCATGCATTGAATCAAACGTCTACCAGGTATGTATAGGAAAATAGCCTTACAGTCCTGTAACATAAATGAATAGAGCGGCTCAAAAATATGGGCCGATGCCAAACAGTATTATACTACAGAAAGTGAAGGATATGCCGCTTTATCATAATTGCGATGTTTATAGTTCATTTTTAGTTTTATTACTGTACCCGACAAAGTCCAAAAATTTGACTATAGTACTGATTTATAGAAATGCTTTAAAGTGATTTGGATTTTTTTTATCACAAGTTATCTGAAAATGCCTGTATGGTTGTAAAAATGCATTGTAGTTAAGGAAGAGATTGCGAGTGGAATATTAAAGAAATAAATACACAAGAATATAAAATATTTAATAATATATCTGTCAAAAATACAACTTGTCAGTACCTCGTATCAAAAAATCAATAATCATAATATCCGTAGCAACCAGTCCGATTGATCATGGAGGCTGTTTGAATCGGGTTGGAGTAAATCTAGTAACCGCTACATATAATTAAAATGCATCATTTTGGGCATGGTTTGTTATAATAGTCATTTGAGAATACTTGACAGGGTATGGTTATATCAATGCTTAAATATAAGAATACAAATATATTTATTATGTAATTTTTGATGTGAAACATCTAATGGCGTGGCCATACAGGGGTAACGGCTTCTATGACACAACGCTTGTGCCATTCGGCCAGCCTCGTGACTCGGTTGTCTCCGCCTCGACTCGGCGCTTCACGCTCGTCACTTTACTTGTGTATATCGGTATATCCACGTCGTTTCCTCTACAGTCCATACGATTTAACTTGGCGACCCAAAAGAATGTAATTCAGTTCACTATTCCTAAGTTGCGTTTTGTCAAATATTTACTTTTACTTCGATGCCGCACAGCTTCAGAAGTGAAATAGTGATTTTACAATGTTTTATTGCCTTACACAAAGCAAATTTCATCCTAATACACTCAAACTCGGGGTGTCAGGTACTTTTCAACCCAAGAAGTTATATTCATACATAAGCGTTGGTGCATTTTTTTCTCAATAGCAATAGAAGTTTTATTTTCTTAACTTTATTAATTTAAAAAATAATTATTATGGTTTATATAATAAATAATTCATTCCAATATTTGTAATATATTTTTTTGTATAAATAATTTCTTTTTTTTTTGTAATATTCGTAATTTTATTGAACTTTATTTTTCTTCGGTACGCCTATGGATTTTATAACTTTCCCATTACCGCAGTGATAATGTGAATTGCCCCAACTCGCCAAGTTACATCGTATGGACTGTATACTACACTCTCACCGCTTTACTTCTGTGTATATCGGTGTATCGGAGCGAATTTGAAAAAGCAGTGTCGTTTCGAGCAATAAATACTTCAAATAGCGGAGAAACGGCCATCACTAGGATACTGCCATTCCCTAACAGTTTTTATTTGAATATAATTTCTTTTACAATAATAGGAGGAGTCTAAGGTTAAAAATATATATAAAACTAAAGCAATTACCCCTTAACCTTAAATAATAAAATAAGCTAAAAGCTAAATACGTATTTCGAGAACTAAGTTCTCATCATCAGTAGAACAAAACAAAAGTTTAAGCAGAGAAGTTAAGATTACTCAACATGTAAACCATGTCAGAGGTCTAACAACTCTGAGCAAACAAGGGAGAGAACTGGGATTATATAGGGATAGGAGTCACAGGTGAATGAATACCAATTAAAACTAAGATTTAACGTCCAATGAAATTTAAGATTTAAAATGTCCTATTAAATTTAAGTTTCTATTAAATCGAATAATTTAGAATTTGGTATGGGACCGAAATCTGCGTTCATCAACTTGATGAACGCAGATTTCGGTCCCATACCAAATTCTAAATTATTCGATTTAATAGAAACTTAAATTTAATAGGACATTTTAAATCTTAAATTTCATTGGACGTTAAATCTTAGTTTTAATTGGTATTCATTCACCTGTGACTCCTATCCCTATATAATCCCAGTTCTCTCCCTTGTTTGCTCAGAGTTGTTAGACCTCTGACATGGTTTACATGTTGAGTAATCTTAACTTCTCTGCTTAAACTTTTGTTTTGTTCTACTGATGATGAGAACTTAGTTCTCGAAATACGTATTTAGCTTTTAGCTTATATTATTATTTAAGGTTAAGGGGTAATTGCTTTAGTTTTATATATAATTTCTTTTATTAAACTTAAATATATATAGTAAAATTAATGTCCGAACAAGGTCATCTACGAATTGTATGAATTAAGATTTTACTCCGCCCATTCTGTCAAATTGTCCTAACTTAGTCAAAACAATCTAAGTTTTTGAAAGACAAGCGTGTTATATCTATCCCTATCGCACACGCTTGTAGTTGTATGCCAATATGTTAATTCATTCATGATACATATCACCTTGATCGGACATTTTTAATAAATTTTATTGTACACAAGTATATACATACCGTGTGTCCCAGCGTTTGGTTGGCATAGGCGTTTAACATGGAAAAACAATTTTTTCTAAATAAAAAGTGTCTGGCTAACAACTAAGCTACCATATTGCATAGGATAATACTACGCCCATTTCTACATCTTATTTAATACAGATTACCTCATTATAATAGCATAATTTAACAAAATTAGCAAAAATAATTCCATATTTTCTGTATGTTGTTTTTATTACCTACTACAAACATAAATAGCTGCATGTTGTCATGGTACTGTGGTAACGTTTCGAAATACGGATCCAAAGATTCTAAGTTCAAACCTCCACTAGGTTTAATTATTTTTTTTATTTTTTCGATATTGGTTTAATCGCTAATACATTTGATTTATTGGTTTTTTATTTCTTATTAATTTGTGTTATTACATTTAATTGTCTAATACATGATATCTAAACAATAATAATTTTATATTAATATGAAAAAACGAAGAAAAAAAAAATAAAATAAAAAATTAATCCTAGTGGAGGTTTGAACTTAGAATCTTTGGATGCGTACTTCGAAACGTTACCACTGGACCACGACAATATGCATCTATTTATGTTTGTAGTAGGGAATAAAAACAACATACAAAAAATGTGAAACTATTTTTGCTAATTTTGCTAAATTACGCTATTATAATGAAGTAATCTGTATTAAATAAGATGTAGAAATGGGCGCAGTATTGTCCTATGCAATATGGTAGCTTAGTTGTTAGCCAGACACTTTTTATTTAGAAAAAAATGTTTTTCCATGTTAAACGCCTATGCCAACCAAACGCTGGGACACACGGTATGTAATAACAATAGCAAAATATAAATACGAGTATATTCGCTTCTTGGCTATATTTGTTTGAAGAAGGATTACTGGTACGTAGTCGCAAAATTATTACTGATTAAAAACCAGTACCCAGCCTCTCGACGAGGACACTGCTTGATCCGTTTTTCATTCACAGCTGTCAGCAATCAAATTCCATCTTCAAAAACTTTGCATATATTTTCGAATTCACATATAGAAAATTATATAATGAATCGATTTATTATATGTCATATTTTAATTTTACGCCATAACTTGTAAACAAAAAATTCACAAATGCGACATTTACATAAAACAAAAAAAAAACCTAATGGTTTAATAACTTCGGTTCGGTTTTATAAAAAAATAATCTATGATTAAATTTTACTTCCCACGCATCCCGTTTGCGTTGATGGTTATTCAATACGTGAAAAACAAAAAATGTAGGAGATGGTGAGACCATGGTTTGATAAAAAAAAGGAAATTTACCTTTAGCCTTGTTAACAAAGATCTGGATCAGTTTCAATTATTTTTAAGAATGGATAAGCCAGCTTTTGATAATAAAATTAATATCACCATTACTTAAAAAGGAAGATATTTTTATGAGAGACAGTTTCTGTTGAAGATAAATTAATAATTAGAATTATTAAAACCTTAATCTCTTCTTTGTTAAACGTATATCCGCTTTTACTCATTTTTAATTATAAATACACTGCAAACTCTAACAGAACTAATAAACGATACAACAGAAGCCATAAATCTATTGAAGCGCCACGAAGTTACATTCTAACCTCAAAAACATTCATAAAAGACATGAGTAGTTGGTAAGTTGGTAGCCTTGATACAAAAAAAAAAATTGATAGAAAATCGTTGTGTGTAAATTCTCAAGATTTCTACGATAAATTGATCGATTTATTGGTCAATAAATTGATTGATTTATTGTTGCGTGTAAAACTGCTATTAAATACACTTCCAATTATAAAGTATGTAGACTTATACAGTGCTGCAATATTATTTTTTTTTTATAAATATAATTTAGAAATAGCATATACTAGTACTTCAAGAACATTTAGGTCCACGAAGAAAACAGTTTGGAGGCGACAACTCATATTCGTGATGTCACACTTACTTTTTCAAACTTTGGGGGACCATAACTCGCTTATTAATAAGAATTTTTCACTGGATTTTCTTCAATAATCTTAGTTTTACTTATACTTAAAAAAAATAAATTGTAAAAAAATGGTGGAATCCCATATTTACTGAATTATCCAAATTTTCTATCATCCGAACTAGGGTTGGACCCGCCCAATCTAGATATACGGGTTTCCATTGTTATTACTAGGTTCCTGCTTACCTACATTGTCAATTCTGTCGAAAAAAAAATAATCATTTTATTTTATTTGTTCTTGAATTTTAATAGTTTTAATTGTTAAGCTACAATTTGCAACAGTTACTTTATTGAATTTTCTCTAATTCTTGTGCTCAGGATTGTCTTTCTTTCCAGAGTAAAAGAAAATGGCGGCAATGTCGAAAAATATCAACAACGTTCGCTTTAACGAAAAAGAAACATGATGATGACATTCAGGACGACGACGGTGAGTTCATATTTCCATAGTCTTTTTCAGGATACAGCAACCTAACATATTATGCATACAACAGCATATTGCGGCAAAATAACTTCGAATGTTGACTTAACCTGCAGCGTATATATTTGCCATTGCTGTCTATATTTATTGGAAGAGAATCAACAATTTTGATCAGTAGAATATCTTAGATCTTTGGAAGTAGGTACCTAACCATTGGCTGGCAGCCAAACATTTGATAAAGTTGTGGTATATTTTTGTTTCTGCAACAGATTGTAAATGATGTTAAAAATGTATTTTCGGGTTTATTTTTGTATTTTGGACTTTGATTCACATGAAAACTTTTATTAGAAGCAAGACAAAAAAATATGGATTTAAAAATGATATCTCTTCTCCTTTAGAAAGAGGTATTTGAAGTAAAAATGAAACATTTTTTTTCCTAAGCCAGATTGGGTTACCGTGGAAATATGTACTTTGTTCCTCATAATAATGAAGAGATCCGAGTCCAATTTAATAAAAAGCGTTTTATTCCTTTTACCAATTAGAGTAGTATTGTTTTGTTATTTTCCACATTATTTCTGACTTGTTTATATGAAATATTTGATTCATCTATGAGTATTAAGTTATATTTCTATAGATAACATTTTTGTGGCAAATTGACATTGCAGGCTTATCATAATGAAAACATTATAAACCTCAATTTCAGCACTCTAATAGCTTTTATTATGGTACTCAGTATCATGAAAAAATGTAACAATGTAATTCGCAGCAAAAGTTTTATTTAATTACAGTTCAATTATAGTAAATATTTATAATACATTTTCTACAATTGGTAAGTGGAACACCGGTTGAGGATGTCGAAAGTGTTTCATTTTTTTGAATATTGTTTTAAATATTCTGCTGCATTGAAATTTTCTTTGTACCCAGAATTACTGCAGATATTTTTTTCTTATTCTCAGCGGAATTTTCATATATTATACAACAAGACGATTGACAATTCTCGATTATACGAAACGTGTTGCCTGGAAACACCACGAGACCGAAGGTCGAGTGGTATTTCCAATAGGCAACTCGTTGAGTATGTCGAGAATTTGCTATTGTCGAGTTGTATACAGGTAGACTATATAATGAATAAAAAATTAATAAAAGAGTTAGTAAATTTAAAGTAGGCCTGTAGTCTATTTTATTTTGACAGAAACGCCAAACTGTATGCTCCGTAACCTATATTTTTAAATATAGCTGTAGTAGTATGTAATATTGCATTGAAATGCTCGCATTGCAAAATAAATTCCCGCATTTCAAATAAACTAGGAACAGTCCAGTTTCTAGATTTGTGATCAAAATACCTATTTATTTACTTGTCAAATTTTTACTTGAATAATATCTTGCTGTCAAATAATAGGTGCGTTAAATTATTTGTTTCGGTGCATTTGGAACTGTCAGTGTCATTTCAGATGTCTACTTAAAGCACACAAGGCACGATTTTTCTCTTCAAAGTCTAACTACAAATTCATTTATATACTCGATACTGTGTTCGAAGAAAAAGTTCATATTTTATGCTCCGTAAATATAATTGAAAATGACATTGACAGTTCTGAGTACATAAAACAAAATAACCAAACGCACCTATAAGTGAATATACGAATGTTGGTATATTCGAATATACCAAGGTTCGTATATTCGTTCAACATGGTTACTCAATAATAACCGCTGTAATACATGGTAACTAAGGAAAATCACACATTTTTATTGGTTTATTTATAACTTAATGAATGATATAGTCAATGTTATCCTTCTGCAACGGTATTACTTTTCCATCCTCCATGACGTTTGACAGTTTGAATATCTGCTCCGGAATCTGCTAACAAGGGAGATCTAAAACAATGGCCAGTATATTCCTCCGGGTTAGAAAGTTTAAGAAACTTAGCGATGAGTATATATCGAAATGTGTGAATTCCTACTGGTTGCGTTGTACATTTATTGTTTCTATATGAAATAAAAAAACGAGAATGGGCGGTATGCTTTGGAAAATTCGCGCCGATTTTTGTGCATTACTAAATAATAAAAAAATCTGTTGTGTCCACCACAATACCTCTCGCCATTTGTATTTTATTTAACATTTCCTGTACTCACCTAAAATTCTAATTATATCTATTCTTTCATTCTATGAGGAAGTTTCTAAATGTTAGAGATTCTTCCAATTCATTGCCGGGATTGATGGTATTTATACAGGGTGAGTCACCGAAATCGCCGTCTTCGATATCTCCCTTGTCGTTAGAAATACAGCATAAGTTTATTAACAGAATTTATTCGACTACTCAAGGAGCATAACGTAAAATTATTTTCACATATACAGGGTGTTGCATTACGGCTCGGCGAGAATAGTTTCTCTTTTTTTAAATGGAACACCCTATATATTTTTATATATTTTTAATTGTATTTTATTCACCTATACGAACATATGAATTTTGTTTTAGTTTTCCGCGGCGTTGCCAAGTTATTCCGTTTTTTCTCTAAAAAAGACCGAATACACGCATTGCTTTATAAAGGCTTACTGAAGTTATTTTAATAGTAAGAATTAAGAATTTTCTTTTCTGTATAACTGTAATTATACTCTATGTTCTGACATATTTTTTTTTAAATGTAATTATACAGGCTGTTCAATAAAGCGAATCAAATGTGCTCAATTTCAAATGACTATAACTCGTCATTTTCAAATGGAACACCCTATATTTTATTATTCAGTTGTGTGTATTTTTGTATTATCTTCATATGTTATTTAGGATATCCCATGCCTAAAACCAATAATTTCGGAGATTTTCACCATTTTTCTCTAAATTTATATATTTCACTAAAAATTAAATCTAGTATACCATGGATACTGCTTTTTGAATAATAAACAAATGCAGTAATGATAGTAATTTCATTAGCCAGGTTGTTATTAATAACAGAGGGATGAAGTAAATTAATTTATTAATATGAGTCTCTCACAAGAAGAACTTACGAATATGGTGTACGCACTTAGAGAAGCGGAAAGAAACCTTCTCTTGTCGTACTGAACATGACCAGTTCTGTTAAACCTTTCCCTTAGTTTTTTAAAAGAACGCGGATTTGGATGTCGTCTGCCCGGAAACCGTTGGGCATAAATTCTTGATGCCAAAAGAGGGTTTGTTTCCGCTGCTTCAAGTGTGTACACCATATTCCTAAGTTCTTCTTGCGCACTCTCCACGCCAGCAATGAGTGCCCGTGAGGTGACACCTGGCCTGACCAGCATACATCATATTCGTAAGTTCTTCTTGCGAGAGACTCATATTAATAAACTAATTTACTTAATCCCTCTGTTATTAATAATAACCTGGCTAATGAAAATACTATCATTACTGCAATTGTTTCTTATTCTAAAAACAGTATCCATGGTGTACTAGATTTAATTTTTAGTTAAATATATAAATTTAGAGAAAAATGGTGAAAATCTCCGAAATTATTGGTTTTAGGCATGGGATACCCTTAATAACATATTAAGATAATACAAAAATACACACAACTGAATAATAAAATATAGGGTGTTCCATTTGAAAATGACGAGTTATAGTCATTTGAAATTGAGCACATTTGATTCGCTTTATTGAACAGCCTGTATAATTACATTTAAAAAAAATATGTCAGAACATAGAGTATAATTACGGTTATACAGAAAAGAAAATTCTTAATTCTTACTATTAAAATAACTTCAGTAAGCCTTTATAAAGCAATGCGTGTATTCGGTCTTTTTTAGAGAAAAAACGGAATAACTTGGCAACGCCGCGGAAAACTAAAACAAAATTCATATGTTCGTATAGGTGAATAAAATACAATTAAAAATATATAAAAATATATAGGGTGTTCCATTTAAAAAAAGAGAAACTATTCTCGCCGAGCCGTAATGCAACACCCTGTATATGTGAAAATAATTTTACGTTATGCTCCTTGAGTAGTCGAATAAATTCTGTTAATAAACTTATGCTGTATTTCTAACGACAAGGGAGATATCGAAGACGGCGATTTCGGTGACTCATCCTGTATATGTTACCTATAATTTTAAATATTGAATTAATCAAACAATAATACATATTAAATGTACTTCCCAGAAAAAGCTGTCAGTAATGACGCTAAAATTGTTGATTTTTGCAACTGACATTTATTTGCCAATTGCAAACATTTGAATTTGTCAACTGGTTTCCTTGGTTTAGTTTGAACTGTGATTTATTACATTAGTTTATTCTATAAATTATATTCTTTATCTCTAAATTTATAAAAGATATATGAAAAAATTTAAATTTATTAGATTTAGAATTTAATGTTCTTTATTTTTTGTAATATCATAAATTTTCAAAAAAATATTTGATTTTTTTAACGAATTACTATTTCCGGTTGTCCAATTATTACCAAAACTTTTTCAGTCTTCCCATTACTATCAGATTTGCCGTTTTAAAACTGCTACTGCATTTAATATACCTATATAGAAATTTGAATAGAAAATCATATTTTATAATACTATAGAACGTACTTACTCGAATTTCAAGATTTCATTATTTCTCCCGCAGTATGACATGTCTGTCGCGCCGTCCGTCTAACCACATATCTCTGAGATTTTTATACTAACCAGTTGATGTCAGAAGTACCCCGTAATTATGTTCTACACGCTGTTACACTTGACTAATTCAGTAGATAGCGCTCACAACGGCGACAGTTTTAAACCGACGAAATTAAAAAATACCAGTATTCAATGGGGAAGTTTAGCGTGATGTGAAATATTTTTTAATCGTAAATATATGAATAATTATAACTTAAAATGTAAATGAAAGTTAAAATTATGTTCCCATTTATTTATAATTAATTATTTATGATCAAACTTTTGTGACGTCACAAGTGATTTATGCGTATGCCTAGAAAGGATGGTGAGACTTGACTTTTTAAACGTATGTTGAGGAATTACACTACATACTTCTGGCTAGGTCACGTGGGTTTGTTTACGTTTTCGCGGAGTGAGGTTATGAGTTTTTAGTTCGAATTGGAATTGTATTTGTTTTCAAAACTATTATACGATACTTGATCTTTAATATTGAATACAATAATACACTAATGGCCAGTTGCACAACTTATAGTTAATATCTTAACTACAGGTTAACAAAAAAAATGCGTATCGAAATTTTGACAGTAATATTTAACAACTCATTGACATTTCATTTCGATACGATATTGTCAATTTAACCAATGGTTAACAAATTAACTATAAGCTGTGCAAATGGCCATAAATGAAATAAATAGTACCAGTTGTTTGTACAAGAAGAACAAAAGAACTATAATAATCGCAACACAGAACTATCACGGCTTATGAACGTCGAAACATGTGGATGCCATTTTTAAAACCTAACGCCATGTGAACCTATTTAAAGTAGACTATACTTTCTCCGTGAACTTCTGTGACGTCATTATTTTAGAAAGTTTAATTTTTTGAGAAATCTAGGCTTCTTTGAGTGAAATACAATATAAAATATCACTTTTGAAGACATTCTTAATAAAATAATAATAAAAAAATACACTAAACTTCCCCATTGCTGTCATCTGACATTTTATTAAATTATTAAAAAGGTGTCATAATGCCATTGAAACTTTGTATATTCTAGTTAGTAAGTGTGAAATATAAAGTATTATTTACCTGATTTCTAAATCTGATAAAGGTGATACTTGACATTGCACCTAAAAATGACACGAGATGGCACATATCATGTACACTGACACTAGTGTGAAATTATATTGCGTAAACTTGGCTCCAATTTCCGTTCCTATTCCCTATTCTATGCAATACTGAATTGGTAAGGTGAAACAGGGTAACGAACACCATTTACCGTTACAATGGTTTCAGTCGCACTTTCAAATTGCGTTTTCATAATAATGCGTTATTTTTTCTTAAAATGTTCCATCTTTACTATTTCGAACAATGACAAGTTACAAAATATGTCAAAGTTGCAGAGATACTAATCAACTATGGCGCTAAATTTAAATCCAGTGCTCTTATTGGGACACCTTTTATTACCGCAGTTCTCAATAACACAAAAACAACAAAATATTGTATATATTGTAGTAAGGTTGTCTGATTTTACGCTACAAGTTAGGGCCCGTATTCTTGAGCGTTCGTCATTTCGATCGTATTCGTATTCGCGTTCGTTTTCATGTTAGTAGTCTGTGTTTCAAAAACAATATTGTGTATGTCATTGTCAGTGTCAACTGTATTGCAGCATTTATTCACATCATTTACAAGTTAAAAAAATTATATATTAATCTGGGTTTATTTTAAAAAGTATACAAAAACATATTATTTTACTACATAATCCCCCGCCCTAGATACGCATTTTTCCCAACAGATTGGGAGCTTTTTAATCCCTTCATTGTAGAAACTAGCGGGACCTTCATGTAGCCATTGGAGCACAAACTCCTCCACCGCACGGTCGTCGCCGAATCGAAGGCCTCCCGTCGCTTCTTTGAGGGGCCCAAGACGGTGAAAGTCACATGGTGACAAGTCGGGATTGTAGCGTGGATGTTCCGTTTCCCAGCCAATTCTGTTCAGTTTTTGCCTCGTAGTGTTTGCTTTGTGGGACCTGGCGTTGTCATGAAGCAAAATGACATTTTTGACAGTTTGCGTTTTGCAATAATATTGCGCATTAAATGTGCGTTGATCATTAACCGTTTATCAGTCGTCATGAGATTTCGAACCGCCTCGATGTTGTCTTCGGTAACGCTCATCCTTTGGCGGCAATCGTGGCTCTGATTCTCGACCCTTTCTCACCCTTCAGAGAACTCCTTATAGCAATCAAAGACACGGGTCCTTAAAAACGTGTTGTCCCCACACTGGGCCTTCAACCTTCGCAAAATTTCGGTTGGACTTATGCCTTTCTTGGTCTAAAACTTGATAATAATCCGTTGCTCCACGGAGACATGCCCTTCTTGTTCGCTTATGGTTTTCTTTAATACTAAAGAGACCTAAGCGAATTGGGGTCATGTCTACCCTTTTTCTAACAGCTCAAGCTACGTGCTAATCAACTCCATACGGGTCTATGATCCCTGTGGAATTAAAAAAAAATCAGTCTCGTTTATATTTGATTCACCCTCGTAGTATTAACAGGCGGCAAGCCAAACTTTCCCCTTCATACCAGTCATACCACTACACTTCAGTTACACCTATTCTGAAATCGAGGTAGACTAGCCCTTTAAAGTATTATTTTTATATTTTGCGTTCATATTACGGAACCCAATTGCGTATCAAAAGAGCTTTCATTTCGATACGCAATTTTTTGTTTTAGAAGGTTGGTACTAGATGACATTTACTTATGTTCATAAATCAGAATTGACATGAACTTTTAAATAGGCCGCGAGCAGACACGTGACTCGAGCAACTGTGAAGTGCTTGAAATCAGCTGAATTGTGGGCGCGTGTCATATTAACAATAATAGTGTCACTTTGTCAAGAACAATGTTTTGACTTATTTTAATTTTGGACTGTTAAAAATAAGTCAAAATATTATTCTTGTCAAAGTGACACTGTTGTTGTCTAAGTGAGACGCGCACACAAATCAGCTGATTCTAAGCCCCTCAAGGTCGCTCGAGTCACGTGTCTGCTCGCGCCTTATAGATGAATAAATATCAATCAAATGTTACCTACTATAACATTACACATACAAATTTCTCTAAATTAACTCGGTACAACACTTTAATATATCAGGATTTCTATTAATATTTTAGTGTATAAAAGACGCAAAATATATAAAAAATAATATGCTGTGGCCAGCACAATACCTTCCGTCAATCCTGTGTATTATGTATAAATTCCATACATAAATTTTCTTGCAAAAGTTTCTAAATTGCGAGTAAAATTATTTCATAAACAAACTATGCAAATTGTACTTGACACTAACATCTTATTCTTATTTAGCTTTCCCCATTCGTGAGGGGTCGCTATTTTTTATTTTCTTCTTCCACTCATTTCTGTTTTACGTGTCGTTCTCATTCAGTTCCTTTTCTCTCAAGTATACCGCAATACAGTCCTTCAATCCTATATTTGGTCTTCCTCTGTTTCTTAAATAAAATAAATAAATAAATATTTCATCACGGCATATTACCCATTGTTGGGTGTGCCAATCTGATTCATACACAGATGTCGGTAATGATGGAATATTTGTACCGTGCGGGCGCTTACCAGGCGTCACCTCACGGGCACTCATTGCTGGCGTGGAGAGTGCGCCACAGGGGTCAATTTTGTGCCTTCTATTACTAAGCTATTCATTCTTCATCCAATATATTCTTGATTTCTCCTCATGACATTTTCAAACCAATGTAATCATCTCGCTTGTATCTTTCTAGAAACTTGTAACACTAGAGTTATTTCCTTACCTATCATCTACTTCAACATCCTCATCTCTGCCACATTAATTTACTTTTTATTTATACTGACATCTGTCAATTTGAATTATACGAATGTATTAGTATAGTTTCTATGTTTAGCATAGCTGGCTGATTTATAAAATTTAATTTCTTTAATTTTTTTTAACTGTATCTATTGAATATGAAGTATAAAATGCAATCAAATCGTATAGAGAATAATATATTCTTTAAGTTATAATAACCTTAAATGTCAATAAAACAAATTTAACTGTTAAATCTTCAAATGAGACTACTTCCGGTTCACCAATTATAACCAAAATCTAATCAGTTATTCTTCTGGATGTAAACTTGAGGAATACGAAAAAATATAATTTTTGGAATCGTGGTATTGAAGTTATGCGATCCGAAACTTTCGTCACATACACACAGACACACACACACACACACACACACACACACACACACAGACATCATCGTAAAAATGGTGAGACTATGACCAAAGACAATACCTTTCTTACCTTAAAAAGTGACGAAAGGTAATAGTATAAAGGACTCATTTTATAAGTTTTTTTTTTCGCCATTGTCATTGTCTAAATTTTGACGTGTGCGAAAAAAAAAGTTTTATAAAACTCGTTCTTTAATAAACTATTCTTGACATTTTATGTTATTGTAAATATACATTTAAGAATGTTTTATTCTCTATACAGATTGAGTGAATATTTGTCATCATGTTGAAAAGAATATAAAGAAATTAAGGCCCGTACTCTCACATCTTGAAGTAGTGCTACTTCCGAAAAATCGCTACTTCAACTGCCAGATGTCAAATATAATATAAAAAATTATAGAAATAAAAATAAATTAAATTGTGAAAGCACTTATTTCAAATATAGGTTTCATTTACAAAAATATGAAACCTATTCTTGTCTTTTCATAAAATAAAATAAAATTTAAAAAATCGAAATAGCGCTACTTCAAGAATATGGGTCTAAGTTACATGAATTATGCAACCTATGCAAGTATTACTAGTTGACATATTTGTCACGTACAATTCACATATGTGTTCGTGAATTAATTTTACTGGGAATATAGAATCTTTTGCAAGAAATTTCCTGTAAGGAATGTATATAAAATTTGTTCGAGTAGAAATGACAGAAGGGAATGCGTTTGCCACTTCAGATTTTTTTTTAAATAAAGATATGATTTTTCTATCCGTATGTGTGTATTTATTTGAAGTTCGTCTGATGTATTTTATCTGTTTAAACTTTTATCAGTGATGCATGACCAAATCGAAATTCTGGCCGCATTCGAGTAAAATATAGCTAAGAAGTTTCTTGGTTTTACAGTATTTATTATATCATGAACTTTCAGTATCTCCATATATTTTCTTTATAACTCTTTTCTTGGACCATAGTGAGAATTATTTGTCTGCAACAGTGAGTTATAATTTGGCTTCAAATATTATCTATTATCCAACATCCGGTCAACAGGAAACCACTTCCTATTTTGAATTTAGTTGTAGATAATATATAAATATATCGGGTGTTTCTTTTCAAGGTGTCCATAGGAGATTAACATGGTAAATTAGTTTTTTTATAGGCTGTTGCCCACATTTTAACTGACAACAATGGTTATGGTATCAATAGAAAGTTAAAAAAATTCTGCATCAAATGACATCAAATACATACATGTAAATTATGTAATATTTAATCCTATAAATTAATTATGATATTTATTTACTTCCTTATTAATACCGAAAGTAATGATATTTGAAAAAAATGATAAGCAAATGTATGACTTTTTATAATACGAGGGTCATTCAATAAGTAAAGAGACAAATGGCTATAGCTCAAAAACGGTTTATTTCAATCTTTCAAAATTAAGGCTATTTTTCAACATAATCACCCCCCACAGTTATGCACTTGTCCCATCTTTCTTGCAGCTTCCTAATTCCCTTGGCGAAGAATTCTTTCGATTTACCCCGAAGCCACTTTTACACCGCTTCCTTAACTTCCTCATTGTTAGCAAATCTTTTTCCACGTAGGGCGTCTTTGAGTGGTCCAAACAGGTAAAAATCAGATGGGGCGAGGTCGGGACTGTAGGCAGGATGAGGTAAGACCTCCCAACCCAATTCTTGAAGCTTATCACGGGTCAGAAGAATGACTCCTTTTGACAAGAGTCCACGGCGTTTGCTCCTGATAGCTGGTCTAACTTTGTGTTCTAGCATCTCAGAGTAGTATTGGCTATTGATAGTTCGCTGATCTTCAAGGAAATCGCAAAAGACTGGACCCTGTGAGTCCCAAAAGATGGTCAGCATCACTTTACCGGCGGGAGGTTGAACCTTGATTTTTTGCGAACTGGAGAGCTAGTGTGTTTCCACTCCATACTCTGCCTTTTGGTCTCAGGGTCGTAGTGATGGATCCAGACCTCGTCGCAGGTCACTATTCTTTTAAAAAAAGCGTCTCCTTCAATCAAACTTCGTTGCTTTAAGTCTTGACTAATGGAAAGCCTTGATTCTTTATGAGCGTCAGTAAGCTGTCTGGGAACCCATCTGGCACACGTTTTTCTGTACTTTAAATTGTTCTGAATGACATTGTAAACAGTTCCAACACTTACTTGAACTTCCTCAGCTATCATTTCAACAGTAATTCTTCTGTTATCACGAATAAGTCCGTTAATCCTCGATTCCAACGAAGGACCAGAAACTTCTACTGGACGTCCACATCGGGGTTCATCACCTACACTTGTTCGGCCACTTTTAAACCGATCAACCCACTTGTAAAAATTCGCACGGTTCATACAACTTTTACCGTACTGTATTAACATTCTAGAAAAAATTTCACTTGGTTTTACACCTTCTGCGACTAAAAATCTAATGAATGAGCGCTGCTCTTCTAAGGTGCAATCTTCTAGTGGACTTGCCAAATTTTGAGGTTATGTTGACATAAAATGATGAAACAGCTGATCAGAGCATATCCCAAGGTTGCCAACTAACACCCCTGAAAAGATTGTACACATTCATTGAATAGTTTTAAAATTATAGAATTTGTCTCTTTACTTATTGAATGATCCTCGTATTTTGACGACACAGAATATTTTTGTGTTAATTTCTTTTTAATATTTAATACATTAGAAATTGCTGGACAAAAATAAAATTATTTCATAATAAAATTTACCCAAGTTATAGATTAGTAACAGGAATACTAGCAGTATTTTTATATCACCCCTCTATATCTACCAAAAGTTGTAACACAATTACAAACTGTATTTGTACATCACATCGGTAACTACCAAAAGTTGTACCAGGTACGGTAGTGACAACAAAATAGGTGATCGAGACTGGTAGCGTTTAGCACTGCGTAGTCCACACGGCCAAAACCGGTTAAAGAAAACAATCAATTAAAATTTGGGTAGTGTCACTAAGTAATTCAATTGATACTCACGCATTATTCTACGGGTCACTAAGACACGCTGGAAACGGGTATGAGGCAGAACAAACACGTATTTCCAACAATAACAAAACTATATAATCTTTAGTAATTCTCCGCGAACAAATAAAATTATATAAACCAAATAAAACTACAACGCGATCATTTTAATCTATATATCTAAGTTCTTAATCTCTAATTCACAAAATCAATCTCAAGCCTTTTACATCGATCTACAAATATTTCAAAGTCGATTCACAAAGAATAATAACAAAATCAAATACAATTACTTACATGAGTAAACACACGGTTATACCAAATCACACCACGATGAGAGAGCCCGCAGTACAATTTAATTGGTTATTTCACACAGAAATACCAAGCTCAGTCTAAGACACACAATCATAGACATGAACACATGATCAACAAGAACAATCTGACAACAAGAAGGAGTCAGAGTCAAAACTCTGACTTTATACTCTGTAAGGGTAGAAACCAGTGACTCTCAAACCCCTTAATTTCGGCTCATCTCATCTGTAAAACTCGAGACAGTTTACAGTTTCTTACGAAAACTTATTAGTGTTCACTGGGACACCAAGTAACGGACAAATATTTCTAAGAACTCAACAGCTCTGCACAAAGCTCTACCCTAGAGACTTTTTGTAACATCCGACCAGAAACATAATTTTACCCTGTCTCATAAATACTTCAAACTAAAGAAAACACAAGACTACCATTTTAACGGAAAAATTCCTATGAAACAAATACGTAATAGTCGCTACGCCGGACTATTACAGATTATAACGAATTTTTATAGATAAAATGTCAAACATTTTTTATTATTTTGTTCAAATGTCATAGCTATTGATATTAATAAGAAAATGAATAAATTTAATAATTAGTGTATGGGATTAAAATATTACAGAATTTATAAGTATTTTTTTTTACCACCTATTGATACCATAACCATTGTTGTCAGTCAATACGGGGGACAACAGCCTGCAAAAATCTGATTTGCCATGTTAATCTCCTATGTACACCTTGAAAAGAAACACCCGGTATAATTCATATAGAAATAAATATAGGGTGATAGCATTAACACGTGATTAAGGGTGATTAGCGAGGTGTTGATTAGCGAGGTGTTGATTAGTAGCGTTTTAGCTCTGTCAATCGTTTATGGATTATTTTACAGAAAAATACTTCAAATAAAAGTTTCGTACAATTAATTTTTCTATAACTGTTATTTGAAGCTTTTTTCTGTAAAATAATCCATAATCGATTGACAGAGCTAAAACACTGCTAATCAACTCTTCGCTAATCACCCTTAATCATTTGTTCATGCTACCACCCATACTGATCAATAATGGCTGAAGGTTACGTCACAACTTTTGTTCTAAAATACTGTCAAAATTATAATGCAATTTTCCATAATTCATCAAAACTATATTTCATATATGACAGGTGTATGACATATGATTAATATCATTTCCGTACGTTGATTCATTTGATGTTTGTTTCGCATACCTTCGTGAAAAATCTTTAAATAATTCTTTTTTATTACGGCTTTTAATGAAGAGCGTGACAAATTTCTTCTTGAAGCATATTTTTGTTCGGGTGAAAGTAAACCTATAAGAATGCGTGATTTTCCTTCGTTACTACGTATTACAGCGGTTATTATGAAGTAACCATGGCGAACCTTTGTATATTCGAATACACCTATATTCAAGGTGCGTTTGATTATTTTGTTATATGTACTCAGAACTATCACTGTTATTTTTAATTATATTTACGGAACATAAGGTATGATCTTTTTTTTCTAACACAATATCGAATACTTAAACAAATATGTAGTTAGGCTTTGACTAAAATCGTGCTTTGTATCCTTTACGGAAACATCTGAAATAACACTGACAGCTCGAAATTCACCGAAAAATATAATTGAATGCACTATTATTAGACAGCAAGGCATTATTAAGTAAAAATTTGACAAGTAAACAAATAACTATTTGGATCACGAGTCTAGAAACTCAACTGCGGCTAGTTTATTTGAAATACGAGCATTTATTTTGTAATACGCGCATTTCATTATAATATTATATACTTTATTTAAAAAGATAGGTTATGTATCATACACTTTACCGTTTCTGTCAAAAGAATATAGACTACAGGCCTACGCTAAATTTACTATTTACTTTTTAATTGATTTTTTATTACCTATTGCCTATTGGAAATAGCACTCGACCTTCAGTCTCATGATGTTCCCAGGCAACACGTTTCGTATAATCGAGAATTTTCAATCGTCTTGTAGTATAATATATGATTATTCTTACGGCAGCTAGCAAAATTCGAAAGATACGACCATGGAAATAGTAATGATGCTTTCAAATGTGGCAAATCTCAAAATCGTATAGCGCGGCACGCCATTTTTGATCTTTTTCTAGAATTTATTTACGTAGACTAAATAAATAAATATAACATCACGACTTATTACCCATTCTGGATGTACCAATCTATTTTTATTAATAGATTCCAGTAATGACGATATATAAACTGGAATGTCAGTCAGATTTGAAACACAATCGGTCACACTGTCAGTGCGTTAGTTTTTTTCTCCAAATGGTCCCTAAATACGGGCCCATCATTTTGCAGATAAATAAATATTAGTGCTCGGAATACCGGTGAATCCCAAAAACCACCCGCTCACCCGTATTTCAGCGATTCTTCACCCGTAAGACCAATAAGACTTGTAAGAACTGTTAAACCTATAAGACCCGAAAGACCCATAACCGTAAGGGCCGAATGACCAGTAAGACGTATTTGATCGCTACCAACTCTACCATGAAACATAGCAATAAACATCAAGTATAATGGAATGTTGTATTAAAATAAAAGTTACGTCACACATAATGTCAAGTTTTATGGGTTATACGGTCCTTACGAGTCATACGATTCTTACGTTTCTTATAGGTCTTACAGGTCTTATGGGTGAAGAAACAACTCTGAGCCGTATTCCATTTGGTCCGGTCCGATCATCGATCGCGAAAATATTTGTAGGTATATGTGTTAACTTATTTATTTATAACTATAAGAACAAAAATATTATTTTTATGGCCGAATCGAGATGTTGTTAAAGCTACAACCTGTCAATGATGTTTGTCGAATTACATTTGAGTTTATAAGAGAATTTATTTGTGTTTTATATTCAGTTACATACAATTATAACATCGTTTGCAACAGCCAATTCATTAGCTTTTGTATAAGAACTCTTTTTACAACAAAATAGTATTGATTGAAAACCTTATATTATTCGTTTTATTAAATCAGTCATTTATGTCTGCCAAAAAGTAACGATAACATGAAATACATTTGTACTCATATAATCACATAATTTGTGCGCAAGTTGTCCGCTGACGGCGCTGCTGGACAATATACGCATGGTGCCTATACGGATCCTATAGATCCCTGCATCTACCGCTTACCCGCGGTCGTCACCGCCGTCTGCGACGCCTGGCGTCTTGTTTTCAAAACCCGAGATTCGACTAATTCTCACACCCAGCACTCAATTTGACCCATCAGCGGCCACCATACTAATTTGTACAGTGAATTACCACAGAATAAACTTGTCTTGTTAATTTTATGTTAATTGTGTTCTTCATATTCGACCCTATATCCAAATCTGCTATCCGACCGTTGGCGCCCAAGCAATCTTACGTCAACTTTCTATCTCCAAAATAGCGTTACAATGTACTACTAATCAGTATATAATATTATCTGCAAATAAAAGTTCTTTATCAAAATTTGTATTTACTTATTTCAATATAAGGTGACATTGGCTGATCTCGAAAAAATATTTGAAAACTAAAACGGTTGATTTCTATCGAATTCAGTCTTTTCAACTATCCCTTTGCAAACAACTATTGGAATATCTTTGACGGACTGATTTATTACTTCATCTGATTTTGAAATGAAGTCTAAAATTGGTAAAAGATATGTAGTTTAAGTATTGAGAATTGTTTTCTTACGAACATCTGCGTAATCTACAACGCAGCTCACCTAGAAAATTGACCTTAATAAAATAAAAAAGTTGTAATTATAATTTACTGCGAATTTCGTCCATAATTTAATTACTCAACAACTCAACAAATTATTTTCTTGAGTTTATCAAGAGTAAATTACTTCTACTTTCGAAACAAATGACAATCTTGTTTATCCGTCGCCAACTTCAGAAATAATTTAGTTAGAAAACATGTTTTTCTCGGTTCCATTTTTTGAGGTTAATTTTGTTAGCCGTCGTGAATTTCAGTCATATTTTGACTTCTCTGCTGATATAAAAAGGGAAGTTTTGTGACTTTTTTTGTGAAATGTGTTAAGTTGATGTGCAATTTTCCTCTCATCTACATTTTATTAAACGCCGTTCGCGTCTGAAAGGATTCTGAACACTGCATCTTCAGCTGACATTTGATTATATCTTTCCGTAACGATTTGAAATCCTTACAGATAAAATTCATTGTTTTCATTAAGATTTGTGGATAGATTTGTTACAACTTTGAAAAAGGGTTAGCTCTAAACAACGTCATTGAGATTCTACGTACGTTGTAATTATATGCGAGGCACGATTTCAAATCTTGCAAAAATTTAAGAGGAATACGAAATTGGAAGATAAACAAAAGGCTACAACGTTGTAATTAGGATTATTCAGAGTGTAAATATATAAATGATATTGTTGGCCGGCTACCAGAATACCTTCAAGTAGTGTGTTTTCTAAACACTTTGTTGAAAATAATAGATAATCATCGCGTTGTTATATTTGTTTTTGGGTGTGCTAAATGCTTTACGCATTAATCAGTAGTGCATAGATCTGAAACATTTTCACAAAATAAACAAGTTTAATGAGTTTGGTCGGGAATACTTATTATCTGTGGACTTAGGGTATGTTTGAAAAGGTTCAAGCGAACCAAGTTTTGAATTACGAATATAAAGGCTCGAATTTTCCTTTGGTCTTATGCTTATGGATTGTTGAAGTCGCAATCGAAACGATTTTTTTACCTTCCGCCACCTTTAGGTAAAGAAGGTATTGCCTTTGGTCAAAAAGTTCAATGATGAGTTTTTAGTGAATAAGCATGTTTTATGGTCCCTATAATACGATTTTATCATTTTTACGATGATGTCTGTATGTAGGTGTGTGTGTGTGTGTGTGTGTGTGTGTGTGTGTGTGTGTGTGTGTGTGTGTGTGTGTGTCTGTGTGTATGTGACGAAAGTTTCGGATCGCATAACTTCAATACCATGGTTCCAAAAATTATAGTTTTTTCGTATTCCTCAAGTTTTCATCCAGAGAAACAACTGATTAGATTTTGGTTATAATTGGTCAACCGGAAGTACCCTCATTTGAAGATTTTAACAGTTAAATATGATTTCTTGACTTAAAGAATATATTATGCTCTATACGATTTGATTGCATTTTATACTACATATTCAATACATACAGAGTTAAAGAATTTTAAAGAAATTAAATTTTATAAATCAGCCAGCTATGCTAAACATGAAAACTACTAATATATTCATATAATTCAAATTGACAGATGTCAGTATAAATAAAAAAGTAAATTAATGTGGCAGAGATGAGGATGTTGAGATAGATGTTGGGGGAGACACGGAAAGATAGGTAATGAAATAACATAACTCGTGTTTCAAGTTTCTAGGAAGATATAAGCGAGATGATTACATTGGTTTGAAAATATCATGAGGAGAAGTGAAGAATATATTGGATGAAAATGAATGGCTTAGTAATAGAAGGTTGAAGAAACAGAGGAAGACCAAAGATAAGATGGAAGGACTCTATTGCGGAACACTTGAGAGAAAAGGAACTGAATGAGAACAACACGTAAAACAGAAATGACTGTAAGAACAAAATAAAAAATAGCAACCCCTAACGAATGGGGAAAGCTAAAGAAGAAGATGTTGGTGTCAAGTGCAATTTGCATAGTTTGTTTATGAAATAATTTTACTGGAAATTTAGAAACTTTTGCAAGAAAATTTATGTACCTATGGAATTTTTACATAATACACAGGATTGACGGAAGGTATTGTGCTGGCCACAACAGATTTTTTTTAATAAGGATAATGGTTCGAGTTTCTCAGGTTTAAGTTCCGTGAACTTGGCGATCGTTTGGAGAAGCTAAGAATGAGGCAAGCGGCGAGTCTTTCTTAAGATACCAGTTTCCCGGGCTTGAGTTCTGTAAGCTTAGATTGTAGCTCGGGTTGTAGTTAGAAAAGTCGCAAACTAAGCGAATCTTCCTTAAATAATGTATTAATGTTTGTTTTTCTCTAACATATTAATTTTTCTGGGCGTGAGTTCTTTGAGTTTAGGCTAAGAAAGTCATCGGTGACATAGGTACTGATGTGTCATTTGAATATTTCACATTGAAAGTTTCAATTTTAAACTTCATAATTGAAAGTTTCAAGCTTTAAATATCACGAAATTATCAAAAGCTACAATGCACTTGCGTCGTGCATCGCTCTAGACTTGCGCAGATCATCATGCATGCACTTGTCGTATAAGTTTGACGTTTGAACAGGAAGATATGTTTGGTCAATCTTCATGTTGAATGTATACTTTGTTATTATAAAATTCGGTACAGTTTAAGTGTATTTGTATCATTTTGTCATTAAAAGCTAAAAGGTCCAACTATTTCAAATTTAACTGACAAACGTTAATTTACCTGAAATTTTCCATGAATATTTCATTCAAGTTTCATTTAATTTTTTACCTTCCGTCACCTCTAGGTAAGGAAGGTATTGTCTTTGGTCAAAAAATTCGGTGGTGAGTTTTCATTGAATAAGCACGATTTAGGGTCTTTACAATACGATTTTACTATTTTTCCGATGATGTCTGTATGTGTGTGTGTGTGTGTTCGTGTGTGCGTGTGTGTGTATGTGTGTGTGTGTATGTGTGTGTGTGGGACCGCGTTTTCGGGCACGATATCTCCAATACTAGAATTCCAAAAATTACAATTCTTGCGTATTCCTCTTCCTTACAACCATATGCAGACCTGTTTAGATTTTGGTTATAATTGGTCAACCGGAAGTACCCTCATTTGATGATATTAACAGTTTTTCTTGAAAAAAATCAATTAAATGTTATTGTAACTTAAAAAATATATTATTGTCTATATGATTTGATTGCATTTTATATTTGATATTCAACAGATATAGAGTTAAAGAAGAATAACGATAATAAATTTTATATAAATTTCATAATTCAGCCAGCTATACTAACTTAACCATGGAAACTACTAATACATTCAGGTAATTCAAATTGACAGATGTCAGGATCAATAAAATGAAATCAATGAAAGAATAAGGGAAGTAACTCTAGTGGTAGAAGTTTCTAGATATAAGAAAGACGATTACATATTGGTTTGAACATGTCATGAGGAGAGATGAATATATTAATAGAAGGTGGAAGAAACATAGGAAGACCAAATATAAGATAAAAAGACTGTATTGCAGAAGACTTGAGAGAAAAGGAACTGAATGAGGACGACACGGAAAACAAAAATGAGTGGAAGAAGAAAATAAAAAATAGCGACCCCCTAACGAATGGGAAAAACTAAAGAAGAAGATGTCAGTGTCTAGTGCAATTTGCATAGTTTGTTAATGAAATAACTTTACAGGAAATATAGGATCTTTTGCAAGAAAATTTATGTATGGAGCGCGTGCAGTAACATGACTTTGACCCGTGTCAAAATGACAGCAATTAATTATGTCCATAACTGACAAGTGTTATAATTTTTCAATCAAAATTTCATAATTTTCTTATTTCATGTGGTTTGTTTGTTATCAGGAGTATGGAATTCAGTTGCCGAGGAAGGGAATCACATAATACCAAAAATTTATAATCTTTTGCAAGAAAATTTATGTATGGAATTTATACATAATAATTGACGGAAGGTATTGTGCTGGCCACATCAGACTTTTTCTGAAACAAATTGAAATTTATGGTGAAACATTTTGTGAAACTTTTGATGAAACTTTCAAAAAATAAGTTTATGAAATTTACATATCATTTACACAGTAAAGAAATATAAAGGGTTGATTTGAGCTTAATGTTCGTTTGGAAAAGTCGCGAACGAAACGTGTCTCTATCAAATTGGTATAATATCTTGAGTTTTCCGGGCTTAAGTTCTGTGGGCGCAGTGTTTTATTAGAAAAAGCACTGTCGAATACTTGGACTTGAAGATCTTCAGGTCCAATGTTTGCCTAGAGAAGAAATGCGTCTAAAAAATTAATGTCAGATCTTGAGTTTCCCGAACTTGAGTTCTGTAGGCTTGGTGTTTCGATAGAAAATTCGCACGCTAAACAAGTTGTCGTTCATAACAAGTATAACTGCCTAAGTCAGAAAACTTTAGTAATTTAGACACTGCCGCGAGTTTTGTGGGCCTACGCCATACGATTTATTTAGAAAAGTGGCGAACGAAACAAGCTCCTTTAAAAACGATTAGGTATAACAGTATAACGGCTTGAGAATATCGGACTTGATTTCTGCGGGTTTAGGATTTGTTTAGAAAAGTTACGAGTGGGGTAAGTTTGTTTAAAAACTAAGTATAACTACTATAGTTTCATTAGTTTCTTAGATTAGATAGACGTATTGCGATTTGTTAAAAAAATATGTATACAGGGTGATTGGTGAGGAAACGGCCATACTCGAGGAACGTGTTCAGGAGATCAAAATAAACAAAAAAAGTCATATAAACATGTGTCCGATTCTTAACCGTTACGGAGATATCACTTAAAAAAATATAATTAAAGCAGCACCTCAATGACGAAACAAATCATTTATTATAATGTAGTATGCTATACAAGTGAAGGAAAAACAATTCAATGTAGATATTTTCAAAAATACCACCGCCAACTTCGATGCATTTACAGCTGGATGTGACAGCCACAAGAAACAAATGCCAAATATTATTTCTAACAATAACAGCTGAACGTGACAACCACAAAAAACAAATGTGAACTATTATTTTTCGCGGTTAATCGCTTACTATTGATAATTAATATCTCGGTAACGGTTAAGAATCGGACACATGTTTATATGACTTTTTTTGTTTATTTTGATCTCCTGAACACGTTCCTCGAGTATGGCCGTTTCGTCACCAATCACCCTGTATATGAGCGTAGCTAAACAAGTATGACAGCTTGTATCCTCTGGACTAAATTTTTGTGGACTTAAGCTTTTTAATATAAATATTTTCACACTGTTGCTTGTTCTTGTTGGGTTTTGGGGTCATACGTGTTATGGGATGTCGGGACTTCGACTGTCACGATATTGGTAACCTTATATTAATCATGTATTCATGTTTGATATTCGGTCGGCGTTCTACGCGAATATTTGTCATGTACTACTGAGCGACAAATGTTCAACGCACGAAAGGAAACACGAAACCTCATTTGATAACTGCTAATGGATTGGACGACGCTGTACTGTTTTTGTCTGTGTATGTTTTGTGAGTTAAGTGTACTGAACAAAAAAAAAAAAAAACTGACTGTAGCGTTGCGTGTAAGAGTGCGCTTATTAACATGAATTTATAATGTTTGTATGATATCAAACATGGCAGAATTATCAGGAAAATAAATATTTAAATATAACACTTGATTGTTAAACTGTGCAATAAGTAACCTCGAAGACATACCTACAGTAAAATATATTAAAGATGTCGATCAGTGTTATCTACGAATTGTATGTATTAAGATTTTAGCTCCGCCTATTCTGTCAAATTCAGTAGTGTCGTTTACTTAGTTTTTAAGAGGGTACATAAATGGCACTTGACACTGACATCGTCTTCTTTAGCTTTTCCCATTCGTTAGGGGTCGCTATTTTTTATTTTCTTCTTTCATTCATTTCTGTTTTACGGGTCATCCTCATGTCAAAATTTTTCATTCAAAATTTCATTTTTTGGTATTTTATGGTTCCTTTTCTCGGCAACTGAATTCCACACCCAATAAATAAACCACATGAAATATGAAAATCATGAAATTTTGAATGAAAAATTATGACATTTGTCAGTTATGGACGTAATTAACAGCTGTCATTTTGACACGGGTCCACATATCTGCTTGCCAAAGTCAGCAAAGTCACGTCACTGCACGCGCCCTACACATACATTTTCTTGCAAAAGATCCTATATTTCCAGTTAAATTATTTTATAAACAAACTATGCAAATTGCACTTGTTTAGTTTTTCCCATTCGTTAGGGGGTCGCTATTTTTTATTTTCTTCTTCCACTAATTTTTGTTTTGCTTGTCGTCCTCATTCAGTTCCTTTTCTCTCCTTTCATATTATATTTGGTCTTCCTATGTTTCTTCCACCATCTGTTATAAGCTATTCATTCTTCCAATATACTCATCTCTCCTCATGACATGTTCAAACCAATGTAATCGTCTCTCTTATATCTTTCTAGAAACGTCCAACACTAGCGTTATTTCCCCTATTCTTTCATTCATTTACTTTTTATTGATACTGGCATCTGTCAATTTGAATTACCTGAATATATTAGCAGTTTCCATGGTTAAGTTAGCATAGTTGGCTGATTTATGAAATTTATTATCTTTATAATTCTTTAACTCTATATCTGTTCAATATGAAATATAAAATGCAATCAAATCGTATAGAGAATAATATATTCTTTAAGTTATAATAAAATTTAACTAAGTTTTTCAAGAAAAACTGTTAAAATCTTCAAATGAGGATACTTTCGGTTGACCAATTATAACTAAAATCTAATCAGTTATTCTTCTGGATGTAAACTTGAGGAATACGAAAAAATATAAGTCTGCATATGGTTGTAAGGAAGAGGAATACGCAAGAATTGTAATTTTTGGAATTCTAGTATTGGAGACATCGTGGCCGAAACCGCGGTCACATTCACATACACACACACGCATACACACACGCACACACACACGCACACACACACGCACACACACACGCACACACACACGCACACACACACGCACACACACACGCACACACACACGCACACACACGCGTACGCACACGCACACGCACACACACACACACACACACACACACACACACACACACACATACAGACATCATTGTAAAAATAGTAAAACCGTATTGTAAAGACCCTAAAACGTGCTTATTCAATGAAAACTCACCACCGAATTTTTTGACCAAAGACAATACCTTCCTTACCTAGAGGTGACGGAAGGTAAAAAGAAAACTTAATTTACGTCAGCAGCCAAAATATAAAATCATAAATTTTCGAAACAAAAAATGGTTTGTCAATCCCTATAATAAAGTAGGCTAAACATATTTTAATACAGCTGTTAAAAAATATTAATAAAATTAAAGGTTATAACTCCAGGATGTATTTTGAAAATTATTGATTTAAAAAGAGGATGATTGTGAATAAAATATGATAGAATACATACCTCGGTGGAAGTTTCATGACAGCCTCGCGAATCGCCTCTCGGTAATATACACAAGCCCTCGATTGCAATGAAACATTTCCCACATCGGAATATACTATTTCGTTATCAGCGGTGCCATTAAAAAGTCACTGTTTAATTATGGTCGTGACACTGAAGTATCATACATTATAGTGCTTCAATAACTATAACAATTATTATCTTAAAAAATGACATTCATAAAGGGTGTAGTATCAAATTAAAAAAATCTGTTGTGACCAGCACAATACCTCTCGCCACTTCCTTTTTTTGGTTACATAAGTATAGGGCGCGAACAGTCATGTTACATTGTTGGCCTTGACAAGCAGATGTGGGGGCCCGTTTCAGAATGATAATTAGTAATTATGTACATATGTCAAATGTCAGAATTTTTCATTAAATTTTTTAAGATTTTCTAAATTCACGTAGTTAATTTGTCACCATGACTGTGAAATTTGCTCGTCGAGGAAAATAAACCACATGGAAATGGAAAATCACTAAATTTAGAATGAGAAATTATATTTGACATCTATATACATAATTACTAGCTATCATTCTGACATGGGCCCCCATATCTGCTTGTCGAGGCCAACAAAGTCACATGACTGCTAGCGCCCTAATGTATTTAACATTTCTTGTATATCTACACTCTACACCAAAAATTCTACTTATATCTATTCCATATTTCTACTTTAAAATCATTCAATGAAGAAATTTTGTCCTACTCTTCCAATTTTTCGAGATGTTTCCAATTCATTGTCGGGAGTAACAATATTTCTGAAGGGTATGTGTAATATATCTATAATTTTAAAGATTTAACTATTAATACATTAAGAAATAATATAATGTATGTACTTCCCAGAAAAAGTCTTGAGTAATGTCTCCGGATTTCTGACACTGACATTTATCTGTCAGTTACAAACAATTTAAATTTTCAACTATTTAGACGGCGGGATAGCACAGTGGTAGAGTGCTAGCCTCTGGACTCAGAGGTTGTAGGTTCGAATCCGGGTCAGGTCGAATTTTTCTCGACTGATCTTGATCGGTATCTACTCCCGTTACCTTTCCAAGTTGGGATACAATTAACTTGGCAATCACTAAGCTATCTAGCACCGGCTGGTGGTTGTAACAAGGGCTTGCTCGGGTGGGCAACACACATGACATCTACGTAAGAAACTTCGTGGCAATTGTAAAAAATTAAGAAAAATAGATGTTGTGTGTGAGACCATTCTAGGTTTATAACCTGTAAGGGTTGAAAATCCCGAAACAATACAAAATTTTCAACTATTTTCCATGGCATTCTTCCGGCTGTAAACTTTATTACAACAGATTATTTTATATATTATATTTCTTTTATCTCTAAATCTATAGAATATATAATAAAATATTTAAATGTATCAGATAAGAGAATTTAATTTTCTTTAATATTACCAAGAAAAAAATTCAAAAAATAATATTTAGAAGATTTTTTTTTCAAGAATCTTCTACTTCCGGTTGTCCAATTGTTACCAAAACCTTTTCAGATCTTCCCATGAATGTCCGATTGGGAAATACGTAGTTAAACAAATTTAAAGTCTTATAGTTTTTGAGTAATCGTCCTTCCAACATCCCACATACACACACACATACACACACACACATCCACACACACACATCCACACACACACACACAGACATCATCGTAAAAATATTAAAATCGGATTGTAGGGAGTAGGGACCTTAAAACGTGCTTATTAAATAAAATCTGGATATGCGATTTTTAGCATGAATCCAATACCTCTCTTAGCGAGAGGTAAAAAAGCAATATGTTATTATAAACAATATTATATATTATTAGGAGTAGGAGTAGAAAGCAGTCTTCTTGTGTTGAACCCAGCTATTGCGGCTGAGACGTTAGCAGAGGTCAGGCAAACTGGATAAAGCACAAAAAGGGCATTCTACTCCGAATGACATAATACTGTAACGTTTTATTTATATGGGTGAAGTGTAAAAAATATTATTAATTAAAATAATACGTTTATTAAACGATAAATAATTAGGATAAATATTGAAAAGATAATAAACACTATGATTAAATAATTATAAACACTAATTTAAGACTAAGAATATGAAGCACTAAGATTATTTATTTAAACAATATTTATATCACTATATTTATTTATATAACTACATTTATTTATATAACTACATTTTTTTATGTTCACAACTTGTAGACTGTTTATTTATATCACCAACTTCATTGTTCGTTGCTTCTATATATCAGACTACATCTCCGCTGTCGTTCGGACGGTATTTACACAGCCCAGTGTCCTTTCTGATGCCACAATGATATTGAATACAATAGATTTACGTCACCGGTGTAATAATTAACACGTCTATAGCCGTATGGGTCGTTCCGCCGCCGGCGATTACGTTATCGCTCCGGAATATTCTACCAGTAGCGGCGCTCGTATACTCTCAGTCAGGAGCGCTCGTTACAATACTATTTTTTCTTCAAATGTTTCAAAGAAAACTTTGGGGATTTTTTTTGATATTTTTTGGGATTGTTTTAATTGTAGAGTTTCTTATTTCTGCCGAAGCTGGCTGTGTACATTACAAAGTAAAAGATACTATACAACTATCAAATAACAATTTTCAATTTGGTCTGTGCTGCTGTGGCAACTACTGCCATCAGCGGTGAACTAAGAAGCTAACATTTTTTTTTACTAGTTTAATAATTAACAACATTATTGTACTAGTAAGGTAATGAATGTCTTGTATAGTGTGTGTACAGTAGAATAATATGAATATTATAAAACGCTTGAAGAAAAAAATTTTTTTTTAGAAGAACTTTATAGCACAATATTGGCTAAAGTTAAACGGTACACTTTCGAAAATAGGTAAGTTTAGTTAAATCGTCTTATTTTAGGCTCAGGAATCTGTGGTTAAACTACATCAACGTATTTTAGAGACAGCTGTATATCATTACGGCTTATTGTCCATTTTTACGTCCCGCTACCCTTGGTAAGGGAGGTATAGGGATCATGCTAAAAATCGCATATCGAGGTTTTGATAAATGACCACGTTTCAAGAACCATAGAATTCGATTTTAACGTTTTCACAATGATGTCTTTGGGTGTGTATGTATCTGAGTGTGGATCTTCTGGTTACTCTAGCTCAAATACTATCAACCGCAGAATTTTGAAACCTTGTATTTCGACCTTACTCTAATATGGAAAGAAGCCATTAGATTTTGGTGTAAATCGGATAATTGGAAATCGCACTTTACTAGAAGCTCAAAATCGTTTTTCTTCCAAAAATACCTTTAAATGTCATTTTTTCGCGATTATGTTATTATAAACATTAAAGATTATTGATTCTACTGGCATGCATTAATAATTTTTCTATATATTTTATAGATAAATTAATAAAATCATCAAATTTATAAATCCCGGAGTCTATGTTTTAAAGATAACACAATTTCTTAGATACACAGATCATATTTCAAATATATGTAACTGACAGATAAATGTCACTTTCAAAAAAATAATCATTTCAAATTAATAATAGTAACGTTTTAAAAAGAAAATTGTAAATAGAATAATAGTTATATGGAAAGGAACTTAATATACATATAGTCAAATTTTTTGACTCTGTCGGGTACAGTAATAAAACTATAAATGAACTATAAATATCGCAATTATGATAAAGCGGCATATCCTTTACTTTCTGTAGTATAATACTGTTTGGCATCGGCACATATTTTTGAGCCGCTCTATTCATTTATGTTAAAGGACTGTAAGGCTATTTTTCTATACATACCTGGCAGACGTTTGATTCAATGTATGAATAGAGCGGCTCAAAAATATGGGCCGATGCCAAACAGTATTATACTGCAGAAAGTAAAGGATGTGCCACTTTATCATAATTGCGATATTTATAATTCATTTATAGTTTTATTACTGTACCCGACAGAGTCAAAAAATTTGACTATAGTTTCCAGCGTTAGTAAATACATGTACAGTCCATACGATGTAACTTGGCGATCCAAAAGAATGTAATTCAGTTCACTATTCCTAAGTTGCGCTTTGTCAAATATTTACTTTTACTTCGATGCCGCACAGCTTCAGAAGTGAAATAGTGATTTTACAATGTTTTATTGCCTTACACAAAGCAAATTTCATCCTAATACACTCAAACTCGGGGTGTCAGGTACTTTCCAACAAGAAGTTATATTCGTACATAAGCGTTGGTGCATTTTTTTTTTCAATAGCAATAGAAATTTTATTTTCCTAACTTAATTAATTTAAAAAATAATTAATTATAATATGGTTTATATAATAAATAATTCATTCCAATATTTGTAATATTTTTTTTTTGTATAAATAATTTCTTTTTTTTGTAATATTCGTAATTTTATTAAACTTCATTCTTCTTCGGTACGCCTATGGATTTTATAACTTCCCCATTACCGCAGTGATAATATGAATTGCCCCAACTCGCCAAGTTACATCGTATGGACTGTATGTATTTATATAAAAATAATAATAAATATATCATCACTGCATATTACCCATTGCTGGGTGTGCGAATCTGCTTTGTACACAGATTGGTCATCACTCGGGAATATTCTACCAGTAGCACCGCCCGTATACTCTTAAGTCAGGGGCGCACGTTACAATACGTTAAACGGTTGAAGGCTCAGGGTAGGTAGACGTGTAAAATTTTAAGAAAAAATAGTTTTAAAACGAATTTTAACATTACTCTTATGGTAGCACCAACTTTTATGTAGGAAGTATGCATTTATTTGCGTAAAAAGACTTTCCCATGTATAAAAAAGCTAATAGCTTCTTAGAGTCTAGATTTTTATGATTCCATACAATACAGAGTAACACTGAAAAACGGGCCACTCAAAATAACTGTTTAATTTATAATTATATTTAATTTTCTTAATATATTTGTGAACTAGGCTTGGAGGCTCACAAATCATGGTATATATGACATGATGGCAGCGCTTCCGGTTTAAAGTGACATAAACGTTCATATTTCAAGTGGGTCACCTATATATTTTTATATATTTGGAATCTACGTAAAATTACGAATTCAGCGATGCTTGAAGTGCATTTTTATTGAAGAAATAAATTAGAAAAACGTAAGAGAAAATTATAAATAATTAATCTGTTAAGCCATAATATCAGACAGGCTGTGAAAACAGTTGAGATAATATTAAATAATATTAAAGTTAAGTCTTTAAATAGTAAGTAAATTTTGTAAGATTCTATATTTTGTTACAACAACTTGTTATCACAGCCAACCTGATATAGCTTATCAGTTTAATTAATCATAATTTTCTTTTACGTTTTTGTAATTTATTTCTTTAATAAAAATTCACTTGGACAATATCGTTGAATTCGTAATTTTATGTTGATTCCAAATATAAAAAATATAGGCTGTCTCATTTGAAATGTGAAAGTTAACGTCACTTCTGAAACCGAAAGCGCTACCATCATAGCAAATATCATGATTTATGAGCCTCTAAACCTAGTTTACAAATATATCAAGCAAATAAAAAAATATAAAAAAAAACGTTATTTTAAGTGACCTGTTTTTCAGTGTCAGGCTGTATATGGGTAACCGTATAAATATAATACATATTTAACGTTAAAAGTAATATTTTTAACCAAGCAACGTTGCAACTTTTTGCAAGGAAGTAGAGAATATTGGCGCGTGATTCAAATTATAGAATTTGATTTGAATAGCATAGCAGCCGGCGTTCGGTGACCAAGTAAATGCGACGGTGCCAAATTGTGGTGCTGTACTACTCAATCAGTACACTTTCTTATTATGTTGTGTTTTTTTATTTAATAATTAAAAATAATGCTCATGATTATAATTTACTGTTAAATTAAAAAAAAAATTTAACCTTTTATTACAATCATTATGAAGGTTTTTTTTTACACCTATTTCTGCAACTCTAAATTGACTAAAGAATACCTGATGAATCACCCTAATCGTTGTTGGATTTAAACCCCAGGCAGTTAAAAATATACCGCCCACATAATGTTGTAAGCTTTGCTAGAAAAAAGAAAACTACAAACGTAAAAATAATTTAGATTCGACGAACGTTCACTGTTCACTGCGGCGTTCTTAAAAATAGATTTGTATTTTCTTTTACGTTTTGTAGAGTGCATTTTCTTGTACCAAACTAATTTCATGTATACGCGTTATTTTTATGTTTGTGGCGATAACATTATCGACGTGCTATTAATTTTTGTAATTAAATCCATCGCATAAATTGATATATTAATTTTACAGATTAGTCAATAAATTTTTGATTATCAAAATGAAATATTGTTCGCAATAGCAACATCACAGATAAATTACACAGTGGATTACCACTTATATAACATTGAATTAAGTTGTTCCCTCGCTTCTAAATGTAAATTAAGTTCACTGGCTCGAATTATAGAGACGCTTATAGATTATAAGTGACCCAATATTCATCTGAGTGACAATCTGTAAAGCTGTCAAAACTTTTTATCATTTGGAACGCTGTCAGATGGAATTTTCATGAATATTTAATTTGTTTTCCTGGTGTTTTTGAAGTTAAATTTAACTTCCAACGTCGATATAAAACTGAGATTTAAATTTAGTCGAAAAACTTTGTAATCATCGTATATATATATATATATATATATATATACATCTATCAGACATTAAAGCGTCCGTCAATTGATCTTTTACCATCATTGAAGCGTCCACCTTCAATGAAGCGTCCGTATACGGACGCTCTAATGTATCTCTGTTAAAATGGTCATTTTTCAACGTCTTATGCCATCTGTTAGTGTTTGGCAAAAATTGTCCTGGGCGCTTTATTGTAACATATTTGGATAATTTCAATCATAAACCGTATATTGCAGTTCTGCCGTTTCCCACTAGTGTCGCTAGTGTTGAACGGCGTATATCTACGAAAATATATATTTCATACAGTTTTTCGATTAACGGGCGTCCGTACATTTGGCAACATGTTTTAAATTATACGAATATTTGAAGGTTATATTTTCGTACCTGTTGTAATTTTAACTGCATTATTTGTTGCAGAGTGAGTTAAAATTCTGTTAGAGTGAATCTCTAGCAAATAAACAGTTACTTATAATTGTTACTATGGAGTTAATAATGACGGTTTAAAACGTTAAAATTGAATAAAATTATTTATAAATTCTTATTATTGTTTCAACCTATAGGTAAACATTACACTTATGTGTATATGAGTTCCGGGTTTCTACAATTTTTTGTTTGATGGGAAATACAATGGTAAAATTTTGATGATAAGTTTATACTTACTAATTGTAGATGTTTAGAATTTAAAAGTGCAAGCAATGATCCTAAATTTATTGATATAAAATAATCCTGTCACGAACTAGACGTAAATTGAAATTTCATCTTCAAGCTGTTTCCAAAATGCCATTATATATTAAGCAAATAACTGCATTTTTTTGTATAGTTCGAGTTGGACCAATTTGTACTTTAATTCTTACATTGATTTTATTATTATTAAAAATAATAAATGAACTTACTACAAATTATTTTTTATTAGTGCAAATAAATTTTTATTTTAAGTTACACCCCATAATTAATATTAATATTTATTTGGGTCTGTCTGATTGTTTAATTTCTCTTGGTACTCTGGTAACAGGTTGAATATGAATATTTTAATTTACCACTATTTTGTGACAGGAACGTATTGTAACAGTAAAATTGTGCTCATTGGATATGCTTTTTAATTCTATGCATCTTTTGTATTTACAATTTTATTCTAAAATTAATAGGGAAGAACTTATTGTCAAATAAATGGTCATTCAACAAAAAATGCTGATCGAAATTAGATAAAGTCTAGGTCGGTTTATAATAGTGGTTTTATCCACCTTGATTTAAACCGAACACCCATCCGCACATGTACATTTTTCATTTTTAAAATTAATCATATTTGATTAAAAATCGGAAAAATAAGTACTAGTTCATTTCTGATATATTTCACTATTTTTTGGAACATATTATACATTACGTGTATAACAAATAAAATATGAAATCGAAACCCTTGTCTATTTGAACGCGAAAAGTCACGAAAATATTCAATGTATAGTATTAAATTCTACATTTTCAGTTAATTCCATAGTATAACATTCAAATTTAAAAAATTTCATTAAATATAAATGTAATTTACATCGCCTTAAAAACTTATCCAATAAATACTCTCCATATTATTACTTTTTTCTGGCTTAAGATTATTTCCTATTACTAATTATAATTATGACTGAATAAGAACCGATAATAATGGAAGAAACTTTCAGAACTCGTTTTTACAATAAAAAGGCTTTATACGATAAAGTTCTGTAATATTTATTTTCTACATTAGTGTCGCCTTCTTCAGAATTTTTACTTATTTTTTTTATTCTGAAGAAGGCAACACACTGGTTTCGAGATGTTGATTCAATAAAAATATTACAGATCTAGTACCCAATACAAACATTGTAAAAACTTATGTTTATTTTAGGACATTGACTTTAATCAGAATAATCAGGATGATTCCGTGAAAGATTTCGATTATCAGCCAAGCCCCCCAGATGTTAGTATACAATTTATAATATTACAGAACTATACCCAATTAAAGCATTGTAAAAACCTATAATGTTTATTTTAGAACGTTGACTTTAGTCAGAATAATCAGAATGATTCCATGAAAGATTCCAGTTATCAACCAAGTCCGTTTGATGTTAGTGTTCGACTTACAATATTACAGAACTATACCCAATATACCATTGTAAAAACCTATAACGTTTATTTTAGGACGTTGACTTTATTCATAATGATCAGGATGATTCCGTGAAAGATCCCGATTATCAACCAATAAGTCCCTCTGATATTAGTATTCAACGCACAATATTAACAATTTATTTTAATAAATATACAGGATGTCCGTTTTTTGATGCGCACCATTGGGATCTCGAGAACCGTAAGAGATACGAAGTCGGTTAAATTAGGGAAAAGTTGCCTCATAACCATTTTAGATGTGTTTTTGTTTTTCCATTAAAATGCACAGGTACCTAGATAGAAGCGAAAATGTAAATTTTGCCAATTTCGTTTTTGGCTTATAACTTTTTTGTGTGAATTTATACAAGTTTCTAATTTACACTTTTTTATGAAGAATTCACAACCGTCTTCAAAATTTTCATAGCTCGTACCGTTTTCGAGAAATTTATACGAACTTTCAATTTTCATGCAGAGCTCAAAGTTGTCTTTATTACTGTTGAATAGAGATTTTTTTTCTGTTTCAAATGGTATAAAACATATGTACATTAACATGAAAATTAACTGAGAAATTAAAAAATTATTGATTTTGAAGAATCTTTTGTTCCAAGCAAAGTTTGACAGGAGTTCAATTGTTACAAATTTTATGTGAAAATGCAGTAATTTTTAAATGAAGATATGCGGGATGTGTTAGAAATTTGTTGTCCGCTTACAATTTGATGTATATAGTTATTCGTTATTTTTACATATAAAATATCTTAGTTTTATTCTTTGGTAACTAATTTTAGATTAAAATCGTTTTGAAATTGGTACTCAATTTATTCTTATAAACCTTTTTATATAAATGTATTCCTGTAAACTGTAAACCAATCTCAAATATATTTTTAAATTGATTCAAATTTCTCATTACCGAGGAGATATGAAAAACCTTGTATAATTACAATAATTATTGCTAGTAGTTTTTTTCTTAATAGCTTATATGCTTTTAAAACTATTGAGAACCTAAACTATGATGATTTGAATTTGTTGAGCATAAGATTACCGACCATTTTATTAATCAGGATGCTCCCGAACTGAAAATAAGAGTTTAGGACCTCAAAACAAGAAAATTTTTCTTTAATTTTCTTGTTTCTTGATCGGAGTATTTATAAATAAAAACAGAAATCAATTTTTTTAAACTTAAAAATAAACAATGTCCTCATTAAATCCTGTGTAAAAAGTCCATATCATTTAAACAAAGCTTTTGGAAGTATTTTGTTTTGAGGTTCTAAATTAATATTTTAAATTGGGCTACTTCGGAAGCACCCTGTACAATCATTTATGTTAATTTTGATAATTGGTAAACGGGAATTATTTAATCGTAAGACATTTAGCAGCACGAATAAATCAAGGTAGCCCTGATTCAAGACCAAATAATGAAGTGAAATCATAAGCACGTGAAGTATCTGTGGCAACATTGCTGGACGCTTTAATATCTATTAATTATATAGAGATGTATATAGCTGACGCTGTATAAGCGAGAAAATGAAATATATTTGTATATTTCGGACGCTCTAATGATACCTATGTAGAAGGACGCTTCAATGATGATTAAATTGAAATTTATTTTATTAAAAGCAATTAGTAATAAAAATATCAATTATTATAAGTTAATTCTGGAATATACTTGTACGAACATCTATTAAAATACTTTATACAACATTTAAAATAATCGGACGCTCGACAACCGGTTTTCGGAAAGACGCTCGGATGATAGTAAGATGTAAATATATATATATATATATATATATATATATATATATATATATATATATATATTCGTTTAAAAATCAAAATATACAAATACAAGTTTATAGTCAGTGAGGACTATATTTTTCTTGGTTACGGAATGTTCGCCGGCAACAGAAAATATGAACAAGTAAAGATTTTTTATTTTGTACCTGATGTTAAAAGTAGGCTTTGTGTGTTCATTTTGTGTTGACAAAGTAATAATTTAACACCAACAGTAGATAAAATATTTTTTTATCTACACTTTATAAAAATAATAATAATAATGCATAATGTAAAGAAAAGTTATAATTTATAATTTTAACAAACCCGCGTAAAGTTAGTGATAATAAATTTAGGAATAAAGGTATAACATAAAATAATATATTATAGACGACGATAAAGAGTCTTTATCGACTCCTGAAAGATGGTTCACTCGCTTTCGTTCGTGAACTAACACCTTTCACTTGTCGATAAAGTATTTATTTATCGTCTCGTATAATAAATAACTACTTTTTCTATTTGTTTGGTATCTCTGAAATTTTGACATTTGTGATATATCATTGTTCCGATTAATAAAGATGAAATGCTCCACGAAAGAACATCGCGTTATTATTGTGACAACGCACTTCAAATTTGGTTTACTTTTTTACCTCTCGCTAAGAGAGGTATTACATTCATGCTAAAAATCGCATATTCAGATTTTATTGAATAAGCACGTTTTAAGGTCCCTACAATCCGATTTTAACATTTTTACGATGATGTCTGTGTGTGTGTGTGTGTGTGTGTGTGGATGTATATTTGTGTGTGTATGTATGTAGGATGTTGGAAGGACGATTACTCAAAAACTATAAGACTTTAAATTTGTTTAACTACGTATTTCCCAATCGGACATTCATGGGAAGATCTGAAAAGGTTTTGGTAACAATTGGACAACCGGAAGTAGAAGATTCTTGAAAAAAAATCTTCTAAATAATATTTTTTGCTTTTTTTCTTGGTAATATTAAAGAAAATTAAATTCTCTATCTGATACATTTAAATATTTTATAATATATTCTATAGATTTAGAGATAAAAGAAATATAATATATAAAATAGTCATAATAAATTTTACAGCCGAAAGATTGGCCATGGAAAATAGTTGAAAATTTAAATTGGTTATAACTGACAGGTAAATGTCAGTGTCAGAAATCCGGAGACATTACTGAAGACTTTTTCTGGGAAGTACATACATACATTATATTATTTCTTAATGTATTAATAGTTAAATATTTAAAATTATAGGTATATTACATATATTCTTCAAAAATACCGTCAATCCTGACATTGAATTGGAAACATTTCAAAAAATTAGAAGAGGACAAAATTTCTTCATAAAATGAATTTAAAATTAAACAATCTAAATATAAGGAATAGATATATGTAAGTAGAATTTTTGGTATAGAGTGTAGGTATACAAGAAATGTTAAATACAATAGGGCGCGAGCAGTCATGTGATTTTGTCGGCCCTGACAAGCAGATATGGGGGCCCATGTCAGAATGATAGCTAGTAATTATGTATATAGATGTCAAGTATCAAAATTTCTCATTCTAAATTTAGTGATTTTCCAATTCCATGTGGTTTATTTTCCTCGACAAGTAAATTCCACAGTCCTGGCGACAAATTAACTACGTGTATTTAGAAAATCTTGAAATTCTGAATGAAACATTGACAATTGACATCCATGTACATAATTACTAATTATCATCCTGAAACAGGCCCCCACATTTGCTTGTCAAGGCCAACAATGTAACATGACTGTTCGCGCCCTATACTTATGTAATCAAAAAAGGAAGTGTCGAGAGGTATTGTGCTGGCCACAACAGATTTTTTGTATATAAGACTGGTACCGCTGTAACTTTAAATGGAGCTCGTTACCGCAGCGTGTTTACGGGATTCTTCTGGTGTCAACCGGTTTGATTTTAGTGACATGTGGTTCCAGCAGGACGACGACTGGTCGCATTGCGCGAGAAACAAAAAACATGAAGGAAGACTTATTTATACACTTCCCTTATTAATTGAGTTTTTGTATCAACAGTTTTCAAGCCGTATCATATCTAAAAATGCCAGCAAGACATTGTGATTTGACGCTATGCGACTTCATTTTGTGGGGTTATCTGAAATCAGAGGTTTATACTTATGTCAACAAACCGCAAGCAATTCCCGAGCTTAAGGTCAAAGTCCAACATGTTATTAATGAAATTGACATACATCTCTGTCAAAAAGTCATTGAAAATTTCATCATAAGCGTGCGCAAAGACTCGTGGGATGACATTCTTGTCCACAATTAATCGGAAGGTGTAGGTTCTTTAACATTTAATAAAAGTCTCATCAATTATGTTGATTGAGCATTTTCAGAGGCTGGTGGATGTAATTTCTCTTTTTTGGAAGTATCGGTATTTATATAAAAAAAAATTGTTTTATTTACAAAAGTTCAAGTCGTGCATGCTTTGTCAAAAATGAAAATGCTCCGATATGTCTCGGTGTTACGCGATTTGACTATGTAGGAACACAGATATGCGTGAAGTAAGGCTCAAGTTGTATGGTCATACGATAAGAAGGAATGGAGATTCCGTGGCGAAATCATTACTACATTTTATTCTTCCAAAGAAACAATGGGACTGGCTAAAAAAAAAACATGCAACGAACCAGGAATAAATGCAAAGAAGAAGAAAGGCAATAGTATATGTGTCTCATTGTTGCTTGGAGGTAGGGCAAAGTTTCTTTATCAAAGTTTTATGTGAGTAATAATCGTGGAACTTATAAGTATGATTAGTATGATTTACGTTCAGTTGAAAAGATAATTCCTTTCCATCAATTCAGTCAGACTTTGAGTGTATTTATTATTTGACGCAGCATCAATTATTTTGCGCGGGAAAGGCCTGGCTCTGTTTGTGTATCGATCGTCAGATGTCAGGGTGCCAGGCAACGAAACCAGACACTTCTACCGGAGATAATAACGACACAAATGCGAATCTACTTTATTCTGAACACAAAAAGGATATTAAAAAGATTAAGAAAACGAAAATTAGAGAAAAAAATATTTGAATAATGGTAAAGACAGTGATAAATTTTCTACTAGATTTTTTGTGTATTATATATAAATTCCATACATAAATTTTCTTGCAAAAGATTCTAAATTTTTAGTAAAATTATTTCATAAAGAAACTATGCAAATTGCACTTGATACTGACATCTTCTTCTTCTTTAGCTTTTCCCATTCGTTAGGGGTCGCTATTTTTTATTTTCTTCTTCCACTCATTTTTGTTTTGCGTGTCGTTCTCATTCAGTTCCTTTTCTCACAAGTCTTCCGCAATACAGTCCTTCCATCTTATCTTTGGTCTTCCTCTGTTTCTTCGATGTAATCGTCTCTCTTGTATCTTTCTAGAAACATCTTACACTAAAGTTATTTCCTTTATTGTTTCATTCCTTACCGTATCTTTTCATGTCTTCCCCAACATCTATCTCAACATCCTCATCTATGCCACATTCATTTACTTTTCATTGATACTGACATCTGTCAATTTGAATTATCTGAATATATTAGCAGTTTCCATGGTTAGCATAGCTGGCTGATTTATTAAATTTAATATCTTTATAATTCTATATTTATTGAATATGAAGTATAAAATGCAAATCGTGTAGAGAATAATATATTCTTTAAGTTATAATAACGTTAAATGCCAATAAATGATATTTAACTGCGTTTTTTCAAGAAAAACTGAACAATATTTATGGGGTATCGTGGCCATGTGCCTGAGTGTCTGGTCGCGAATTTGGGGACCTGGGTTCGATCCCGACCGACGCCAAAAATTACATCGCATTTTAATGGCACAAAATTGACCCCTGTGGCGCACTCTCCATGCCAGGAATGAGTGCCCGTGAGTTGACGCCTGGTAAGCGCCCACACGGTACAAATATTCCATCATTACCGATATCTGTGTACGAAGCAGATAGGCACACTTAGCAATAGGTAATATGCCGTGATGAAAATTTTTTTTTTTATTATTTATATATAATATTTACTCTCAATTAATAACTAACAATGTAGGTATAAGTATTTTATATAAATGTATTTTTACCTTCGGTCACCTTTAGGTAAGGAAGGTAATGTCTGGTCAAAAAATCAATGGTGAGTTTTTATTGAATAAGCACATTTTGGCGTCCCTAGAATACGAATTTACTATTTTTACGATGATCTATGTATGTGTGTGTGTGAGACGATCGTTTCGGCCGCGATAACTCCAATATTACAATTCCAAAAAATTACTATTTTTTTGTATTCCTCATTCTTACAGGCTAATGAAGTTTTGATTAGATTTTGGTTACAATTGAACAACCGAAAATACCTTAATTTGAAGCTTTTAACTGTTTTTCTTAAAAAACACAGTTAAATGTGATTTTTGACAATTTCAATAATTCAATATTACTAAATGGCAGATATCGGGTGTCGAATACTTTTTACACAATATATATGTGAAATAATATTACTGAAAATACAATAAACTTTCTGTGTTGAATTTATACAAGATACATAGAAATAACGAAGGTATTGTGCTGGTCGCAACAGATTTTTTTCTATATGGTTTTTGTAACGATGGACTGGTATATTAATTTATGTAATAAGTTTCATTTTGTATATAATATATTTATTTGTTATTAAACGTATTTGTATTGACCACGAGCTTTGAAACAAATAATGTTTATCTGTTTATCTAATTCTCACCAGGTGAACAATAAAATTACCCGGGTGTCGCCAGAACACTGAGGACTAAACTTTCGAGGTCAATATCTAAGGAATATTGAGATACGGTTTGAAAATTTGAATGTACGCTGGGCTGGTTAAATTTTCCAACCTATGAAAAAGTCACTTAAAAAAATAATACTAAGTATCGCATACTTTAATAGCTAGAGGTAGTTCCATCTGAAGAGACATCTGCGCGAAGTACGCATTTGCGTCTTAGAAAGAGAGGCACATATGAGTAACAAGGAATACTACGCTACTCTCTGTTCTGCGTAACATCAGTTTCAATTTTCCTCATTCTGATGTTGACATCGCTTGGATTCACATCGCGCTCAGTTCTGCATTTATATGCAAATTATAAGAAATGGTTGGAAGAACAACTAATACCAAATTTACCAGAACGATCGGTATTAGTAGTTGATAATGCCAGCTACCATAATGTATTAGCGGTAAAACATCCGACTCAAAATACGAAGAAGAATGAGATGATACAGTGATTAAACGAGAGGGGAATTGTGCACGATGTGAATTCCACGAAAGTCGAATTATATAGAATAATTAAATTGCATAAACCAGTGCAAAATATGTATACCATCGATGCGATTTTGGCAAAACATGGTCACAGCGTCATCAGATTACCTTCGTACCATCCTGAACTCAACCCGATAGAGAAAATATGGGGTGGGGTATTGTAAAAAACTGGGTCGCGTCAAAAAATGTTGACTTTAAATTAAATTCGACCGAAGAGTTAGCACGACAAAAATTTACCGAAGTGGGGCCAGATGTTTGGGCAGCAGTGTGCCGGAATGTTGAGGATATCAAAAAAACGTATATACAAAAGGAGCATATTAAGGACGAGCTTCACGAGAAGGTCATAATTAATCTAGCAGAGGATTCAACTACAGATGACGATGACGATTATTATTCGTCTGATGACGAGTAAATAATTTATTTTAAATGTAAATATATATATATATATACATATATATATATATATATATATATATATATATATATATATATATATATATATTGTAATGATATTACTTTTTTGTGTTGAATAAATACATACATTTTTAAAATTTATAGATTGTCGATGACATAATTTAAATTAAAAATTATTAATATTTTAATAACGTTTACATTTAGAAAATAATAAATTAAAACATGTTCATTTATGAATGAAATAGCGTATATAGTGTACTTCAGTGCTCGAACCGCTTTGGCAGATTGTGTAGTATATCATACAAGCACCGCCTCTACGCGCAGGCCAGGTGTGTGTCTTTTCAGATAGAACTACCTCTAATAACTGAATAAACACTGAAGTTTTCAAAATCTGTAAATATTGAACCCTTAACTGGAGACGTGGTTGAAATTTAACACATTTGGTGACAAAGGTATTCAGGACCTCGTTAAATTCACAATTTTTTGTTTTTGAGTGAAACTATGAAGTTAAGTGTACGTATACTAACATATTGATCTAGAAAAGTGGAACAAATTTCAATATTTCGGAAATAAAACGAGATTGAATGCTTGTGCTCAAAACGTTAGTATTGTGATATTAATATTTTTACCATACTTACTTTCACTGTATGTATTTTTATCTGAAATTAGACAAAATTCAGGAAAATATTTAGGGAAAAGGAAAAAATAAGATGATCCCAAATTTTATTAGTATTTACACCTCCTTTTACAGTACTTACAGTATATTTTTACATCAATTTTTCTTGTAAAAATTGAGCAAAAATTAATAAATAAATTACAAGGTAACTAGATCACTTAATTAAATCGTTGATATAGTTATTCCACTACTTCATAAGATTCAAATTCAATATCAGGAACCGTCGCTCTCTTTTTTAATTTTGCGTAGTCTTTGTAGTCAATATAATGTAACAAAGGTTCGTTCTTCCATTGTTTTAAATTCAACTTTTTTTCTTCAGCTACAACTTTCGGACTTTCATCTGTTTTCACCATTTCTTGATTTTCCTTTTCGTTTTCTTTTGTCATTTTATCACTCTCTTGAATTTCTTGGAGTCCTGTGAAACCGTTTTGTAAGTTCTTTAAGTTTTGTTCTTCTATAAGGGATTTTTGACGTTCGAGGAATTTTTTATGGTAGTCTGTGACATTTTCAGTGCCTACTAATTCTAAACGACTACTGCAGGAATTTGATTTTATTAATTTGAATTTAATACCTTGATATGTCTCTTTGTTGTTTTTTTCTGTTTTGAATGTGATTTTGTCTTCGATTATTTTGCAGTTTTCTTCTTTATTTGAGTCATTTTTCTTGCAAAAACATTCTTCATTTCTTCGTTGAATGCCTTTTATTTCTTCCATTATAACTTTAGTCATCAAATTGTGTTTGTTATTATTTTCTTCTAAAACTTTACCGCCATAATAAGTAATACAAGTACCGCATTCTCTAATTTTTTGCAAAACATCTTCACTTACATATTGACAGCAGTTTTTATCGTCAATCTGGATTGAATCTAATTGTTCTTCTTCTTTTTCTGAAGATTCAGAACATCTATCCCTGTCTGGATCTTGTATAGGGGTTATTACTGTTTGATATCTTATAGTTTTCTTCTTTGAGGGATGATCAATTTCATTATGGCTTTGGCTCTTCTTCATAATACCAGTGCTTTCAAAAAACTGTCTAACTTGCTTAACCGTATCAGGATTGGGTAATTCTGAATCGTTCACTTCTCTGTTGACTCTGATTGGATGATAAAAAAAGTGTCTCCGTAAAGATGGTTTAAGATTGATGGTGTTTTCCGTTGCAGCAGGCTTAGGAATTATTTTTGTTATGCTCTTCTGTTTTTTAGGTTCCGAAAATTCTACTTTTGTCCGAATAGGTTCGATAATAACTATATTATTATCTACTAACAATTCTTGGAAACTATAATCTTGTAAGTATTGCATCAAACCATCAAATTGTAATTCTTTTTCATAGTTTGCAAAAATATTTTTCTGAAATAAATCGCTTTTCATAACTTTGTATCGTACGTGGTCAAATTCTGGTCCCTGATCAAAACTTTTTGATTTGATCAAAGTAGTTTGTTTTTGTTTCTTGTCGCATTTTTCGACAATTTCGACAATATTTGGGTTCAAACTTTCGAATTGGTTCGATGAGTCTGATGTATAGCTCGAACTTGAGTTATACCTGTCGAAATATGGGTTTTCGAAAAAACCACACGTGTCTTTAACAAAGTTCATTTTGTCGTCAACTTTTTCGAATATTTTGCGATTGGTTTCTACCAATCCTGGACTGGAAATTGGAGGAGGAGCGTCACCATTTTCGAAAATCTTTCTGACATTTTCGACTTTCGACTGAACATCGACTATTTTACAGGGTTCAGGTTTTATCGATTGGTCTTTCAAGTTTTCGAATTTAGCGATTGTTTCCCTTGGTGGAGGTGATTCACTTTTATTTATTTGTTGAGTTTCGTCGACGGTGTTTTGTTTTTGATCGTCTTCTGTTGCTTTGCTGATCATTCGATCCCAAAAACAGCGCATGGTGCCGAGTTTTTCTTGGTATTCTTGAACTGGAGAAGAACTAGAACTACGTTCGTTCATTTTTTCTGAATTTAAAGAATCTGAAAAATTAGGTAGTGATTTATAAGTTTCGTATTCCAAAGAATCTAGTTCTGAGCATGAATTATATTTTTGATCGGGACGATCTTCAATTTTTGTGTAGTTTCTTATTGTTTTTACCTCTTCGTTTTGTTTTTCAATGTCTTCAGTTATTTTAGGTAAAGGCTTCTTGTCTTTTCTGAAGCTAGCCAATATTTTTTCTTTTGTTTGTTTGGTTATAGTTGAAAATTTACTCTGTCCTATATTAACTGTGCTGGTGTTTCGTCCAGAAAACGAATATGATTTAGAAGTTTTTTGTATTTTAGGGACTTTTGATATTTTGACTTCGAAATCAACAGGTATTTCTGCGTTTATATTGGGTATATTAAAATGTTGACCTATGTTCACTATAAAACGATTTTTTTTTATAGTGTCTTTAATACTATCATTGGATTTAGTTCTTGAAAGTTTGTCTCGTAGTTTTCTATCAATTTTCTCACACTTTTGTAAGTTTTTAGCGTTGATATCTGGCAGAGAATGAAACTGATTATTGGCTAGAGAAGATTTTGGTCGTTTTTCAAACGCTTTTGACAAGAAATTTTTAATAGTAGGACTCTTTGACTTTTTAGGAATGTCGTCAATTGTTATCAAAGTAATATGATCTTCTGGACTTGATTTATAGATATTATTTTCTTCCTGTAAGTTTTCGATTTTTATTTCTATAATTTTTTCGTCCAACTTTTTATTGATTTCTTCTAAAAATTCGTCTTTATAATCAGGTTTCAAAGTACTTGTTTTTGAATCGATATTTAATTGTTCGTCTATTTTTTTACACCTAACTGTTATCTCATCAAAATTGTTCAATTCTGAGCAGCTGTCACTAACTGAATGATAGTCAGGTTCGCTGAATATAGGATTGAAGGTGTCTGACTCATAATACCTAGGTTCTAGATCGCTTAGGCTGCTTTCGTAGTCTAGGTCGCAGGTATAAGCTGGCAGAGATAACGAGCAGAGTGATAGAGAGTCACTGACTGATCTTGGGTAGTAGTTGGGTAGACTGAGACCAACTGGAGAAACTTGGACAGCCTCAACTGATGACTTGTTTTGAGAATTTGAATCGAGTGAGTCTGGTTCGCTTCTTGGTATTGGTATAGAACGGGAACGTGGTCGGTGGGGTATATACTGCCTAAAAAAAAAAGAAAAAAAGGATTATTATTATTATAATGTGTAAACAATTTGTTAGATCTTGTCCTCTTGTCTTTTGGATGAGGGGAACGAGATTTTTTTTTTTTTTTTGATAATATTTTAGGGATCTAGGTATTCGTTAAGAGTTCTACAACCTTCGATTATTAATGTAACCAATATGGCAGAATTAGAATACAAATTTATGAGATTTGGAAGTTTTTTTTATCATTCATTCGGTACAAGAGATATTCCTGAAGTGTTTTAAGAGTCATTTATTAGGTACAAGACACATTTCCAGAGTGTTAGTACACGGTATACATATACAGAGCTTGAGTAGATTTTATGCATATTTGAACAAAGCTTTACGTTTGGATATTATGGATTCTAAAGTTAATATAATTGATAATAAAATTCAAAATTACTACTAACCCTAAAATTAAGTGAAATAAGATTATATTACTACTAAATGAGAAACTTAACTCTCGAAATACGTACATATTTAGTTTTTATTTTAACTTAATTTTAAAATCAATACAAAATATTTTTTCTGTCAGGTGTATATACGTGTTATTATAATGATTGTCCATTCATTTGATAAACATGGTAAAAACTGTTTAGGACGTGCTTATTGATTGGCTATAAAAATTTATGCCATATATTGCCAATTTCCATGATCTGACATCTGGTGACTACTATATTTTTACAGTTAAAAAAAACCTCAACATGAATTTCGTTTTCAAAACTTAAACGATAGCAAACGAGGATTTTTTTTACTATGAACATTTCACAAAATTCTTTAAAAGATAAGGTTAAGAAACTTACTGTTTCGCGCTGAGAAGTTTCCCAACGCCATCTAATTAAGCTTTAATTTTGAATTCAATTTCGAAAAAAGTAATAAAGGATATTACAACACAATTCTCAGAATTTTGGGAATTCTCGAATATTAGAAAAAGTCAAGTAAATGAATCACATCGTTGTTCATAACCGTGATAGAAACAAAGTCTCCAGGATCATTACATAATTATTTCATTCATCAAGACTCAATTAATCATGTTTTATTCAAGTGTTATCGTATATTTTATATATTAATATTTTTACAATTTACACGCAATCTGGATGGTACATTCGAAATTTATACTAAGGTATCTTAGGTTCAATTATGATATACAGTGTACCAGCAAAAATAACTTAAAATTCAGACGAGATACAGATCACTTCACCATTCGATTCTACGAAAATTTTTGTACATGTACGCAAAAATTCAGAAGTTGTGGTCAACTGGTTCAATATTGACCAGCAAAAATACGAAAATACCTAAAAATCCTATTTTATTGAAGCCGTTCACTCGTTTTTTTTTTTATGGCAACGAATCGTCTCAATTTAATTTTAACTTGAATCAAGCTACATAATATGGTTATACCGTGGATTTGTGACCAGTTCACCTTTCTCTGAAGGCCGATTTATCAACGAGTCGCGCTCTGGGTATAAGCTGAGCCCTAGGAGGTGGTAAACCCAAGCTGGAGAAGAGGTCCGCACGAGGAGGTACAGCTAGACTCCGGCTTCGCGTGAGAGTGGAATCTCCACCAGGTCCCACTTCGGGCTGCTTACAGCCCTTGCTGTAGGTTCGGTCGCACCTGGAAGCAGAAACCTGGAGGTCATCTTCAGAAAATACGAACAGTAAAAATTGTGATAATAGAGAAGAAGTTTTATGAAAATTGTTTTCATTTGAGTCATCGTGGTATTTATCAAAAGATTTTTTTGAGACTAATGTATATACATATGACACTGAAAAACAGACCACTCAAAATAACTTTTGTATTTATAACTATTTTTTAATTTTATTGATATATTTGTAAACTAGGCTTATTGGCTTACAAATCATGGTATTTGGCATGATGGTAGCGCTTCCGGTTTAACCGGAAGTGACATTAACTTTCAGAAGTAAATTACAAAAACTTTAGAATAATTACCCTGGTATGCCATATCAGGTATGTTGTGATAAAAGAATGATCATTTTTAAAATAATATATCATTACGACATATTATCCATTGCTGGACAACTACTGCTTTGTAAACAGATATCGGTAATGATGAAATATTTGTACCATGCGGGCGCTTATCAAGCGTCACCTCACGGGCACTCATTTCTGCCGCGGAGAGTACACCTTTTTTGTAACAAAACATGGAATATTACAAAAATAACTTACTATTTAAACAATTTAGTTAGATATTATTCAATATTATCTCAACTGCTTTCACAGCCTTACCAGGTCAATTATTTATAATTTTTCTCTTACGTTTTTGTAATTTATTTCTTTAATAAAAATGCACTTGAACCATATCGTTGAATTCGAAATTTTACGTAGATTCCAGATATATAAAAATATATGGGGTGTCCCATTTGAATTATGGAAGTTAATTTCACTTCCGGTTAAACCGAAAGCTCGATCATCATGCGAAATACCATGATTTTAAGTTTACAAACATATGAAGAAAATTAAAAAATAATTATAAATTAGAAAATTGTAGGATATAAAAAAGTATCACAAAAAGTAGGCTTATCTTTATTTATGAGTAAAAAATATCTATATGACAAATGTCAAATATCTGGTTGTATATTTGACACATGGGGTAGAAGAAATAGTCAGCTACTTTCTTATATCCTGGACGACGCATAAACACTAACTATGGATAGGGACGTACTTATGTCTTACAGAGAATGTAAGGGGCTGTAGCAGAAGTAAAGAGACGGTAGCAGAAGTAAAGAGACGAATTTGATTTTTCGTGAAAATTTTTATGCGACATGCGACTTTTACTAAAATAATACACTACATTGACATTTGGCCAAAAACTATTTCTACTAGTATTTTTGCTGTAACTATTGTAAATAGTTTTAAACAGCTATTTTTATAACATTCAGAACCGTGAACGATTCAATTATTAAATACCAAAGAAAAAAAAATGTGAAACATTCAGTGAACTCAGGATATGCAGGTAGGCATAAATTGACAAAAAAGTAGATAACAACTCTAAAAAGCTACAGTGCTAAGAGTATCAATGAACTTAAGGAAAACAGCCTATTTAGAAGTTTGGAGCCAGTTTGGTATAATTTTCATATATTATTGGTAGGTCATTAGTTATCTATAAATGATTTTTTTTTTGTTAAAATTAAATTGCAAATTATTTTTCTCTTTAATCTGAGACAGATGTTAGGAGCTATTTTTCTCAACGTGATGTGTTACTATAAGCATATGATTCATCTTAATTGTTATTCTAAGCTGTTTTAAAGAGCGTATCACAAGGGTCATCATTATTTAGACATTTAGAGGCCCAATGCTTTCAATGTCTTTAGTCGGAAGCAGTTTTATTTTTTAATTTATTTTTTCTTGTCATCTTTATTTATATGAATCTTACAAAATGCTGTAAGAATTTTTGATTTCTAAATAAATTTATAAATAGCTATACGATTTCAGTATAAAAACTTCAACCTTCATTTATTTCCTAAGATGTTTACATTTCTTCAAGTACAACTGCAAAAACCATGACGACAACAATTGTACACTTGGTTACCCATAAAGATCTCATGATATAATCCTAGCATGCCATGAATCAATTTCTCTAAGTCATGTGACCTTCCTCATCACGTGGTGACCTTCAGGTAGACTAGGTCACGACGACGACGAGCAATTGTCTTAAAACGGATAAATAGAATCATTAGCGAGCAAGCAATTGTTTAAATGTTAATTTAGACTTCATTGAAATTGAGATACCGTATAAACAAAAAAATATATACTTATTAAATATGATATAATACTTTTTTATATAATTATAAAAAAACATGAGTAAAATGAAACGTCAAACAAAACAAAAAATTGAAAACAATGTAAAACAAAACAAAAACAGATTGGATCAAAACTCAGTGACACAAATTCACAAGGACAAAACTGGAAACCACTGAACTTAACTAATCCTTAAACAAAGAGGAAAACGTACTTCTTAAGTTGGATTTAAAGATTAACCCAGTTCCGAACCTATCTTTATCTTTTAAGATACACGAAATGTATTTATCATTTCAAATTCACTCCATTTTGTTATCCCTATTTTTTTATCTTTGTCCATTGTAAAAATTAAAATAAATCGCATTTACACTTGGTGAAATTTTTGCATGATTACATGCAAACCTTTCACAACATTTTACCTATAAATTCTAAAACTGTAACGAGTTTTCGTAATTTCAAATGAACATTGAACACGTAAACTATAAATTTCGCTAGTTACATGTAATAAAATTGTCAATTTTCAATGGAAAACGATAGGAGAATTTCAATGAATGCTATGAGTTATTGGTCTTGAATTTTTTTTAATGAAAATATAAGTTATTGAAGTTTCAAAAGTGGTTTAATATTTTAGTTTTCATAAAAAAAATAAATAAATAAATATTTCATCACGGCATATTACCCATTGGAATAATATAAAGATAAATATGAGGTAGGCGTCCCAGGTATATGTATTACGGTTCACAATATTTTTGAATACAAGTAACCTCTTAAGCTTTATATATATTCATCAATATTGAAATCTGCAAATAGGAGCAATAGACTAATACCCTAACACTCAGAAATATATAGGATGTGCTGATATATTTATTTTATTTATAAAAGTATGAAGGGTTTTTATAATAAAATATACGAGCCCCTCGTCATAATAGTTCGTCCTAAGAGGGAAAATAAATCTTAATAATATTTAAGTTAATTTGTACATAGTTAACAATTAAATTTTGTTTCTATGTTTCAACTTTCAAACATATATACAAAAAACTGTTGAGGGTATCGTATGTAAAAATATATCATCATGCATTGTTACCCATTTTTGGGTGTGCCTAGCCAGCTATTTTTAACAAAACTGGTAATGCCGATATATCTACAGCGATAAGGGTGCTTCCAAGCGTCACCCCGTCAGCTCACAGATACCCAAAGCTATCGTGGAGAGAACACCACAGATGTACGTTTGTGTTTTAATTTTTAATCTAATATAACTATAGTCTTCTAAAATTATGATTATTGGTGTGTTTTATATGTTAATATTTTAGAGATGGCATCTATGAACATAAATATATGTTATTAGATATATTCCATTTTTTATATATTGTAAGGTTTTGAAAACATACAAAAATTAATTACATTTTATAAAGAAATGAATATAAAATCCTTGAAATAAATTTAATTTTTTTTTTTCAGAACTCATTATGCTGCCAAAACGTCGGTTTTTAAATCAATAAACAGAACTAAAACTAAAAAGGTTGTATCATTTTAATTAAATATAAAATAAAATATTCTTTAATATTTATAATAACAATGTCAAAAGATTATTTTTTTTAAGAAAAACATTTAAAAGCTTCAAATTAAAGTACTTCCGGTTGATCATTTGTAACCAAAATCTAATCAAGTCTTCATTTGGATGTCAGAATGAGGAATACGAAAAAAAATGTAAATTTTGGTATTGTAGTATTGGAGTTATCGGGGCCAAAATGATCGTCACACACGCACGCACGAACGCATATATATATATATATATATATATATATATATATATATATATATATATATACATATACATATACACGCACACACACACACAAAAACACACACATACTGACATCATCGTAAAAGTAGTAAATTAGTATTCTAGGGACCCCAAAAACGTGCTTTGTCATTAAAAACTCATCATCGAATTATTTGATCAAAGACAATAGCTTCCTGACGGAAGGTAAAAATGTAATCATTAAGCATATATATTTCACGGTAATACCTTTATAATTAAAAAAATATCCTTTTCTATCCTTTATTGTTTTCCACACAAAACAAAACACCATCGCACTTCGCTTCTAAATAACAACTGAATACTATCCATGTTTCACGCAAAATCTCTATTCCAACCTTGTGACATAGGAAAGTAATTTCGACTATTGTTCTGCATCCGGTATGGAGCAAATACATCAACATTAATATCGAAACTACTCTCCGTATGTTTACCTATGAGTAATTATATTAGACCAATTAAATACCTCTTGTGAATGACGTGGAAAACATCATGTGGACATCACTGGTCGGTTGGAAACAAACGAACCAAAAAGAGGGTTTCTTTTGTATGATATGTGAGGAGGGGGAAGTGTCCTGAACCGTTATAAAAATAGAAAATAGGTGATGCATATGGAATTATGTAAAAAAGGATTTTTTGGAAGAATGATATCATTATTCGAATAAAGTGTTATCATATATACATACAAATGTACGTACTGTTTGGGAAAGGTATTGAGATAAATACGTGTAGTATAGCTAAGGAAATAAGGATTATAACATAACATGTAAGTAAACTTTATACTTTGTATAAAATTAATGCTCTTGATATTCGTATGTAGGTATAATACATACACGAGTACATTATCCTCCAGGAGGCATTAAATTTAACAGTGTGCACTATATACGGGGTGTTCACAGACTTCCTTTTTTACTTTTAATGGGTGATTCTATAGATCAAAATAAAAGATGTTAAATGTTAAAACACTTTAGTAAACGTTAAACAACTAAGAGAGAAAAAATACTGAATTTTCTTTTAATGGATCAAAACATCGCCATGAGTGTGTTTACAGCAGACCATCATGCTGTTGTCCACTTAATTTTCATTTGTTTTTAAGTGTCACATATACTTCGTTATCAGTTGATACTGGTGTTTATTAAAAGTTTAATATTTTTGTGTGAAGTCCATCGTTCTACTATTGGACTAATTAAAAGTGAAATTCTGCAGACCAAACTAAACTAAAACTAAAATTAACATTAAGAATACGACTAAAATTCCTATTAAACCTAACAAGCATTTATACAGACGGTTGATGCATCAGTGGCAAAGAAAATTAAAATTTACACTAAGGAGTTGAAAGTTGGCCAACTTTCTAATGGGCCATAAACAAATTTGTACCTCCCGCTTCCCTTGGTAAGGTATATAAGTATAGGGATCGTGCTAAAAATCGCATATCAAGACTTGGTAATTTACCACTTTTTAAGGTCCCTAGAATCCAATTTTAAGATTTTCACGATAATGTCTGTGTGTGTGTATGTATGTGTATGTATATGTGTGTATGTGTGTATGTGGATCTTCTGGGCACTCTAATTCCAATACTATCATTCACAAACTTTTGAAACCATGTATTTCTACCTTATTCTAATATGGAAAGAAGCCATTAGATTTTGGTGTCAATCGGATAACAGGAAATGGGAGTTTACTTGTAGTTCAAAATAGTTTTTCTTCAAAAAATATCTTTAAATGTTATTTTTTCACAATTTGTTATTATAAAAATTAAAGATTATTCCATTTTCTACAAGTTTGGTTTAATACTTTTTCTATATATTTTATGGATAAATTTATAAAGTAATATAAAAATTATATCTCGGAGCTTATGCTTTAAACACATCTCCGTGGTTACATAGTTCAGCTCAAATGTATGTAACTGACAGATAAATGTCAGTGTCAAAAAAATAATCATTTCAAATTAATAATAGTACTGTTTTAAAAGGAAAATTGTAAATAGAACAATAGTTCTAGCATTAGTATATACCTATGTAGGTATGTATTTAAATAAAGAAACAAATAAATATGTGCGGGCGTTTATCACAAGGATTAATTTTATGCCATTTAAAATTCGAATTATTTGGCGTTGATCGGGATCGAATCGGATTTCCCAGATTCGCGACCAGATATCAGGCACGCGACGACGAGACCCCATAGGTAAATGGCGGCAGGTATTGTGTTGGTCACATCAGATTTTTTTTATTAAAATTTTTACAAATATGTGACCATTAATGAAAACCCACCATGAAAATTCCTTATATTAAGCAAGATATGATTTTTGAAAGTTTTACGATGAGTTTGTGACGTCACCTGTTGCAGACCAGTGGCATTGTAACAATATTTTTCATGAGAGTTTCACTATATTTCTCACCAATAGGATTGAAAGATTGATAGTCTGTTGGAGTGGGATTATCAGCGTTCATATTTCTGGCTAATAGAATCAAATCCACGCCCGTCATGTCAAAATGTTTAATTCGTTATAACTTTATATTGAAAAATGTATTTTACAAGTATTTAACTTTACTACTTATTAATCAGTAAGTATTTTACGATTTTTATATAAATTATATTTCGATTATGGTTTATGAGCCTATTGTGTTAATGTTATAATTTAGTGTTAGTGGACTTAATAAAATATTCCGTATACATATTTATATACGCTGATCTCCTAAGTGTTAATTTTAATTTTAATAGTAGATTTGTTTTATAAATAAATAAATTTATGGGGATGTGTATAAAAATTCAGCTGCTGCATAGGAACGAAGAGCTAGACTATGTATTATAAACCATGATGACAACTTTGAACATCTGTTGAAAAATATTCCTGGCGATCTTTTGACCATGTAATAACCACTAAAAATAAAAATAATTCTTTTAACTTTTAAAAATAAAAATGAAAGTCCGTAAACTAGGTATAAACATTCTGATTATTTTTATAAAACGATCTTCTGATTTCAAATATGAAACGATCAAATTAATATCTATGTTAGTTCTCCATTCAAATCTAGTATTTGTTCCCAATAATTTAATAAAACTGAAACGTTTATGTGACCACGAACCCAAACTCATATTATTTCGGCCGGTTAACATTTTCACTAAACAAATTATAAATGGTGAGAAATTTCTACAAATTTCTTTTGACTAGGCAAATATGATTTTAAACTTACAAAAACTGAATATGTTATTCCAGTATTCCGCCATTTAATAACGGGTTATATCGCCTTTATTAGTAATACCGGCTTTAATTCTATTAGGCATTGTATCCTTAAGCCCTGTATGTTTTCCTAAGAGTATTGTCCCATATCTCACTCAAGATAAATTTTATTGTACGCACTGGATTTTTACGAAGTAGCTAACATCGTGCCAAAAGTAAAGGGTCTCGCTGGAAGCTAAATCTGGACTAAAAGATAAAAAATAAAATAAAAAAAATAAATAAATATTTCATCACGGCATATTACCCATTGCTGGGTGTGCCAATCTGCTTCGTACACAGATATTGGTAATGATGGAATATTTGTACCGTGTGGGCGCTTACCAGGCGCCACCTCACGGACACTCATTGCTGGCGTGGAGAGTGCGCCACAGGGGTCAATTTTGTGCCATGACAAAAGATGACCCGTAGAATATCGGTCAAAGCACCATTCATTTGGCCCACAGTTTTTTAAAGTTTTTAAGTCTGTATTTAAAGGGCACGTATTTAAGCGTTTATTATTTTATTCAATTTTGCTCAGTATTTTATCTGATTTTTTTCAGTAATGTTCAATATAAATAATAATTGTTCTGTAAAAAATAGTTTTGTTTAGCATTCAGTATTATTCATTCAGTAAAAAAACATTTTTTGTTCAGTATTTTCTCATATTTATTCAATATTATATACTCTCTTATTCTATCATCATTATAGGCATCTTCATATTGTTGCAATATTCTTTGATGGATTTTACGTGGCCTTGTATTCACTAACCCTAAAATTCTGATGATTACTTATTGCTACTTAAAGGTGAGGGCACAGATAGCTACTTTTGTTGTGCATTTTTTTTTTGCGGCTGTAAAAGTTGCATGTTGGGTTCACCCACCGATCGAAGTAGCGTCTCAGTTTTTTGTGCTGCGGCTGCTTATAAAAGTTACAGGACTACAAAAAAGTTGTACACCTATTGCGCTGCAAATTTTTGTGTACCTAGTAGTTGTGGTTAAAAAACAAAATTTTGTTTTGTGTGTCGATTTTCGTATCTACTCGATGATGGATCTGATCTTGTGATAGAAGTTGCAGCTTTTCTTGCAATTATTTTACTGTCAAGAAAAAAAAGGAAAGAAAAATCTTAAAAAAAAAGAATTTGGATTAGAGAGTAGATTAGAAACCAAGAAAACACTGAAGTTCTTGACAACTTGCTGCAAGATTTACAACTGGGAGATGAAAACTTATAAAAAAATAAAATTACACATTATATAGTTTATGGGGTCTCGTGGCCGTGAGCCTGAGTGTCTGGTCGTGAATTTCGGACGCCGAAATTATTTTGAATTTTAAAAGGCATTAAAATTGACCCCTGTGGTGCAATCTACACTCAAGAAATGAGTGCCCATGAGGTGACGCCGGGTAAACGTCCGCAAGATACGAATATGTCATCATCATTATGGAAATTTATATAATAATTACACATAATCATATATTTCCACTTTTTACTCCTCGAAAAGCTGCATGCGCAGTCGCAGCGAAAGTTTCACCCCAAATGAATATTTTTTCCTGCGCCCGCTACTCTGGAAATGTCACTCGCACTAGGATACTTTTAAACTGTACGCAGCATTCTAAATGCTGCTTGCAGGTGTACTGCGGCCGCTACTTTGTAGGTTGCAATAGGGTTCACACGTAATGCAACTTAAGTAGCTCAGTTTTTTAATTTGCCTCACAGCAAAAGTAGCTGTGTGTGCCCTTACCTTAACGCATACAGCTAAAATCATCGCCATAATATACACAAGTTGAACACGCATAAGCATGCAATATGAGATTGTTTTTTCAAATACATATTTTCTGTGGCGCTGTATGCACCATACGAGTAAAATACTGATTTTTAAATTTACATAAACTTAATTTAAAAACATTTAAAAAGTATATTTAGTATTTACCTACTTCTACTTAATAGTTTAGCCAACGTTTATTTTATGAAATATTCACATACCTGTTCTATTTTTATTATGTCTAAAGTATGTTTACTTCGTCAACAAAATCGTAAATTCAAAAATTTTGGCAACAAAAATACAGAATTTTATGATCTACAATTGCATGTATAAAGCACTCCATAAAGTATTACGAGACAAATAATATATTTGAAAAAGAACTGTTATCCCATATTAAACACCTATGTCACGGATTCTTGTATTCCCTCTGTGTATGCTGTATTTTAGATTACACAAACAATGCAATGTATTGGACACTGTCAACACCTTCAATTATGTCTCTTTACTTTTGAATCAGTTTTGTATAAGTGGCGCAGTCGGTACGATATGATATAAAATCGGTTCACCATTCTTTCGGATAGTTCTACCTAACCCCGTTATGTGAACAGTTGTAGTTCTGATGGCCCGGGTTCGAATTCGGCTAACGCGAAAATAGCTCAAAAGTAATCTTTTTGTTACTCTTGCTACTACAAATTTGAGAGTCCATAAGGTGACGCCCGTAAGCGTCTTGCAGATTGGCATGCCCATATTAATGGATCATCAGCCCTATTTTGCAAGAAAGTTGTTATTTCTTAGCAACGTTGCTATAGCAAATAACCAATAATAATTGCGAACACTAAATAAAACATGAAATTGACAGATTTTACATTTGTTTCTATTGGTTAAATTTTTTAGCGACTTAACTCCTTAGAAAATAGGGCTGATTAAGTTGTTATGACATTTAAATATTATTTCAATCGTCAATTATTTCCATTAAATTAATGTTGAAATCAAATGCGGTAATACATTCTAGACAATGCGATTTAGATCTAGATTGCAACTTACATTGTCTGGATTACTGTTCTCTATCTGCAATCTCTATCTCGCAAACTAGTTCGGCAGATTATGTGCATTATTGATTATTACCCATTGCCAATAATCCCAAGGGCTCAGCTTATAGGTACTCTTCGCTGCCATTAACCACTGTTCTTTTAGTTGTAATTTTTATGCAAATACAAAATCAATAACTTCTCAATTTTCCAGTTCGGTAGCTTATATGATGAGCTTGTTAGGTAATGTTCGCTCTGACAGCAGTGAAAAGACTGAAAAGTCTTCAGTTTTAGAGGAAGCTCAGGAGTTGATGCCACGATGCCTGACATTCGTCAAGCAATATAAAAGATGTTGAAAGGAAGTAACACCGACTTGTTGAATGATAAAATGTATTTAATGGATTTCTCGGTGGTTGTAGGGCGGGTTTTATAAAAAGGACAAACTTCTCATTGATGTTACTTTTATATAAATTCCAATATTTCGTGGTTATTTTACCACTTCATCAGGGATACTACAAACGTACAAAGTTTTATTTTTTTAAAATTAATAATATGAGGTTAAATTTTTACCTTCCGTCATCTTTAGGTAAGGAAAGTATTGTCTTTGGTCAAAAAATTCAATGATGAGTTTTTAGTGACTAAACATGTTTTAGGGTCCCTATAATACGATTTTACCATTTTTACGATGATGCCTGTATGTGACGAATGTTTCGGATCGCATAACTTCAATACCACGACTCCAAAAATTAGAATTTTTTCGTATTCCTCAAGTCTACATCCAGAAGAACAAGTGATTAGATTTTGGTTATAATTGGTGAACCGGAAGTAGCCTCATTTGAAGATTTAACAGGTAAATATGATTTATTGACATTTAACGTTATTATAACTTAAAGGATATGTTAATCTCTATACCATTTGATTGCATTTTATACTTCATATTCAATAGATATAGAGTTAAAAAATTGTAAAGAAATTAAATTTTATAAATCAGCCAGCTATGCTAACCATGAAAATTGTTAATATATTCCGATAATTCAAATTGACATATGTCAGTATCAATAAAAAGTAAATGAATGTGGCAGAGATGAGAATGTTGAAGTAGATGTTGGGGAAGACACGGAAAGTTACGGTAAGGAAATAACTCTAGTGTTACAAGTTTCTAGAAAGATACAAGAGAGATGATTACATTGGTTTGAAAATATCATGAGGAGAAATGAAGAATATATTCGAAGAAGAATGAATACCTTAGTAATAGAAGGTTTAAGAAACAGAGGAAGACCAAAGGTAAGATGGAAGGACTGTATTGCGGAAGACTTGAGAGAAAAGGACCTGAATGAGAACGACACGCAAAACAGAAATGAATGGAAGAAAAAAATAAAAAATAGCGGCCCGTAACGAATGGGAAAAATTAAAGAAGAAGAAGAAGAAGATGTCAGTGTCAAGTGCAATTTACATAGTTTGTTTATGAAATAATTTTACTGGAAATTTAGAATTTTCTATCTTTTGCAAGAAAATTTATGTATGGAATTTATACATAATATACAGGATTGACGGAAGATATTGTGCTGGCCACAACAGATTTTTTTAACATACTTCAGAATTGTACTTACAAATCATAGTTATAATTTGGTTGAAAATTCACTAACATCGAGAAACCTCTCCTATTTCAGTTAAATATATAATATAAAAGATGGCGACAGTGAAAATGAATCTTTATTAATTTCGTGTCATTTCTTGTAAGGTCAAGGGCTTAAGTATTTCTTTTTGTGATTGATTCGTAATAGTGCAGTTAGAATCTTTGGATAACCGCAGATTACCAAGTAACCAAGGCGGTAACGGAGGTGCTCCAATACAATCACCATATATTATATGTATTTATCACAAATCAAATCTGATTACTACGTTCGAATTTGATCAAATTTCTCTACATGTTTGTTTTTTTCAACTAACCGGTTTACTTTGGTTAACCAAATCATGATTTAGTAATCTTGTTTAAATAAAACATGCATAGTTACAAAGTTTCTGTTAAATTATGTAATCTTTGGGTAGGAATTTATATACTTAAATTATCTATTCTCTGCCCAGCATAAAAAATAAAATCTCCGGTAGGAGTCTGTCTCTGTCTATTTGTTTGTTGTCGCTCATCTCGAGAACCACTAGATAGATTTTGATGCAGTTTACAGTATTTCATAGAGCATCTCTTGAGGTTTAGGTGTGTGAAACATTAATCTATCATAAAAGAGAGCCGCGCTGTGGCGATTTTAGAAAAAAAAAAACGTCCATGCGAGCCTTGTCTTACACTGCTTAACCCAGGGGTGCGCAAGTGTGGCCCCGAGGGCCACTTGTGGCCATTTTGATGTTGGAAGATGACCCATTTGAAAAATTACATCCTTCTGGTATAGAATTTAACAAAGGTTTGACAATCTGATTGCGTTTCACCCACATTTTATAAAACGCCTATAGTCCATTCGCTGAGACGAGAGAATGTGTAACAAATTCCTGAACAGAGACAAGTAATCCTATTAAAAGAGGATAATTTTGGAGCAGAGCCAATAGAATGACTTGTTTCTGTTTAAGAATTAGTTCCACATTCTCTCGTTTCACCGTGCATTTAAAAATATAAAAAAAAATAAAAAAAAAATCAATAAAACCGTTAGGTATTAATAATAATAGCCGGTTAATAATGTAAATCGCAAATATCAAATAAATACAATTTTGTTTAAACCTCAATATACATATATGTAATATGCACAGAGTGATCAAAAATAACTAATTCAATTGGCTGGCAATGGAATTTTGAGGACCTTTTTATTCTATAGTTTATATAACACTAGGCGGGCTGAAATACTATTTGACATGTCATTTTTACAATAAATACAAACAGGTTATGTCATAGCAAAAGCCGGACGAATAACAGAATTTTGAGTGATTAAAATACTTTAGATTATTGCTCTGTGGGTAATGTAACAAAAAAAGGATGTGGGTAAGGGAAACAACAATCATTTTAATAAAAATATTGTATATGTACTCAAATTTAAATTTCCAAATGTTATTGTCAATAGTGTCAATAACAGAAGGTAAATTTATGTATCAGTCTTACTAATTGCAAGTATTTTTTTTTATTGCCAACTGAATTAGTTATTTTTAATCACTCCGTATATTCCTTGTATTCCTATGTATAATAAATTTGATATATTAATGTTATTTATCATATAAATACCGAAGTGGCCCTTTAGGAATACAAAGAATAAAATTTGGCCCTTTTTTATAAAAAGCTGCGCACCACTGGCCTAACCATTGAACATTGAAAGTGTTTCACAAAATGTAGGCCAAAAAAATAACACTACAATTTGTTTTTGTGTAGTTAAAGGGACAATGCATGGTATGGAAAATATGATTTGTATTAAACATTTTATAAAAAAAAAAACTATAAATCTTAGAAGTGCAAATCAAAGTTAATTATATGGTACAACAGGTAATTTACGTTTCCCGTGGAAAATATATACATATATACAGGGTATTCATTTTTAACTTTATTAATTTTTTTTCGAAAAATTTGTTATGTAAGGGCATGAAAATTTTATATCGTTGGATTCAAAATAAAGAGCTCTATTGAATTCACAAATAAAAAATATATGTTTCTATTTAAAATAAAAAAATCTGATGTGGCCAGCACATAACCTCTCGCCGTATATTTTACCTGGCTGTATGCATAAAGCAAAGATTATTTTTATAAATACAAATAATATATTCATATAAGTCTATAACGTATAAACTTCTTTATTATTCAATAAGAACATGACTCAACATAAAACAATTTTCACATATACTTACAAAATCTATAGGATATTTTACCATAAATTATGTACAATAAATTACAAAGTAGAGTTTACTATATATACCTGCTGGTAACAGGGATTTTCAATTCTAACAACGTTCTTGTTTACTGTCTCTTCATATTCTTCTAGTAATAACATTAATTTTGGGCGGCTAAAATGTATAATCTGAATTGTGCATCCATTCTTACATATCTTCTTTTACATTTTATTTTTTCATACATGCTGTATCTAAATAACACTAATTCCCATTAATAAAGTGATGGATAGATTGCATTCCGATTATTTTTATATATCGATGTGTAATTTTGTCAATATTTACAACTTACTTGAGAAGAATTTGATAGCTTTTTCGCAGTTCAATGTTACTCTAGCTACAGTGCTGGTCTACATTGTCCCATAATGTTTAAAACAAATTTAAGTCCTTCAACTTAGACTTGTCACCTCCATAATAGTCACAGATCAAGAATTAAGAGATTCTCCAAGTACATTTTTCTTTCATTACTCATTATTTCGATGAGATACAATTTTTTCTGTATTTTACGTTGCAGAGTGGAGACCATTAACAATATTTCTGAAGGGTATGTGTAATATACCTATAATTCTAAATATTTAACTATAAATACAATAAGAAATAATATAATGTATGTACTTCCCAGAAAATGTCTTCAGTACTGTCTCCGGATTTCTGACACTGACATTTATCTGTCAGTTACAAACAATTTAAATTCTCAACTATTTTCCATGGCATTCTTTCGGCTGTAAAATTTATTAAAACAGATTATTTTATAAATTATATTTCTTTTATCTCTAAATCTATGGAATATATAATAAAATAATTAAATGTATCAGGTAGAGAATTTAATTTTATTTAATATTACCAAAAAAAATTTCAAAAAATAATATTTAGATGATTTTTTTCAAGAATCTTCTACTTCCGGTTGTCCAATTGTTACCAAAACCTTTTCAGATCTTCCCATGAATGTCCGATTGGGAAATACGTAGTTAAACAAATTTAAAGTCTTATAGTTTTTGAGTAATCATCCTTCCAACATCCCACACACACACATACACATACATACACACACACACACACACACACACACACACACACACACAGACATCATCGTAAAAATGTTAAAATCGGATTGTAGGGACCTTAAAACGTGCTTATTCAATAAAATCTGGATATGCGATTTTTAGCATGAATGCAATACCTCTCTTAGCGAGAGGTAAAAAGTTGGTATCCATATTTTGAGAATCACTGGTTGAATTTCTTTTTTCAGTTTACCATTGAAATACCTATGTGAAATAGAGATTCTTTGCTAATTTAACCAACTTCGTATCTCTTCTAGTTCTCGAGATCGCAATGGTAGCCACTTAAAATGAACACCCTGCATATATTTTTTATTAATAAAAAAAAGTTAATTTTTTTTCACTGGAAACATAGATTATATGTCGTACTACTTTGATTTTCACTTCTAAGATTTTTAGTTTTCTTATAAAATGCTTAATACAAATGCTATTTTTCATATCATACATTGCCCCCTTAAGACTTCCACAGTGTTAAATTAGAGAAAAAATTGTCACTACGTGTAAAAATGATACACTAGACCCAGTTGCATAAAACATTGTCAACTTTAATCACGTTAACTTTGACAAGGCTTCTTTTCCAATGTATTTTTGATACGTATCCATGATTACAATGTGTAGTTAAACACCTAATCAGCTAACATCGTTTTATGCAACTGGCCCTTATTTTTCAATGTATTTTTGATACGTATCCATGGTTACAATATGTAGTTAAACACATGATCAGCTAACAACGTTTTATGCAATTGGCCCTAAACATTTAACACGCACAATTTTTTTATTGTATATAATTTTATAGTGCTAGGCCATCAAATTGAAACAAAAAGATAAATAAATGCAAGCTGTTTAATCTGTCATATAAATTAATTAAATTTGACAGTGTATGGAAGAATTATTGAGCATAAAAGTTCTGCAGAAAAATCCATGATAGCATCTACCTATCTCTAAAAGAAAGCTCACAATAAACATTTGTATGATACAGTTTGCAGTAAAAAAACAATGTTACACTTACGGACCATTTTTTATAGTAATCTCTTAATCCGTGTAAAAATAAATTGTTTATTCAACTCAAATATTTAATGTAGATAATGTCGTTTATAGTATGTAATTTGGATTTATAAGGATACATCAACGTATTATTGAAAGCACATGCATTATACAGACCATCAGCCGACTAATGTCTACATCTACAAGGATCCGAGTGAGTCCAGTGTGGGTATATTTTATAAAATGATATTATCCTCAGATTTTGTTTTGCTTTTTAAAATGACAAAGGAAATTATAAATATTATCATTTCAAAAGTATACAGGGAGTTGACCGCGACACCGGAACATAGGACTTTCACATGTAAAATTATATTTCTGTAATTTCCTGTTTTCGTAATTATTTTAGATAAAAATGCTTCAAACAAAAATTGAAGCTTAATCTGAATAAATAAGCAAAATTAATTTTCCATGCTCTGTAACGACAGAAATTGAGTATGAAAATGTCGAAAATCACCCCAAAACTAGCGATAGCCATGGAATTGAAACAGATAAATTAATAAATGTTTGACTTTTTACCTGTCAAGTTAGGTTAATATATTTTTATTAGGTAGTGTTTGTAATATCTGTTCTAGTGAACAATTATCTATTAATTTAAATAAATAAATTTTCACTTTAACAGAAATTACAAATAATAATAAAAATAAATTAAATCGTTAACATTTTACGTAAGAATGTAGCGTTGTTTAGATAGGGATATAAATTCTGCCTTTTGATTGGTCAGAATACAAACCTAGTTCACAAAAACGATAAAAAATATCACCTGTCAGTTGTTAATTATCAAATAAAATCTACATAATGAAATGATGTTTAACTATGTTTTGTTGTAATTTTTAATATTCAGGTCTTGTACATTTATACAGATAAAAATATTTATTATTGACAAAGTTTGGTTTCACGAATTAAAACGGTCGACTCTCAAGCGCCATCTACTATTTTCTTACGTGAAATGAACTATAGCTTCAATTTCATGAATATTGCTATTTTAGGGGGGGAAGCGATTTTCAAAATTTTCATACCTAATTTCTGTCGTTATAGATAATGCAAAATTAATTTTGTTTATTGACTTTGGTGTAGAATTTTATATTCTACAATATTTGTTTGAAGCATTTTTAGCTAAAATAATTAGGGAAGCATGTAAGTATGATTTTACATGTTAAAGTCCTATGTTCTAGTGTGACGATCAATATCCTGTGTATTATATATAAATTCAACATTTTGAAACTATAGAAAAATATAGTTATACTAACGATGCAATAACCAAACAGTAGACTACGGTTAATTATTTGGGTTACCTTGTGATGGTTAATAAAATGCAGTTCCCTGGATAAAATAGAATAAATTTAATGATGCTATATTTAATTTATGGTTCTAATAGAAGTTGTATCTAGACAATTCTTAGTTTTTCAATAAATTTAATGACGTCATATTTAATTTATGGTTCTTATGGAAGTTGTATCTCGATAATTCTTAGTTTTTCATTATCTCCATCTTCTGTTATCTGTAAATATTAATTTACGTTTTATGAGTATCTGTACGTCTACTGTAGAAGACAGTAATGTATGTCTCTCTTTGTTTAGTATTTAATTAACTAAGTTTGAGTAAAAACTCTTGAGCGCTTGTAGTTTGTAGTGCGAACTAGTGCAACCGACAAGTGGGGCAATTAGAACCTCAGTGCCACGCCACTGGAAAGCACTCGAGCAAATGACAAACACAAATAGTCTCTTTGTCATTTGCTGTGGTTAGCGTTTTTCCTTAAACACATTTTGATAACAAACACTGACGAAAAATATGGTAAACGAAAAAGAGAGCTTTGTCATTTTTTTCATCCTTCAAGTCACAAGTACACTGGCCTGCAAAAATTCGCCTACTCAATACGGCAAAAAATAGGTATACACGATTTTTTTTGCTAGCCAGTCTACTTAAGAGAAAATATCAAGGAAATTGGAAATATAATATAAAAGAAGCCTATTTTTCAACAGTTAATTTCTGTAACATATTAAGCCATGTTTTCACCTCTTAACATAGTCACGGTTTTTGTTTTTCGACATAAGCATAAACGTTTGTCGGGAACACGGTGCATGCTCCATACTTTAGACAGTGAATGAATTAGATATAAATAATGAAGAAAAAATTGTGAATAATTAATGGACCCCAGTGGGATTTGAACCCATTGACACAACAACAATTCCGTGCCGATTCACCCCAAAAGAGTGTTGTCGCGCTGTCATATGAGTATTCAACATTGATTACCTTGTGAGAAAATATATTCATCTATGTCTAGCAAAGATATGTGAAAAATTGATTTACTTCAGTGATAGGTCTTCCTACTAGAAAAGAGAGGTTCCTGGGTTCCTATCGCAGTGGGGTTTATGAATTTATCACAAATCCTTCTTCATTAGGAGAGTTGCGCATCAATTTCGTAGTCTCCCGTTTCTTGATCAATTAATATTAGTGCAGTTTTGTCCTTAATCCATATGATAAATTATGATGCTCTAATGCTAATGCAATGTTATCACTATGATTAATGTCTGGCATATTAGTATTTTTCTTGTAATCTACATATCAAACTATGAAGGAAAATAATTAAAAGTAAAGTCATATTTTATGTATTTGCTTCTGATATTCTCATTTCATTTACAATCACTGAAAGTTTTATCCTTTCTTCTGTCAAACTAAATCTTTAGTCTTTTTCATGTTTTCTTTCGTTCTTGTTTTACAAGCCTTTGGCAATCGGGTCATTCCATGATTTAAAATAATATGTATATATTATACTGGATATGCCATTTGTTATTTATTCCATTGTTTTTGAGGTTCCGAATGATACGTGTTTCTTAGGTGCGTTACGTGACAACGACCCTATTTTAACCTATGTCAAAATGACAACTTCAAACCCGTTCACTTTTACCAAGAAGATCAACTCCGAGCACGTATCTACCCTAAACCTTTCTTTTTAGAAGGAGATAAATGATCCTGGTACTACCCATTTTCTTCGTCCCCGCGAAGCACCACCTATGAAATAGGATCAAATAGATTCTGAACTGATCCCGAATGTCAATGTCACGTCAATGTATTTTGTCTTGTTTGCAAGCCTTTTGCCTTCCGTCACCTTTAGGTACGGAAGGTATTGTCTTTGGTCAAAAAATTCAATAATGAGTTTTTAGTGAATAAGCATGTTTTTAATACGATTTTACCATTTTTACGATGATGTCTGTATGTATGTATGTATGTATGTATGTATGTATGTATATGTGTGTGTGTCTGTGTGTGTGTGACGAAAGTTTCGGATCGTATAACTTCAATACCATGATTCCAAAAATTATATTTTTTTCGTATTCCTCCAGTTTACATCCAGAAGAACAAGTAATTAGATTTTGGTTATAATTGGTGAACCGGAAGTAGCCTCATTTGAAGATTTAACAGTTAAATTTGATTTATTGACATTTAATGTTATTATAACTTAAAGAATATATTATTCTCTATACGATTTGATTACATTTTATACTTCATATTCAATAGATATAGAGTTAAAGAATTTTAAATAAATTAGATTTTATAAATCAGCCAGCTATGCTAAACATAGAAACTACTAATATATATATATATATATATATATATATATATTCATATAATTCAAATTGACAGATGTCAGTATAAATAAAAAGTAAATTAATGTGGCAGAAATGATGTTGAAGTAGATGTTGGGGCAAGTTTCTAGAAAGATACAAGAGAGATGATTACATTGGTTTGAAAATATCATGAGAAGAAATGTAGAATATATTGAATAGCTTAGTACTAGAAGGTTGAAGTAACAGAGAAAGACCATAGATAAGATGGAAGGACTGTATTGCGAAGACTTGAGTGAAAAGGAACTGAATGAGAACGACACACGTAAAACAGAAATGAGTGGAAGAAGAAAATAAAAAATAGCGACCCCTAACGAATGAGGAAAGCTAAAGAAGAAGAAGATGTTAGTGTCAAGTGCAATTTGCATAGTTTCTTTATGAAATAATTTTACTGGAAATTTAGAATTTTTTGCAAGAAAATTTGTGTATTGAATTTATACATATTACACAGGATTGACGGAAGGTATTGTGCTGGCCACAACAGATTTTTTAATATTAAAATAACAGAAATGGAAGAAATTAGTTTGTTGAATTCAGAAACAGAAACATTATATCATGTTTCATTATTTTAAGAAATAAATTCATATCTAAACACTGAAATGTGTTAAAAACAAATCACATACAACAGATTATATAATAAGCCATAAGCAAATTCAACAGATTATTGTTTTAAATATAATGCTATATATATAATATATATGTTATTATTTTCTACTTCTTATCAAAGAACATGTACTGTTCTGTTTAGGATTAGTTCAGTTCATTACGAGGTAAGATTAGTTCATTTCCCCCCTAAAAAAGCGCCTCAAATTAGAAAATTTATATACGCTTTGATCAGGATTTAAAATACCAGAGTATTCTAAACTGAAAATAAATACCTTATAAAATAATATGTTATAAATATTCTTTTCAAAATGAGTGACAGCCAGCAGTTTGTACCTCTAGCTAGTACTAAGGATAGTGCCGGCACAACTAGTATACTTTAAAGGAAGTGCTTTCGCAACCAACGTCGGTTCCCAAAAAGATGATCAACGGGAGCGCCCGCTACGGTGATACAATCTAAATAGCAGCCGGCAGTCAATTGACAATTCTTAATTAGCGTATAGCCGATGTACCAACTTTGATTACCGAAGATATACAATTTAGGTGTCGACGTGCGCGTATAGTATAATAGTGTTATATATTAAGTTTAAAGTGCATAGTGGGATGATGTGCACATTGAAAATATTAATTAGGGTTACCGGGTCCAACAGAACTAATTTTTGTCCAACATTAAATTGCAGCCCCTACTTCATTCCAGTTAAAACCACGGTTAATGTAGTTCTTGCCATCCCTGAAAAGTTAGGGATGTTATATTTAGCATAATAAAGTTAAGTAAGCTAACGGTAACCGCCGCCGGTCGCCAAAACGGCAATCGACGCCATTTGCGGAGGCACTGCCTATTTTAAATCGTGGGTCATTCTCAAACGATTCCCGGCCGCATAGTAGGTAATTACTTACACGAAAAATTCATTGTGAAATATGACCACACATTCAATCATTCGTACATGGGTGATTTTTGATCATTTCCATTTTGGTTATTTTGTTAAAAGCTTTACCAACAATACCTTGATTAATGCTTATGATACATTTCTTGAAAACAAAGAGTTCAACGAAACAGCATTAAACTAGGTCACTTTAACATACATATATTACATAGGGATAGGGGAACACGCGACCAACAACATATAATAATTAAATTAGTATCGACATCCTTACATAATAACAACAATTACATATCGTAAATAGAAACGTGTGTATCTACCGAAATATGTACAGATCATAAGAAAGATACAAGGGCTATACAGGGGTGCAATGCAGCAGTACTATTCGCTGATATGTTCGAATTTCGGGATAACTTGCATTATAACCGATCATAACACAGAGAGGGCAGCAGTAGACGTAAATTTATTTTTGTGAGGTTATGCCATTATTGTCTTTGCAAAGTTTTACGTTAAACCGCTAATTTGTGTCTTTTGGATTATTTTTTTTAAGGGGGACTTAATTGCTAATGGTTATATGCCATCCCTATTCGCCTGTTTGGATGTTAGGGCTACAGCGGGTAGTGTTCGTTGGTGGTCATCCATCCAAGGACTAAGTTCTAGTCCTGGCTACGTTGCCTACGTTGTGTAAATGAGCGAGCCGATACTAACGTACGCTGCCGGGCCGAAGCCCAATTGGAATTATTTGAATTAACGTGTACGTTGATCTTTTTTTAAATCTATTGTGGCCAGCACAATACTTCTAGCCACTTCCATTTTAGATAACATAAATATTAAATCTAACATTTCTTATATACTTACACCCTACATCAAAAATTCTACTTAACCTATTCTTTATCATTTGAAATTTATTCTATTAAGAAGTTTTGTCTTACTCTTTTAATTTTTCGAGATTTCTCCAATAATTCACGTCGAGATTGACAGTATTTCTAAAGGGTATCTGTAATATACCTATTATTTTCTCTGTTTCGGACAGATAATATATGTTCTGAAAATAATAAAGAATACAAATTGAATCGTTTCGATTCAGATATACATAAATTTATATTTACTTCAATTTCAAGGTACAATCTCACGAACACGAATAGATATCCTTTATTTAATATTTTATAAATTTTAATCAAATTAAACAAAATTAATTTTTCATGTACGTAATTATAATATATTAATATAAAACTAATCTTCTAATCTTTCTTTTTAGTACAGCTATTATATACATTTATAGAGATGGTAGTGGAATTATCTCCTGCTTTTATTAAAATCCTAGGTATATTCTGAGAATTTAAAATATGAATGTTTTCTTTATTAAATTCTACCTGGTATTGTATCGTACTAGCATTTAATAAGTAATACCAATAATGGCAACCTAATGGCTAAAAGTGTTACACGAAAAAAGGTGCTTAGCGATACAGAGCCATCTATCCATAGATACTTGAATTAAAGTCGATATTTCAAACTACCTGTATTTCGGTTTTAAAATAAGGTTGTCAGAACATAGAACTAAGTTTGATATTTGTAGGGACGGATACGGGTGTATATGTATTATATCTATGATATTTATTACGGGTAATAAAATTTTGAATTGTCGGAGAACAAACCGCTTGCCGCTTACACAGTATTATTAAAAATTTCTTAAATTATAAACAGATTATGGATAACCTAAATTTGTAGATTTATTTTGAAGTTAATTTTCAATAGAAAATGTGATAAATATTCGACCCAATCAGAAAGCCGGATAGCGGATTATCTGGCCGGATAATAAACTTATATAGTCAATTAATATAATCATAAGTGCACAAGTTTTAACATCAAATTTTGTTGACCCGCGTCTAAAAATTATACGTGCTAAACTTGAATTTTGAGAACTAAATTAAGCAAATTAGCATTTAAAATTATTATAATATATCATTTTTACGTGGAAATACGTGGTTTAATTAGATTATTTTAAACTTAATAATTTTCGAAACATGACAAATGAAAAAACAATATTTTTTGTGCAAACGGGTGCGAACTAAGCATTTCGCATTTAAATAAAATAAAATTTGTAATTACATATTTTTTATGGTTGCGCAAAAAATAGTGTGTACACCACCTTGTCCGCGAAATCCTTTAGCGACCTCGAAATTCCCTAAATAGGAAAATATACTGAAAATAATCTCATCTTTTTCCTTACTTCATAAGCTTGTCTCTTTTGAATATTCGAATTTTTAATGTAAATAATTTAAATGTGCAACAATGTAGTGTTATTATAGAATAAATTAAAAAGAAAATAAATATTTCATCACGGCATATTACCCATTGCTGGGTGTGCCAATCTGCTTCGTACACAGATATCGGTAATGATGAAATATTTGTACCGTGCGGGCGCTTACCAGGCGTCACCTCACGGGTACTAATTGCTGGCGTGGAGAGATCGAACCCGGGTCCCCAGGTTCGCGACCAGACACACGGCCACGAGACCCCATATTGAATAATTTCAAATTAGATAATAAGTAAGTAAAATATGTGGTGATAGAAATTCATATCTTTGGTTTGTACATTGTAAAATTATTGTATAACAATCGAAAATTATTACTTTATTCAATTCTTTTGATCAATACAATAGATATAAGAAGCGTCTTATGTATACATAAAAATAGGTAAAATAATAAATAATTATTAGTTTATTAATTACAGTTTGCAATAAAATTAGGACTTATAACAAAGAAAGTCATAATAATGATAATTTTTTTTTTTTGAAGAAATTTTTTTAATGAAATTTTAAGACAATTTCAGATTTTTTTTTTAAATAATGTAGAAGTTTATTACTAAAACTAATACAATTACCCCTTAACCATAAAATAATAAAATAAGCTATAAGCTAAATACGTATTTCGAGAACTAAGTTCTCATCAGTAGAACAAATTTAAGCAGAGTAGTTAAGATTACTCAACATGTAAACCATGACAGAGGTCTAACAACTCTCAAATTCATGAAGACTGACAGTGGAAGGCTTGCAACCGTTAACAGTGAAGAAAATATAAATTTGATTCACGATATGAATATGGCAGATCGGCGAATCAAGGTTCGAGAAATTTCACAGGCTGTGGCATTTCCTATGGACGGGTTCAAAACATTCTGACCAATGAGTTAGGAATGAAAAGAAATTCTGCGTTTCCATACATCGTCCGACTTGCTGCTGCGTTATGAAGCTGAAGAGACATCGGTTCACTACTAGCAGCCTGAATCTAAATCAAAACCACAGTCGAAACAATGGAAGCGTAGGATTATTAAGTTACAAATTAGCGGTTTAGTGTAAAACTTTTAGTTGGAGTATGATATTTTATTAAAATAATTAAATGATTTGAAGAAATTGGAAGAAGAATTGGAGGCGAATTCTGGAAGAGTAGAGAAGAATTCTGGAATCATGGAGCAAATGTTGGAGCGGAAATTTTAGGAGAATTCTGGAAATACGGAGCAAATGTTGGAACGGAAATTGGAGAATTCTGGATTTCTGGAAGAAACATTGAAACAAGGATGGGAGAAGACTTCTAGAAAAACTGAAGAAAGCCTTCAAGAATTTGGAGCCGATGTAACTCGTTTGGTTCGTTTCACACATCCTACGGCTCCTGACAGCGATTTGGTGTACCTGGCCATTCAGGCACTCATCTCTGGAGTACGAGATAGCAATACTCAACAAGCACTGCAATTCGGCCGCCCAAAAACTATGGTTGACGCACTCTCATATGTATCAGATCGTGAAGCTGCCAAACAAGTTTCACGTAACCAATCGCGAGTGCGAAATAATTATGCTGAGGGAAATGAAAACATCGAAGCCTTAGATAAAAAAGTGCGACGAATTATAAACGAAGTGTTAGCTAGAAAAAGGAAACTCCGCTGTTACAAAAGAAGACGGAAGCGAAAAAGAAAGACCGCGAGAGAGAAATAGAGCGTACTCAGCAAGTAATTTAAAAAAAATGTAGGCAGAAATACCAGAGGTAAAGGACGAATCCATTGATGTCAAGGATGTATATGAAGAAAGAAGACGGAAGCACAAAAAAGAAGAAAGAGAACGCGAGAGTGAAAGAGAGCGTGTTCAGCAAGGAATTACAGAAGATATCTAGGAAGAAATTCCAGTATTGGAGGAAAGCCAACCTGAAATGAATAGTTCTCCGACGAGCAGCTGCGATTGCAATCTATGGACTGTGGAACGGGGCCTGAAGACAGCGGGGAAGACGTGCCCTTGGTGATTCGTATGGAACGAAAACTCGAGATAGATAACGTTGACGACGATGCCATATATTTCTCACCACAAGGAAGAAAAAAAAAGTCAAGACAGAGAAAGGAACTTGAAAGGCAGGGAAGTAGCGTCGACGCATTGTTCAGAAAGCCATGCTAAGGGAGGCAAATATGGTAGTCGACTAGAAAAAAAAATTCCACCATTGCCAGAATAACAGTAGTCAACGATAGTAGGCAGCCCGATGGACTACGAAAGGACCCGACTGAAAATAGTACTGGAATGGAAAGCGACGCGAGCAAACCAATATGGGAAGATGTTGCACCACAGTCACAGATTGTAAAATCGTACTGGGCGCAATGTGACTCCATAGTGATTGATGGCTTGTTAAAGCGTGCGGTTGAGAATGCCATGGAACTGAGAAGAGAACTCAGTTGGTCATTCCTAAGAATAGAGTACCAGACGTGTTAAAAGAGATCCATGACGGATCTGGAGGTGGCCATTTGGGAGTCAACAAAACATTAGAAAGATTGCGTCAGCGATTTTACTGGGTTAAGTGCAAGAAAGACGTTAAAGACTGGTGGAAGAAATGTGTGGTTTGCGCTGGAAGCAACGGCCCTCATAGACGACGAAAAGTCCAATGCGTCAATACAACGTTGGCAGTCCATTTGAGCGCATTGCGATTGACGTGGTCGGGCCATTTCCAGAAAGAGAAGACGAAAATAAATACATCGTGGTTGTCATGGACTACTTCACCAAGTAGGTTGAAGCCTATCTACCAGGAAGCCATCACGGTCGCTGAAACCTTAGTCAAAGAGTGTGTATGCGTGTCTGGTGTACCATGTGGACTTCCAAATGTACCAAGGGTAATACGTGCAGATATTGCCATCGAGAACTGTTCCGGGACGAAACAGTCTTAAGGAGGGGGCAGTGTGACGTGCGCCCCTGAGAGAAAAGTATGCATGCGCCGCTACTGATAGCATGTTCGCGAACAATAACGTAATCCCTTCGAAAGAACGTACCAGAGCGATAATACAATCCCCGACGCGCTGAGACAGGTTAATTGCGCCGTGACCTCATTCCTTTGTATACGGGTCATTGTCGCTTTAGAAGAGTTCTAGAATGATAGGGGCTGTATAAATACCGTCGGGAGAACAGCGGGAGACAGTCTCATATATACAAGCAACCAGATATGAACTCGGTGATATAAATAAACAGTTTACATAAATAAATGTAGTTATATAAATAAGTGTTGTGATATAAATGTTAGTTAAATAAATAATCGTAGTGTTTAAGCATTTAATAATATTCTTAGTGTTTATAATTATTTAATCATAGTGTTAGTTGTTTTTATTACCTTTTAATATTTAATCCTTAATTATATATCGTTTAATAAACGTATTCTTTTGTTAATAATATTTGTCTGTTTTACACTTCACCCATATAAATGAAAAACGTTACATTATGTACGTTTGCTCACGAAACGATAGTCATTGCGACATAGTAGCTAATTTGACTTGTGCAGTCGTGCAATATTATTCATCATGTCATGTCTCGACACAAACAGCAAATTTAATTTAACACCGCTTATCTAGCTAAACTCCCTTCAGACTAAGTACTTTTAATATACGGTAAATTCAATACCTCTGTTTATGTATTGTTTTTAATAATTACTACTCTACTTCTGCGAAGAGTTATTAGCAGAAATTTTCCATTTTTTACTCAGCAGAAGGTACTATTCTACTGAAGCGTACTTTGAGAAGAATGTGCGATAAACCGCGCACGATTGCTCGTGTGCAAGCGTCCTTAAGAGCGTGCTGTTACTTTCCCGGTGAGGTAAGCTTGTCCGCGACGTGGGAGTTGGATCAGAAGTACCCCCACTCCTGTAATGTATACACCCCTATTTACGAAATATTGAAGCGATACTGGCTACAATTTTAACATTTCAAATATGTATGTAAAATGTTATTTATTTATTTATTTTATAAAATAATTACATTTTACATATACCTACGAGTACTCGTATTAATGCAAAACTTATGCACTTACAATTTTATTAATCAGTCTTCGTAAAAATCCTTATTGGAAGATTTCTCGTGTGGCGAGGATCTATGATTTCTGGTAGCATACCTTTCAAATAAAATTCTGTAAGTTTTGGTTCCATATTTTGTAGCCAAAATTCATCATCTCTAAAAATCTGATATAAAACATAATGACAAAGAAAACGATTAGCATTGCATTTATATTTAATTTGCTCATTTTTGTTTTCCCCATTTTCGGTGACGTGGAAGTTTTCCAGTGCATTATTGTCTCTTGGTTTTCGAATTGTACTGGAAAATCCAAGTTTCATCACATGTAATTATCTTTTTCACCAAGTCATGTTTGATTTTTGTGTTGGAAAACCCACCTCACTCGCCGGATTTAGCACCAAGGAACTTCTATTTGTTTCCAACGTTATATCGTCCCTTGGCAAATCGTTTGGCACACTCATACACTCACGTATGTGACCTCCGTCAACAGTTTCAAACACTAACTCAGTGATTTTTTCAATATCCAAGGAATTTGAGATTAATAAGATGTTCAATTTTAAAATCATATATGATTTCGGCAAAACAATAAAGTATCTGTCTCTTTCATTACTAATACTACTACTACAAATTGACGTATTACTCACTTATTTTAAACTTTATCACAAAAAAGCTATCCAGCGCACTAAAGTGCACTTTCGTTATTCATCATACCAAATATAAACATTTTATTATTTATAATACAGTCACAGGCTTAGCCTGAAAAATCTAATTTCGAGCAGCAGCCTCTTAACAGATAAAAAAATCAAACTACCTTAGCCTTCGAAAATAGAATAAAATTGTACCTTATTGGTATTTTTTTCTCTTAATTAACAAAAAATGGAAAATGTTAGTGCTGGTGTATATGCAGATATGATGTTTCTTTATGGATATTGTAACGGTAATGCTAAATATAGTCGTGGGTCCAGGGAATATAGACGTGTATGTACATATATCCAAAAAATAATTTATATAAATTTGACTGTTACTTACTTGTTACCTTTTTTTTTGATTTATTAAAAAAAATATCTTAAAAACTACTGCTTTCATCAAGTTTTAGCAAAAGTACCTTTTTGTGTATTTTTGCATTGTTTGTATTATTTTGTTACCAAAAATGAAAAAATGTTAATAGGTAAAAAAATAATGTAAAACTTTCAAAGCTTCCGCAAATGAGACGCTTCTGGTTGAGATAGAGAAACAAAACAAAGTGTAAATATGCATCTAAATAAGTAGTATCCTGATACCAAGTTTCAAAATTTTTGTGGAACTAGTATCAAAGTTATTTAAAAAAATGTGTTTCTTGTGGTGCACCTTCAAAGGATTGTAACTCTGTAACGCAACGTTTCCGGATATGGGTTTTAACGTTTTTCGCTTTCTTTTGACCCGTTGTATCACCCATGAAAAATAAGAAAACTGTAAACGCTCTGTATATTTTGAAAAATACTTATAATAGAAATACTCGTAAATGCTGAATGCTACTTTCTGTTGAACGAATCATAGGAAGAAGTATGAGGGGATGGTAAACCAATCACAAAATAGACGATATGAGTGGGATGTACCATCAGTAAATTGTCTGCGAGTGACATCTAGTAGAGGAACTACACACTAAAATTTAATTAATTTTAAATTGTAATAACATTTCAGCAGATTAATAAATTATCATTTTTTAAATTGAAATCTTTTTTAAACAGCATATATTAATAACTTATTACGGTACATTTCAAAATTTCGTGATCTAAACCATAAAAAAATATACTTTAAATTTAAGAACTTTGACTTTCATTTATTTTGTAATAATTAATAATAATACAAATATCGCTCTATAGCGCACTTTTTACAGGTTTGCTTATCCAGTGTGCCAAAGTAGACTGAAATCGGTACAATAATACAGTCTCCACATTGTACCAAAATTAGTAGATATCGCCAAATTGACCTATTTTAACAACATATTACTCCTTTATTTTAAACTATTTCACAAAAAAGGCTCTATAGCGACCTAAAGTGAACCTCCATAATTCATCATACCAAATTTCAATAATTTATTATTTATAATAAAGTCACAGGATTAGCCAGAAAAAGTCACAATTCGAGCAGCAGCCCCTTAAGGAAAAAAATCTGTTGTGGCCAACACAATACCTTCCGTCAATCCTGTGTATAATGTATAAATTCCACACATAATTTTTCTTGCAAAAGATTCTAAATTTCCAGTAAAATTATTTCATAAAAAACTATTTAAATTGCACTTGACACTGACATCTTCCTCTTTAGCTTTTCCCATTCGTTAGGGGTCCCTATTTTTGCGTGTCGTTCTCATTCAGTTCCTTTTTTCTCAAGTCTTCCGCAATACAGTCCTTCCATCTTATCTTTGGTCTTCCTCTGTTTATTCAACCTCCTATTAATAAACTACTCATTCTTGTTGAAATATAATTCTTCATTTCTCCTCATGACATGTTCAAACCAATGTAATCGTCTTTCTTGTATTTTTCTAGAAACTTGAAACACTAGAGTTATTTTCTTACCGTATCTTTCCGTGTTTCCCCAACATCTACTTCGACATTTTCATCTCTGCCACATTAATTTACTTTTTATTGATTCTGACATCTGTCAATTTGAATTATATAAATATGTTAGTAGTTGCCATGTTTAGCATAGCTGGCTGAATTATAAAATTTAATTTCTTAAAATTCTTTAACTCTGTATCTATTGAATATGAAGTATAAAACGTAATCAAATCGTATAGAGAATAATATATTCTTATAATAACGTTAAATGTCAATAAATCAAATTTAACTGTTAAATCTTCAAATGAGGCTACTTCCGGTTCACCAATTATAACCAAAATCTAATCACTTGTTCTTCTGGATGTAAACTTGAGGAATACGAAAAAATTATAATTTGTGGAATCGTGGTATTGAAATTATGGGATCCGGAACTTTTGTCACACACACACAGACACACAGGCACACAGACACACGGACACACAGACACACGGACACACAGACACACGGACACACAGACACACAGACACACAGACACACAGACACACATACATGCAGACATCATCGTAAAAATGGTAAAATCGTATTATAGGGACCCTAAAACATGCTTATTCACTAAAAACTCATCATTGAATTTTTTGACCAAAGACAATACTTTCCTTACCTAAAGGTGACGGAAGGTAAAAAAAACCGCAAAATATGCAATCAGCGTAAATTTGACCCCAGTGTAGGGTATGAATAGAACTACATTCTTTTGAGAAGTGGGCCACACACGTAAGAAATCCTATTGCATTATAAATGTAAAGAAATTTAAATTATATTTATTTTTCTTTTGCATAAAATTGACACAATTTTTCTGGTGAAAATTTTAATATTTGCATATTTAGATTTATTCATTAATGCATAAAATTGAGTCAAATTTTCATTTTGAAATAGTGTTTCAACACATTATTAGCTTAAAGATTGGTGAAAAGGTATGATGTTAAAATTCGTAATACTATGCGAGATATGAATTTTTCATGTTTCAAATTATCTGTGATATCACGAGCCCTAGTTGGGTTATAACTTCTCAGTTATTTCTAGGGGTTTATGTATTGTCTATATTAGGTATACATTTTCATTTATTTTTATTAAAATTTCTTCCCCTTGTCAAATTAATTAGTGCTGCATACAGGAATAAATAAAAATGTGTAAAATAAATATTATTTCGATCTATTTCATGAAACAACGAATAGCAAGTATAGTTCGCCCGAATTCATCCGAAATTTTACGATGATAATGGATTCGGGTCAGTGATGTTGCGTGATTATTATAACCAAGCAATATTTCATATTTAATTTAAAGAATGCTACCTTATAATTATTGTAGTTTACTATTTCTTTGCAATTGTAGAATACCCCGTCCCGTCATTAAACTTCCGGATGTATTCTTCGGTTAAATGCTACCTGAATTTCTCCAATATCTGCAATTTCTACAGTACTGTACTAGCAGTATTACCTTCGCGATTTACTATTCTACTCTCTCTACAAATTTCTTGTTCATTGTTGTAATTCGTGGTGATCTGTATCTCTAACCATATCTCTGTTTCTCTTTATGTGTTACGGCTACGTAACCATGCTAGTTGTGCAAGCTGATGTGTGAGGCAGACGTCCGGATGTCCCCTACATGGTTGGCTGCTCGCAAAATTCACTGACGTCTGCAAGCGGTCTACCCGACCCAACGACTAAAGGGATGATGTATTATAACACAACCACTGGCGCACATACGCATAACGAGCCAGATCTACTAATGTTCAGCAGGATAATCACGCAAATCACAGAGAAATATGACAGAATTATAAAGACAGATATATATGACAATGTTAACTGCAACTTAAAAAGTGCGGTGGTACTCATATATAATATAGGGTGTTAATAAATACGTGTTACAAATTTGTAGGATATGTAGGGCATGCAAAATAGACTTTTACTAGTAAACTCATCCGGAAACACACCGCTTTCGAGCTACAATGCTATTAAAAGAGTAATTCAGGGTTATTCTGGTGTTTCTTGTTCAGTATCCAATCTTGAATTAGAAACAAGCTGCTAAACAAGCGTGTTAACAATATTGTATATGGCTGGTATTCTCGTGACCACATTGATAACTTCCTTGCTTAACATTCAATATTGCTTAAAAAACAAAAAACAAGTGACGCATGCGCTACGCGCATAGTGTAGTAAACGTCTAATTTGAAAATAGGTTATGTTTACAAAATAAACAGAACAGATATTAGAATCACACTTAAAAATCACTAAAACCATCTAAAACCCAGTTTAAACTTAAACACATTTATTTAGAAAACCACGATATATTACAACTAATCTAGAAATATTTTTTCTTTTTCTAATTTTTTCTTCATTTCTAAACGGAAACGTATAAAATTATACATGATACGGAGTACAGTACCAGTAAGTTCTTTTATAGGTACATCTGCTTACAGAAAATTGAGACAGCATAGCAAAATGTTCATACCCTACACATTTTTGGTAACTCCCTTCTCCCTTATGAATAAAAGTAAATCGAACCCGGTTCCCCAGATTCGCGTGAAGTGACGCCTGATAAACGCGAAACGCCCGCACGATACAAATATGTCATAATTATTACCGACATCTGTGTAAAAAGCTGGTAAGCTCACACAGAAATAGGTAATATGCCGTGATAATATATTATATATTTTTATTGTCTTTATCTATATTCCTACATATTTATTATGCTGGAAACTGTATTAAGTTCCTTTCCATATTAATTATTGTTCCATTTACTATTTTCTTTTTAAAACGTTAGTAATGTTAGTATTATTATTTGAAATGATTAGTTTGTTGACAGTGACACATATCTGTCAGTTACATACATTTGAGATCTGAACTGTGTAACCATGGAGTTGTGTTTAAAGCGTAGGCTCCGGGATTAAAACTATAGATAATTTTAGAAATTTATCCATAAAATATCTACAAAAAGTATTAACGCAAACCTATAGAAAATTTAAATAACTTTAATTTTTATAATAACAAATCTCAAAAAAATAACATTTAAAGGTATTTTTCGAAGAAAAACTATTTTGAGTATTTCAGTAAAGTGCCATTTCCGGTTATCTGATTTACGCGAAAATCTAATGGCATCTTTCCATATAAGAGTGAGGTAGAAACACAAGGTTTCAAAATTTTCTGAACGATAATATTTGAGTTAGAGCGTAAAGAGGATCCACGCACACACACACACACACACACACACACACACACACACACACACACACACACACACACACACACACACACACACATACACACAGACATCATCGTGAAAATATTAAAATTGGATTCTATGGACCTTAAAACGTGATCATTTACCAAAATCTCGATATGCGATTTTTTAGCACGATGCCTATATCTCTCTTACCAAGGGTAGCGGGAAGTAAAAATATTTTTTTATGAAATCAATAGTTCAGATAGATATATCTAACATATTTTGCGGCGCAGACGAAAATTATTGGCTAGGTTAAGATTTAAATATTTCTATGTCATATGTATTTAAATGTATTATTAAAATACACCCACACACATACAGACATCATAGTAAAAAATGTTAAAATCGTATTGTAGTGATCGTAAAACGTGCTTATTCACTAAAATCTGGATATGCGATTTTTAATACGAATCCAATACGTCTCTTAGCGACAGGTAATAAATGAAGATCCTAAATCATCTGCTTTTATTTTCTTCTGGTGTACATCTGTGTCAACATATCACCTTTATTTTTGATGCTTGCTAATGCTAGTCGTAATATTACGGAAATGAGTATGCAGAAATATCAGAGAGTTATTACCGGATGTAAGGGTGATATCCCATATCACTGCGATAGCAGCGCCAGTGCGGCACAAGTTCCAATCAATTTCACAGGAGCACATGAACTAGTTTCTGGTCCTGTCCTGGTTGCCAAGTTGAGAGAACTATTTTTGAACGAGCTGTCAGTACCGTAATTTAGTTGACTTCCCGGATTATTTTGGAGAGCTCAAATCTCAAGCTTCTCTTTTCCAAATAGAACAATGAGCCAATAAAATAATATCCATGAAATAAATAAAGACGACTATAAATTCTTCTGTAAAAGTCAAAAAAATCAATGATGAATTTATAATGACTAAGCACATTTTACGGTCTCTAAAATACGATTTTACTATTTTATGATGATATCAGTATGACAATTTTGTCGTCTTCGATAACTCCAATACTACAAATTCAAAAATTACAATTTTTTTGTATTCGACACATCTATACGAAAAACTGGTTAGATTTTGGTTATAATTGGTTAACTGGAAGTAGTACTTCACTTCAAACGTTTAACAGTTCGGTAACATATTTTCTTCATACTCTTTAGAAATAAAGAATTATAACAACGTAAACTAAATATATGTATAAATAAATATATTATGCTACCGTATTATACATTTGTGCGTGTGCCATTTACTTCTATTCGCAGATTTCGGTAATTACAATATTGGGATATTTCATTAAGAATGCGAACCTGGTGGCAAAATTTGGAACTAAAAACAAGGGAGCAATTTTATTTCATTCGTATGTTTTTCACCAAAGGTGACGGAAGGTATTGTTTTTGGTCAAAAAAATCAATGATGAGTTTTTTGTGAAGTACGTTTTAGGGTCCATATGATACGATTTTACCATTTTTACGATGATGTCTGTATATATGTATGTGTGTGTGTGTGTGTGTGTGTGTGTGTGTGTGTGTATGTGTGTATGTGTGTGTGTGTGTGTGTGTGAGAGAGAGAGAGAGAGAGAGAGAGAGACGAAAGTTTCGGATCGCATATCTTCAATACCACTGAAAGATTTGCTAGCTATATGACGAACTGATATTCACAAATGTCATCGAGAATGTTATACAGTTGCCAAATATAACATGTGTATCTCTTATATGCCTTTTATTGGTCTGGAAAGTTATACAAAATGAATTTATAGATAGGTACAGTTATTTGCAAATAGTGAAATTAATTTTGAACATTTTTGTAGGTCTAAGAAAATATTTCAAATTTAACAATTTTATGAACATTCATCACAAACTTTGAAAGCCTTTTTGACATGTAATTGATATAAACACACTATAAAATGAGATAGAAACAGTACAAGTTAAATTAATGTATGTATAATTTGCATTTCTCGCCATTATATTTCATAAGTTAGCAAGACAAGCGAGTAATTTGGCGCTTGGATTGTTTGCGAGCAAATCAAGCAAATGCTAGGCTAGCAAAGTCGTTCAACAAATTTTACTTTCGATTGCTTGTTTTCATGCGGCTTATTGAACGCACATAATGAAAAGTAAATGAATGTGGCAGAGATGAGGATGTTGAGATAGATGTTGGGGAAGACACGGAAAGATACGATAAGGAAGGAAAGAATAAGGGAAATAACTATAGTGTTAGATGTTTCTAGAAAGATACAAGAGAGACGATTACATTAGTTTGAACATGTCATGAGGAGAGATGGAGAATATATTGGAAAAAAATGAAAAGCTTAGAAATAGAAGGTTAAGGAAACAGAGGAAGGCCAAAGATAAGTTGGAAGGACTGTATTGCTGAAAAATTTGAGAGAAAAGGAACTGAATGAGAACGACACGCAAAACAGAAATTAGTTGAAGAAGAAAATAAAAAATAGCGGCCCGTAACGAATGGGAAAAGCTAAAGAAGAAGAAGAAGATGTCAGTGTCAAGTGCAATTTGCATAGTTCGTTTATGAAATAATTTTACTGGAAATTTAGAATCTTGCAAGAAAATTTATGTATGGAATTTATACATAATACACAGGATTTAAATACTTTGGTTAGTAGTTATTAGGTTATTTTCAAATGAAAAATAATAATTAATCTACTGCTACAATTAATAAAACAGGGAACAAGGCAATATACTCTACCTAAAATAGTAATAAACACTGAAAGAAATGTCAAAATACAAGAAGAATGAAAGAAAAACTACTTGCAGCAATGATACGCTTATGGACGTTAAACAAAAGTGGCCCTTTGTTGAAGGTTTGACGTTGGTACACAACGCTATCTCTACATAGTGAAATATCCCAATATCACTACCATTGAGGATGTTTTCCAGGCGACACCTTAAACTCTTAAAGCTGTCGTGGAGAGAGCACCATATGGGTTGGTTTTACGCTATTTAAAAATTGGAAATAATTTTCAAGTTTCAAGTCTAACGCCGGTTAGAAATAGAATCGAACCCGAGCCATCGGAATCATTTAATATACACAGCCTTGTGAACCCGTAAAGAAAATAAATTTCATAAATCTTGCAATCTACATGGAAACAGTTCAGTTCAGCTACGTGTACATTAGATAACCAATTGTAGTTCGGACACCCCGGGTTCGATTTCAATCGAAGTCAAACTTATAGGCCAATCCTATTCATCTGTAAAACTGGAAATTCGTAAATCTGTAGCTACACAATTTACAGATTTACGGATTTGGCAACTCTGAACATATATCTGTAACGAATCGAGTTACAGGCACATCATTTACTATCTCGTAACGTTTTAACATTTGCGACCAACTTTACAAATATTCCGTACTTAGTGGAAATCTGTTATAGTGCTGTGTTTTTCACTAAATAAGTAAAAATAATGTAGGTATGCATAAATTATTATTGCATTATTGTTTTTAAGGCCCTATTAATGTTATCGAAAAACAGAATTAAATAGGTATATCTGTCAAATTTAGAAGATGATTAGGTGTTAAAAAGTATAATACCATCAACGTTTCGGCGGAAATGCGGCCTCCAAACCAGTCCTGTGCCTCTTTCAGCATTTAACATCTTTTAACATTCCAAACTTCCTTCTACCTTTTTTCATATGTATTTTCCTTTCAATTAAATTTTTCTGAAGACAATCCCTCCTTAAAATGTGTTCAATGCAATTGACTTGCTTTTTCTTATTTCTCTCAAAATTCTTCTCCACTTCTTTCCTTTTCTCGTTCATCCTCAAAGTTCCATGTTTCGCATCCAAATAGCACAATACTCCATGTGAAGTACTTTGCAAATCTTTTCCATAATTTTATATTGATGCGCATTGCTGTTAGCAGTTACTGAATTTTAGTGAAGACTGTCTTTCCTTGAGCGATTCTCCAAAGTTACTATACTTCCAATTTCCAAGATATTTGAAGGAGCTTACTTGTTCTACCTTCTTTTTTTCTAATCATATATTTGCGGATCCTTCCTTCTTAGCAATCCTCATTACTTTTGATTTCTTTATGCTTATTCTCCAAATTTGTTTAAATTTGTAGGGAATTATATCAGATTTACAATTTCCTGTAACCTACTATTTTTGTAAAAACAAAAGTTACTGAAATGACTTTTATTATACGGATTTACTTATTCTCATCATTTTCTAACTAAATGCCCAATAAAATGTTAACCGTTGTTGCTCATTCACTTTAATTATTAATAATCTGTAAGCTTACGGCCAAGGTTTCTCTCATTTTCCATGTGGATTATTTTCCTCGATAAGTATTTTCCACACTCCTGGTGACAAATTAACTACGTGAATTTAAAAAATCTTGGAATTTTTAACGAAAAATTCTGACATTTGACATCTATATATATAAAAACTAATTGTCATTCTGACACGGGCCCCCATATCTGCTTATCAAGGCCAACAATATCACATGACTCCTCGCGCCCTGTACTTGTGTAACCAAAAACAGAAGTGCCGAGAGGTATTGCGCTGACCACAACATATTTTTGAAATTGGGAAGAAACCAAACACATATTTAATACAAAATGCAAAAACAGTTTGTATACATACATTCTTTACAACTTTGCACTCTACAGTTTTTCCCATAAAATGAACAGAAGAGCAGGAATTGCGAAAAACTATAATCCCATGATAAATCCCTATGTTCCCCTAACCGCCGCCACCCAGTATATAAATATGAAAGAAGAACGTTCATATTAACAGGAAATTCAAATTGTAATTAATGTCAATGTCAGGTGCTATTTACATAATATATTAGTGAGATAATTTTACTGGAAATATACATAAACAAGCAATATTGTATATGGAGTTTATAATATATATATATGTGGAATTGGACGCAGGCATTGTGTTGGCCACATCAGATTTTTTACTTTAGTTCTGCTTTCGTTTCTGAAAAACTTTATCGTATCTAATTCTGTCCCATAAAACCTAACCAAAAATTCTCAATAATCCGTTAATTCATAATTTTTTTATGAGACTATTTGTAAAAATGATAAAGCGTATAGTAGCCATTATTTTAAATTAATGAAGTATTCATAACTTCAGAAATTATTAATACAATCGAGGTTAACGTTTAGCGCTTTTTCGAATAGTCTTATCTAAATGTAATCTCTTATTCATAACCTTTCCAAACCACTAACTATTCTTCTTTCAGGATTAAACCCATTTCAACAAAATTGAAATTTGAATCAAGGGTGCTTTGGAACATTTGACTCTGCATTTAATCAACAATTCTATTGTCAGCACATTTACTTGGAAATTAAAATGTCATCTTCGTCAAGCCGGATAATGAATTTCCACGTGGAAATCTATTTTCAACATCGCCAGGCGGACTCCGTAATAATTGCCATTGCCAAGCAAATATTGACAACACAAATATAACGCGTAGCTACAATATTTATGAAGATGGTTAGTAATATTAGCTTGTGTAGATGTTAATTTTGTTGATTACTACTACAGACATTAGTAATGATTCAATTCTTGGAAAAGTAATCAATATAATGGAGAAATTGTAATTCAATACAGCTACTCTTCAATTATAAAATAGTTTCTTATATATCATTGCTGACTATAAAAGATAGTTATTCATACTATGCTATATACGCGTATTAAAAATTTCGATTGGGCGTACAATTTGTAACTATTAATTATATGAGAAATAGTATGTAAGCAATAAACAAAAGAAAATGTTTAACAATAGAAAAATGGTTAAGACCTCTGTAACTCATGAAGGTGAAGTTAGCAGACGATTCGAGATTTGAGCGAGTGTGTGGCAGCCTTATAAAAAACACGGTACATCCTATATAATTAAAATGGAAAATGTAGATAGGAATAGGACAGAAAATTTTTAAATTCAATATATATTTAAAATTACAGAAGTATTATTTTCATTGTTATAAACAATAGTCAGAGGTTGAAATTTTGCATATAGTATCTCTACATATTACTTATTGAAATACAGTAACTATAAGCTTCCTACCCCCTGTAGGACATGGAGAAAAATATGATTTTATTTAATGAAATATTACTTTCATTGTTATAAACGATAGTCTGAGGATGAACTTTTGCATATAGTATGTCTACATAATACTTATTAAAATACAGTAACTATAAGCTTCCTGCCCCCCGTAGGGCATAGAGAAAAATATGATTTTATTTAATGAAATATTATTTTCATTGTTATAAACAATAGTCAGAGGATGAAATTTTGCATATAATATCTCTAAATATTAAAATTTCAACCTCTGACTATTGTTTATAACAATGAAAATAATACTTCTAATTTTAAATATATATTGAATTTTAAAAATTTCCGTCCTATTCCTATCTACATTTTCCATTTTAATTATATAATTTAAAAGGTATATATAGGATGTACGGTGTCACAGATAAACCTGTGACGGTGTTTTTATGTGAAACTTTGACTGTGTTATCAGGCAGCGTTCCTTGACGCCTATACAGCTGGCCATGCTTTAGTTTTTTGTAAGGCTGCCACACACTCGCTCAAATCTCGAATCGTCTGCTGCGAATCGTATGCTAACTTCACCTTCATCCGTAACTCAGGCATTGTTTAGGGGCGACAAGTTCAGAAAGCCGCAATAATTCAAATATACCGGGTATAGGCAGAAGCATCTAGCCGATATATAAACTTTTATTACCGAAGAAACACGATGTAGGTGCCGATGTGCTTGTGCGCATATATTGTGATAGTGTAGGTTCACTTCATACTGTTTCACACTTTGACACTTGTTGTGCATGTTATTTGTGAAAAATACATGATTTTATTAGTGATTTCTATGCATTTGGTGAAGTTATTGTTTGTTTGATTAAATTGACTAAATATAACAACAATATCACATCAAAATTATTATTAATTGCATGATAATTACAATCGTGCGTTATCGTGATAAAAGTTGGGTATATCGGCTAGACGCTAGTGGTATAGACGGTGTGCATAACAGAAGTCAGCGCCGACAGCGGACTTGAAGCGACATGAAGCCTATAATAGATTTTAATGAAAAACTGTTTTAAAATATAATCCAAAACTTTTCAAATTTAGTATACAAGACTTTTATGTCAATCGAAATAACATAATAGATTTTGGTTAAAATAGGCTAACCGGAAGTGGTACATTACTTGAAGTTGTTAACAGTTTTTCTTGAATAAAATGATTTTATTTTGATTTAAAAAAAAATGCTTCAAATAAAAGTTTTAGAGAATTAATTTCTGCGTCTAGCACATCAAGTATTATTAAATTAGCCCTTTGTATAAGCGAGATATGTAAATTAAAAAATTATATACTTTTTGTTTTTGTAATAAAGCTTGCTATGGATTAGGACAAAAAAAATGTTCATGTTAAATTACGTTAAATATGTGCAATTTTATGATTCGTACAATAACAAATATTATATTTTTATCGTGAAATTAGTCATATTCACTGTTGTAATCAAATATTTTTTTGTTGTAATCAAAACTCCTTTAAAAAGAACCGGGTTAGATTAATGTTAATTTAAGAATAACAGTAGTAAATGAATTATTTTTTGTTCTATATCAAAATATTTCTCGGGCTTGTCTCAAGCCTGTCAATATTTTGTAATTTAATTATTAAAAAAATATGTATAGTTTAATAATCGTACAAGGAAGTCGTGTGGTGTCCACATCAGATTTTTTGTTTTTGTAATAAAGCTTGCTATGGATTAGGACAAAAAAATTTAAAAAAATGTTCATGTCAAATTACGTTAAATATGTGCAATTTAATGATTCGTAGAATAACAAATATTATATTTTTATTGTGAAATTAGTCATATTCATTGTTGTAATCAAATATTTCTTTGTTGTAATCAAAACTCTCTTTAAAAAGAACCGGGTTAGATTAAAATTAATATTTTGTAATTTAGTTATTAAAAAAATATGTATAGTTTTATAATCGTACAAGGAAGTCGTGTGGTGTCTACATCAGATTTTTTCTTCAAGTGTTTTGAAGAAAACTGGGAATTTTTTATATATTTTTTTTTTGAATTGTTTTTTAACTGTAGAACTTGCAATTTCAGTTGGTTGTGTACACTACAAAACACAAACGATACAAATATCAACAATTTTCAATGTGGTCTGTGGTGCTGTGACGACTGCTGCCGCCAGCGGTGAACTAAGAAGCTAACATTATTATAGTGCTATATACCTTAGCTTCTATAGTGTGTGTTTGAAATAAGGTCTTATAGGACTGAAAACTGAAGTTCCAAACATTTTTGAAACAAAAATACCGCTTATGTTAAAGGAACAGTATGCTTATTTTACTATACAGAGCAGGTAGAAGAACCTTTCAATGCATGAATAGAGCGGCGCAAAAAATGGCCCGTTGACATCAAATATTATAAAGCAGACAGTGAGCGATATGTCGCTTTGTATGATATTTATAGTTTTATTGCTGAATCCGACAGATTCAATTTTTCTGACTATATTTACTTTTTTTTCTGAACACAGGAAATACAATGTTAAAATTTCAATTAGCGATACCTCTTTACTTATTAATTAAAAAAAAAAAATTAAAGACAAACGTTGTTCTGAATAATTAAAAACACGATAGGCAGAGAATTTCGCACTAACTGGCGAACAGACACAAGTCGTACTATTGGTCGGATGGGAATAATTTTTTAGTTGAATCAATGACTTGACTATGTTTGCGAGTTAAAAATTCTCTCGCTGTCGAGAATGGACTATAATGAACTTGATATCCAAACAATACAAACTTTAATCACTTTAGCATTTTTCACAAGATATAAAGATATTTGACCAACAATTTTGGGATCATTAAATGCTTTTTTTTATTCAGACCAACTTTTGTCCTTACCCTTTTTGCTCATAAATTAACAGCTAAAGGAATACCGGTAATTGAAAAATTTAACATTGTATTTCCTCTGTTCAGACTTCACACTCGTGCTGCATATGCGATACTTGAACCAAGCCACATTATACCAGCGTATAAGTTAGCACAGGAGACTGCCTTCCATTCCATTTCGTGAACGTTGCCGCTAAACGATAAACTGCTGCGGCGGCGGATAAGGCGTACGGCACAGAGTTAAAGAGACTAGTACAGTATACATAGTAGGTTATTTTTATTTTTTAAGGATATTTTTTGAACAATTTCTACTGGGTCCCACCTGTCCCTGAGGTGAGCCACCTTTCCGATAAATGTCACGAGCCGCCACTGGAATATAGTACCTAAATCTAATATACGTGGTCGGTAAGATTGGAGCTGGTAACTAGCATCCCTAGTAAAAATACCGAAATAATGTAAAATATGTTGACAAGCTTATCTTTATAGTTCATTTTTAAACTAAAGCCCTTGATTTTCACCTGCTAGTAAAGTTTCTAGTATTTTTTTTTTTTTAGCTAATAAATGATGTTTACATAATTTCAACACCTACTTGTTATTAGATAGCTTACAAATACGTTTATTTGACGAATAAACTAATAGCTAATTAATGTTGCTAACAAAATTTATTCACTTAGGCTCGCTCCTACCACCTCTAGTTAAAGTAACAGTGAATGTTAAAATTGTTGTTTGCGTCGCTTCTAACCTTCAGTTGTCACTTTAACTAGAAGTGGTAGGATCGGGCCTTAATACATTATTTGCCAAATACTTATTAGCTATAATAGAAAATAATTATATGATTTAATTTTGGTATTCGTAAAGTATCTAATAACAATTCGGCGCGCAACTTTGTAAATATTATTTAGCTAAGCTAATTTATTGATAACTTTATTAGGAGGTGGAAATCACGGCCCTAAGAGGATTAAATTCAAAGGCTCTGACGATCTATACTTGTGATTGGTTAGTGCTCAACCCTCAACCCAAACACAATCAATTTTTTTCATTTTAAAGTTGTCATTTTGTTATAACCTCTGTTGGACCTGGTTTCACCATTTATGAATAAATATTTTATTCATAAATCATTTTTCAACCATTTTTGTTGGTGAAAAGAAGTTTTGACTAGATAATCGATGAATAAAATTTATTCGTCTGATAACTATTTGTGAATTTATTCGGCAATGGTGAAACCGGATATTAATAAATTATTCGCACGCTAGTTGCATTCCGTGATTTCAGTCAAAAACAAACAGTTTTTGTAAAAACCAATTTATGAGTATTGAAATTTTAAATTCAATTTGTTTTTTGATGAGTAATTACTTTGAGGATCGGTATATTTATCTCTGGTTAAACTGTCTGTTAAAACAAAACAAAAAATCTGTCTTGGGCAGCACAATACCTCTCGCCATTTCCATTTTACATTTGTTGTACACACAAAAAAAAATATTTCTTTCCAAACAGATATTTTTATAATTTTAAATTCACTGTATAAGGAATTGTTTTTGTAAGTACTCTTCTAAATGTTCGAAATTTTTCCAATTCATTGACAGGAAATAATTAAATAATAATAATAAAGGAATATTATGTACTTTCCAGAAAAAGTCTTCGGTAATAACAGTTTTAAAACCGATCTCACTTTACTGCCCAATACATATTATGCATATACACATACACTATACTAGATTTTTGACACTGACATTTTGCATTTATCTGTCAATTACAAATATTTAAATATCTCAACTGCTTTGCATGGAGTTGTTTGGGCATCGAAATTTATTATAACCACGGTTACACCAGATTACTTTATATATTATATTGTTATCTCTAAATCTATAAAATAACATAAATTTTCAAAAATAATATTTAGATTTTTTTCAGAAATTATCACTTCCGGTAGTTTAATTGTTACCAAAACCTTTTCAGCTCTTCTCATTAAAGTCAGATTGAGGAATACGTAGTTAAACAGGCCTTAAGTTTTATAGTTTTTGAGAAATCTTCCTTCCAACACATGCATGTACACACGTACGCACATACATACACACACATTATCGTGAAAATGTTAAAATCGGATACTAGGGACCTTAAAACTTGTTTATTCATTAAAATCTAGATATGCGATTTTTAGCATGAATCCAATATCTCTTTTAGCGACATAAATATAGCATCAATATTACAGCATAAGTAGTAAATATGTATTACACAATTTTTCGATGCGATATTTTTCTTTTAACGTACAGTAAATTAACAGACAGTTTAACAAGAGATGAAAATACCGGGCCGAAATCTGATTTGTGAATTCACTCTTCCTGTTTGAAGTAAATTTCGACTTTTCGAACTATGAAGCGGGATTTATAATGAAGTAACGCAAGATGCAACGCAGTTGGTAATGCAGGCGCAAAACAAAAAAAACTTTGTCTGATTTATAACAAAGTATCCCTAAATACTTGCGGCCAATCGCAGCATGTGTTGAACATGTGTTACTTCCATAGTTGTCAGTTTAAATTTGATGTTTGTACTACACAGAAACAGACAGCATTAAAAGTTATTTAACGAAAAACAACGTGAAGAATGAGCAATGTTGTATAATTAAAAAATTTAAGTCACTGATCAATTTTACAAATTTTATTTATTGTTACACACTTTGTAACGCATTTTTGTATATAAGTGGTGATATATATATATATATATATATATATATATATATATATATATATATATATATATATATATATATATATATATATATATATATATATATACGAGCCCAACCCCAAATGTATTCGTACACTCTGAAATAAATATATTAACAGCAATAAAAAATAAGATTTTAGGTTACAATAGTTAAGACTATATTTGGGCATTTTTTTATTTTATGTATTAATAAAGTGTACTGAATTTAAATACAATATTAACTAAATTTTTCATTTAAACGATAATCTACGGGCAAATATATGACAAAAGACAAGACCCATAATTTTTCGTTCCAACAGTAAATTATACAATATTTATGTTAGTATTATCTATAAAACTGAGGGTAGAGGTAACTGACAATATACTCATCTAATTGACATCTTAAATTTTATTACTTTAATAAAAATTATTAGCGAATTATTAAAGACGAAAACATTTGTCACATGCAGACAATGGTTTTATTTGGAAATAAATTCTTATTAAACCTAAGAAATGTTATTATAAGCAATGTATTCTAGTTCTATACACTCTTGTTGAATTGGAGTAATAATCATAGCATCCAGAAGTTTATTTATTCTTGTTTTTAATATAATTGTAGGTGGTATTTTAATAAATAAATATCACTTTGCAAATAATTTTACTAAAAAAATAAAATTTAATATAGTAATTAATTGAATATATTGTCAGTTTCCTTTACATAAACATTATATTATTTACTGTGGGAATTAAAAGGTAATAGCATTTTATTTAAATCCAGTACACTTTATTAATACATAAAATAAAAAATTGCCCAAATATAGTCTTAACTATTGTAATCTAAAAAAAATATTTCTTCTTGCTGTTAATATATTTTTTTTCAGAAGGTACGAATACATTTGGAGTTGAGCTCGTATATATATATATATATATATATACACTAAGAAATTCCGTGTTAAATTTAACACTAAAAGTGGTCTATATAGGTCCACCAGCTGTAGTGTAGAATTTACCACTTCGACATTTGGTAATAAACAACACCGAGATATGAGTTAATAATTAACACTATATATTTCGTAGATACTACTACACCGTGTAGTTTTTAACGCTTAAATGAGTTATTTTAACCAAATAACTGCGGTTATTAGTACACAGTGTAGTGTCATTTTTAACTTAGTTTAGTGAAAAAATATACCTATTTGTGGTGTACATTTTCATCAAACTAGTGTTTATTTTCATAAGTAAATGTGGTTATTAGTGCACTTAATAGAGGGTTTCTTTTACTAATTTTAGTGTATAAATATACCTATTTGTAGTGTATATTTTCATCAATTTCGTGTTTATATACACTGATTACGGTGTACAATAGTACTCATTTTTTATTTTTGTAATATTAGTGTAAATGTTATACACAATATCGAGTGAATAGGTAGGTATGATATATAAAAAATGCGAACTTCCATGAAAAAAATTTATTGTACATAAAAAACAATATATTTCATATAAACACTTCTTAGTATTATACTTAATTAATCTATTATTACATTATATACATGCAGACACTATTGTTAAGGTTCATTCACAAATCAAAATTATAGTTTTATGTTTTAGTTTAAAATTTTAAGCAAATGCAATATGGGAGAGTTGTTATTAGCAGTAGTTAAGCAATTTTCCTATTTTTCTCGTGTGAGAAGGTAGCTTGTGTTTTTTTGCGTCAATTTGACTTAAGATGTGACATGTGCTTAAAACTTAAAACTAAAACATAAAACTAATTTCGATTTGTGAATGAACCCTTACACTTTATAAAAATTATGTTATACAAAAATGTGTTTTGGAATTATGAAATTTCCATCCGCAATCTTACTATACACAGGGACACAATTCACCCACTTAGTGATCAATCCTCTTTTTAATTTAAATAGCACTGGTCTATTTTCTTGTCCACTTTCTTCCACTTCCATTATTTAACTTTGTAAAACTCTAGCAACAACTGAAAGAGATGGTTTTTAAGTCTCTGCTGGTAAAAACTTGCGCGATCGGGATTACTAACTAACGACCACGACAAAGAATGCGAAAAAAATAAAATGTTGTATGGATTTACACTTACTATTGTATAGAAATACACCAAGTAGTATATTTTTTTTACAAAAGTAGTGTACTTTTAACACCAACGTTTTAAACATACACCAAGTAGTGTACTTTGTACATCGATATTTTAGATATACACATAATAGTGTACTTTTTACACCGATGTTTCAAATATGCACAAAGTAGTGTACTTTCTACACTGATTTTTTAGATATACACAAAGTAGTGTTCTTTCTACACATTCAGTTTTAAAATTACACCAGGCAGTTCAGTTTTTAGAAATACACTAGACAGTGTATTTTTAACAAATATAATGTAGTAAATTGTACAAAAATTAGTTTAAAATACAAGCAACACCAAATTAAGCAATTTTTACCCACAAGTGTGTTTAAAACTAGTCTTAATAAATATAATACACCTTACAGTGTTAATTTGTTATGTCTCAGAAAATTTTACACAGATATAAAATTACCAACTTAATCTTTTTACACTAACTTTTATAATACCAATTTTAGTGTCGAATTCTACACGAAACAAGTTTACCACGTTATATTTCAAGTTTACACGGCTCAAATTTCTAAGTGTGATATATATATATATATATATATATATATATATATATATATATATATATATATATCCACTTATATACAAAAAAATCTGATGTGGCCAGCACATAACCTCTCGCCGTATATTTTACCTGGCTGTATGCATAAAGCAAAGATTATTTTTATAAATACAAATAATATATTCATATAAATCTGACGTATAAACTTCTTTATTATTCAATAATAGCATGTCTCAACATGAAGATATTTTACCATAAATTATGTTACAATAAATTACAAAGTAGAGTTTACCATATATAAATATTAGGCTGGTAACAGCAATTTTCAATTCGAACAACTTTGTTTACTTTCTCTTCATATTCTTCTAGTAAAAACATTAATTTTGGGCGGTCTAAAATGTATATATCTGGATTGTGCATCTATTCTTACATATCTTCTTTTACATTTTATTTTTTCATACTTGTTATATCTAAATAACCTTAATTCCCTTTAATAAAGTGACGGATAGATTGCACTCCGATTTTGTCAATATTTACAACTTACTTGAGAAGAATTTGATAGCTTTTTCGCAATTCAAAGTTACTCTAGTCTACAGTACTGGTGTACATTGTCCCATAATGTTTGAAACAAATTTAAGTCCTTCAACCTAGACTTGTCATCTCCATAATAGTCACAGATCAAGAACTAAGGGATTCTCCAAGTACATTTTTAATTCATTACTCATTATTTCTGACACTGACATTTATCTGTCAGTTACAAATAATTTAAATTATCAACTATTTTTCATGGCATTCTTTCGGCTGTCAAATTTATTACAACAGATTATTTTATATATTATCCTTCTTTTATCTCTAAATCTATGGAATATATAATAAAATATTTAAATGTATCAGATAGAGAATTTAATTTTCTTTAATATTACCACGAAAAATTTTGAAAAAATAATATTTAGAAGATTTTTTTTCAAGAATCTTCTACTTCCGGTTGTCCAATTATTACCAAAACCTTTTCAGATCTTCCCATGAATGTCCGATTGGGAAATACGTTGTTAAACAAATTTTAAGTCTTATAGTTTTTGAGTAACCGTCCTTCCAACATCCCACACACACACATACACACACACACACATCCACACACACACACACACAGACATCATCGTAAAAATGTTAAAATCGGATTGTAGGGACCTTAAAACGTGCTTATTCAATAAAATCTGGATATGCGATTTTTAGCATGAATCCAATACCTCTCTTAGCGAGAGGTAAAAAAAATACAAATACATATGATATGAGAGAAGTAAATCATTAGCGAATAGGCATTGTTCATGACTTCAACATTCATCTATCTAATGTTAACTTTAAATTTAATTTTGAAGGTTACGTATCTCATATCTGTTAGATAACTGTGTATTTTATAAACAAAGAATTTACATACTATACAAAGTTTTTAATGTAAGAATCATGATAAATATAAATAACTTTCCAATGTCCTCCGATATTATGTTTTTTAATTTTGTATTTCATATTTCGAATCTTTATTAAAAATGAATGCATACTTTTCCACTATCTGCATTAATCTATTAATAATTCATCATCCATGATAAAACATAAAACAAGTTACTGAAATAGTATAACAAAGCCTAAAATCACAAGCTGTCACCTGTCATCTGACAAAAACACAAACATATACTAATATATGAAATAGTGCATCCTAATTGGACAGAGATAGAAGCAGTACCGCAGAAAGTTGGAAGTTTGTCAACTTAAAACGGTATATTTTGTCCCGTACATGTATCTATTGTGTTACTTTACTGCAACCGCCTTATTTCATTGTAGATAAACCTTAAAACTATGTTCATCAGAACTAGAACATGAATAAAACTTGTCTAATATCATTTATTCCAATGAGATCCTTGGCGCGAATTCGTAATTTATAAGCTGTTTAGTGTTTTAATGTCACACTGCAGTGGAAAGCATGAAACAAAATTTTCATGGGGCGTGTAACTGAAACGACGCAATAAAACTTCAGAACTGAAACTGAAAGAGAAACGCAACGCAAGCCTGAGTAAGACATCCTGAAACAAGGTCAACGCAGATATACGAGGATTCGTATTCAGCGAACGCTCCAATGAAAAATACATAACAGACGTGAAGGAGAAGAAACTGGCTAATTTTTTAAACTCTACAGAATATTTTACTTAAATGTACACCTGAGAAGATGGAATCGTTACTTTCAGGTTTCTTTCTCAATTCAAGCTAGTTCATATGTACGTCACATGTTACAGTTTAAAGAAATGAAGAAATATACGTACAACCGTACAAGATGCTCATATTAAATGGGCCACCACTGCTATCTCGAGCTACAAAGAATGTTAAATTGACAATTTCCATTTTATCATTACTAATATAATGAACAGTTTTTTTTTCGAACATTTAGTCAGTGATTATCAAAATTCAAGACCTAACTGTTTTATTTTAAATATGTATATATATATTTGTTCCTTAGAAAATTTGATTCTAAATTCAATGATTTATTTGTTATTTATTTTTTAAAAATGTACCTATATGAAGTTTCATATGAATTAATTTTATTTAGTCGTAAATATGACTGTTAGAAGAGTACCAAGAAAGAATAAATGAATACACGTTATTTTTTACATAGAATTAAATTTACTTCTAATATTATTTAGAGATTCTAGAGCAAAATTTCAATTGCAGAATCAGAATAGGCGTAAGTGAAGTGGGGGGGGGTCATGTTTGGGTTGCCGCTTGCCGCATCATTTATTTCCTATTTGGTATCTCTGAAATATTGACATTTGTAATCTGTAATTGTTCCGAATGGTAACGATGGAACGCTTTACGACAGAACAAGGCAATCAAAAAACATGATGTCTTGCAAAAAAAATTAACATTTTTTTCCCTGAATTTCGAATAAATATGTCAGTATTATTAAATTTATGTTCAAATTTCTGTATACATACCGGGTGTGCCAAGCAATCCTTGCCATATGGGTTTAACATGGAAAAACAGATTTTTGTAAATAAAAAGTGTTCGGCAAAAAATTAAGCCATAATATTGAAGATGATAATAAATAGTATATACCCTCCTATATGTTACTTAATACTAATTACCTACTTTATAGTTATTATTGCATAAATTAAAATATATAATAAAAATTTGTAAATAAATAATAATTGTGCAATTTTTTATTATATACTCGTAATATGAAACGGTCTTCAATTCAAATGCCTCGGTGGTCCATTGGTTAGCGGACCTCTGCAGGCTTCATATCTTTGTGGGATGTTTATCATCCGTCCGCTCAACCAGTCTCAGTGCCTCGCAAGAAGCGTCAGTACATCACACTGAAGAGCTCCAATAAGAGCGAAACGCGTCTGTGGTTCTGGTTGAGTGGGCTAGTTAGTCTCTGATAAATGACCGAGAGGTTGGTTCAGAGACAGAAATCTTGTGAACTTTGCCAAGTGTAATTTAAATATTAGAAGATATGTTCTTATATAAAATTTAAAAAATCTGTTGTGGCCAGCACAATATCTCTTGCCATTTCCGTTTTTGGTTACATAAGTAGAGGACGCGAGCAGTCATGTAACATTGTTGGCCTTGATAAGCAGATATGGGGGCCCGTGTCAGAATGACAATTAGTATTGATGTACATAGATGTGAACTTTTCATTAAAAATTTCAAGATTTTCTAAATTCACGTAGTTTGTCACACTTGGTCTAGACAAGCAGATATGGAGAGGCCCTTGTCAAAATGACAGTTAATAATTATTTACATAAATGTCAAATGTCATAATTTTTCACGTGGTTAATTTGTCACCAGGAATGTGGAATTTATTTGTGAAAATAAACCACATGGAATTCGAAAATCATGAAATTTGGGATGAAAAATTAACATTTGACACCTATGTACATCATTACTAGCTGTCATTCTAACTCGGGCCCCCATATTTGCTTGTCAAATCCAACAAAGTCACATGACTGCTCGCGCCCTATAAATTTCTCATGTCTTTTCTTTATATTTAGATTATTTTTAAAGTTTAAATTTTATTTTTTTCTCCCAATTTTTTGAAGGGATTTCTGATAGGTATATGTATATAGCTATAATTTTAAATATTTAATTGTTATTATTGTTATACAAACAATAGTAAACTTACCAATATCACAGAAAAAATCTTCAATAAAGTCAGTTAAACTTCTTAATTTAACGTAAAAGCGTAATTTAACGTTTTACCACTATGTTGCCAAAACAAATTTCTAAGATTTAGTTTCAGCTAAAATCTACATAATACCACATTCGTATTATGACAAATTTTAAATCGGTTCTTATCCACTGTCATGTGTTTAGTTACAATAGTCTTAAGGTCATGTTTTAGAATTGAGCTGCCAATACTGCCCAAAAACTAATAATAAAAAAATTCAAAAAAATAATATATTTTTTTAAAGATACTACTACTTTCGGTTTTCCAATTGGTACCAAAACCTATTCAACTCTCCCCATTAATGTTAGATTGATGGTAAAAAGTTATGGTACTCATTATGAGAATAACTGGTAAAAAAATATTTTTTCTGTTCATTATATTAGTTTGCCAATTTAATCTGCTTTTTAGCTCTTATAGTTGCCGAGATAGCAATGGTGGCTCATTTAAATTGAACTCCTATATACAGTAAGTCTCCGCTTAATCCTATCCCGATTAACACTGATTCAATACAACACGGTTTTTCTGAACCTTAAAGAGGCACTAAATTTATGATGATTAGATAGAACGTGATTTTGTTCAAACCCTACAAAGGGACTAAATACATGCTAATTCATTATATCGCGGCTTTACATGATTCGTTTACAATCAATAATAAATGTGATTGTTCTGTATTTAATTAGGCTTCCCAGACGTCCTGGTTTGACAAGGACAGTTCCGGTTTCCGAAGTACACCCCAGTGTTCCGGACGGTTTGTCATAATATACCGGTCATCATAAACTTAAATGAAATTTACATAAAATTTGTAAACCAAGTGAGGAACATATTCTGTACTTATACATGAATAATCGACAATGATGATAGCGTGAATAAAGTCAGCTGGTAGTTATTACATTACAATCAAATTAATTATTTCATTGCAAGTGTTATTTAATTTTTTTGTCTACGACAATCTGTTAACGTACGAGTCCCAGCTTGGAAAATAATCCGCGAGGCGAGTTTCACAAAGGACGAGTGCATGAAACATGTTTTTTATACTATTTTTTCTATTAAGGTAATTTTACAATAAGAGTTTTAAAAAATGCAACCTATCAAAAATATGACTTGGTGTTCTTTTTGGCAGTTATGTTGGTAGCGCTTCCCGCTAAACAATTGAAATTTCACATTTTAACGGTATGTGTACGAGTATTGTGAATTTTGTCTGATTGTTGTAGACATTAGTACATTGTATCAAACAGTGCGCTTATAGATCTAAACGACGTGTTTGCAGTGGTTTTATAGACATATAACAACACCGAAATAGAAAAACAATATTCTTAACAACTTATTATATTTATTGTTTTTTATTAAAAGCACGATACACACATTGTACTTATATGTACCGCATCGTTGTAAATTCCTTAAACTTAAGTTTTCTTTTTCTATTTCTCCATATTTCTTTATATACATATACGTAGTCTTCGCAGATGTTGGCGGAACATCAGACTCAAATGTTCCTATTTATTCACTATAATCGTTGATATTATTATCAACACGACACTACAGCGATACATCGTGCGCGATGTTCCGTCATTATATATATATATATATATATATATATATATATATATATATATATATATATATATATATATATATATATATATATATATACATGTTAGTTTGAATTACTTGTTTGCACACTTTGCTGCACGATAGGTAATATCATGACAGTACAGCGATATCGCTTTTACACATGAATCCCCCTCGATTATTCGCGTTTGTCCAGCGCGATACGACATAGTCGCCAATGCAAGTTTATGTGGATTTGCTCACGAGACGTTTAAGCATCACGACATAGTACATAGATAGTTTAAATCTGACATTAGTGCAATATTGTTATTTTGCAAACAAAATGTAAAAAGTTTCCTTCAAATATAGCAATTTTAGTATAGGGTGGATCCAATTCCGCTATATACACTTTGTTTTTACTGCTTTCTGTAAACTTTTTCTCCTGACAATTTTCATTTTATTCAGCCGAAAGTACTTTTATGCTGCATCTAAACAACAGTTTTCGCTGTTGGGAAGCCTCTTGTGTGATAAATCGCTACGTGTAAAAACTATGCTGTTTTGCAATACGATTTATCGCGCGCTGTCACGCCGTGTGCAAATGCCCCTTTCGCATATTATTTCTATACAATTATATATTAATGTGACTTCGTCTAACGTTGTTTCGTTTAGAGCTTTGTTTCCTAGGATCGTATTTCTAATGTCTGAGGTATAACTGAATATACATCAGGATGTGCAACGAAACACGGAACATAGCAATTTAACATAGGATTTTAAAAATGTGCGGCACCTAGCTCTCCCGGAAAACTACAAGAATAGAAAGTTGTTTGGGAATACAGGGATCATTGCTACGTTGGATTAAGTCCTACATATTCAATCGTTCCCAGCTAGCTAACTATAATAGATTCAAATCACGAACAATTTCTGTTACTTCCGGAGTACGTCAAGGGTCTCATCTTGGTCCCTTATTCTTTAACTTGTTTACAAATGTTTTCAATACTCAAGATTTTTTTATGTGCTGACGATTTAAAATTTAAGACCAACGATGATAACTTATTGTTGTAAAGTGATTTACAGAAGTTAAAAAAAATTGTATTGTTTATATTTAAATATCTTAAAATGTTATACCGTGAGCTTCACTTGGAAATCGGAATTCTAATTCACTATAACTATTCCATTAATAACACAATTATTCAACGGAAAACTCTTATTAAGGATTTAGGAATACTTGATTACTCTAAATTATTAATGAACAATAACACTGAAATTTGTGCTAAACAATCATATAGGATACTGTAAACATTTTCATGATCCACCGTCCCTTATATGTTTGTTTAATGCATTATTTCGTTCTAAATTAGAATATGCAAGTCTTGCTATTGAAATAGTTCCATGTATATAAAAAACTGTTACAACTATTTTAAGAGAATTGTAAAACCCAGCTATATGCCCATATTATATATACTAATTATTATAAGCACTAAAGTCGGTACAGTAAAAATATATCAGTGAGAAAGTGTCACTGATATGTATACAGTTGTTTCTCTTACACAATAAATAAATAAATTTTTATTTTGAAATATTCGTCTTTCAATGAATATCTATAGCACAAGATATTTAAAAAATAAAATGACATTTTCGTCAAAAATCAGTTAGTCATGGAAATAAAAATAAACAGTCTTGAAGGTCAATTGAAACAGTGCGAACGTGCTTAAGTACAGTATCAATAACCCAAAAATCAAGGTAATATCCCAAACTAATTATTCCAAACCCTATCAAACAAAAAAAAAAAATCATATCTTAAACTCCACTCATTCACTACTACTATTACCTTCGTCCTTTCCTAGAATCAGGAATTATCCTTTAAGTAATATCTCCCACCTCCACATCAAATCAGAACATATATCAGATTCAATTTCATACTCTAACTACATTTATATAATAGGCTCCCACCTCCACATCAAATCAGAACATATATCAGATTCAATTTCATACTCTAACTACATTTATATAATAGGTACTAATAATCATAACCGATCAAACATGATGTCTCAACAAAACATGAACACCGATTCCAACGCAGCCAAACAAGTACCAACTATGCCGACAAATTAAAACATTTATTCCCATCAAAGGAACAAGCTATTATTATCCCAGAAATCAACGAAATTCCTTTAAAATCCTATATTACTACAATTGGAAACATAGTAGAACCCAAAAATATTATATTTGCCTCAATCGCACAACCGCATCTGCATTTACCTAACTTCAAAACACATCGTTGACAGTTTAATAACAAAACAAAAACAAATAGAAATTGAAAATAAATCACTTGATATAAGACGTCTAATAACCCCAACAAAGAGAACGTATGCCCATCCATTCCACACACTCTTATAGAACAAGCTCTAACAGACAAAAACCTTAAAATAGAATCCCCCACAACCTTTTTAAGAGTAGGTATGTTAGAAAATGAATATGTCCATATCTTAAGTTTTAGGATACAGGTCTACTTAGCAGAAAAGGATGAAACTATAATTCCAGCATCATTATTTGTTATATATGATAATACAGAGTACAGAATTTACCTTAGTGGAGACACACCAACATGCTTTAAATGTAAGAAACAGGGACATACGACACAACAATGTCAAACGGATTTCCCAAAGACAAACCTCCCAAATACAACAGCTAACATAAATACCAACCACAAGATCATCCAGCAACAAATACGAACATAAACTAAAGTAGTAGTCGCATAAACAAGCTCATAACAACTAATACCTCCATAAGTAACCCTGAACACGGCCAGCTCTCAACAAATATATCCTTTTCACAACCCTTATCACCCACATAACATATGTCGAAATATACATCACCCTTACAATCATCCATACTTATAAATTCAACATTACTAACACCACAGCCACATAGTTTATGCACACAAAATAAATCAACAGTTGAAATACACACCCAACCAAAATATACTCTGAGATTTGAACAAAATAAACCCATCAATTCACAAACCACGAATCTCAAACGATCAAATGATAATGAACCTAACAACACAAACGATGAAAATACAAATTCACAAAAAAATAAAGAAAGAAAACATAAAAAACCTCGATCAATCAGTAATTGCAATGGTGCAAACGCCCAAAATAGTATAGATACATTGAAAATTGCACGAGATTACACACAAAATACTGAAGAAGTACTGAGCATAATGAGCAACTTATACCCATTATTAACGCATAAAATAATCAAGAATAGATTCACAAGCATAAATGTATACATACCCAATTAGTCAAAAAAAAAGAAGACAACGCACAATAACATGAATATTATACAGCGGAATGCAAACGGATTCCACTTACATCTCGCAGAACTTCTGAAAATAATTACTGACACAGAAGCAAACTATCTCTGTATACAAGAAACACGATTACATGAACACCATAAAGCATCACTGAAAGGATACGTTCAAGAAAGACATACAAAGTAGAATTAATGCTAGTAGAATTTGGAACCTGTCGCACAAAAAATTACAATCTGTTCACTATATTTACCACCTAATCAAGCAATAAAGTTATCTGAAATAGAACAACTGATCCAACAATTACCAACGCCATATGTTTTAGCAGCAGACCACAACGCACATAATATAGGTAATATGGGGAAGCGATATCACAGACAAAAGAGGAAAGGACACTGAAACAATACTACATAAAGATGACAATAGTATATTATATTACAAGTCATGAAAACGTTTCATTACAGATGAGGAGGCTTGTTTGAAGAATGCGAGGATGCGCAGCGTCCGAGCATTTCTTCAAAGCCTCCGAGTCAAGCAATAGTATATTATGTTATTAGGAGTAGAAAGCGGTCTTTTTGTGTTTAACCCAGCTATTGCGGCCGAGGCGTTAGCCGAGGCCAGGCAAGCTGGGTAAAACACAAAAAGGGCGTTCTGCTCCGAGTAACATATACTATTTTTTCTTCAAGTGTTTCAAAGAAAACTGCAGATTTTTTAAATATTTTTCTAGAATTGTTTTAATTATAGCGTTTGCAATTTCAGCCATAGTTGGCTGTGTACACTACAAAATACAAACGATACAACTGTCAAATAACAATTTTTCAATATGGTCTGTGTTGCTGTGACGACTGCTGCCGCCAGTGGTAAACTAAGAAGCTAACATTTTTTTACTAGTACAAAAATGAACAACATTATTATACTAGTAATAAAATGAATATCTTCTATAGTGTGTGTATAGTAGCATAATATGAATATTATTGTACACTTGAAGAAAAATACATTTTTATGACGCGTGATGTATTCTATTTTTTTTAAATCGGCAATTATAGAAGCTTAAAATTATAGAAAAAATTAGGTTTGCATAAATCATCAGAGCTGTGACAAATTTTAGAAAACGTTGTCATGTGACAAATTTTATTATTATAAAAATTTGACGCGTTGTGTTTGCTTTCTTGCTAGGTATTTCTGTTATTTGTGTTTGTTCTTACAGACAGTGGAAAGTAAAAATGACTAGTCATGAAAATTTTATCTTCATAACCAGTCATGGAAATCTTACTTTCAAGACTAAAATTAGTCCGGAAATGAGGATTTTCATGCCGATTTTAAAAAAAGTAATATTACTAAATGACGGCACACACACACACACTTTTGTGCAAATATAGAAAAATTTTCAGCCGTAGACACAACACTATGCGATTCCTCTCTAGCATCGACTATAAACTGGACTGTAGTACCACTTTCATATACCGGAAACCACATTCCTATCAAAATAACAATTAACTCAGAAAATACTACAAACTCACATACCATCAACATAAAATGAATAACAAAAAATGCAAACTGGTCCCTATTTAGAGAACTATCAGAAATAAAAATAATAACAGAAACCGAGGATGAGGACAAACAAGTGGAAGTACTCATAACCCACATAAACAGTGCTGCAAAACTGACATTAAGAAACCTAATATCAGAAGAGGCAAAAAACAAGTACCCTGGTGGAATGATAAATGCAGAGCAGTAATAATTAAGAATAGCACACAGGCCCTGAAAAGTTATACAAAACTTTAAAATATAGAAAAATTCCTAACACTAAAAAAAGCTTCCTGGCAAGAATATACATCCTCAATTAATAATACCAACACACCCCCACAAGAAGTATGGACTAAAATTAGAAAAATAAACGGCAAAAATACCAAACATCAAACAAACATCATCATTCAAAATAATAAAATAATCTCAAAAACTCCGGAAATAGCAGAAATACTTGCAGACCAATTCCAGCTAAACTCTAGCAATAAACAATATACCCAAGAATTTATTATACACAAAAACAACTAAGAAAAAGAAACTATACAGATAGATAAACACTTTGGCTGGTACCACAAGCCTGGTTTTAACTAAAATGCTGTTTTAAGAAATGTCAAATTCAAATTTCAATATTTAATTTCACCCTTACGTTTAAAGAGCGATTTTTTAAAAAATATTTGTTTGATTATAAACTATGTTCTGCTTTAAAATAATATTTTGATGAATTTAATATTATTTATTATTAATATTATATAATGAAATTTGACATTTCTTAAAACATCGTTTTAGTTAAAACCAGGCTTGTGGTACCAGCCAATGACTCCGAGATAAATGACTCCATAATAAAAACCGAGCTATCATACTGTCTACAAGAAATAAAAAAATCATCCAGTCTCGGACCCGATGGTGTTACATACGAGATCATTAAATAACTCCCAGAAAAAAACAATAGACTACATACTAAAATATATATAATAATGTTTGGCAATACAATAAATACCCCACACAATGGAAAGAGACAATAACAATACCAATATTGAAACCAAACAAGGACAAAACAAAAACGGAAAATTATAGATCCATTACATTATCAAATTGTCTAAATAAAATTCCTCAAAAAAATATTAACAAGAGACTGCTGTGTAATCTTGAAACAAAAAATATCCTGAACGATGTTCAAAGTGGATTCCGTCATGGAAGATCCACAACTTATAGCCATTAAATCAGAAATACATAAAACATTTAAAAACAAACAATTATATGGCAGCAATATTCTTCGATATATCAAAAGCATATGACACAGTGTGAAGGTATCATATTATCAAAACATTAAAAGAATATAACATAAATGGAAACATAATAAATTATATTAAAAACTTCCTATGCGACCGAAAATTCCGGGTCAGGTACGGCGAACATCTCTCAGAAACAAGAATACAAGAAAACAGTACTCCACAAGGCGAAATCATAAGCGTGACCCTATTTCTAATTGCTATAAATAAAATTACCAACGCTATACCACAATACATCAACATCTCGCTATTTGCTGACGACTTGACAATTTATTACAAAAGCAAGAACGACAAAACAGTAAAGAGAGAATTGCAAAATGCCACGAGCAACCTAGGAGACTGATTTAAAACAACAGGCCTACAATTATCACAAGCTAAAATAAAGTTAATGCGATTCACAAAACTACAAGCGCCCATAATAAAGCCTATTATAAGACTAAACAACAGAAGGATACAATATGTCAACAACACAATTTTTTTGGGTATGATATTGGATACGAAATTAACATGGAAATCACACTTAACAAACCTAAGAGAGGATTGCCAGACAGGTCTTAATTTAATAAAATGTTATGCAACAATAAATGGGGAGCAGATAAAGAAATACTTCGCAATGATATATCAAACTGCAAATTCTACTATACTAAAAACTATCGAAACTATTCAAAATACAGCTATTAGGTTGTCAATAGGTGCATTTCGAACCAGTCCAATAATAAGTATGACATGCGAATCTGATATAATACCCCTTAGTGGAAGAAACCAACTTACACTATCCTGTATTACAAAACTTGTAAAAAATCCAAGAAATGCAGCATATAAACACTTCTTCCAAGTTTATCCAACAAATACCCAGCCAAAAATCCCACCCGAAACATCGTCACAACAACTTATACTCAACTCTACCAAACCTCCACCTAACCGTACCATTGTTCCAAACCACTTATGTCGACAAAATTCCTCCGTAGAAAAGAGTCCATCCAAAGTACATTCTAGACCTGACCAAACACAAAAAAATTACACTGTACCACAGATATATATATATATATATATATATATATATATATATATATATATAAGAATTCCACCAAATATGCAGCCAAGTAAAAGGACAACACATATGTAGTACCTACGGATCAAAAATCGAAGGAAAAATGAGCAGCGATAGTACGAACAAAACATCAAATACCACTTACCGGACGTGGTAACTATATAGAAGATATTGTAAAACTTCGATATCCCAACAAAAATATTTACTCTGTACCGACTCACTGAGCGTTATTAACAGTCTACAGAAAATTCTGTTGAATCTCTGATACAAAAAATATAGGACAAAATACAACAAATAAATCAAGTACAGAAGACTGAAGTATCATTCGTATGGGTACCGTCACATATGGGGATACATGGTAACGAAGAGACCAAAAATGCTATCTTTGAGGAATTAACTCAAACATCCATACCAACTCAAAACTTTATAAAACTAACTAAAAAACGCATATAAAAGACGCGTGGAATCAAAAATGGGCAAACACAACAAACAATAAAATGAGAACAATCAAAATCGACACCTCAAACTGGACAAACCTGCAATACCGAAGAGATCAAATAAAAATTACGAGACTCCAAATAGGACACTCACCCACTAACACATCCTTGAGAAGACCGAACCACCCACTTGTGAAAATTGCAGTAGCCGACTTACAGTGGAACATATCATCATACACTACCCCATATATGTCATCGATAGAACACAACACCATATCCCATGTACGCTCTAAGCGAAACACTAGGAAACAATATAAAACACCTAAAAAATACTATTAATTTTCTGACCTAAAACTTATTAAATTTATTTGAAATGTTAAAATATGTATACACCCCAATTCTGTAAAGAAGTTGTTAAGTCTTAGCAACGTTGCTAAAAGTTATAAGCAATAGAAACAAATGTAAAGCCTGTCATTTTCATATTTTATTTTTATGTTCACAATTATTATTGGTTATTTGCTATACCAATGTTGCTAAGACAACAACTTTCTTACAGAATTGGGGCGATATTTAATTATCATTAACATATCAAATATGTCATCATTACCGAAATCTGTGTACAAAGCAGATTGGCACACCCAGTAATGGGTAATATGCCGTGATGATATATTTTATATTTTTATATCAATGTAAATATTAACCAACTGTAACGGGTACTCATAACCTGGATGTATATGTATATAATATATGAATATTTAATGCTTAATTGTAACAATGTAGACACAATGATTATAATAGACCTTTTCAATTTAAAGAGATAGAAGAAATGCGCAATGGGATCTGGGCCCTTATTCTTGAGCGTTCGTAATTATATTCGTATTCGCTTTCGTTTTCATGTTAGTAGTGATAGCAGTCTGTGTTTCAAAAATAATATTGTATATGTCAGTGTCAATTGTATTGTCACATTTATTCAGATCACTTACAAGTTAAGAGATCACATTTATATATTTATTAACGATTAATAAATATTTTTTTTAACTTGTAAATGGGCCCTGAGCATAGTAAGACAACAATTGGCGGGAGTCATGGTTATGCGCATGTAAAGATCCGTGGCGTTTCTTTTTTTTAATTTATTCGTAAAATGTGAGGAAAGTATTTGATAATTTTAAAAGACTTCTCGAAAGAAATTAGCTAAAATGTCTTACAATACCAATTATCACCGAGAATACAGGTATTTTAGTATCTGCAATATTTTTAAGGTTTCCTTTGACAGCCCAGTTGACAGTTGCAGGCGCCATTTTATTTACTGTGTACAGAGATAGCTGTTAAATTGAAAAGTTCTATTAACATCAATAACACTGAACTGTCACATAAATATCATCACGGTTTACCCATTTCTGGGTGTGCCAATCTGCTTCTATTTGTAGATTTCGCTGACGATGACAGATGACGATAAATAAATAAAATATTAAAAATCATTTTTACCTTCCGTCACCTTTAGGTAAGGAAGGTATTGTCTTTGGTCAAAAAATTCAATGCTGAGTTTTTAGTGAATAAGCATGATTTAGGGTCCCTATAATACGATTTTACTATCTTTACGATGATGTCTGAATGTATGTATGTGTGTGTGACGAAAGTTTCAGATCGCATAACTTCAATACCACGATTCCAAAAATTATATTTTTTTCGTATTCCTCAAGTTTACATCCAGAAGAACAATTGATTAGATTTTGGTTATAATTGGTGAACCGGAAGTAGCCTCATTTGAAGATTTAACAGTTAAATTTGATTTATTGACATATATTATTCTCTATATGATTTGATTACATTTTATACTTCATATTCAATAGATACAGAGTTAAAGAATTTTAAAGAAATTAAATTTTATAAATCAGCCAGCTATGCTAAACATGAAAACTACTAATATATTCATATAATTCAAATTGACAGATGTCATTATCAACAAAAAGTAAATTAATGTGGCAGAGATGAGGATGTTGAAGTAGATGTTGGGGAAGACACGGAAAGATACAGTAAGAAAATAACTCTAGTGTTACAAATTTCTAGGAAGATACAAGAAAGGCGATTACATTGGTTTGAACATGTCATGAGGAGAAATGAAGAATTATATTGGAAGAAGAACGAATAGCTTAGTAATAGGAGGTTGAGGAAACAGAGGAAGACCAAAGATAAGATGGAAGGACTGTATTGCGGAAGACTTGAGAGAAAAGGAAATGAATGAGAACGACAAAAATAGCGACCCCTAACGAATAGGAAAAGCTAAAGAGGAAGAAGATGTCAGTGTCAAGTGCAATTTGAATAGTTTGTTTATGAAATAATTTTACTGGAAATTTAGAATCTTTTGCAAGAAAAATTATATATGGAATTTATACATTATACATAGGATTGACAAAAGGTTATGTGCTGGCCACAATAACAGATTTTTTAAATATCTAGTGCTAATTTAAAAAATATATATATATCATACCAGGCGTCACCTCAAGAGGATTCATTGATGGCGTGGAGAGTGTACCACAGAGGTCACTTTTGTACTATTTAAAATTCGAAAGATTTCTTTTTGGCGTTGGTCGTCATGGAGCCCGGTTCCCCAGAGACGCGACACTCAAACACGTTGCCACGGGATTCCATCTAATGCTACATATTCTATTGCATTAAATAAAGACTTTTTAAATGTAAAAATTAATTTTAAAATTTTTCCATTGTTAAACTCCTATGTTCCGCTTTTCGTTGCGATTTTGTTCAATATTTACAAATTTAAAAATCTGTATGACTTACAGATTTGGACAGAATACGCCCGTTAGACATATAAAGCGGCTTGACGTCTGTAGAAACAAAAAAAACAAACAATGAAGCTTAAATAATATAACGCATGCACACATTTGTAGAATATTGGAATGTGGGTTTTTTACATTTTACACTTTATAAAAGTCACGACATAAAATTGTCCAAAAGTGAAGGAAGAAACAAATCTATTTTTAATTTTTTTAAAGAAGACAAATAACAACATGATAATTTTTAGATTTTGAGGTTATATTTCCAGCGTGTAATCAACTCATAGATCTGCCTGTCTTGCTGCATAATCTATTATTTAACTATCTCTTTTTAGTTGATATGAATTGAAAGAAGATTTAAAATAGCTCAATTCTATAGAATAATAATAGAATAATTACGATATTTGAAGTTATAATATGCTTCAAGCCGCTTGAATTGTCCAGATAAACGTAGTCATAATAAGTTTTTGTAAATGTATATGTATCTAAATTTGTGTGTGAGTGAACCATCCTCAATTGAGCATATTACATCAGTAAGTGATCGTCATCGGTAGAAAAGTGCTAAATTCTTACAAGTAATAGTGTACCTTAGATAGAAATGAAATTTCAAGAAATGTCTTCATTCTTGAAAGCTCATTGATTGCACAACGATAATTTAATTAAAGGCCATTGAATTTGTCGATCGCTTTATTCCATTTACCGTATGATTTTGTCTGGTAAACGAAAATGTAAGATTGCATACAGCAAAGTGCTGGACAATCTGATGTCAGTCTGTCAGTAATTATTAATCAACATCAAGTTGATTCATAATTACCTTATGATGGCTAATGCCTGGTTTCATGAAAGTTGATTCAAATTTTAGTGATTAAATTTTAAACTTGTTAAATACGATAGTTTATTTCATGACAGATGATTAATTGGAGTGTTAAAATATTGATTAATTTAGGGTGGTTTTCACCAATGACAGTTAAACAATTTATTCTCTTGTTAAATTTAATTTAACTGCTAAACTGCATAATTCATTTTCATCAAACACAGTTAAGTCTATCAACCCAGTAAATTATTTGTAAAGTCACAGGCGAAGTATCTGAGGTTAAATATATATTGGGCCATTATCTTAATTGTTTCCCTGGTTACAGTAACAAACATAGAAAAAATATATACATAATAATTTAGTTTTTGACGTTTTTTTTGTCGTATTGGAGCTTGTATCCGAGATTAAAACATTGTAATCAAATGAGTTCATCGCCATCTTCATCATCAAATCCGTCGTTTTCTATGTATGTATACATATATTTTTGTAATTTTACTTTTGATTCTGACGAAAAATTCTTTTTAAACTTCCATGATGTTGAGAAATGGAGAAATAATCCTTTATTAATTTATGACGATATTGAATTCAAAATGCGCTTGACAATTTAAATTAAATTAAAAGATCATATTTTTTAAAAAGTCATACTCGTATATTACAATTTATTTATTTTATTAAAAAAAATCACTTCAACTCTTCTTCGGTTCTAAATCAATTTTCTTTTCGTCCACTACTTTCTATAATGTTGAAATACCTCTCCATAATATTTAAAAAATCTTTTTACTTCTAGTAAAGGAAGTATTGTAATCGCGAAAAATTTCGGTTTTCAGATTTCAGCGGAAATATCCATTTTGATCATCCCTGAATCCATTTTGACTAATTTCGTCGTGACGCCTGTACGTACGTATACGTACGTTCGTACGTATCTCGCATAACTCAAAAACGGTAAGCCGTACAAAGTTGAAATTTTGTATTTAGGACTGCTATAACATCTAGTTGTGCACCTCCCTTTCTGGTTATTACACAATTTTCAGAAGTGGCACTTTACATGAAGCCTATAATAGATTTTAATGAAAAACTGTTTTAAAATATATTCAAATTTAGTATACAAGACTTTTATGTCAATCGAAATAACATAATAGATTTTGGTTAAAATAGGCTAACCGGAAGTGGTACATTACTTGAAGTTGTTAACAGTTTTTCGTGAATAAAATGATTTTATTTTGATTTTAGAAATAAATGCTTCAAATAAAAGTTTTAGAGAATTAATTTCTGCGTCTAGCACATCAAGTATTATTAAATTAGCCCTTTGTATAAGCGAGATATATAAATTTAAAAATTGTATACTTTTTTGTTTTTGTAATAAAGCTTGATATGAATTAGGACAAAAAAAAATTTAAAAAAGTTCATATCAAATTACGTTAAATATGTGCAATTTTTTGATTCGTACAATAACTAATATTATATTTTTATTGTGAAATTAGTCATATTCATTGTTGTAAACAAATATTTCTTTGTTGTAATCATAACTCTCTTTAAAAACTCCCTTTATGGTCGCTATATATCTTACTGTTTTGAAGTTAAAATTAATATTTTGTAATTTATTTATTAAAAAAATATGTATAGTTTAATAATCGTACAAGGAAGTCGTATGGTGTCCACATCAGATTTTTTTATTTTTCGTTTAGTTCTTGTGAAATTACAGTTAATTTAATCTACCGTTTTAATTTATTGTTTTGTTAGGTAACCATAGATTTAACTGTCGTTGGTGAAAACCACCCTTAATCAGTTAAATTTGGCGGGTTAAATTGCTTGGTTGCAGAAACGTTCATCAACGCTTTGTTTAATTAACGGACCATCAAAATGAATAAACTCGAATCAGTTTCCTTATTCTTATGACATTTAAATCACTGTCAAAAAAACACGTTGCATTTGTTCGTTTTAATGATCCGTTAATTAATCAAAGCGTTTATTAACGATTCTGAAACCGGGCAAATGAATTGCACATTGAAGTATCTACATAATATCACTTAATTTGTTATTAAATTTCAATGTTAATTAATTGTTGTTACATATAATTGTTTTTTAATAAAAGCTATTTATATAATGGTAAATAATACCTTCAAAATTAATTCAAGATAGCAAATGGAATAATGAAATGCAAAAGTACTTTAATCAGTGATTACAGTTAACAAGGCAATTAATTAATCATTGCTTTAACGTGTTTTCATGAAACCGAGCGTAAGTCTTTTGTTGTTGTCAAGTTTTGTTGTTGATACGAGTATAGTTGTTTTTATGTGTTTAAATAAAATGTGCGATAGTTTAACATCAATAGTTCTTGTATTTAGAACAAAGTTATGGAGTCGACCAGGGGAACGATTCACGTCCTAAGTAACACAAATGATTTAAAATCGACGTCACTGTAACGACCTAATTTAAGTCACGTATGTATATGTCCTGGAGACGTCTCAGCGCAGAGCTGTACGATATTTTAAGACGTTGTTTCGATGTCATTTTAAGACGTTATTCCGACGTCATTGTAAGGCGTTTCAACATCATATTAACACAATGTTCCGACGTAATTTTAAGACTTTATTTCGACGTCATTTTACGTTAATTCAACGTCTTTTTAAGTTGTTATTTCGACGTCTAGATAGATCTCGGATATATTCTGAAAATAACAAATAGGTTGGAAAATTTATAAGGAAAAATAAACAATTTGTTTCTGAAGTTTTCTTTATATTGCAAAACACATAAAAAATAAGTAAATAATATACAATGATATATTTTACCTACATAGAATTCCTGAAAAAAAAGATATTCATAAAAAATTGAAAGCATTTATCAATATATACCATGTATGTACATTTATTTAACAGAAATGAAGAATACTCGAAATTAAGTTCGGATCATATTGGATGCGTTATTAGCTGTTTAAGGCAAAAAGAAAAATCAATTTTGTCCGTAAAATTATCAATAACTATTCTTAGCAGGTATTCAAATTAATATGTAAGAATAATAGATATAATAATAAGTATTTATTGTTGCGCATTAACTTATCTTTGCCCAGGAATAGTTCCTTTGAGAACTGCATATTTTTATTAGAGTTATAAATTAGTTTGTTTCTGGAATGCCTTGTTTTATATTACCAACCATTTCATGTTTTGATTTTAAAATAGAAAAATCAATTTCTTGTACTGGGGCCATTGTTTTATTTTTTGAAGTTGATGGAACTAGCTAATAAGATTTATCACCTGTCAATGTCACGGGTTATAATGTCGTCTATTCAGAACATAAGAGCTGATAAACATGCCTACATGTTTCTCCCAATTCTGCAAAAGAATACAGTATACAAATGCAGTGTGTACATAATATTATGCCTTATTCATTTGCTATGCTGTATAACTAGGCTTGCAAAGAATTTGCGTTAACCCTCTGAGAAGTAGCATCTACAGAAAAAGCAGTAATTATAAGTATAATTTCAAAAATGTTACATGTTACAAACCCCACTTATAAAATTGATTTTTATATCACTAATATAACAGTTTTTTTTTCTTTTTCACATTCATATTAAATACTTATGTATACAGGGTGATTCATCGGTCTGTCCTCTCTTTATAACTCTTTTATTTTAAGTCAGATAGAAAAACTCTTCAAATATAATTTATACAATATATTATTGTCTATCTACGTACTATATGCATTTGTATACAGGGTGCTCCGTTGAAGCGTAACAATATATAACTTTATATTTCTTAATGGAACATCCTATATATATTTATTTATTTTGATAGTAAATTAGATTCCCTTTAAAAAACTATTAAGTAATAAGGGGTCTAAAATTATAAATTAAGATGTTATTTACGTTCATAAAAAATAGTAGTTCATAGTGGATAAAACCATAATTTAATACAAAATTTTGATTCTTTTTTATTAATACTTATTTTAAACATTACACTAATTACAAAGAGGCTATTAAAATTTAGTGACAGACTAAATAATGCAAAATTATAATAAATGATCGAAAACTTGTCCTTCAATAATAACAAGGTACAAAAATATCATTCAACGACTAAAGATAAATAACTTCTTAATTTATAATTGTAGACCCCTTATTACTTAATACTTTTTTAAAGGAAATCTAATTTACTATCAAAATAAATAAATATATATATATATATATATATATATATATATATATATATATATATATATATATATATATATATAGGGTGTTCCATTAAGAAATATAAAGTTACATATTGTTGCGCTTCAACGGAGCACTCTGTATACAAGTGCATATAGTACGTAGATAGACAATAATATAAATATATAAAAATAAATATATATATATATATATATATATATATATATATATATATATATATATATAAATAAAATATATAAATTTTATCTGAAGAGTTTTTCTATCTAACTTAAAATAAAAGAGTTATAAAGAGAGGACAGACCGATGAATCACCCTGTATACGAAAATATGTTTTACATAAATAAAACATGAATATCATCACGATTTACCCATTTCTGGGTGTACCAATCTGCTTCTATTTGTAGATTTCAGTGACGATAAATAAATAAAATATTAAAAATCATTGTTTTATATTTTTTATATTGTTGCATTAATATAAAATATTAAATAAAATATAATATGTGATTATAATTTTATTAATTACAGTATGTTATCAAAATTAAATATATTCAAAAAAAATATATGAATTTTTAATAATAAAGTAAAACATACGTAAAGACGTCAAGTTAGAAGTTTGAAAAAAGTTCATATAGACTGAATAAATAGGTAAGAGAAATACAAGCAATCTGGTATTATTATTTATTTAAAAATTCCTTAGAGGCTATCGATTTCGGCTTATTTCAAATTGCTATCATCAGGCTCAGTTAAAATATAATTACGTGTAATATTAATATATATACTATATATGAAGTTTTATTATCATTTTCATTATCATTATATTCATATATTATTATATTTTAGCTGTGCCTGATGATGATGGTATTGATTTTTTAAATATATAAAAATATCAGATGCTTGTATTTTTCTTACCCATTTATTCAACCATGCATTCTGAATTGGAGAATTTCATCAACAAATTTCAAACAGACTTAATTATGACAACATAAAGTCGTCACATGAACGTCATAGCGACCAAAAATCTGACGTTTAAACAGTCCTATTTCAGACCAAAACAAACGTCACAGTGACGTCGTATAGACGTCAAATTTGACGACTAACAGGCCTCTTCTGTAAAATCGAATCGTTACCATAACGAAATCGTTATTATGAAAATCGTTATTTCTACTTAACGATAATCGTTATCTTCGTATCCGTATTATGTAACACATTTTGAAAAATAATAATCTTGGGATCAAGTTTAACTTTATTTCCTAAAATCGAATTATAATTTTAAATGAAATATCTAAAATAATTCAATATAACTCACAAAACTTCTAGGTTTGATTAGTTCTGGTTGGAGTCTGCTGTCAACCTGTCAGCTGTCGGACCATTCTTTTTCTTTTTGTAGGTTATGCTAGAACAACAACTACCATCTGTAGATAAATTGGGAAGCTTGTGCTAGGCGCTACGAATAAAAACTTATTAAATTATTTTAATATTACCTTGCAGAAAACTGTAATATAACTGGTTTTTGAGATCACTATTAGCTAATAGCAATTCATTTTCGGCATATTATACGAATAGAAAATAGAACGGGTAATTTTGTTAAAATAAGACACATTGTGAAAAAGGCAGATAATATGAAAATTGACGACATTAGAGGTCGGTAGCAAAGCATCGAGCTAGTACCTATATTATGGGTTGAGTCCGTTAGAGCGAGACATGTCAAGTAGCGAGGTCAAAAATGCATCTATCGGCCGTGTGTCGTACAAAGTTATGTATGTATATAGTGAAAATGATTAGGCAGAAGACTCACGCCATCAACCTCAAAAAAACCTTATAAAATGGATTATAACTTATAGAAATTGTTAGGTGTTATTTGTTGTTAAAAGAAGAAGAAAAAAGTACTAGTAATCAGTAATGTATATATTAATGATATTTAAAATTATTTCTAAGTTAATCGTTAAACTTTTATGGAATATAAAATTATTTGAAATAATTGTAGTTTATTTTCGTACCATACGTTAACATCACTGATAATGATTATGTTGTGTCAAATAATTTTATATTCCGTAAAAGGAATAAGGATTAGCTTAGAAATAATTGTTAATTAATTAAAATATACGTTTCTTTACTACTAGTATATTTTTTCTCTTCTTTTAAAAATAAATAACAACTAATAATTACTACAAGTTATATTTATTTTTATTGGGTTTCTTCAGGATGATGATGTGAGTCTTCTGCCTAATCATTTTCACCATAGCTACTGAACAAAAATTATTTTTCTTCAAGCGTATCACAATATTCATATTATGCTACTGTACACATACTACAGAAGATATTCATTATGTTACTAGTACAATAATGTTGTTCATTATTGTATTAGTAAAAAAATGTTCACCACTGGCGGCAGCAGTGGTCACAGCAACAAAGACCATATTGAAAATTGTTATTTGACAATAGCAACACAAAAAATCCACTTTGTACTCCTACTCCTACAACATGTCCCTTGCTACCTTTATTAACCATCTTAATATGTAGTTAGTTATTTGTTATTTTTTACCTAGTTTCAAATTACAGCAATGTTTTTATATTTTTAATTGTTTATTTCTTGTCCTGTAATAATTGGTCATGCGACTGTTGGACAATAAAGATTTATTATTATTATTATTACCATAATATACTATTTTTCTTTTATCAAAAACAGTGTTACAGTGAATAATATTGTACATGTGTTTTTGGAGATTCTTTAAATTGTGAAGTTGGTAAACTAGTCTAAGTGTCACATAGATCTCTTATATTTTAGTTGTCATTTCTTGACATTACTCATGAAAAATTACTGCAATTAGATTTTTTATAGTAAGATATTGACATCAAACAATAAAACATTCTTTTAAATTAAAATTTAAAGTTTTCTAATACGTAGAAAGAAAGTAATTAAAATTCATATTCTAACCTCAAAACAAATTCTGTTAGCCCAGGCCGTAAAGACGTAGCTACTATATGCGTGGCTAAGCTAGTAGCGTAGTAGAGAGTTGTTACCAGTTCAATATACAAAAAATTGAATCAATAATTTTGAAAAGGAATTATTGTTGTACAAATTGCCTTTTTGGCGAGTCTGTATTCCTCGAGCGTCAGTCCATCTCATTCTTTTTGAAATTGGGCCAAGTCTAATGCATTCAAGTACCGCTAGACAAGGTCACATCCAGCGTTCGTTTGAAAAATTATTATACTTCAAGAAAATTGAGGCTATAAGGAATACACCCTACACATCTACAAAGATTTCTACCAAGAAATGAACGAGTAACTCACCATATTCTCGGACGAAACACCTGATAAACTATTTTTTTTTTTCATTATTAGTTGCAACATTTCTTAGCAATTTGTTCTCAAAACATTTTCCAGTGCAATATTTTTTTTTCTCGGGTATTTCTTAAAAATTCACATTTTTCATCACAGACAGACAGACAGAGACAGACAGCCAGACAGACAGAGACAGACAGACACACAGACAGAGACACACAGACAGACAGAGACAGACAGACACAGACAGTCAGACAGAGATAGACAGACAGAGACAGACAGACACACAGACAGAGACACACAGACAGACAGAGACACACAGATAGACAGAGACAGACAGACAGAGACAGACAGACAGAGCTAGACAGACAAACAGATAGACATCTGCAACTGTCAAACTTTTAAATACAAATTTTTAGATTATTTCGCTCAGTTATCGTAGCGTGTGATAAAATCATAGCTGTGTTCCTTCGGGCTGTGATTGTGATTTTTGTGAATCCTGATTAGTTTAACCGTGATCCTTTTGAATCAAGATTTAAAAATTATATCAAGAAAACAACTAGAATAATATAAACACCATCTAGCGTCAAATGTCATATACAGACCAATGCAGACTAATTTATTTTATTTTATAAATAATCTATTGTCAAGTGTTATAGTCAACACATTATAAATTTATCATATAGAAATAAAAAAAGTTCTTAGTAACATATGAAGTATGTTTATTTAAAAACAAATGTTTAATGTAACATATTTTCTTTGTTTACAAAAGTATGGTGAGTCATTACATGCTTTTTTAGGAAAATCACATTTCCTTTGATGCAACTTTGATAAATTCTACGCTCAAAAACTATTGTCTTCAGCTATTTTTAAATTTGCTCTGAAATAAATCCGTATGATCATTTAAAAAGGATGATTCAGAAGGGAAAGGGGAAGGTTGTCTAGTGATCACAAAATGACAAAGTGGGGATAAACGAATAAGAAACGACAAAACATACTTCTTCTTAATCATGATCACTCTGATGATTTAGATTGCGAATCACAGCCCGAAGGAACACGGCTCATATCACACAGTTGCGGACGCATCTGATTGGCTAACGAGCTTTCATATCACATAGCATTGCTAGTGATGTGCAATGACCAACTTTCAGTAATAGTTTAGCGTGTGAATTTATGTACTTTTCGTAGTGGTCGTCGGAAAAATATTTTTCATTTTAGTTGTCATTACCTGTCATTACTCATGAAAAATTACTGAAATTAAATTTTTTATAGTAAAATATGTATATCAAACAATAAAGCGCTCTTTTAAATTAAAATTCCAGGAATTTATTTGTAGGTTCATAACATAATAAATATAAATTATAACTCTAACCTAATATTTCTTTCAATAATAATTTCAAAATAAGAGTAAATTAATGCGAAATAGGAAAAATAGTATGAAAAACACGTATTACAATGTCCATTTGTAATACTCGTACTTTGCGTAACTCGCATACAGCTCGATTACGCAAACTGTACTCGTATTCAAATAAGGATCATTTTAATACATGTCTTTCAATATACTAAACGCAGCGGTTGGGTCTTTTCAAAAATGACATTATTTGTTAATATCGTATGATTAATTTGTAGTCTTATTAAATTAATTTTTCTTTTCTTGCATCACCTGAATTCCAAAGTTTTAAATCAATCCTACCTTAATTCCCCTTAATTTATTGTTATTTATATTATTCCATTGATCTCGCTGTTTTTCCAAAATTTTCTGAATTTCTTTGAAGTCTTCTTTGGGTGTTGGTCGAGTTGTCTATGTTTGTTGCCTGTAGGACTGTTTATTAAATTTTAACTCTCGATACATAGCACATAGGTTGAATTTTTTACTCCGGTTATTATAATATAACATACTGATTTTCAAAGCTCTAAACTAATTCTTAATTAGATACATGACAAATTGTAGCTTTGGTCGTATTGGACACGACGTGAAACTAGTTTCCCCTAGCAAATTATTCATGAAGTACGGGCCGAAGGTAGCTGCTGCAGCTAACAGCTGTCATTTAGTAAAAATAACTGACTTAGAAAGTGTATTTGTTTATTGCTGCTGTCTTAATTTGTAGTTGTAGAAAAAAGTATAGTATGTTGCTCGTTTTTGTTATTTTTTAAACTAGACACTCGTTCTTCGGAGACGGTCAACTGGGCGAGGGCTACTGACCGATGGACAACTGGGCGTTAGCTAAGTGGGCGCTGGACATCAGGACGATAAAATAATAGATGTGTAGAATTGTGCGTTAAGTTAGATTATGTTAAAGTTTGTTTAGAAAAATCAAAGTGTCATTTGTAATTGTCTCCTGTTGCTTAAATCCACCAAATTGTATGCCTGCTAAACGTGCAAAATAGTTTCTGTCGCCTAAATGACTATCGCCCACTGGCCCACTTAACCATCATTTGACTATCGCCCAATTGACCATGGCCCTATGTGACTCACCCAGTTGTCGCGTTGCGTACCGCAAGTTTTTTAAACACTCGCTCTCCAACGACATTTAAATCTATGCTTACTTAATAAAGCAATAAATTGAAACAGAAGAATAAATTACTTGTAATTTCACCAAATCATTTTAGCATCAGTTAGCTATCAGCCGAATGACAAATTGTAACAGTCGATTTTGAATGTGCTACTTATTGATAGATGGATCTACTGATCATTTTTGTATTTTATCCTTGATCAATTTACCGTAAATATTGAAAATATATTATTGTTTTAATTATTTTGGACAAATATTACATCTGTTATTGACATTATCCACACATTGTCAGTCAATTCATTTTAACAAAATAATAAAAGAGGCAAAAAGAGATGAGGAAAAAAAAGACGGAAAGATATAATAACTAACCGAACGATAAAAAGAAGATTTTTTTTAAATATTATGGAGGGGGATTTTAACATTATAGAAAGTAGTGGACGAAAAGAAAATTTATTTAGAATCGAAGAAGAGTTGAAGAGAAATTTTTTTTAACAAAATTAATTATAATATATGTGTATATTATTAAATACAAAATATTTTTTTTAAATATAATCATTTAATTTAAATATAAAATATATTGTTAAAATAACAGCGTTTCATATAGCTGTATTTTCAGCTACATTTCTGTTAATTTGTAGAACTTCTATATTTTCTATTTATATTTTGATTAATGATCATTATTTTGTCGCATTGTCAATATCAATCGCATTCTGAAGTCAATATCTTCATAAATTAATACAGGGAGTTTATTTTAATATGCAACATATGGTAAATCACTTCCATGGTTACACGCTACTGTAATGACAGCAATGTAATACATTTGGATTACAAAAATTCATAATTTGAAAGTAATAAATGTTCAAAAATACCCCCATTCACACAGAGGCAATATCCTAGTCAATCGTAGAAAGCATTGACCGAATTTGTGATGTGTTCTGGAGGTATCTCCTGTGCTGGAATACTATTTATAATGTTGCATTTTAAAATGAACATGAATTACATTGCTGTCATTTTTGACAATAATGTGTAACCATGGAAATAATGGACTATACGTTCCATTATAAAATAAATTCCCTGTATAGGATTATTTCTCCATATCTCAACATCGTAGTCGTTTAGGACGAATTTCTTCATCAAAATCAAAAGTAGAATTACAAGAAGTTATATACACAGACAAAGAAAAAGACGGATTTCATGAAGAAGATCATGATGAATTCATTTTATTACAGTTGTTTTAATCTCGGATACAAAATCAGGAAACGACAAATAAAACGTCAGAAACTAAATTATTATAATTTTTATCTTCCGTCACCTTTAGGTAAGGAAGGTATTGTCTTTGGTCAAAAAATTCAATGATGAGTTTTAGCGAATAAGCACGTTTTGTGAGTGAGTGTGTGTGTGTGTGTGTGTGTGTGTGCGTGCGTGCGTGCGTGCGTGCGTGTGCGTGCGTGCGTGCGTGCGTGCGTGCGTGCGTGCGTGTGTGTGTGTGCGTGCGTGCGTGCGTGCGTGCGTGCGTGCGTGCGTGTATGACGATAGTTTTGGATGTCATAACTTCAATACCACGATTCCAAAAATTATAATTTATTATAATAATAAACAAAAGTAGAGGTGAATAGATTTTGGTTATAGTTAGTCAACCGGAAGTACTATATCATTTGAAGATTTTAATAGTTTTTCTTGAAAAAATGCTGTTAAAACATTTTTTAACACTTAATATTACTATAAATATTAAAGAATATAGTATTATCTACACGATTTAATTGCATTTTATACTTCATATTCAATGGACATAGAGTTAAAGAATTATAAAGGAATTAAATTTCATAAATCAGCCAGCTATGCTATAACCATGGAAACACCTATTATATTAAATTCTAATTGACAGATGTCAGTATCAATGAAAAGAAAATGAATGTGGCAGAAAGATGATAATGTTGAGATGGATGTTGGGGAAGACACGGAAATATAGGATACGGAATGAGAGGATAAGGGAAATGGCTTGAGTGATAGAAGTTTATATAAAGATACAAGACAGATGATTATATTGGATTGAATATGTCATGAGGAGCGATGAAGAATATATTGGAAGAAGAATGAACAGCTTAGTAGTAGAAGGTAGAAGAAACAGAGGAAGACCAAAGATAAGATGGAAATGCTGTATTGCGAATGACATAAGAAAAAAGGAACTGAATGAAGACAACAAGCAAAATAGAAATGAGTGGATGAAAAAATTCAAGAATAGCGACCACTTAACGAGTCGGAGAAGCCAAAGAAGAAGAAGTTGTCAGTGTCAAGTGCAATTTACATAGTTTGTTTATGAAATAATTTTACTGGAAATATATAATCTTTTGCAAGAAAATTTATGCATGGAATTTGTACATAAATACACTGAAGTGACGGCAGGTAACGTGCTGGCCACATCAGATTTTTTTCTGTTTGTCATTTAACCCCAGATATTTCGTTGATTATTTTAACAAATGATTAATGACCGGTTTCATTAACATGAAAAAATTCTTCAAATAGCTTATTCGTCGAATAAGAGGAAAATATTGCACCGAAACCATAACACATATTTTTCACTTATTCGACGAATAAATTATTCAAAGATTTATTTGACGTTGGTGAAACCAGGAATTACTGGGTTGATAGACATGACTGTAGTTGGTGAAAATGAAATATGCAGTTTGTTAAATTTAACAAGGGAATAAATTGTTTAACTGGCGTTTGTGAAAACTACCCTAAAGTGACATTCATAGAACAATTTACAAATTTGTATCTCTTTCTACAAAATATTCTAAAATAGACCTTTTCAAAATAATCAATTCAGTTACAGAAGATGCAAGGTAATTCCAAACATTCATACAAATTGTAAATAAATTTGGAAATATGTTTGGTTCGTAGTGAAGAATTCAGGATATGATTATTCCAAACCGTCACTATGGGCGCCGTTTGGGGGGGGGGATCACTTGCCTCTCCCTGGAAATTAAGTTCACATTTTTTTATATGAATTTTACTTTCTTCTATATTTATTCGTATGCAAAATGCAAGTGCACGAAATAAACAGTTCAGGTTTCAACATAATACAAGTATGTATTTCTTTTGAAAAAAATTCTATTTCATGTTTAGCCCCCCCCCCCCTCCTTGGATTTTGGGTTAACGGCGCTCATGGCTGTCACTACCCATTTGTTGTACGTTGTCCATTAATACATATTCATAACCTGCTTTTCAATATCCCAGTATTGTAATCCACTGTCGATGTGTGATGTCTCATTGAATTTAACGCAATGAAATATGGATTGTGTTGGGGTATAATGACGCATATAGTCCCCAGCTGTTACCAAGATTGACGTATCATAATTAACGTAATTTGCAGTCCCAGTCGGTGAAATCTATGCACCGACACTAACATATGTTTTAACCGCCTTTTACACAAATGATAGAAATTTTATAGATCTATAAAGTTAGTTGTTCGTGACTTGCAGGAATGATTGAATAATTTATAACTTTTTATAAATAGAGCTTGAGTGCTCTAACCATTAAGGAGGTTTTAAAAGAATATTTCATTTCCTTTATAAAGAATTAACAAGTACATTAGATGCATGATATATACAAAAATTAAAGTTTGGATTTTTTTAAAATAATTCAGTGGTTCAATACAAGAACAACCATTGGGATTGTGTAATTGGAAAAAGAAACGCTATATTTTTATATACAAGAACAATCAAAGTTTGTAGCAGACCTGCTCACATTTTCTCGAAACTAAAAAAACGCACCTTAGGTTAAGAAAAACCACACGAATTTATTTTTCTTTTAAAAAAAACTTATAACAAACCCAATGAACACAAAATAAACACAATTTATTAAATACGAGCTAATGACTGGATGGAATTATATGTTAACTTAACGCACAAATTAACATTTTTATACATCGCAGTTTTCAATATCAAATATTTAAGGCAGGATGTTAATAGTTATTTTAGTATTAAGGATGAAGATCACCCTTAACCGGTAGGAAGCATTTACTGACCATAATGCTTATTAGGTTTTTTCACAATCGACGCACAAAATTAAAAAAAAATAGATATGAAATTTATTTTGACATATTAAAAATATTTAGTTTTTTAAAGTAAACTTTAATCGTTTATTTTACTTACCGCCTCCGTCATCAGTAATTTGTAAATAAAATCTACTGCCTTGGACACCATATCGGTAAACATTAAAAAAAAATCTGATGTGGCCAACGCAATACCTCTCGTTTAATTTAATTTTTACTCATGTAAATATATAAAATTAAATTTAAACACCGGGTTCGATCCCGACCGACGCCAAATACTTCGAATTTTAAATGGCACAAGAATGACCCCTGTGGTGCACTCTCCACGCCAGCAATAAGTGCTCGTAAGGTGACACCTGGTAAACACCCGCACGGTACAAATATGTCATCTTCGTTACCGAAATCTGTATACAAAGTAGATTGACAGACTCAGCAATGGGTAATATACCGTGATGATATATTTATTTTACTTAATTATGTACTTACCTATCTATATTCATTGCTGGCGTGGAGAGTGCACCACAGGGGTCAATTTTGTGCCATTTAAAATTCTAAAATATTTGGCGTTGATCGGAATCGAACCCGGTTCCCCAGATTCGCGTGAAGTGACGCCTGGTAAACGCCCGCACGGTACAAATATATCATCATTATTACCGACATCTGTGTACACAGCAGATTGGCTCCCCAGCAATAGGTAATATGCCGTGATGATATATTATATATTTTTATTATCTTATCTAAATTCCTACATATTTACTTATGCTCGAAACTGTATTATGTTCCTTTCCATATAATTATTGTTCCATTTACTATTTTCTTTTTAAAACGTATTATTATTTGAAATGATTAGTTTGTTGACAGTGACATATATCTGTCAGTTACATACATTTGAGATTTGAACTGTGCAATCATGGAGTTGTGTTTAAAGCGTAGGCTCCGGGATTAAAATTATAGATAATTTTATAAATTTATCCATAAAATATATAAAAGTATTAACGCAAACCTGTAGAAAATTTAAAAATCTTTAATTTTTATAATAAATCTAGAAAAAATAACATTTAAAGATATTTTTCGAAGAAAAACTATTTTGAGCTTCCAGTAAAGTGCCATTTCCAGTTATTTGATTTACATCAAAATCCAACAGCATCTTTCCATATATGAGCAAGGTAGAAATACAAGGTTTCAAAATTTTCTGATCGATGGTATTTGAATTAGAGCGTAAAGATCGATCCACACACACACACACACACACACACACACACACACCACACACACACACACACACACACACACACACACCACACACACATTCACACGGACATATCATGAAAATGTTAAAATTGGATTCTAGGAATCTTAAAACGGGTAGCGGGAGGTAAAAAACCGTGCAAAAAAGTATAACAAAAATTAATGTAACAATTTAACAATTTAAAAAAATTGTAAACTTTGTTTATAATAAATTTTTATATTTATGTTAGCATTAACATACAATTGCATACTTTTAATAATATTAAATTCAATACAATTGGTAAACTTTACATTATCCAATAATCCAATAAAACAGAAAAAACTCAGAAAGCTCAAAACCCTGATTTATTGTTTAGTCCTGCTGTAAAGAAATCTATAGGAATCGGCCAGTAAAATCTTGCAGAGCTTTAGTGCTATAGTAGACGTTTAAATCACAGAATTAGTGGTATTTCCGTATTTGTAATCTACATTAATAGAGCAGAAAATTAAGTCTCACAAACAGAAAATTTCATAAATAGAAAAGTACTCTCGGTATTATTAACGCTGAAAGTTTTTTGTTGTTTTAAAATAAATCATTCTTAAATTACGAAATGTTGACTTTGGATGATCTTCCTTCTTACATTGCGACATATTTTTCTGATAACATTGGAAGTCCATGGGATGATGTCTGGTGAGTGACCTATGTACGATACAGATACATATGTCGCCATTTCCGAAACCTGTAAATATATCTACCCAAATTTGCACGCAGTGATGATATAGATATAGACAGTACAGACCTTTTAAACCGTACCCACGTTAAATCGAACATCCAGTAGAAGTAAGGTAATCCGCTAACGCCTCGGCCGCAATAGCCGAGTTCAACACAAAAAGAGCACTTTCTACTCCTAGTAACATAATATACTATTATTCATTCCAGACGAGTTTAGTGTTAGTGATATAAGGAACGAGCCTAGACTTTTTAGGATTCGAAAATACCGCGGTACTGAATCATCGTTAATCGGGCGTTTTTCTGTATATTGTACGATTGTACCGTTCATTTATATGGGTGAAGTGTAAAAATCAGAGAATTATTATTAATTGAAATAAAAGTTTATTAAATGATAAATTATTAAGATGAAGATAATGGGGTCTCGTGGCCGTGTGTATGAGTGTCTGGTTGCGAATCTGGGGACCCAGGTTCGATCCCGACCGACGCCAAAAATTACATCGAATTTTAATGGCACAAAATTGATCCCTGTGGTGCACTCTCCACACCAGCTATGGGTGCCCGTGAGGTGACGCCTGGTAAGCGCCCACACGATACAAATATTCCATCATTACCGATATCTGTACAAAGCAGATTGGCACACCCAGCAATGGGTAATATGCCGTGATGAAATATTTATATATTTATTTTATTTAAGATAATAAAAATCAGTAACATTATGATTAAACGAATATAAGCACTAATTTAAAACTAAAAATATTTTAAATACTTAACACGAAGATTATAAATTTAAACAATATTTATTTCACCGTTTACTTAAATCAGGGCGTCGAACCCAAACCGAACCAGAACCGAAACTCAGATATATTTTCAATTGAACCCGAATCGGAACCGAACCGAGTATTAAAATCCGGTTCAGGTTCATTTCGGTTGGAAACGAAAGCGTAATTGTAATAAAGCCGATCGTCTACAGCCTTCACTTATACTATTTATTCAACTTTGAGCATAAAAGGGTGTATGAGTGGAGGAGATACAACAGAGTTTTGCATTCTAGCACATCAACCCCCAATGAAAATATACAAAAATTGCAAGATATTATTCTTAATATTCGCTGAATCACTTTGATGGAAGTAGTTGCTCATTCATACGGCTTATGCGAAAAGAATTGTGAGTAAACAACTCCTGGATTTTGCACCATGAAAACGCACCGGCTCACAGTTCAACAACACCGTCATCACCACATATGCCTCCTGCGACTTTATCCTCATCCCCTTCCCGAAGATGAAGAGTTTTCCGATCATAGAGAAGATAAAGGCCAAATCGCTGAACGAGTTAAAGGCCATTTCACAAGCGTATCTAATAGGAGGAATACTTTCAAGGGGACAACATTCATGTAGATATAGATGAATAAATTATTACTTTTTGAAATAAATGAATATTCTCGTTATTTTTTTTATAAAACCTGGTATATACCGTAGAAGGCTCTTAGGTACCTATATACTAAGGATCACATCAAGGGACTCAAAGTTTGGCATATTTTTAGACTTAATTGAAAACATCACTTAATTTAGTAATTGCTCTCTTACAATGTCATACGTTGGCATCCATTTATGTTTAATTACTTGGAAGATAAACTTATGTACTTCATTTATCACCCATGGTAACATAATCTTAATTAATCACATTCCAGACAGATGATTTTGTTGGACTTAATCACTTAAACGTTACACCCTTAATGCAAATACGTATTCTATGGAGGGAGAGAATACAACCCTCAATCAATAATACAGTCGCCGAAAATCCGGCTGTCTTTGCACTTCATTTCGTGCAGAACAGAGAAAAATGACTCCGTTGATATACCAACACCTTGTAATATCACAAAAACGGATAAAGATTTCAACGTAGTATTGTTTTTTCCAGAGAAATTGATAGACAGAATAAGGAAAAATAAAGATAAGTGAATTATGAATGATTGTTCCATGGTTCTTACAAGATTAAAAACATTTTCATCTGAGATTTGTTCTAAAAGCATTTTCTGAAGATTGCTCACTGCTCCTCTAGGGTGCAAAAAGCCAGCTTGAAATATGTATCTGTCTTTTCGATTGTGCTTGTTCCACCTATTGGACATTATCAACACCATAGAGGTAGGAATAGAAAGAGGTAGCATGAGGTTATATTAATGGCCAGGGGAATGAAGCCTAGTGGGGACGGACGAACACCTCTGCTGGTACAATCTAGAGGGCACGACATTTTTTAAACGAAATTACATTGTTCGCTCAAATAAAATTTTATAAAACTTAAATACTGAAAGAAATGTGTTGTACTTATATTATGTATTGAAATAAGATATTCAATTATTTTTATATACATTTTACTTATTGAATTTAGCTAATTATATTACGAATATATTATTCTAAATTCTATGAAAAACGAACAATTTAGATAAATAAATTTATCCACAACTGTCAAATAATATACCCATAAATCAACCGATTGTTATCAATTAATGACCTTGGTTACTGTTGCTAATTGAATAATATTGACAGTTCGATGGAATAATATTATTCAATCGTTATGTCAAATTCAAATCTTACCTATCAAAAGAATACAAACAAAATTACTATTAATTAATTTTTTCACATAAAAAGCCAAAGTTACACTAGTTTCGTCATTTTTCATACTTTTATTTTCTTTTTAAACTTTTTCTGCTAAATATTAAATCACTTTATAATTTCGTTACAACAAATACCTAGCCAGCCATCTAGCGATGGTTGCTGCAACAACGATAACCACATTTGTCATCTGTCTTTGTAAACAAATATATTTTTTCTATTCCTGCTCTGAAAATACAATTTTCTGGTGTGTTTTTCATGTTGAAAGTAACTCTTTGCAGCACGCTTCGGTATCCTAGCAACGAATTTTACTTACAAATGTTATATAGAATGTTTGTTGTCATAGATACGAATCACAAATACAAAAATTGAAAATAAATGTCAAATTATTTTTAAAAAATAATTCTTTATTTCCTTGTTTTGTATCTTGCAGGAGTAGAAAAAATAGTGTGTATAACACGTGCTGAAAGTCCTTTGTCGAACACAAACGATTGCAACCTTCGCTTCGCTCAGGCTGCAACTTTCGTTTTGGTTCGACAAAGATAGACTTTCAGCACTTGATATACAAATAACTATTTTTTGTATTTGTTAGTGTAAAAATTCTACTTACCCAATATTTCGATACAAATATGTCTTCTGAAGACGAAATGGGTTGTACACCTCCTGATATTAAAAAGTTGGCGGCAAGTGCAACAGAAAATTTATTACCCGGCAAATCAAAAGGTAAATACGATGCCGTATATAGGAACTTTTTGGACTGGCAATTGACATACAATGGGTGCTTTCCAATTATACGACACAGAATGACACTGTGTGGCACATCGAATGACACTGTGTGGCACATCAAATGGAACACATTTTAATTCGTTAAAAGTACACCAGATTGCATCTGTATCAATATTTTTTCTCTTTTTCACAACAGCCTTCTGTTCATGGCCTAACAACCGAGATCGGGATTAAGAATAAAATAATTTTAGTTGTAAAACTTAGCCAGTGTCATTTATTTATTTGTAAAAAAATATTTTAGAACATATTTTTAGAGATAGATTACGATAAAAGTAATTATTATCAGTATGATTTAAATTACCTATGTTACTTACCAGACATTTTCAGAAAATACGTATGTAGATTTCGATTTGGTACTTTACTCAAATAAATTTATAGGTTAACAAAATAAATCACACCATAACACGCTGCAACTCAACATTTTCTTGTGTCAGGCAGTGTTCGTTTGTGTAGTTAATGGAACACTCTGTGTCGTACACTGTGTTACACAGTGTCTCTCTGTGTCTATTTGGAAAGCACCCATCACAACTTCATTTTCCGAAAGAGTTGTACTCGTTTTACGGAATTAGCGAAGAAGTATAAGTCATCTTCATTATGAACTTATTATTCAATTCTTAAAAGCACACTGAATATTTATCATAATATTCATATTGAGAACTATGTGAAGTTACTGGCGTTTTTAAAACGCCAGTCTGGGGGCCATCGACCGAAGAAAGCCAAAACTTTTAAACCAGAGGAAGTAAATAAGTTTATAAAAGAAGCGCCAGATCAAATCTATCTTCTGACCAAGGTCGCGTTTTAAATTATTTCTATATAAAGATTGTTATTCAAAAAACATTAATTTAATTTTCATTAGGTCGAAACGAATCTGAATCCGGAACAAAACCGCAATTTGTATTAATGTTTGAACCAGAACCGCCATCCGAACCCATCTCTCAAAAAACAAATTAACCTGATCCTGAACCGAACTCAGTTTTTGGCGGGTTCGATGCCCTGGTTTTGAGCCTAATATAACTCTTGAACTGTTTGAAATATTTTTAAATTAACACTAAAATCGTGTTGTACGCGGTTAAAATATAAATTAACTCGCGGCTGCGAAGCCCGTAGAATATCAGCTAGTATAATAAACGCGTTCTTTCGATATATCCACAACCTCTTCTATCACTTCAACATCCAGTGTATTATTTGGTGATTATTTTCGATTTTATCTCTGGTATCCGCAATTATTGGTCGTCCCCAACGCTTACCATCAAGTAGCTGTACTGCAATAAAATCGTTCGTCCACGTCGGAGTTTAAAAATACCTGAGGTAATCTTTTTCTGAAATATACCAATTTTCTTTTATGTAGAATAGTCTATTATTAGATTGTTGCTCTAGTTTTTGTTCTATTTTTTCTCAAACTATATATTTTCTTTCATCGTACATTCCTTTTTAATTTCATAGTTTCTATCGTGAAAAATCCATTTTCGAAAAATTCTACGCGCATATATATAGGCAGGTAACAACTTCTCCCGTAAGTGTTGGCTTCCGGCTTTCTGTATCAGTGTTCCTGGCAGGACTCCAAGAGATTTGAACCTCCGTCATCGTTCAGATGATGAATAATCCAGATTTCTGAATTGGATCACCCGGTGATCTACTTTATGACCTAATTAGGGGTAATTCTCTTGGCTGTGGTGTAGATTAGGTGTTAACAATTACTTCATACAGCATTTATTCTTACCAACCCGACGTTTCGGTATACCTACATTTTTACTTTTATCAGAGTAAGATCTTACGGTCTCATAGTCATAAATTTATGTACAGGATGAAACAAATAAGAGTTCCTTATATGAAAAACTTTCTTATTATGCACGCTACTGAAAATTGATGTAGGTATTTATGGGCCAACTTTTTGAGAAAACATTAATAAACACCACAAGAATTTTCTATCGTCGTTGTTTAAAAATAATTTTGAGAATTTAATTAATAGATATAGAATCAAAATAAACAAGTGATGATCTGTAATTAATTTTTTCATTCAAATCTTAATGAGCCAAGCTCATTACCTTTTACTATATTTTACAACTAAAAGTTACTTACTAAAATAGGTTAGTGTAATACTAGTGATACTAGTTCTCATAATTTCACTAGCTTATTTTAACAAGTAGTAAAGTATATTTGGCAACCTGTACTATTAATCAAAACGTTGAATGAGAGAAATAGATATATAGAGAAATAAACATGTTAGCATGAAATGAAAGATCTGTTAATACAGGTTAGAGTGCTACTATACACTAAACTAGAGTAGACATAACCTGTAAAATAATCACAAATTTGACAGTGAAATTGTGAAGTGTTGTAATTATTGAATATGAAAAATATGGTCATTTAAAAAAATGACGAATAAACGGGAATGTGGGGAAAATTGGACACAAGACGAAAAAATATTTTTACTAAAATTAATTGAAGAAAAAATTAAGAAATAATAGTGAGCAAAAGTCAAGATGGTAAGATTTTAAAAGAAGCTAAATTGATTTGCTTGTCATTAGCCATAAAAATGGTCAGTGGTGGATTTCATATTAGACAAGGTAGGCTAAAACCTAAGGCGGCAAAATTTTAACGGCGGCAAATTTCCGGAGAATAATTTTCAACAAATAAAAATAATTTTAAATGAATCAAAATTGTGTACATTCGCAAATACAAAAAGATGAATTTAGTAATTTAATGAATTTAAATAATATTGCTCCCTTTAGGATTTTTATTTAAAGTTTGTGAATTGTAACAAAGCAATACTTGATTACAATAATGAGAATGTGATTCTAACAAAGAAAATGGCCAATCACACAAAAAAATTATTATAATAATAGTTCTTGTATGTATTTATTCTAATTACACCAGAAATTTTTGATTGCAATAATAAATATCAGTAATTACACAAAAATAAATTGATTATAATCGTTGGATTTAGGCGGAAAACTAATATTAGACTACAGACGGCAAAATCGTTAATCCGCCACTGAAAATGGCAAGTAGAAGAAGAGGGTTTTACTCAAAAGTTGAGCGAATTAAGTAGCAACAACTTCGTAGAGTAATACAAACTTGTAGTTCTGCATATATACTACTACCGTTTCTATATATTGGTTTAATATCATTTCTGATTAATTTTTTTTTTCTTTTGAAAATCTATATATTTTCATACTCCATCTATCTTTACATATTTTTAAATAATATTTAATTATCATGACAGGCTTCTGATTGACAGGTAATAGTACTTAAAATTGTCTTTTTTTGCTACTAATTATCATTAGTAGTGCTACTAATATTTAGTAACAGGTTTTCAGCTTGACTCAATAAATTAATATTTTTCACCCGGAAAAAATAATAATTCATGTTTTATTCATGTTTAAAATAAAAGAATATGAATTTGTTATACATAATTTAGAAGCTTATAAAATAAAGAAAAAGATGAGACTATTTTCAACCTATGTTCCCATTTAAAAAATATTATGTTTATGTTATATCTCACGAATTAATAAGTTTTAAAAACATCTAATTTGATCACGTCATTCTACATAAAATAACCGTTTAAAAATTATCTAAACATTTTTCTTTATCTTCTATAATAAGCTAGATATGAGGTATTTTTCAAATAAGCGAAAATCAAGACGATAGAAAATTCCTGTGTCTGAAAAAGTTGGCCCATAAAGACCTACATCAATTTTAGTAATGTGGATAAAAAGAAAGTTTTTAATATAACGAACTCGAATTTGTTCCACCCTTGACTTGACTTGATTTGACACTCTGGCCGACCCGACTACCCTATAGTAGGTACTGAATCCTGGATACACCAGGCCTATCCAGCCAGAGGTTTTTTGGACACACACTAATAGCCGGCCCTGCTCAGGACACGAGGCGGACTAAAGAACAAACTACGGAGCTCATTTAAACACGTCCGTCTCCTATCATGGTTGGAACAAGACTCCCGACAGCGAAAAAGTCCCTAAAAGGACTGTAGATAAAATGTACCTATAATATTAAATTTAATGTTGTCTTTAATTAATATGTAGTTGAATTTAATGCCGATCATTTCAATCATCTTATGTTAAGGTGAAGTATTTCTTTATTTCATTACCTATAAATTTCAATTTACTGTCTGGAAATCAATCCTATCCTATGTTATTTGATAGGATCTTCATCTAAATTCTTTATTTCGGCTACGTCCTTAATAATTCCTTTATATATTTATTAATTATTACACATTCTCACTTCACATCACTATACTTCACTTCACCTCACTACAATTCGCTATCATATTATTAATATAATGAAATTACACAATAACTACGGAGCTCAATTAAACACGTCCGTCTTCTACCGTGTTTGGAACAAGATCGGAACTCGAATTTGTTCCATCTTTTACACAATCTAGTTTTTGAACTAGATCGTAATCTAGATCTGCTCCAGAATTTTATTTCGGTGGCAGAAAAAGATTTAGTTTATGATGAACTAAATGTTGTAATTTCGAATATTAATATCTAAATTTTGAATAGTGATCTAATTTAAGATCCAGACCATGAATTAGTAGATTAATGATTAGTGAACTAATTCCAATTAATTCTGGAATTTAATCATGATATAATTTATAATCCAGATTATGAATTAGATTAGTAGATTAAATTGCAGAGTTTGAAATTTGAATTAGTCTATGATCTGCAGTGGCGTAGCAAGAAGCGAATGGGCCTGTGTGCAAATAAAGAAAACTCACTGAGTCTACAACTTTCAGTAGGCCCTACATATTTTCGTTGCAGTCACGTTTCCGTCCTACGTCTTAGAAAGAAATAGTTCTAATGTATCTCATGGGTCCTCTTGGCTCTTGGACTCGTCGCCTACTTTTCCAGTGCATCCCGAATATCTACCCCACTGATGATATGAATTATGAATTGAATGAATTAGACTAAATTCCTGAAATTAATTTGGAGACTAGGTTCAAATATATGTAGTTCGTATTATATATCATAAACTCGAACATTTAGGTCAAATTTTGTTAAATAAATATATAAATATATTATTATTATGGCTTATTACCCATATCTGGGTGTGCCATTATACTTTTATTCGTAAACTTTGGCAATGATTGAGAGTGTTTACCAGATATCACGTCACGGGTTGACAATGCTATCGTAGAGAGAGCACCACATTTTTATTAAACATAGTATTTCAAATAAACTGAAATACGTAAGTATAATTTCAATATGGGAACGATTAAAATAATGTAGCGTGCGTGCACCCGACGCGAGCACGCATATTTCATAAATATTGCACACAATTGTTAGTTTATTCATTTGTTTATTTTTTATTACACTATCTCTTTACAATCCTTCAATATAGTCTACCTGCTTCTCAGTGACCGAGTCCCAACGTCTGGGAAGCTTTACTATTCTATCCAAGATACCATCTTTGTTCATCTCTCGAATGGCTTGGGTAACGGCAGCATGAAGCTCTCTTCCAGAGACGGAAAGCGATGTCCACGCATAGCAATGTTGAAATTACTATTACAATAGGGTATTCTCGCATATTTTTTTTATTCTTTATTCTTAAAGAACAGGTATTTCTAAGAGTACCTGTGGAAACCCGAATTAAAAATTCCTTTTAATAAGCGAGATATTAATTTTTAAAATTTAATTTTGGTAGGTCACGTGATACGTGACGTACTAGTTGTACGTACCAGCGGTGTACAATCAGTGGTTCATGAGTTTTCGAGATGGTATTCAGTAAGTATTACAAAAGGTAGGAAATCAAATATATTTAATTGTAATCTTACATATTATTACTAAAAAAAAGTAAAGATAATTATAAGAAAACCATTTTAAGTAAATGATTACATTTATTTATCCCTACAGCTGTAGTACGAATACTCCCGAACGAACCGAAGTAGACCCGAGCATGTACGTACCTAAATGCGGCGTGTTATCATATTCGAGCATGTAGTAGGGATATCAACTGGTCTCCCATTGATAGTACAACTAGTACATCATCAAAATTTTAATGCTTTATATCTTTTGCAACAATCAATTTATAACATCTTTTTTTGCTTTTTCTCTCTCGTTTACCAATCAACTTTAGTATTTTAAATAACTTTTTAATGTTTGTAATCATGAGAGAATACCCTATTGTACTAAATCTAGTACAATAGCATGATAGTCATTACGCTATTACTATAATATCACTATACAGTAACATTCTTTTTTTTGTAAACATTATTCGAATGATCTATAATATATATTTTTCTACGATCTATTTTAACTACTTATTTCAGGCGGTCTTAGAAAAAAAAATTGACATATGCATATTACATTTTATTTAATTTTTGTTTTTATTCATGATATAGAATGTTCATTTATAATATATTTTTATTTTGTATCATTATATGTGTACCCAAAATTTGAGTTTTTTTTTTCTTACTTTCTATTACAATTTAGTGAAACATATTAGTACAATTTGGCAACCCTGAAATCCCAACGCTGACGCATAGACTGTTTCAGCTTTGGGACTGGTAGGGAGCATGAGGTAACACTACCCATCCGTATTCACGCAGTTTTTTATGTGGCGGCGAGCATGGAGAATGAGCGACCCAGCCTCGAGCAACTGAGATCGAGTTTTTGTGCAATTTTCTGCGCAGGTTTTGCATGAAGGTCCGATAATAAACTGCTGTGACACTTGCAATCGTAATCATTTGTTTGACTTTTGATTGAGCTCTCCGAATTTTTTTTGCCCGTGAGGAATTTAGACCTCTCCACTCGTTGGACTGTGATTTCAGCTCCGGTTCAAAATCTCTAACCCACGTTTCATCAATAGCGACTATTCGATACAAGAATGCTTGACCTTCAATGTCGAATCTTTGTTTCAGTAAAGTTGCAATGTCTGATCTTCAATAGTCACAATAGCCAAGACACTTGCAAGCTCCATTTCTAGCTGACGTTTGTGAAAAACAAATTACAGCTATAGTTGAAAACAAAACACACGCTCTTTCCCAAGCTTTCTACTACAACTGACGTAAATGTCATTGTTGTTGCATCATCTAATTCCCAGTGTTGCCAGCCTGTTTATTATTTATGAAATGACCCTCGTAGAACAGCCGGCGCGTTGAGTGAGCGCCTAACTTGAGCGATGGTGTAATCGTCGCGGACACCCTTGGAGTAAGCAAACAAGTCCCGACCTATTTAATTACATACGATCAGCTGATCTTTTGTATTTGATGTTAGTATCCTATAGAATAGTGAAGAACATTCTAGTAAAACGACGCCGGACTATATAAACCCCGTCAGGGAAGCCAGCCAGGCATTCTGATATACTCGTAGACACACATCGTGACATGAACAGTTGATGATATAAATAAATAGTCTACGAGTGGTGAACATAAATAAATATAATTATATAAATATAGTGAAATAAACATTGTTTGAATAAATAATCTTAGTGTTTACGAATTTAATAATATTCCTATTCTTAAATTAGGGTTTATAATAATTGTTAAACACAGTGTTAGTTATTTTTATCTTTATCTTAATTATTTATCGTTTAATAAATGTTTATTTTAATTAATATATTTCTTTGATTTTTACAAACAAATAAACGTTACAATAAGCTATTATTCGTTGAAAATAAAAATAATTTCTGTAGAATATAGCTCTAAGGCATACAAAATATTACAATATTCCCAAACAAAAAGAGAAATTATAATAAAACTATAACTGATATTCTGTGCTCCTAGCTAAGTATACGACTAACTAGTCATCCTACATCTTACTACATATGTTAAAATAATAATACATACATATGTCTATTTTTCAGTCGAGTGACTAGCTACTCGTCTACTTGCTTTTTCTGGAGCTTAGAATACCAGTTACTGTGTTTTTTTTATATAAAATACGTCTTAAAACACTAAATCAATAGTAACAATATGAGTAGTAATATGTATAAAACTTTGTTCTCTTTCTTTACATTCATAACTACTATTAATTAATAGATGGTAGAATATATATATACCGATGCCTATACAAAATATCGAAGCTTACTACAAAATCTTCTAAATCACATAATCCCATTACATTTAAAAGGTAATGCTCAAACATCTCCCTTATAATGTTTTCTGCTCACGTACCATATGTGTGTCCAATTATATGAAATTCTTTTCAGCGTCACTCAATCGCAAACATAAACAGAATTCATTGCCTCATGTAGGTACTCCGCAAAAATCAATCTACTTACCAGAGCAGAGGAAAAATATTTAGTTGAAGTGTTGAATTGTATTAGCAATTCAAATATTGTTTTCTTGTATAAATTTCACGGTTTGTTAGCAATATTCAGAGGCTGAATGTAGGTTAGTATCTTAAATTAACCTGTGCGATATTAATTATAACAGTACACGAGTTATTCTTAATTAATGGGTATGTGGAACGAAAACTGTTTTCTATTATCACGAAAATAAATAAACGATACACTTTGCTGATTAAGTTTCATTATTATACAACGCAAAATATAAACGGAAACAATACAATTTTAAAGGGAATATACTTTTTGATGTTGCTGTGGTCATACGTGTTTGCTCCTAGGTGATTCCTCATTCAGGTATTAATTGTACCTATCCTTGTTTTCAACAAACAAATTATAAAACCTACGAAAATGGCAAAAAAATTCTTTCAACTAGATTAAAATAAAGATTTTACAAAAACTGAATATGTTATTCAGGTATTTCGCCATACATCGCCTTTATTATACTTCATTTGACGTAAGAAAATAGTAGATGGCACTTTAGAGCCCACAGTTTTTATATGCAAACTTTGTTAATAATAACTATTTTTATCTTTAAAAATGTACAAGATCTAAATATTAAAAATTACAACAAAACATGGTTACATATCATTTAATTCTATAGATTTTATTTGATATTTGACAGCTGATAGATAATATTATTTTCGTTTTTGTGAACTAGGTTTGCATTCTAACCAATCAAAGGGCAGAATTTTTATCCCTATCTAAGCCAACGCTATTTTCTTACGTGAAATAAAGTACAGTAATGGTAACAACAGCTTTAATTCTATTAGGCACTGTATCCATAAGCCCTGCACATTCTTCTGTTAGAGTGTGTACATTTTAAGTTCAAGTCAGCAGCGTCATCAATCGTCCGGGGCACGACAAGGGGAAAGAAATTAACGTTGTGGTTTTTGATTGGCTTCAGTCCGAATCCATAGGCTCATCAGATTTATTTAAAACTGGAGGTTAGGTTATAAATCGTAGATCGTAGATTTAAAAGTATTATTATAGGAATTTTTGAATGTATTTAATAGTGATTCAATTAAAAATCCATATTTTAATTAAAGATAAAGATTTATGTGAGTAAAAAAAAAATATTAATAAAGAAAAACGTAAAAAATAGTAAACTATTTTATTAGGATCAAACGTGTCACTTATTTTGATGCGTAATAGAAAAATGGCGAATCAAAGTCATGTGTGCAATGAGTGTAAGGAAATTATAAGTTCTGAAGATGATTTCTTTGTTACCTGTGCCGGCGGTAAATGTCACAAAGAGTTCCATATTCACTGTGCTTCTGTTAAAAAAAGTGAGTACAACAGCCTCATAGCTAATCCAAGTTTAAAATGGTTTTGTACTAACTGTCTCAACCTAAGTGGTGCAAGTGCATTAAATGCAAATGAAGAATCTTTTCTCATCATACTTAATAAATATGAAGAAATTTTTAACAAACAGGAAAAAGTAATACAAAATTTAAATAGTGAAATCAAGTCCGTAAAACTAAATATAATTGATATAAACTCAAATCTGTCAATGATAAATACTACTCTATCGGTAAACGTTGACACTCTAGAAAATGATAAAACACAAGTTAAATCTAATTTACCGGCAAATGTTGTAAATAAAAATATAAATAATCTTGCGACAGATGTCGATACCCAGCCAACTCAACAACCAAATAAACATGTAGTGGCGCGCGAGAATTTCGCTTCAAAGCTACGAAAAAAGTCTGCATCAAAACCGGAGACCACGGCATCCGCTGAAGAAATCTCTTTAAAAAATAATTCAAGTGCTTCAGTTCCCAGTGCACCTAAAAATAATGAAAAACCTTTTACAATCGTAGAAAACCGAAGAAAAAAACATAGAAAACAAAACATTGTTTATGGTTCCGGCTCTAATCAATTAAAGAACTCTGAACTAGTTGCAGTTCCCAAATTCGAACATATTTTTGTATCTAGGCTTGCTCCTGCTGTAACGGTTGAACAAATTAAAAATCACCTGAAATCTCTAGAAATTTTAAATCACAATTGTGTAGCTCTAAAGTCAAAGTATAATACTTATGCATCCTTTAAAATCAGTATTCCTCAAGTTCATCACGATAAAATTATAAATCCAGATAACTGGCCTAGTGGTGTACTATTAAATAAATTTTACGTAAAGAAAGTACAGCGTGACAATAATTTTTTAGAGGAGCGCATGTCAAAAATTGTAGTAACTTAATAAATAATACTGCATCAAATAGTGCTAACAAAAATATTTTTAAAATTGTCAATATGAATATTCGGAGTCTTAGAAATAAGAGCCCTGAATTTGAAGTATTCTCACAAGACTATAAACCCCATGTGATCTGCGTTACTGAACATTGGCTGCGCAACAATGAAATAGACAATTACTGTTTTAAAAACTATAATTTAGTAGCAAATTACTGTAGAAGTAATTTAAATAGTGGTGGTACAGCCATCTACGTATCAAGCAATGTAACTGCTGAAATTTGTTCGCTAAATCATGAAAATGTAGAACAGCACTTTGAATACTGCTGTATTCAGTGCCACTTAGGAAATAATAACTATACTATTGTAAGTATATATAGAGCCCCTTCAGGTGATATACATCTTTTTTTCGAACTGCTAACACACTTATTGTTCGAAATATGTTCAATCAACTATGTCATTGTATGTGGGGACTTCAATATTGACCCAATAAATAATACTGCAAATTCAAATATGTTATACAACTTGTTTGCCTCTTTTGGGTTAGACTCATGTGTATCTGGTTTTACTAGAATAACAAGTACTTCAAAAACGAAAATAGATTACATTTTTTCTAATATAAATAAAAATCTACTTGTAGGAGAGATTATATATTCATCTCTCTCTGATCATTTAAGCCAGCTTTTAAATGTATCTATTGCCGTTTCTGAGCCTAAAAGATTTATGTTTAAAAGAGTGTTTAGCAAAACAAACAATAACTATTTCTTGTATTTACTTAGTACTGAATCATGGCTAGATGTCGATAATGAGATCAGTGCTAACTCTAAATTTAATGTTTTCCATGACTACTTTTTACATTACTTCAATATAGCCTTTCCACTTTTGAAACTTGAAATATCTAATAATAATAAAAGATCTTGGGTCACTGAAAACATTAAAGAAGAATCCAGAAAACTGTATGACTTATGTATGCTATCTAGTACTAATAATTCTGTAGATCTCTCTCGGCTGTACAACATAAAAAGAAAGCAATATCACAATGCCTTAGAGAAGGCCCAGAAAGACTTCAATGATAATATCATACTAAATTCTACAAATAAATCTAGGGCAGTCTGGAATATCATTAAGAGTGAGTCCGGTGGTAATAATAACTCTTTTATTAATAAATTAAAAGACCCTTCAGGTAATGCAACCAATAATTGCAAGGAAATGGCAGAATTACTTTTATATCACTTTAAAAATGTTACCAATGTAACAAGTGGTAATAATACAAAATCTAATATCCAGCCCATTGATTACCAACCTCATACAATGTATTTAATGCCTACTGATGTGCATGAAGTGTCATCTGCAATTTTGCGTGTAAGTAATAAACCATCTGCTGGCTATGATGAGATACCCTGTTCATTATTGAAAATTGCTAGACCTTTTATAGTACAACCATTATGTGGCATCATAAATGTATCATTTGAAACTGGTGTGTTCCCAGATAAACTCAAAATTGCAAAGATAGTTCCTATTTATAAAAAAAAGGAGAGAAAGATAATATCGATAATTATCGCCCAATATCAGTTCTATCCGCATTCAGCAAAATATTTGAAATAATTTATCATTCACGTTTAATGTCCTTCCTTACCAAGCATAATATTTTATCACGGAACCAATATGGCTTCATTCCAAACAAGAATACTACTGATGCAATTTTTGATTGTTTAAATTTTGTATCACACTGTTTAGATAACAAAAAAAATGTGGGTGCTATTTACTTTGACCTAAGTAAAGCTTTTGATACTATAGACCATAATTTACTACTTACGAAATTGTTTAATTTCGGAGTAAGAGGAAATGCATGTGATTGGATTCGCTCCTATTTAAATAACAGAGAACAATATGTATCTCTCCATAGCGATGTAGATGGTTGCACTGAAAGAATAAATTCTGCTAAGTCATTTATAACACGCGGTGTTCCTCAGGGATCAATTCTTGGCCCAATTTTATTTATTTTGTATGTCAATGATCTGCAAAATTATATAAATTGTAACAAATTATGTCAATTTGCAGATGACACATCATGTATTATTAGTGCGGATTCTGTGCAAGAATTCAACTTTTTGGCCTCAAGCACTGTTAATGATATGTCAGATTGGTGTACTCGTAACAATTTAGTATTAAATTGCAATAAAACATGTCTCATGATCTTTAGCATACGTAATATAAATTTCAGTCCACTTGTACGAGTAAACAACAAATCTCTACAAACTGCTCCAAGTAATAAATTTCTAGGTCTAACCTTAGCTTCAAATCTAAAATGGGTAAATCATATTGATGATTTACACAAGAAATTGTCTATTGCTTTCTATACAGTAAGGTAGTAAATATTAAAAAATGTAATAGTAATTTAATAAAATTCTAAAATATTAAAATATAAATTTTATAAGTCTACTATTAAAACTATTAGGAATTTTATAGTGCCTACGATCATGCATGACCGAGTCTGTGTTTTTACGTATAATAAATTGTTAATAATTCGTGAGATAAATAATATATTAAATGATTTCTTCACTAAAAATTATTTTTAATCATTTTTCACATTTCTTCCGCTGTCTGCACTATTAAATTCCAAAAAGAACGAGATTTAGTACCAGTACTTTTCTGACTACACAAGTTTTACCAAAAATAATATTTTATTTATTTATTCGGTTATTAAAAATATTTTCCATTTTTAATAAAACTGGAAGAAATTACATGTTTAGTGTTATAAATACAAAATTTGAATAAAATATCTCATATAGTTCCTGAAATATTTACAAGATAAATATTAAAAATCTGATGTAGCCAGGACAATACCTTCCGTCAATCCTGTGTATTATGTATAAATTCCATACATAAATTTTCTTGCAAAAGATTCTAAATTTCCAATAAAATTATTTCATAAACAAACTATGCAAATTGCACTTGGCACTGACATCTTCTTCTTCTTTAGCTTTTCCCATTCGTTAGGGGTCGCTATTTTTATTTTCTTCTTCCACTCATTTCTGTTTTGCGTGTCGTTCTTATTCAGTTTCTTTTCTCTCAAGTCTTCCGCAATACAGTCCTTTCAACTTATCTTTGGTCTTCCTATGTTTCTCCAACCTTCTATTACTAAGCTATTGATTCTTCATCCAATATGCTCTTCATTTCTCCTCATGATATTTTCAAACCAATGTAATCATCTCTCTTGTATCTTACTAGAAACTTGTAACACTAGAGTTATTTCCTTACCTATCTCTCCGTGTCTTCCCCAACATCTACTTCAACATCCTCATTTCTGCCACATTAATTTACTTTTTATTGATACTGACATCTGTCAATCTGAATATGTTGAGTCGAGAAGGATCAGTTGGAAATTTCGTTGAGTATAGAGTAAGGCCTTGGTGATCCAGATTTTTAATATTCTTTATCTATTTCAGAACATCGGACGTTTCGAACCAAAGTGGTTCATCTTCAGCTACATAAAAATTATTTTACAAAAATAATTTGTTAACAACAAATTTATAAGTATATCATAATTTTTTTTTTTAAATATTGTAATCACTCACCATTAATAAAATTAAATTAAAATTTGTATGGAAATTTTAATTTAATTTTATAAAGGGTGAGTGATTACAATATTTAAAAAAAAAATTATGATATACTTATAAATTTGTTGTTAACAAATTATTTTTGTAAAAAAAAAAATTATGTAGCTGAAGATGAACCACTTTGGTTCGAAACGTCCGATGTTCTGAAATAAATAAAGAATATTAAAAATCTGGATCACCAAGGCCTTACTCTATACTCAACTCAATCTGAATATATTAACAATTTTCATGGTTAGCAGCATAGCTGGCTGAATTATAAAATTTAATTTCTTTATAATTCTTTAACTCTATATCAATTGCATATGAAGTATAAAATGCAATCAAATCGTATAGAGAATAATATATTCTTTAAGTTATAATAACGTTAAATGTCAATAAATCAAATTTAACTGTTAAATCTTCAAATGAGACAACTTCCGGTTCACCAATGATAACCAAAATCTAATCAGTTTCGAAAAAAATATAATTTTTGGAATCGTGGTATTGAAGTTATGCGATCTGAAACTTTCGTTACACACACACACACACAGACATACACACACACACACAAACACACACACACACACACACACACACACATATACATACATACATACATACATACATACATACATACATACATACATACATACATACATACATACATACATACATACATACATACATACATACGTACATACATACATACATACATATACAGACATCATCGTAAAAATGGTAAAATCGTATTATAGGGACCCTAAAACATGCTTATTCATTAAAAACTCATCATTGAATTTTTTGACCAAAGACAATACCTTCCGTCACCTTTAGGTAAGGAAGGTATTAATGCAGATCTCAAATTTTCATTATAGGTCTCCGTAGCTTTGACCGTTGTCATATTATAGCCAAAATATCAAATAAGACCCATGGATTACTTTCTAAGATGTTATAATTTTTTTTTAAGACGTCAGTATGAAAGGCAATCTTTTTGTACAAAAAACTTTTTAATCACCACTCTTTTTTTCTTACTTCTCTAATTGATTTCTTGAATATTCTCCCCGCCATGGTTAATAAAACACGGTCGTCCACTCAACATTAATTAGCTTCATTAGGTTCTGAACTGAACCGGGTTGCAAGTTCATCTCACAAAGTTGCTAGCACGGCAGACAAGCGAACATCGACATCCTAATTAACCGTACTCCACCCTTAAAACGCAGGCATTTGTTTACACATACTACCACCCTGGAACAGAGGGCGTAACCAGCCACAAAACAAAAGAATAGAAATAAATTTTCGTCGTTACTAATTCGTAATTATTTCCACCATTTGTTTCTACAAAACTCGCTATTTTTGAATCTTTTATTTCTGATACTCGTAAACTTCCTACATTTATTTCAACAGTGATACCATTGCTGGTAGCATATTTCGAACTCATCTCCTGAGATGCCGTGTAAGGTCTGTGTTACAGCCTTCTGATGTTTTAAAATGGTATCTATTCAATACTGTAATTTGAGTTTTGGGAAGAGAAAAAAGTAGAACGGGTCGAAGTCGGGTGAATAAGCTGCTGCAGCACTGAAATATATAGGTACATTTATACCTTGTTCTATCTTAAGAATGGAATATGAAGTAGATAGCGGAGCGCTGCCATCTACAGCCAGTTTAAAATGAACAGTAAGGTGAAATATGTATGTGAAATGTAGTTATTTTATAATATGTAGACGCACTCAATTAGAAAATAATCGGACACGCAGTCTGTGAAAAAATATCTATTCCCTGGCCTACGTTTCGAGTGTAACTACAGCCCTGAAGAAGACTGTAGTTACAATCGAAACGTAGACCAGGAAATAAATATTTTTTCACAGACTGTGTGTCCGATTATTTTCCAATTTTGTAATAATTAATAATACTTTAGTAAAATATAATAAGTAACCTGTCAGTTGTTGAACTATTGGTTTGACTACTTACCTTCTACCACAGAAAACATACAAGCTTGCATGCATATTTTCTGTGCTTCTACATATCTACATTGTAAATCGGTGTCGGGAATGTGTCAGTCACTGACTCGGAAATATGAGCCTTATTTCGCTTAAGGTGGAACAAGAATTGTATTCTTTTTGGTCGAAATTTCAGTTCGCCTTAGCTCACGTCAAACAAATTCAATAAATTATTGTTCTTTTTCTTATAATTGAGCTGAGTTGGTACTCACATCCCCCCTTTACCGATGCTGCATCACCCGCGAAATAAACTCAAAATGATCCGAGCCAAACAGTTCAGTAGATGGAGTAATATTGTAAGAAGTAATACCAATTTATAGGTTATTAATGTATTATAAAACTAAAGCCTTCGTATGGTATAAGTATAAGTATAGGGCAGCGCATAATCGTATTGAAGAATCCAGTTGTCTGAAGACGTGTTGATATAACTTCATTTCCAAAAGTCTGGTAAAGCTTACCATATGTTGTCGCGGTGGTATTTTCTCCGAGTATCACTTAAAAAAACGACATAAAACATACCTCTGAGCAGTATTGCATTTTCGTGACTACAAACGTCTTCTTTCGTCGAGCAGCTACTCCATATTGAGATATTACAGAACCGTGCTAGCCGGAGTTTAGGTAGGAGGGAGACCAAGATAATACATAGTCTCTGGTAGCAGATCGCAGGATTACCACAACAGGTGTGAAAAAATCATTACTTTATTGTCGGAGCTGGTATACACGGTTCGCTTTACTAACTATTCATTCACTAATGGACTCTCCACATGGATAAACTATCTATTTTGAATATATAATATGATGCTAACCGCATAAGTGTATCCCCGTTACTAAATTGGTTAAAATATTAATCAATGGCTACATTTCATTCCTTTGTCTTGTAAGGATTGTCGTGTCATGGATGATAACGATAATAAATCTCTTGTTATACAAATTTAAGACACCAGATTGAAAGAAAAAGAAATGTACTATTTAATAATACGAAATATAGATGAAAGGGTAATGGAAGAAGACAAATATTGGAAAGAAGAGAAATGTATTTAAAGTATCATTAGGAAAGTTTGTAATGTAATAAGTTTCATTTAACCCTTGATCGCTCAAACGTAATTCTTTCTGACCAATATGTGCCGTCTGTGAAAAAGTAAAAAGAAATTCTCAACGATTCATTAACATATTTAATTATTTAATCAACTTCAAAGAACTGCACTCTCTGATTAGAATGCAGGAAATTAATTTAAATTGATATGGAAGTGTTAAAAATGATTTGGTGTACGTTCTCGTATAAGGAATGCATGATTAGGTAAAATGTTGGAAGAACGGCAGTTAAGCTGCGTACAGAAACCAAATAATTTCAATTTTTAGTCTGAATTCACAACAGCTTGTACTTTCAATTTGACGCATGCGCTAGCTATCATATTCCGGTGCGTATATTTTGCTTCTTGTCCACATTTCTGCACACATTTGTTCTTTGTTCACATCGTGACTTTTGACATAACCTAACTGAAACTGAAAAGCTTTTCTGTGATTCATTCTAACGTTTCACAATAACAACCTCTAAATAATGAGTGCTGAGCTTGACTGACATTTGACGTTCAGCAACACAACAGGCGATTTTGGGCGACAATCGTTTACTTGCGGTATGGAACGTTCAGGTTCGTTCACACATTCGAACGCAGGAAATAGCTTATCCAGTATTCTTGGATCAGTGATGATAGCTGAAGGGGTTTGTGAGCTAGATCACCTCTCTGATAACTATTTCTATTTCTTTTTGTTATATTATCGTCTTTTTCTATTGAAATATCAAAATCAGAATAATTTTATTTTAAAAAAGTATTTAAATAATTCTTTATTATTTAACACTAGAGTATTTCATTTCATCCAGTGCTAAATATAAACACAATTTGATTTTCTTATTTAAGTACATTTTGGCTGTCAAAGAAACTGGTTGTGATAGTTTTAACTTGTCATATCCAACAAGTGAACATGACGATTTTTAATGACACCACTGACCACATCATACCGTAACTAATTCTACCAAGTGATCACCTAAAGCCGCGTATTAACTAGAGCGTTTTTACGCACACGAACGGTTTACGCGTACAAATTTTCAAGTGAGTACGGGCTGCGCGCATATGCGGGCACAATATTTACGCACATGAACGCGATCCGCCGATTGTCGGTTTCAATGAAAAGATCAAAGATTTTTACGCGCATACAGTGCTCAGTGTGGACGGGAATTTGAGGAAAGTCGGAAAACGTCAACACCTCAATTTAGTTCGTGTACAACACACTTTAAAATGGAATGAACCAATGAATTAGCGCTCAAAATAATAGACGAATATGAGAAGTTTCCTACTTTACGGGATTCTAAACATCCCTTGCATTTTGCAGGAAAATAAAAAGGTAGATGCTTGGGATGAATTATCCAACAATTTAGATATTAATGTACCAGAAGTGAGGTATACAGGGTGTCCATTTTAAATGGGCTACTATTGCTATCTCAAGAACTATAAAAGCTACAAAAACGGTTAAATGGGCAAACAATTTCTATTTCAGAAGACAGATTTAAAGAAAAGAAAAAAATATTTTTTCAACCAGTGATTCTCAAAGTACGGGACCTAACTTTTTTTATTTTAAATTTAAATGATAACATATATTTTTTATTTGCTCATTCGTTAGAGCATTTAATTCTGAATTCAGTGATATAACATTTTTATAGGTACACTTAATGATTATTTTGAGAAAAATGCATGTAAAGTTTTATATTAATTTGATTAAAATATAGCTATAATAAGAGCGTCATGAATGGAAAAAATGAATACGTGGTAATTTTTTTACATAGAATTAGAATGCCGTGAAAAAAATATGTGAATATTTTGTTTGCGTTGACATTTATGATCAATTACAAGAACAAAATATTCACTTCTTTTTTTCAGGGCACTCTAATTCTGTATAAAAAAAATAACATGTATTCATTTTTTCAATTCGAGGCACTCTTATTACAGCTATATTTTAATAAAATTAATATAAAAATTTATATACATTTTTCTCAAAAAAATTGTTATACAAGGGTATAAAAATATATCGCTGAATTCAGAATTAAAATCTCTAACGAATGAGTAAATAAAAAATATATGTTCTCATTTAAAATATAAGTTTGATCCCGTATTTTGAGAACTACTAGTCGAAAAAAATAATTTCTTTTCTTTAAAGTTGTCTTGTGAAATAGAAATTGTTTGCCAATTTAAACGTCTTTGTAGTTCTTATAGTTCCCGAGATAGCAATGGTGGCCTATTTAAAATGAACACCCCGTATATTATTATAAAAAAACCCTGCATTTGCAATAATTATATTACGTCTTCTTTCCAACATTTCTCAGCAAATACTAAAACGCAAGTCTGCGCGCACACACCTACAAATACCCGGAATGAAAGTTTGCGCGCAAACAATTCAATAAAATAAAATATTTACGCCTACAAACATATGTGTGCGCAAATCTTTGATGCACGCAAAAATGCTCGTCAGTGCGCACCTTAAGAGGTGTTTTTTATTTTTATTCAGAGCGGTCACATGGTTTGACGTATCTGTCAAATTAATTAATGTAAAGCGTATTCATGTAATAAAAAATATGTCGACAAAAATGTCACAGATCCTAGTTTTACTTTTAATGAAACTAAAGTGTCAGCGTTTTGACAGCAAGAAAAGGATAGCTATAGTAACCTGACATGTAACTGTGCTACATTCCTCGGTTACATGTTTGACATAACCGCTAGTAACTAGGATGCTCAATGTAATCGGAGGTAACCGCTCTGAATAAAAATAGTATATTGTGTTATTAGGAGTAAAGTGATACTTTGTGTGGCGAGCGTGTGGAAGTTTGCACGACGAGTGAAGCGAGTCGGGCCATTGCACGCGAGGAACACAAAGACACTTTTACTCCGAATGACACATATTTTTTCATCAAACGTAGATATTCAAAGAAAAATATCTATTACTGATGTTACATTTTACGTAAATTACGTTTGCGATTTCAATTGCCCTGTAGCTATGCATACTTATTTGTTCACTTTTTGTTATAAACATTGAAATGAAAATTTTCTCGTTTTGACGTTTAAATAAAAACTGTGCAATTTTATATCCTCCTTGTGTGCAATTATGTCGGAATTTGAAGTATTATAATGTACGCCCCCTGAAGTTGTTCAATTGGATGGAAATCTAACAGTATGGCTGAAAGGTATGTCCAGGAATCACTGCAAAACAATATAAACATTTCTTATCACTTTAATTCTAAGTATTCTTATGTTCATAACCGTGCCTGTAATTGTAAATTGTAATCTGTAAGTCTGCTATTCTTTAATATTTATTTCCTCAAAAGTAAACTGTGTTTATATTTCAATTCATAGGTTATTTATTTAAATTTGACAGCTATTAATGTATTTAGTAACTTTATTCTTAGGTTATTTAGTGTGTTATAGTAACATTTAGGGCGAAAGTACAGGTTTCTTTTATACAAGTTACTTCTTATTCGTTGCTTATGTATAGTTTCTATGGACATTTATTTATTTTATTTCTACCTTGTAAATCAAGTCACAAAAGATTCTACTTTTATGACGTTTGAAGGAAAACACCTTTTGTATAGTACGTGAATTTTTTTATTAGAAATATATTGCAAATTATATAATGGGGTCCTCCAACGTAGTAACAAATTAGAGCATGGGATCTATAGCTACTTCATGCGTTTTCATATATTGAAAGATATGTTGATTGACATAAGCTCAAGCCTTAATTATTTTATTAAATTGCTTATTATTCATGTAAATTTCCAATTATTGACCACAACAATTATTTTAACATATTTTTATATTTTTAGAAATGCTGAAAAAGATTAGTTTATGTCATGTGACTCCAATTATTAGCGAAGTCTACTGTTTGAAAATAAAATCATCTCTACATCTACGTCACAAAATATTAAAACAATTATTACGGCTTATCTAATAACAATAAAGACTCTAAACTACAAATTGCTTTCAGTTTAAATGAACATTCATAAAAAAAATTAAATTTATATAAAATATGTATGTGCTGGCCACGTCAGATTTTTCATTTCATTAAGTGTATATCTATTGCTAATGATGATATTCTTCTTGATGAGTATTTTTCTCATTTGCTTTGTATCTGCCGGTATGCAGTAGGGGGCGTGCACCACTTGTATCGATCGGGCACCATAGCCAGCGACACAGGGGTAGCTGAGGGTTGAGTTGATCTCTTCATGTTCGGTCTCTGAACTGAACAACCGAGGAATTTAATCTCGACACAATAGAATTGTCGTGTCTAATAAAAGATGAATATCTCATTAAAATTACAATAGGAAGACTAATTTCAACACACTACTGAAACACTCTATGATAAATATTTTTTTTGTTTCTAATACTTGTTAACAGATGTGCACACAAGTAAGACATTCGGATAGAGTATTTTAGGAATGATTCTTATTTTTTAGAATCGTTTCCGCGTATTTATCCGTTATACGTATACAAATTAAAATGTGTAATAAACTTCTGATAATCTGTGAAAAGACTATTATAATGCATTTTCATACTTTATTAAATAAACAAAACTCTCGCTTACTTATACATAATAATTACAATAACAAAAGTAGTAAAATATCTGATAATGCGAAAATAGTTTTTTTACAAGAAAATATGGATTGGTCTACCCATATTGAATGTACAGTATCAAAATTAAAATCTTTGTGTTACCTTATTTGTAAACTAAGAATAAGAACCTTCGTATCAGTTGATACACTTACTATGTTATATTTTGCTAAGTTCCAATCTATAATTTCTTATGTTAGTACCTTATGGGATAATTCGCCGTCGCCGTCGCCGTCAGCAAACAGATTATTTGTTTTACAAAAGCGTATAATTAGATAAATTATGAATATTACTAGTTGGACTTCATGTAAAACTTTTTTTAACACTTTGAATATTCTTCTACTTCCATGTTTGTATAATATATAAATGTCTTATTTTTGCTCGTAAAAATCAAAATATATCTTTATGATGTAATAACCCCCTTTATATGTGTGCTATTTTGTATAATAAATTACCAACAAATTTAAAAGATCTAACATTATTAAATATATACAAGACCAAAATTAATTCATATCTTATTGATAATTGCTTTTACAATGTAAATGAATATCTAAAATCTTGTAATTAACTGTTTCTTGTACTTCTTATTTGCTCTTTTCCGACTTACCTTGTATGTTATTTTTTTGTAACTTTTTATTTATTTATTTATTTATTTATTTATTTATTTATTTATTTATTTATGTATGTAGGTCGGTACAAGATCGCATATGAAATAAGATCAAGTCATGCTAAAATAATATTTAACCTCTCGCTAAGAGAGATATTGGATTCATGCTAAAAATCGCATATCCAGATTTTAATGAATAAGCACGTTTTTAGGTCCCTACAATCCGATTTCAACATTTTTACGATGATGAGGTTTTGGTAACAATTGGACAACCGGAAGTAGCGGATTCTTGAAAAAAAATCTTCTAAATATTATTTTTTGAAATTTTTTGTGGTAATATTAAAGAAAATTAAATTGTCTATATGGTAAATTTAAATATTTTATTATATCTCGTATAGGTTTGGAAATATAGTATATAATAATATAGAATAATCTGTTGTAATAAATCTCGTTGCCCAAAAAACAGTTGAGATATTTAAATGTTTGTAATTGACAGATAAATGCAAAATGTCAGTGTCAAAATTAATATTTTTTTGGGAGGTACGAGTACATTTAATATATTATTGTATTATTAATTAAACATATATTTAAATTATGTTAATATTACATATATCCTTAAGAAATACCGCTAATACTGTCAATGAATTTGAAGAATTTTGAACATATTAGAATAGTAGGACAAAATTTCTCAGAGAACGAAAGAAGAGATACAATTTCAATTATTTTGTGTACAAGAAATGTTAAATTCGTTACTTATAGGGCGCGAGCAGTCATGCGACTTTGTTGGCCTTGGCAAGCAGATGAGGATCCGTGAATGACGGCTAGTAGTTATTTACATAGATGTCACAATTGTCATATGTCATAAATTTCATTCAAAATTTCAAAATATTCTGATGTTTATTTGTCATCAATAGTATAGTTTATAGAATATACTTGTCGAGGAAAATAATCCATATAAATTTGGAAAATCACACACCTATCTTCATTATTACTTGCTGCCATACTGCTTGCCAAGGCTAACAAAGTCACATAACTGCTCGCGCCCTATACAACATAAAATGAAAATGGCGAGAGGTATTGTGCTGGCCACAACAGATATTTTTTTTCTTAGAAGATTGTATCGACGACTTATTTTTATAGAAAATTTAATGCTATTTGGTATTTCACTAATTTTAAATTTATTTATAAAAAAATCTTATATGGCCAGCACATTACCTTCCGTCAGTGCTATGTATTTTAAACAAATTCCATACAGGCAGTTTCTTGCAAAGATTCTATATATCCAATAAAATTATAACACAAACGTACTATGTAAATTACACTTGACACTGACATCTGTCAGTCAGAATTATCGTAATATAGTGGCTGTTGCCCTGGTTATAGCATAGCTGATTGATTCATGAAATTTAATTTCTTTATAATTTTCTAACTCTTTACCTATAAATGACGGGAGGTAAAAACATTATTATCACCTATTTCTTTGTTTATTGACACATTGATTTATTTCGCTGATTTTTTTTTTTTAATGACAAACTAGCGCGTCATAATGACGTAGACTCGTAGACATATGGAAGAGTACTTATAATTTATAATAGCGCTTGTTGGCAAACGAAATAAACGAAGAAACAGTTTTGCTTATAAAGTTGTTATTTCTAGCGTTTTGTGTTTAGTGATTATACTAATGAATAGTAATCAGGAGATGACTAGCAGTGTTTTAACTCTGTCAATCATTTATGGTTTATGTTAGAGAAAAAAAAAACTTCAAATAACAGTTATAGAAAAATTAATTATACGTAACTTTTATTTATTTTTCTATAAAATAAACCATACATGATTAACAGAGTTAAAATACTACTAGTCATCTCCTCCCTAGTTATCTCCTAATCACCATTCATGCTACCAGCCTATAACATCATGTTAAGTTTAAAAATGAGTACTATCGTACAATAGTTATTTGTTTAACAAGCCAAAAAGTAACAGATTCACTGTCGCAGCGGCGTTTCATCAACGAAGCCGAGGCAGAACTGAGCCTGAATTTAACCTAGACACTGTATCTGCATTTTTGTCGTATTGGACATACATAGTTATTATTTGCGATTGTTCAGAATTAATAATAATTTTATGACAACAAAGTTTTACTATCCCAGCCTCCAGCAGAGAACGTATGGTTCTGTTCCCTTAAAATACATATATTGTTTTGTGTCAATTCTGGTTTATGTATAGGTATACTACTGCCTCGCTATCTAGCGGCGTTTCATTATAGTAGGTAATATCAAATGACGATGTTATTCTGTGACGCCATTACACAGACCGTTCTAAAACGATGCAAATTTTAATTGTAATTTAAAATTTACCATAAACATAATTTTCATTACCGAAGTCAGTTTTTGTTGTTAGTAAATGTAAATTTCAATTAACACAACCCAAATTGTAAAATTTAATTTATGTGAAATACCCAACCGTTGGGTAATGGAACAACAAAATTTAGAAAAACAAATTGTGAGAAAAATACTGAGTCCAAGTCAAATTTTCCAGATTCGCCCCCGTTTTTAACCGTTTACAAGTTTACTTACAAAAACAAAAATCATCACAATACCTCTCGCGCCCTTTCCATTTTGGTACACATAAGTATTGTATTTTAGATTTCTTGTACACACAAAAAATTCTAATTACACCTATTCTTTATATTTACGTATTTTCTATAATTTTAAATTCATTGTATGAGCAAGTTTTCTCCATTTCTTCTAAATGTTGGAGGTTTTTCCAATTCGTTAAGGGGATTGGCGTTATTTCTGAAGGGTTCATGTAATAATTTTAAATATATAATTAATAATACAATAAGAAATATTAAATATCGTTCCCAGAAAAAGCCTTCAGTACTATCTCGGAATTTTTGACACTGACATTAGTGACATTTATCTGTCAATTACAGACATTTTAATTTCTCAAGTAGTTACCATGGATATGTTTGGACTGTGAGCAGGCTGTGAGATTTAAACAGATTATTTTATAGATTTAAATCTATAGAAGATATAATAAGATTTTTAAATGTGTCAGATAGAGAATTTTGTTTTTTAATATTTATTCAGAAAATAATATTTAGAAGATTTTTGTTAAAATACTACTACTTCCGGTTGTCCAATTGTTACCAGAATCTATTCAACTTTTCCCATTACTGTTTGATTGAGGAATCCGTAGTTACACAGGTCTTTAATCTTATAGAATTTGAGAAATCGTACCTCCAACAACCTCACACACACACAAACAGACATCATTGTAAAAATGTTATAATCGGATTCTAGGGATCTTAAAACGTGCTTATTCACTAAAATCAGGATATGCGATTTTTAGCATGATTCCAATACCTCTCTTAGAGAGAGGTAAAGAGTGAAATAAGAACGCATTTGAAACGAATTAAGTTTTATACTTACATATATGCTAAACAAAATCACTATTGTTTTCAAAAGATTGCGTCAGCGAAACTTATTCTTGTAAAGAATTTAATGTTGAATTCAGGAATTGTCTTCGTGTTTTTAACTGTGAGAAATGCGGTAATAAAATGTGTTCCTAATTTATCTACTGAGTTTGAATGCGAGTACCGTAATTTTGAGTTACTATAATTATTGAAGCATTTTAAAGTCCGTTTGACACGGTCATCATTTTGTGATTGTCTCAAAGAGATATAGTGGGTGATCTGGCAATGCCTCTTATCTGTCATGTATTTCACGTTTTAGTGTTATTTATAATGTAATTTAAAAGTTTCCTGTACTAGCAATACCTCCTATCTTCCATTTTTAGAGAAAATTAATGTAGCGTGCGTGCACCCGACGCCACTGAGTCTAGCGCGCATGCGACCGAGCCCGACGCCATTGATCGAACGCGCGAGAACATAGTCGTTTCTCCGAAGGCAATAATTGCCGCGCTTCAAGCGGCTGACGTGGGCATAAACAAAGGGGGAGATAAGTTTAATTACTCCCGCTCGACTGATCCTTTTGGTATATTGTTTTGGTAATATACTAGAATATAATAATGGAGGGATATAAAAGCGACGCAGCGGGCAGGCATTTCAGTGGAGACCAGTATAGAGTTCACGAGTTCAGTGACTGGGGAGAGTTGGTCAGTGGAGTTCCGTTAGTGAAGTCGGACATTTCAACTGGTGGTGAGAAAATAAATGGTGATATAAATAAATAGTCTAAATAGTTAATGATATAAATATCGCGTAGACAGTCTACTACAGTCTGCAGCCGACCGGCAGCCTGAGATTGGAACACATGGTGAAATAAATAACGTGTAAATAAATAGTCTTACCTATGCTATTGTTTAAGTAAATAATCCTAGTGTTGTGTTTAACAATATTCTTAGTCTTAAATAGTATTTAATATTTATTTAATCGTAGTAATTGTTATTGTTATAATATTTAACTTAATTATTGCTTAATATTTAGCGACGAGGCCCAAATTTAATTATTAATATTTCATTGATTTTTATATTTCACCCATAAAAATGAACGTTACATTAATTATTAATAGATTTGGATTCTGTATTTCTTTTTAAATTGTAGTTTAAAAGTCCCCAGTGGCGGCGCCAGGATGTAAAAGTAGGGTGGGCACAATAAAAAAAAATTATTTGAAAGGATGGGCACCCATTGTTACCTCCCGCTACCCTTGTGTGTGTGTGTGAGTGTGCGCGCGTGCGTACGTGTGTGTGTGCGTGTGCGAGTGCGAGTGCGTGTGTGTGTGTGTGTGTGTGTGTGTGTGTGTGTGTGTGTGTGTGTGTGTGTGTGTGGATCCTCTTTACACTCTAACTCAAATACAGAAAACGTTGAAACCATGTATTTCTATCTTATTATACTATGGAAAGAAACCATTCGATTTTGATGTAAATCAGATGACCAGAAATTGCACTTTACTGGAAGCTCAAAATAGTTTTTCTTCGAAAAACACCTTTAAATGTTATTTTTTCGAGATTTATATTTTGTATAAAAATTAAGGATTATTAAATTTTCTACATGTTTGCATTAATACTTTTTCTATATATTTTATGAATAAATTTATAAAACTATTTACAATTTTAATCCCGGAGCCTACGCTTTAACCGCAACTCCATAGTTACACAGTTTAGATCTCAAATGCATGTAACTGACAGATATATGTCACTGTCAATAAATTAAGTATTTCAAATAATAATAGTAACGTTTTAAAAAGAAATAGTAAATAGAACAATAATTATATGGAAAGGAACTTAATACAGTTACCGGATAAGTAAATATGTAGGAATATAGGTAAGTATATAAATAAATAAAATAAATATATCCTCACGGCATATTACCCATTGCTGGGTCAGCCAATCTGCTTTGTACACAGATTTCGGTAACGATAATGACATATTTGTACCGTACGAGCGTTTACTAGGCGTCACCTCACGGGTACTCATTGGAGTATGGGGTGTGTAACACAGAGGTCATTATAATTCGAAATATTTAGCGTTGGTCGGGATCTAACCTGGTATTTAAATTTAATTTAATAAGAAATAAGTTAAATATATTTCTTTTTTTTTTGTTGCTATTTATGAAACGTTGATCACTTGTAACCACAAGGAATAGGAGGATCTATGTTCATATGACATATTTTAGACAAAATGATCTCAGGAATACGCTAGTAATTTCTTTTACACTAGTCCTGATATACCTATAGTATAATTATTTTACCGTACGCATCCATTTTATAACATTTAAACTGGATTATGAATTATATTTGTATGAAAAGAATTACTTCGACAATGAGCAATAATACTTTATTAAACTGTTACCAAATTGTCACATAGCTATATTTTATTCACAAATTTTATATAACTATAAATATACAAAAAAAATATTTGAATCAGGGTAGTAGGTACGTGGGCACTTGGGTGGGCATTAGGTTTTTTAGGGTGGGCATATATGTACCCTGGCCCCCTCTTAGTGCTGCCACAGAAAGTCTCCCGTATTTTTTTTCTAAATTCACATAGAAGGTATTCCCAGGTCACTCGCGATATATCATGATTATTATAATTTAAAATAATATTTGTGGTGGAATAATAGAGCATCATATTTGTCAAAATATTCGTTTCCATTGAAATACCCGCACGGTACAAATATGTCATCATCATTCATCATTACCGAAATCTATAAACAAAGCAGAGTGACACACCCAGCAATGGGTAATATGCCTGATGATATATATTTATTGAAACAATTTATTATCAAATTTGTTAACAAACTTATCACCATATCAAACAGACTAAGTCGAAACGTAAATCTAAATATGGAACTAATTTTATGACCAAAAGGTTGTGTAGGTAAACAAGTACAAATAGTAAAATATTTTGACTCATACTCAGAATCGAAATTGTTTAGCATGTATTTGAACAATATGAGAGAATAGGGATAAGTTATTCTTAGCAAATTCCATCGTGGAGAAGCTAGAATATGCCCAGGATTTTAAACAAAGAGGGCGTAAATTGTCGAACGAGTACAATGGGAATGTTCGAGATCGTTAATAATTATGAGTGTGTGTACCTTATAGAAAAGTGTAAAAGAATACTTAAATCTGTCCGCCAGATAAAGGGTCTTTCAATATAGACGCTCGAAATTTGTTTGGTTATAGCAGCCATGTTGTTAAAACACCGTCTGTCAATTTTTTTGGAAGGTTATATTATTGAACAACGTATGCAAATCATAGTGCTCCGTTCGAGGAACGTAATTTTTATCCTCGCCACGACCGCACTACTGAGTTTACTATTCGATGTTTGGTGGCCAAATTCGAGTCAACCGATTCGGTAATTAATCAGCCAACACCTGTACGTCACCGAAACAGGTCTGCTGAAAACATCGCTGCTGTGCGTGAGAGTGTACGAGAAAATCCGAGGCAGTCAATTTGTCGTCGCTTTCTGCGACTTCAACTTGGCGAATTTTACGTCGCGACTTGGGTCTGCATCCGTATAAAATCCAACTGACCCAAGAACTTAAGGTAAACGACCATAAACAATGCCGTGTGTTCGCTGATTGGGCTCTGGAGCAGTTGACCCAAATTTCACAAAAAAATCATCTTTAGCGACGAGGCCCAAATGAAACTGGCATTGCCATAACCGACAACGGCGAGCGCTACAGGTCAATGATAAGCAACTTTCTGTGGCCTAAACTGGATGATATGGATACCGACAATATGTGGTTCCAACAGGACGGCGCTACGTGTCAGACAGCGCATGCCACAATGTACATTCTTTACGAGTGATTTTAGGGCATAGTTATCTCGCGATTTAACGCTTTTAGACTTTTTCCTTCGGGGATATCTTAAATCGCAGGTCTATGCGAATCAACCGCAAACAATTGATGTCCCTCAAAGTCAACATAACGAATGCCATCCAGCAAATTCTGCCAAATTTATGCGACAAAGTCATCGAAAATTGGACCTCCTGAATAACGATCCACCAAGCCAAACCGCGGCGGACATTTGAACGACGTTATATCCCATACTTAATGCCATAAAATATTCTTTCAAATAAAATAAAATAGACTGGATATCTCACACACAATTTGTTTTATTTACATTTAAAAATCGAGCGTCCTTATTGAAAGACCCTGTATATGTATATATTAGGACCAAATGCAACAGGGAAGTAGAAGTCAGAATTATTGGTGATAGTCGTCAGATGGTGCGAACATTGAGTGCGAGATGTTATTATTGTTGTATTTATTGTTATAAATCGTATTTGTTATGTTATACGAGTAGTAACGTATACCGGCTGTCCCATTTACGAGTAAATGTACCACGACAAATAATTCGAGAAATATGCATTGGATCAAAAAATGTCCCGAACCAAAAGTTTAATGGTTTGGAGGGAGACATCCGATTCTGTTAAAATTCTATCCCCGTCTCCCAATGGAAAGGGGGGGGGGGTCAACTTCGTAATCTCAAGTGGGAACCCCCATTTTTTATTGCAGATTCAGATAGATTGTCAAAAATTTAGTAGGGTTTACACAGGTGTGTTAAAATAAATTAAGTAAATAAACACTTAGTTTAATTTTTCAACTCACATTATAGTACGAGTATATTATACAGGCTTTGCAAGTCAATGCAATGAAACAAGGGCCAGGAGTTTAACATACGAGTAGGTTTTTAAAAATATACTGAAGTTGGGTCTCCTGCAATTTAGAACAAAAGTACAAGCATAAAAAGTTATTTAAAAATAATTTTTACTTTTCACAAGTTTTCATTTAATGCAATAGAATATTTGGAGGACTAAATATTTATAAAATAAAATGATATTTTCGTTAAAAATCAGATAGCCATGGAATTAAAAAAAAAAAACAAATAAAACAAAATCTCATTCGGGCAGTTTAGTGTTATTGATGTTAATTGTGTAATCATTGTGCCTACATTGCTATGATTCAGTATTAAATATTCAAGGATTATGGTCTTAATTGATATTTTGTTTTATTTGTTTTTTTTTTATTTCCATGGCTATCTAATTTTTGACGAAAATGCCATGTTTTATTTTCTAAATATCTAATACTACAGATATTCTATTCATAGGCGCCGACTTTTAAAAATTCTTGAAGGGGCTGGAATTTTGAGCAATTATTTTTAAGGAGTAATATTTTTTGGGTTAAATTATGTACGCAAAACATTGATAACCAATTTAATGTTTTAATCAATATTTTGATTTTTGTAATCAATTTACAACACACCTGTTCTAATTTCTATTCAATTATTTAAGATTAGTTTTCATTACGTTCATCACGCATTCAATCATTTAAATCATTTATCATTTACTGCCTAGGCAGTAAGAGTGACATTTTACAGACTGTTAACTGACAAAAAAATATCGCACTTTTACTTTCAATTAGCAAAAAAATATTAATTTTAAACAACTTTTCATTCTTCTACTTTTGCTCCACAGGAGAGCCAATTTCCGCACATTTTTAAAATTTATGTTGAACTCCTATATGTTCCGCGTTTCGTTGCACACCTGTAAGTATAATAAGTTCTATAAACGTTGCTTTAGAGCTTAGACACATGTTTTTTTTTTATACGAGCGGTTTGAATGTATAAAAAACGAGGGTCTGAAGAGTTTATAAAACGAATCACACTCTATACTTTTTCTACGACTACAAATTAATACAACAGAAATAAAGCGAATTATGTCGACTGATATGTGACTTCTCGTAAAAAAACGGCTACATTTATTTATCACACTCGGAAACTATAAGCTGGCCAATTATAAAGTCTTAATAAATGTAGCAATGGTTGAAATATAACCGGCAATACGGCAATGGTAAAATACGACTCAAAGAGCCCAATTGGAAAGGGTAACGGCGACAGTTGTATATAAGCCCTAGATAGAAATAAAAAATACACTTTTAGGTTACTTATATTTACACGGCTGCCAACTCTAGTATCTATCTTCAGCTCGTGCTTATGAGTCTACTGTTAATGGTTGCTCTCTTCACACCGTGTCCCATATGACACATTTTAACACCGGGAATTGAAAAAATAAATATAAACTTTACAATATCAATAAAAGGAGACGATGCAGAAGTTTTAATTGTTTCGTGAAAAAATATTGTACAACTTGGTATTCGGTATTTAGATCTCTATTAATTTAAATAATTCAATTATTATGATATGAGTGTTGAATATAAACCGTTATTGTACCTTTAACTGGTTATTAATAATGAACCAAAATATAAGATCTTCACTCTTTCGAATAAACATATGTTCCTCGTTGGTTCAATACCTATACTATTAATCTCAAGTACAGTAAACTCAATCTTACTAATTAAAAAGAAAATCATTCTGTTACGTATAGTACACAAATCCATATGTTAATCAGCAATTACTCATTTTATTACATCTCCTAACCGTTACACTATTCTTTGCAACACGAACTATAAAAGCTAGGTTGTAAAATAAGAGTAAATTGACAATGGATCTTGTTCTTTTTATTCCTGACCCTGGCGTTCTTTATCTCATCCTGCTTGAAGCTTGAAGTCAGGCAGTCAGGACACTTGACGCAGGATTCTCCGTCTGCTGTCAACGAATTGTTTGACAATAAGAACACTTCGTCCTGTACGAGATTTCTTTTAGCAAATAGTGTCTCGGATTAAAAGATAAATCAATAGCAAGATGTGTTGAATTAAAAAATAAGAGAATGGTTTTTGATGAAACTATAGTACACACGAGAAACATTAAGTAGTATACCAAATGAATTCCAGGAATTGTTCATGCAATAGTGTTACCTAGTAATACGAGTGTCACACTGGACGTATTAAGAATAAAATACATGGTCATATTTTTTAGAATTTTATTTTAAATACGTTCAAATTAATTCACTTTAACATTTATTTCTTCAATTCCTTAATAGTTTCCCAACCACAGTCCGCGACAACTGGGCGACGGACAGTTGGACGAATAACTGCACGATGATCAACTAGGCGATGGTTAAGCGGGCGATGGTCATCTGGTCTTAATGATGCACGTCAGACGAGACGAGAAATATAAAATATCGCTCTCGTTCTCGCACATTTTTTGTGGTCTCGTCTCGTTCTCGATGAGAGTTTCGCTGTAAAAATAAGCGCTTGTACTCTGCGTATTTATACAGTTTAACAACAAAAGACAGTAAGTTCGCACCAGTCGTACCGCCGGCCGTGTATTTGCAGTCGTAGAATTTTAACTATAATAAAGAGAAGAAACACTAAATTCTGGTCACCAAATTATTTCAATACGAGCATATGTTTATTTATTCATTTACGGTCACCAGAAAATGTGATAAGTTACTAAATAATTTAATTTGCCTTTAAAATAACTAATTTATCACCAAATTGTGATCTCTAAACTATTTCAATACAAACATCCGTGAATGCATTCTTGTCATTAGTAAAACTAATTAGACATTAAAAAAATATTTTTTTCGTAACTAAAAGTACACGTTATCATTAAATATAATGCACCATTTAAGTATGATTTTGTCATCTAAAAATAGCTACACAGGGAACCTGCCGACAACCAATCACTCCGATTCGCGCTGTGTTGGCTAGCATCAACGTTTAATAGAACATCCTAACTTTTCAGGGACGACAAGAACTATATTAACCGTGGTTTTAACTGGCATAAAGGAGGGGCTGAAATATTGGAGAAAAACTAATACTGTTTGATGCAAAACCGATTTTTTTCTTTATTTTGCATTTCCTCACTCTGGGACGATACCAACCGACTCTAGAGTCAAAAAATATAGTGAATTCTTATGATTTTCACATTCACGTCTTCTTTGCACGAATTAGCGTTTACTCCACCCCTTGTAAATCGTTCTCTGGTACATTTTACATTTAATTTACGAATCAAAAATAAAAAGTTGCCAACGCTTTTTATTGTGAGACACACGTGAGAATCTCACATTAATTTCTCGCAGTTGTTATACGATCTCGCCTCGAATTTTAAACCGCAATGTCGCTCTCGTTCTCGTTTTGAGTAATGCAAAGAGACGATACGAAATGCGAGAGTCTGGACAATAGAAACTTAAAATGTTTGTACGCTTGACAGGCTTACAATTTGGTAAATTTTTTTGCAACAGGAATAATAGTTAAAATGACGTTCTGATTTTTCTTAAACTTAATGTAATCTAACCTAACGCACAATTTTGTAATTCTATACATCTATTCTTTTATCGCTCAGATGTTCGGCGCCGACTTGACTATCGCCCAGTTCTTTATTACCCTGTCGACCATCACCCAATTGCCCATGTCCACCTCAATATTCTTTTGGAATGCTTTTAAAATAATCATGACTTACACTAATGCAGCATAAATTAACAAAATCCTTCCCGCAAATTTTATTTAGCTAATTAAAAAATAAAAATCTGTTTTGGCCAGCACAATACCTCTCGCCACTTCCGTTTTGGGTTACATAAGTGTAGGGCGCGAGCAATCATGTGACATTGTTGGCCTTGACAAGCAGATATGGGGGCCCGTGTCAGAATGACAATTAGTATTTATATACATAGATGTCAAATGTCAGAATTTTTCTTTAAAAATTTCAAAAATTTCTAAATTCACATAGTTAATTTGTCAACAGGAGTGTGGAATTTACTTGTCGAGGAAAATAAACCACATAGAATAGGAAAATCACGAAATGTGGAATGAAAAATTATGAAATTTGACATCTATGAACATAATTACTTTCACGGTCCCCCATATCTGCTGGTCAAGGCCAACAACGTCACATGACTGCTCGCGCTCTATTGTATTTAACATTTCTTGTATACCTACACTCTACACCAAAAAATCTACTTCTATTCTTTATACTTAGATTTTTTAATTTTAAATCCATTCTATGAAGAAATTTTGTCCTACCCTTCTAATTCTAATTTTTCGAAATGTTTTCAATTCATTGTTGGAATTGACAGTATTTTTGAAGCCTATAATTTTAAATATTTAACCATTAATACAATAAGAAATAATATAATGTATGTACTTTCCACAAAAAATCTTCAATAATGTCTCAGGATTTTTGAAACTGGCATTTGTCTGTCAGTTAGAAACTTTTTCATTTTTCAATTGGTTTCCATGACATTATTTGTGCTGGGAGTTTTATTACAACAGATTATTATATACTTTATATTGCTGTATCTCTAAATCTATAAAAGATATAATAAAATATTTATATGTATTAGCTAGAGAATTTACTCTTCCTTTACTAGCAAGAACAAAATTTATCAAAAATTAATATTTAGAAGATTTTTTTAAAGAATCTGCTACTTCCGGTTGTCCAATTATTACCAAAGCCTTTTCAGCTCTTCCCAGTAATATTCGATTGAGAAATACGTAGTTAAACAGATATTAAGTATTATAGTTTTTGAGATATCGTCCTTCCAACCGACCTACATACACACATGCATACACACACATGCACATTATCGTAAAAATATTAAAATCGAATTGTAGGGACCTTAAAACGTGCTTAATCATTAAAATCTGGTTATGCGATTTTTAGCATGAATCCAATACCTCTCAAAGGAGTACGGCGGGTGTTCTATTACTTTTAATATTATATCTTTTGTCAAAAACTGAAGAATGTGCTCTCTAGTTAATGCAAATTTTCGCTCACAACGATGCTTTAAAAAAATGATTAACTAAGTTCTACCTAACTTAACCTTCGTAACTTCATTTAAAATGACAGATAAATAACTGTTTAATATTTTTCATGGTCTACATGATTTTCTTATTCTCAATAATTCCAGCATGATCGTCGTATCAAAAAATACAGCACCAGATTTGAAAATTATTTCCAATTTTAAAATAGCACAAAAGAGACTCATCTGGAGCTCTTTCTACGACACGTTTGTTTTGCCATGAGGTAAAGTCCTCTACTGTACGGTACAGATAAACAGGATGACACTGAAAAACGAGCCACTCAAAATAACTTTTTATTTATAATTATTTTTTTATTCTCTTTCCATATTTGTAAACTAGGCTTAGGGGCTCATAAATCATGGTATTTGGCATGATGGTTTAACCGGAAATAACATTAACTTTCATATTTCAAATGGGACACCTATATATTTTTATATATTTGGAATCTGTGCAACGATATGGTTGAAGTTCATTTCTATTAAAGAAATAAATTACAAAAACGAAAAAGAAAATTATGAATAATTAACATGGTAAGCCATGTCAGGTAGCTGTGATAAGAGATTGTTCATTTTTTTTGTAACAATTAACTTAACTTAATTTTATCTCAATTATTTTCACATCTTGCCTGATACCAAAGCTCAGTAAGTTAACACATTAACTGCGGATGACGTGGTGCTTGCACTGTCTGAGGCGGGTGACGTCAAGCTAGGAGAATTCAAAACAGTTGTGATACTTTAGTCCGGGAGTGATTTACTACAAATTACCATCCGCATTGAACTTAGTTATTATGTATCATTTTCTCTTACGTTTTCGTAATTTATTTCTTCGATAAATATTTACGTCAAAACATATCGTTGATTTTGTAATTTTACGCAGATTTAAAATATATAAAAATATAGAGGTGTCCCATTTGAAATATGAAAGTTAATGTCACTTCCGGTTATACCGGAAGCGCTATCATTATGCCACATAGGCCCCTAAGAGAATTAGAAAATAATTATAAATAAAAAAGTTATTTTGAGTGGCCCGTTTTTCAGTGTCATCCTGTATATCGTCGTTTTGTTACCGAAACATAATAATAATTAGCTAGAGGTCTCTGTCTCACCAGTTAGTCTGTGCACTCGTGGGTAGTTCTGGAAGAAAAATACCCTTACTACCTTCTTTTCGGAGTTTATACTACTGCATACCATATTACATATCTACCGTTGTAGAAAGGAATATGCGAACTAAAAATGAAACCAACGGTGTTTTTCTATGTTATCGTATTCCAAATTTATTCAAGTCTTAAATATTCTGCGAGGACAGGCGGGCGGTCTGAGGACGTAAAGTTAAAAGTTATTGTAGGGAAAGAACATGGAAGGTTCAAAATTTAAGACAAATGTAGGTATATCAAAATGTTGTATGTAAAGGATTGCTAATAAAATAGGGATAGAATCGGAATGAACCATCGGCAGAGGCATAGATGATGAACATGACAGAGTTGCAGAAATGGCATATTATTTGAAAAATTGTGTATTCCAACGAATATAAGAATAAGATAATTTTTGAATAGTATTAAATATGAAATAAAAGAATACAACATTTTAGAACGCGAATATTTCCTCGGTTTTTAACAATTGCTGGTTCTATATACACTTTACATTGAATGAATGAATGAATGAATAAAAAATAATGAAATGCAGTTCTTTTCTTTAGTTCAGTAATTGTCCTTGGTAACTTTCCATAAGTTTCTGTTTATTTTGTTTGTTTTACATAAACTACTATAATTAAAGAAGACAAAAATGGGCCAAATTCAGCATTGTTCTTTAGTGTACCTAGTTATCGTCTATAATATCTATGGGAACAGCTTTCATCTTTTTCTTATTGACATAAAATTGCATACTTTTTTTTATAGTTTCTTTTTGGCAGCTTCTTAAATTAAAAATGTATTTATGAAAATATTTACCGGGTGGTGGTGGTTTGGGATGAACAAAGGGATTTAACATGGGACTTTAGTTTTATGCAATTTCCTGCTCTCCTGTTCATTTTACGGCAATAATTAAAAAGTTTATTAGAATTAAAAGTTGCATACAAAACTGTTTTTACATTTTTTATTATGTTTCTAGTTTCTTCACAATTTTAAAAATCCGATGTGGCCAGTACAATACTTTCCGTCAATCCTGTGTATTATATATAAGTTCTATACATAAATTCTCTTGCTAAAGATTCTAAATTTCCAGTAAAATTATTTCATAAACAAACTATGCAAATTGCACTTGACACTGACATCTTCTTCTTCTTTAGCTTTTCCCATTCGTTAGTGGTCGCTATTTTTTATTTTCTTCTTCCACTCATTTTTGTTTTGCGTGTCATTTTCATTCAGTTCCTTTTCTCTCAAGTCTTCCGCAATACAGTCCTTCCATCTTGTCTTGATCTGTTTCTTCAACCTTCTATTACTAAGCTACTCATTCTCCTTCCAATATATTCTTCATCTCTCCTCATGACATGTTCAAACCAGTGTAATCGTTTCTCTTGTATCTTTCTAGAAACTTCTAACACTAGAGTTATTTTGCTTATTCTTTTATTCCTTACCGTATCTTTCCGTGTCTTCTCCAACATCAATCTCAACATCCTCATCTCTGCCACATTCATTTACTTGTCATTGATACTGACATCTGTCAATTTGAATTATCTGAATATATTAGAATTTTCCATGTTTAGCATAGCTGGCTGATTTATGAAATTTAATATCTTTATAATTCTTTAACTCTATATCTATTGAATATGAAGTATAAAATGCAATCAAATCGTATAGAGAATAATATATTCTTTAAGTTATAATAACGTTAAATGTCAATAAATGAAAGAAAAACTTAAAATCTTCAAATAAGAATACGTACGGTTGACCAATTATAACCAAAATATAATCACCTCTTTTTCTGGACGTAAACTTGAGGAATACGAAACACACAGATACCCACACAAACACACAGGCACATATATACAGACATCGTAAAAATGATAATATCGTATTATATGGACCCTAAAAGCTTATTCACTAAAAACTCATTGAATTTTTTGACCAAAGACAATACCTTCATTACCTAAAGGTGACGGAAGGTAAACATTAAAGTTTCTTTTACAAAGTAGAGGAAACAGCAAATTCGTTTGCCTTAAAAATGTTAAAAAGTTAGGTTTGTGTTCAATATGCAATCCGGGACACTTTCCGGGACAGTTTGTAATGCGGGATAAAGGTCTTAAATCTTAAAATACGATATTGGTAAGCAATATAGGCGTTAAAGTATGTCTTTCGAAAAAACGCTATGCAAAAACTCCAATAATCGTAGTGTATCGCATGACCCTGTACCTTTGGTTCAGGAGGATATCTATTATCTAGCAGCCGGACTAAACATTGAACTCAATATTACATTTCCTAAATCCCAAATTTCAAGTAAAAATAATATTGTGTATGATTTCAAATCAGCTGACTTTTTACCTCTCGCTAAGAGAGGTATTGGATTCATGCTAAAATTCGCATATCCAGATTTTAATGAATAAGCACGTTTTAAGGTCCCTACAAATCGATTTTAATATTTATGATTAATTAAAAGAACAAAATGTTCACTTCTTTCTGCCAGGGCACTCTAATTCTATGTAAAAAATATATTATATCACTGAATTCAGAATTAAATCCTCTAACGAATGAGCAAAGTAAAAATATATGTTCTAATTTAAAATAAAAAAGTTAGGTCCCGTAAAAAACCACTGATCGATTTTTTTTTCTTTTTTTTAAATTTGTCATGTTAAGTAGAAATTGTTTACCCACTTAACCATCTTTGTAGCTCTTATAGTTCTTGAGATAGCAATGGTGGCCCATTTAAAATGAACATCCTGTATACACAGATTTTTCGATAAAGTAGATCACCAAATTTTGCTGCAAAAATTAAAGGCCAACTTCAATATATCTGATGATTTATGTGAATTTTTAGAATCGTATCTATATAACAGACAAAATTATGTATATTTGAGTGGATATAAATAAAAATTATTTACTCCTACTTCAGGAATACCACTAGGCTCTAATCTTGGTCCTCTACTGTTTGTATTATATATCAATCATATTGCCAACTTGTAGGTTATTCAGAAATACTTCATTACGCAGTATACTTTTTATATATAACATGGACGGACATACTTTGCTTAGAGTATCTCAATATAAAGACTTAGGTGTGCTCTTCGATCCTAGGCTGAAGTTTGATCTATATGTAATGTATATTAATAAAATATCTTGCCGAAATCTTTGTTTCATTATGAAGAGTGCTCAATATTTTGTAAACATAGACTATTATTACGTACGTTCCAAACTCGAATATTGTGTTCATGTTTGGAATCCAATGTATGATAAATATGTATTTGAAATTGAGAAAATAATAAAAGAAATTTTTAAGATATTGCTAGTACAGAAAATTTGGTTCTTACTCCTTCGGTATTGCCTATACAAATACGGTGAAACAATTTAAATTTGAAACTTTAGAAACTAGAAGAAATATCACATCTACTTAAATTAGTTAATGTTATAATTGATAATCCCAATACATTGGAAAATCTATATTTTAATGTTCCACGATTGTGTTCTAGACAAAACATTATTTTTTATACCTCTATATGTACTAGGAATTATCAAAGTATGTCGCCTAGTATTCACATGTGTAAATTATTCATTATTTAATATGTTTGGGAATTGATTTCTATCATGACAACTAATCAAGTAATCATATAAAAGAAAATATTCAATTAATATTTAATGCATATCATACTTCTTGGTTCTTTTTTCCACTCTATTTTGTATTTGATATTTAATTTTAAGGTGATATTACATTTTATCTATTTGTGTTTTCTTTGTGATTCATTTTATCACTTTTCTATTGTCTAATTGTCATGTAAATATATTGTTTGTATCTTATTCTCCCTCTGTAATTGGGATTCCGTGTAATCCTGTTGAGTGGAAAATAAATAAATAAATAAAATGTATGACCTAAGCTAATATTTTTTTTTATAAATTTTGTACATGAATGTAGATTAAAATGGAAGCTGGATTGCGACACATCATTTATCAGCTGATATATTTATTTATAAATATTATATAAATTTTACAAGTTTGGATGCAAATTACATCAAACTTTACATTGTTTTTATAGTTAAAAGGCTCTTGTTCCTTGTTATAGAACAAATGTTAGTTACATGTGTGTTTCTCTGTTTATTCCATAGATAGCGCTGTAAGCACTTGTAAATATCATCGGGGATATTTGTTGCATTTTAAAAAATATATCTCGGTTAAATTAAATTTTAAAAAAACACTCTCAAAGAGTCTTTGCCTTCCAAGAAGTAGATATGTGGCGGATCAAGTAGACCGTTGCCACCTACGCAACTATTATCTGATGTACCGAGGTTCTTTGGGAACGTCTCCTGAAGACTATATTTCAAAATCCGACAAACGAAAACAACGCATTGTAAGAAATAATCTTCATATTTCGCCGGTTGGCTCAACGCTTTCCCTAATGGTGGCTGCCAACCAAAAATAATTTTCCCTCCAGTGAACACCTGCTTGGCTCTAGGCAAGGATTCCGGGTACTTTTTGACGCTATCTCGTACAATCAATTTACAATTTAAAATCTTAATATTTTACATATTGTAACGGTTGATCCCGCTACAGATATTCACAGAGACGAGCCATAGAATAAAAGTTTGTTATTTATTTCAAACTTAATATATTTTAAAGGGGCAAGATATATGAGATAAATATAAGTATCGCTATAACAAATTTAATTTAAGAAATTATTTATGTTGAAGCAATTAGGTTTGCTAGTGTTCATTAGCTGTTTTTATAAATATTTGGATATTTTTTGCGTGCAATTTTTCTAAATATACCTTAACGAACTAGAAACTAAACGAACTAGAAACTAGACAGAACTAGTTTTCAAAACTAGTCATAAATGAGTAAAGTATTGCTGGTTTTAAGTTTGCCAGACTCGTGAAGTTATTTGAATCATCCTTTATATCTTGGCCCCTAAAAATAGGTTTAAAATAAATATTCTACTTCTCTGACTACCTGCTGTGAATAAAGCATACCTACGACTTGGGGTCAAAGACGCAGGTATAAGTGGATCAGTTGACACTAATATCGACTGTTGTATCAGTTGAGGCGGATGACTCGACACTATAGAACCCCATTCAATCTTAAGGTAGTTGTAGCATGAAGTAACCCATAAAATATTAATAATTTTTGGCGTACAGCTAGATTAAGTATTGCTCGCTGTAAATCCAAAAGTTTAGCAAACTTGGCCAGTTTCGATCGGAGTTATTGAACTCCAAAGTTGGAAAATTTAACATGGCGAGTATAGGGAAGCTCAAGAAATTATCGTCATAATTGCCTCTAGAATCGCGATAACCCATAAACTTTTGACTAAAAACTAGGTGAATATAAATGAAGGTCTGGGGAAAATACTAGTTAAAAAAAACTTGCAAGCCCATTTAGTTTCAAAGATATAACAAATTCAAATTGGAAATTCATCAGATATTTTCAATCTCTGAAATTTTCACGCGCATTGTTGGTAGTATTGCCACCCACGTTCTGCGAAACATCCGCGATGATTTTTAACTTTCAGCATTTTTCTTTACGTTGTTAAACTCACGATTGCAATCATTAGGTGTTGCGATACCTAGCAGAATAAACATAATATGCAAATAGCCATGTGATATAAAGCAGGCAGAAATCAATAGATGGCATTGCTCTCATGATCCAACTATCTTAATCTAACCGAACCATACATTTATCGCACTTACTTTTGCCACTTCTTACTTGAGCAGTACTGAATCTCATTTTTGCTATCATAGACATAATCTACGTATTTCATTCATTTTAATTAATTTTTGTAATACATAATTCTACCTGTAAACGCATAAATCTCCGCTACACCCAATGGTTATGTGGAACAAGTATATGAGTATCAGTTTCATTTCATATAAATTAATTTACTGTTGATGACCAAACATGACTACTCGTCCCGTAATGAATTCACTGCGACGAACAGTACAATATAAAGAATCAATATGCATTAACTAATTACATTACATGTCATTCTAATTTTGAACTTTTGTGGAATTAATAATTAACACTGAAAGTTTAGCTAAAAGCACAGAACTATAACAATTCATAATTAATATTGTACTTGGAATTCTGTCTCGGCAAAAAAGATTTTATGAATAAATTACCATTATATTATTGATATGAACTTTAAAATTATTTCCAATGGAGTATTGTATTGGTTTTTTTTTTATTGATTTGGTTTTTAATTTTATTTAAACGAGATGTAATTTTAAATAATCCAAACAAATTTTAAATTTTGCGAGTTTGACGTATATTTACCGGGTGATATTTACATGTGCTTACAACACTGTCTCTGACTAAAACAGGGAAAGACACTTACAACGTTACAACTGATAGAGGGAAAAGAGAAATTATGTTGAAAAATGTTTAAAAACATTGATGCCCGACTTTTTTTGCAAACTTTAAAAACAGTGTCAGGTATAATGTAATTTCCTTTCAAATTTGTAAAAATATCAGTGGATAAGAATAAATAAATATAAATATTAGCTGACAGATCATCTAAGGCCGCTGTTCACCTTCCGTTTTATGGTACCAAATTTATGAGAACCCTCGGGAGGGATATCTACATCACAAGTTTTACGCGCTATATGTACAGTAAAATAATATTTTTGGCGGCAAATTTATAAATAGTTGATTCTTTGGCATCGGTGACGTATCTATCATCTTTTTTACATCTCTCAAAAACTTCTTTACGGCCGCATTTACTTTACGGCCGCTAGTCAGTAATTTGTTTAAATAGCAAATATATTTGCAGCTCTATAAATTTCAGGCGGAGTATTGGAAATATCGTTATCACTGTCGCTATCGTTACTTTTCTTTGACTTTTACGATATAAAATATTTTGCCAGTAAGCAAATTACTTTGTGAGTTGTCCAGATAACAGCAAAATATTCTGCAAGTGACATTAATCAATCAGATATAAAATATACATATTTTTAAATAAAAATTTATAACTTGTTTGTGACAGTCGCCTATATACCTATAAAAAGTTGTGTGCTTCTTGTTTTAAAAGTTCTCGTTTAGCCCGTAACCTTATTTAAGATCCGGGTCAAAAAGAACACTTTTACAGCCTTGATGCACAAATAACTACATATTGCACATTTCGTGCCTTATTTTAGTGTAAGCCACAATATTAATTAGCTTTTTTGCCTTGAATTTCTTTATGGTAGAACACACCATTTTCAAACACCACAAAAATGTATCTGCTTCTGTGGTGTTCTCTCCGCGACAGCAGCTTTAAAAGACCGTTAACTGACGCCTGGTAAGCGCCTTTAACGGTATAGATATATATCGTCATAGCTAAAACCTCGGACGCCACAATTTGGAGGCTGCCATTTTTTTAATTTTTTTAATAATTTACATAGTTATTTTAAACTTTTTAAAACGTATTCCTAAAAATTTGCTGTAATTATGTATTTTTACATTAATTTATAGAAAAAAAAACGTTTTATACATATACATACACCTACATATAAGCGCTATAATTTTATGGCCTACTGGTACTTGTGCACAGAACGTAAATCCGCCTTTAATTGCCATTACCGAAATCTGCGATAAAAAAAAACAAATGGCTAAAATTTATTGCTTAGTGTTACGATGTTTTGTAAAATAAATAGATAGATTTATTGAAAAACAAATTATTAGCCCAAAAAAGGTAAATTTTGACAATAAAGTTTGAAACGTTCAATAAAAGCTGTTTTATACAAAAAAATAATTTCTACAAATAAATTGAAACATAAAAAATAGAATTTACACAAAAAAGAAAGGGTTAGGTTAGGTTATGGTAGGTTATGTTAATTATTTATATTTTCTGTACTTTTCAACAAAATTGTATAAATCAACCTTTTTCTCTACGGCGAAAATTTTCGTTGCATATATCATCTTTGTTTTATACTCTTCAACACTGTTCTACTTATTATTACTTCTTGTACAAATAATTATTTTTGTAAAATAACACCTTTTTATAGTATACTAACATCTTTTCTTGTACGCATTAAATGCCAGGATCCCAGCCAAATCAAATTGGCACACACACACAGTTACAATTGTTGAGTAGTAAGCCGTGATAATATATTTATTTATTTATTTTATTAATGTTATCATAATTTCGAAAATATTTAGAACATGAAAATTAAAGAGTTATATACAATAAATTATAATATATTTATTAATTGCGCTTTCCTTTTGTGTTTGTTTTTAAAACTAGAAATAAACTTACTGATCTGACACTGACACTGTTATGAACTGAACGACCATTCCGGATTTACGCGATTTTGGGACTCTGCAGGGGACCTTCTTTAAGCCCCGTTTTGTTCGTACAGCCTGGGGTCCACAAAAACTTAACCGAGACCTGGTGAACGTCATGGTTTCGAAAGAACATTATTTTTAGTAAACTATTCTGTACAGCATCTTGTATATTGTTTCTGTCAAAAGGACAATCAAATACCACATGTAAAGAACTACATAGTGACAGCGTAAGAAGTAATTCCAAAAAATATATGAGTGTAGTAACTAAAACGTAATACCCGTGTGGTACACCCTCCATAACAACTTTTAGTGCCCGTCAAGTGACGTTCGATAAGCGCCTTCAATGATACATACGAGAATCATTTTTATGTAATCTACATAGACATGAAAATAACAATTCACAATCGCATTTTTTGCTATAAAGTTAGTGCGACGTTTGTCTGCTTACTTACCACGTTTGGGTCAATTCAAAAGACTTGCAGTTTCTGCAGAGATTTCATTACAAGAAAATATGTCAAGTGACGCAGCGTTATACTTCTAAAGTTCTTGTCAACACAGGACCAATAAAAATGGATTCCGGATTCCGAAAAAGCTGATTGCAGAAGGCTTAAAAGTAGAGAAATTTGCAATAGAGAATAGAGTATATATGGGAATGAGAAAGGTGAAGAGAAATAACAATGTTGTGACGTGTAGAGTTAAGGTTATTATAAACTCGAGTTTTTTAAAACTAATAACTTTTAAAGCCCCTAAATCCTAAATCTATTTTTAATATAAATAACCAATTTTCTAATTTATGTTGGAAGTTCACAATCATTTAGCCTAGCGTGTAAAACTTGTAACGTCGATTTCCCTTCTGACGTTTCTCATAAATTTTGTACATAAGTGTACTCTAAAATAGGTGGCGGCCATGGATTATAAAATTTATAACTTTTGTATTAATATTTTTACAAATTTGGAAGGCAAATTATTTGGCACTGTTTTTATAATTTGCAAAAAGTCGGACATCAATGTGGTTAAACATTATTCAACACAACATTCCTTTCACTGACTGTATAACTGTCATTTGGAAGTGTGTTTTTCTATTGAACTCATAGATAGCGCTGTAAACACTTGTAAATGTCATTGGCTTAATACACATCGTACCCACAAAATTTAAAATTTGTATTAATTTATAAAAAATTATATCTCGCTTAAATGAAATTAAATACACCATAAAATATAATATCTATGACTCAAGCAAGAAGTACAAATAGTTTCAGAAAAATGTAAGTAAACAATAGTAGTAGAATACCTCTTTTCGTTGGGATGGGGAATTGATTGAGGATGTGCATGATCGAAAGAAGAAATACATCAAAAAAATTAAAAATATCATTTTGATAGAAGGAAGGATGAAAGCTGTAGTGATTGCAAATGAAGTGGGGATATAAGAAACAACTAAACAAAATATTTTCTGTGCAATTTTTGTCCTTCATGGCTAGATTTCATAGAAATCTATCCTGATTAATGTTATCATTGGCATATCTATCAGTGAATAGTAAATCACGATGTTATTCTGAAACACTATCATTGTCTTCTTACCATTTTTTTCTCTGACCCTTGGTCTGCTCCTGCCCCCCTTGAAGAAAAAACAGCTTGTCTTGTTCCTTAGGTAGCACAGCAGCCCTTGAATGAGACACATTACTGTGTTGGGCACCTATTTTCCTCGAAAAACAACAACTAACAACACTACAACACTGGGCGCTCGACCACTGCGCTCTTTAACGTCTTAACTCTTAACTGTACCACAACACCTTGACCGCAAAAGTGGAAGAGAATACTAAGCAACAAGTAGCAAGACATGCAAGAAAGGAGCTACATTATAGTGGGAGAATAGAAATCGCGAGATTGGTAATGAAATATGAAATCATTAATAAAGGAGAAATATCTTTTTAATGAACTGAAGTCAACATGGTGGTCTATAATAGTATTTTAAAGAACATGTTTTTTTCGCTCGCGTTAAAATTTCTAATTGACAAGTGCGAAAAAGTCATTTATTCAATTATTTAAAAGTTCATGTCAATTCATTTATGAACATAAATGCGGAGTAAGACGAAAAAATCCTCAACATTGTGGTTAGCGAAATATTTAACTTTTGTCGTGTGAAGCTTATATAGTACAACACATTCGTTTAGAGAGGAAAATATTTTTTTTAAACCAGTGGTTCTCAAGTTACAACCCAAAGTTTAATTTTTTAAATGGGGTGGTATATATTTTTTATGCTCATTCGATAGAGTTTTTTTTCTAAATTCAACCATGTAATCATAACAAAAATATTGAGAAAAATTCAACTGAAATTTAAATAAATTTGATTTTTATTATTTTTCAGTAGGCGATGTGTGAAAAACAAAAACTACTATTTGTCAATTTGAATTATTTAGGATGGAAATCAAATAGAATACTGTTTATAACGTTATCAACATATATTTATGTATCGTTTTAATATAAGCTCAATTTTCATTCAAAATATATACCATCCCATTTAAACAAATATAACTTTGGGTTGTAACTTGAGAACCACTGGTTTAAAAAAATATTTTCTTCTGTAATCGAATGTCCTGGTCTTCTATAACATTGTCTTATAGTATTTTATTGTATCTTTAATAATATAAAAATTATTTGAGGTAGCTCATTTAGCTGTTACTCCTGTAGATCAAAGAAACTTTAAGGGGATTAGTCTTCAAACCATCTAAGGTTTTGCAAGTGTAAAGGGGGAGGTAAGAAGTGGGCCGTACCAGACATGTTCCCCCTCTTCTAAAATTATACTCCTAGTCTGTTCTGTGCAGTCAAAAATAAAATTATATTTTGTTTTTATATTAGTAACTACTCGATAAACCACAACCGGATAATTGTGCCTAGCTATGAAATAAGGGTAGAATACTTGTAGGTTGTAGATGTAGGTGAATATTTCTTACTAAAAAGCTTACACTAGAAGCGTCTATTTTTTCAAGTCAATTATCAAGTCGACTGGCATATATGTATTTGCGAGTCGATCTTCGAGTCGTGCCGATATATTTTTTTGTGATAAGTGTCAAACCAAATCTCAAAGTCTGACCCGAATGACAAGAACATTCAGAAGGAACCGCTAGCTCGAACCAAACCGATTATTTTGAACCGGTTGAATGAAGTGAACCGCTTATGTGAATCGGCTTGAAACGAATCGCATATATGAACCGGTTTGAACAGCTGTTATCAAGATGTACGAGGAAAATATATTTATGAAATAAGATGAACGAAACCGAACCGATCTTATGGCCCGGTTTAGGAACTGTTTCAGAATTAAATTTCGGTGCAGCCCTGGGAAAAAGAGAAGGAAATTTAATTAAATAAACTACTTATTGGTGAAAATTTTTATGGATACTAGACTAGATGGCATATTTTTACAATTTTGACTGCAAATATCTCGAGGACGAAAAGAAATATCAAGCTATAGAATGTACTTAGCAAAATTTATTTGTTCCATACATTTTTGGAAAAAAATTGACCCATTTTCGGGCCACCCAAACCTGAACCTGCCTCATATCCAAAAAATGGCCAGCACACTACCTTTCGTCAATTCTATGTATTTTTTACAAACTATTCTATGGGCGTTTTCTTTTTAGGGGAGAAATGAACAGAACTGATCTTACCTCATATTAAACTGAACTCAACTACTCCTAAAAAGATCAGTATGTTTTGTAAAATAAGAAGTTGAAAATAAAAACATAGGTATTGTAGCATTTTATTTATAACATAATAATCTGCTGAATTGGCTTGTGACTATGTAATATGTTGTATTACCTTACGGATTTGTCAATTAGTAATATTTGAATATCTTGTTTTCATACTGCAGCTTTTAGCAACATATGATAGGTTGCAAGATATTTCTTTATAATTTTTTATCTCTAAATTCAATGAATATGAAGACAAAAATATAATTAAATCGCATAGAGAATTCTTTAATATTTATAACACAAAAGGTCAAAAAATGAAATTTAATATCGTTTTTTCAAGAAAAACTGTTAGAATCTTCAAACTAGGGTACTTTCGGTTAACCAATCGTAACCAAAATGTAATCAACTCTTCATAGGGACGTATAAAAAAGGAACATGAAAGAATTATAAATTTTGGAATTGTAGTATCGGAGTTATCGAATGAGAAATTTTCGTCACACACATACACATACATACACACACACCACACACTACACATACACACACACACACACACACACACAAATAATCCTAAAAACAGTAAATTCGTATTCTAGGTTCTAGGGACTCAAAAACGTGCTTATTCATTAAAAACGAATTTTTTGACCAAAGACAATACCTTCCTTACCCCTTACCTATTATAAGTGACAGAAGGTAAAAATGGGTGAAAGATATGTACACGCACAATAACTTTCCCAATGAATTACTCGTACCGAGAATGCAATGTGTTCGTATACCAATTTCCATGAAAATATTCCCACGGACACGGGCACATTTTTAATGAAGTATTATCAAAAATGGCCAAAAACGTAAATTTTCCAAGTGATACAGTTTAGATTTTAGGGTATTTTTTAAGCTTTTCATAATAACTGGATTCGCCTGTCTGAACATGGTATTGTAAATAAATAAATAAAACTAAGGAGGCAAAATATTCATACATAGGTAATAAAATTTCCGTAGACTTCTTCATTTTATTTGGGGTTTGGGGTGTTTATATGGCAAATGAAGCCTAACTTTGGGGCCAATATCCTGGGAACGAAAGGTGATATTGAAATTCCGTTTGAAATTTGAAATGTACGCACTGAGAAGATTCCACGTATTATGCCAATATCGAAATTTCATCCCGGTCCACTTTTGGGCATAGGAGCCTAAAACATCTAATGATGGAAAAATGTGTAAATCGAAATTTATTGACCTAAAATAATTGTCCAAACATGGAAATATATACCCGTTATATTCGAAATGACCTAGTATTCGTATTCGACATATATTTTCCACATTTTTTTTCTTTGAAAAAGATATGAGGGCTGTATCGTATTCTATTCTATGTCTCTACGTTGGGAATATATTTTGCAGATCTCCATAATCCTTGAAAATCTAAATATATACAGAATGTTGTCATCTAAATATCTTTACAGAGGATTTCTTGTCGTTTCAATTTTTCTTATTTCATTTCACTTGAATTTTTTCATACGAATACATCGACATGTAACAGAAAATGTAAATATGGTTATAGTATTTCCGATAGTAATCTTTATTTTGAAGAAAAATGTCAATGCTATAAAAAAAAATCTGTAAAAAGCGCGGGAAAATATCTAGTCACAAATTGTTCACAAACAAATAAATGAAACACTAACTATTGCAACGATTAAACAAGAGTGCAAAACAATGTGAATTAATGGTAACAATAAAAGCAAATTGTTGTTATTTACAACTACAATGAAGAATCTGTTTGTGTACTAACAATACAGATTAACAGACTGATTTAATATGAGAGACGGCTGTGTATTAAACGGAATCTGCACGACACAGCCGTGGATTGTTTTAAATGGAGAGAATAACGAACGCGTAAACTAGGATTATCAAGATTACAACGCTTCGTTCAAAGAATTAAAATACACAATAGTGAATGATAGAATCGAATTTTTGTATATTATTTTACTAGTTATTGTTTTATTACTTACATTTACATAGTTTACTTGTTTTTTTATTTCTGTATAGGTAAATCTTGTAGTCCATCATTTCTTGATTTACATACTGTTTCCTTTTTCCTTATTGGACTTAATATAATTGTGGGGTCTCGTAGCCGTGTGCCTGAGTGTCTGGTCGCGAATCTGGGGACCCGGGTTCGATCCCGACCGACGCCAAAAATTACATTGCATTTTAATGGCACAAAATTGACCCCTGTGGCGCACTCTCCACGCCAGCAATGAGTGCCCGTGAGGTGACGCCTGGTAAGCGCCCGCACGGTACAAATATTCCATCATTACCGATATCTGTGTATGAAGCAGATTGGCACACTCAGCAATGGGTAATATGCCGTGATGAAATATTTATTTATTTATTTATTTATATAATTATAAACTTTTTTATTTCGACGTTAACACTAAATCCTCGTCAGTACAGTTTTTGCACTCTTTAAATTTAATTTGTTCTTATGTGTTCTTTGGATAATTTCCATACTAATAATAATAATATATCATATTACCCAATGCTGGGTGCGCCAATCTGCTTTGTAGTATGATGATGACATATTTGTACCGTGCGAACGTTTACCAGGCATCACTTCACATGCACTCATTGTTGGCCTGGAGAACACCCCAAAGGGATCACTTTTGTGCCATTAAAAATTTGAAATATTTCTTTTTGGCATCGGTCAGAATGGAATTCGTCCTCAGGTTCGCGACTTAGGCACGCAGCTACGGGACCCCATAATAATGAATATTGATATATAACGGTTAGTTTCTAAAATAATGAATTATTGATAAAACTTTTGCTAATAATTTTATTAATTAAACGTATCTTAAACTACAAATAACCGACAATTCGCTGGCATTGTAACAATTAACAAAGCAAATAGGTTACCTTTTCAAAATTTTTAGGAGATTCAATAAAAAAATTGCCAGCTTACAAAAAATTGGCACACCGAAAAATGGGGTTTCATAGGCGTTTGCCTGAGTGTCCGATTGCCAGTTGGATTACCCGGGTTCTATCCCGACCGACGCCAAGACAAAAATGACCCCTTATTATGTTTGTGGGTTCAAGGGTAGGTAGGTAGGTATAAAATAAATGTGTGAGACTTAGATTATACGATGTTTATTCTTCGACTACTTATATAAGAATGAATCTTTACACAAAACTGAATACATTGTTTCCTATTTTATTTCGTTCGTTTCTGCGCACTGGCGTCTTTGACCTCGGGTTAAACAGATACGTACATTTGAATAAACGCGCGAAACATATAAATTCATAAATACAACACCCCTGTAGGACAATCTTCACGCCAGCAATGAGTGCCCGTGTGGTGACGCGTGGTAAACGCCCGCACAGTACGAACATATCATCATCATTACCGATAACAGCATACAAAGCAGATTGGCACACTCAGCAATGGACAATATGCCGTGATAATACATATATTATTGTAGAAATGGGTGATGGTATATTATAAATTTTCTTTTACAGAAAATCAGTTTGATTTTTTTTCGCTAAAGTTTGTTAACCACATGTTGATATATTTATTGAAAAAAAATTAAATGTTCACTGTTTGATGCAGATGTTCTATTCCCAAAAAAATGTGTTTCTATATTTATGAAAGTAATATATCTGCTTTTGTCATGGAACCAGAAAATTGTATTCTAAAATCAAGAAGACCGCAAACGGTCAGTATGCGAAAAACAAAATCAGTCATAACGCGTTGTGGATTTACCTAAACTTAAAAGACCAAAATTTATTTCTTATTTCAACCAACAAAATACACGCTTTGGTCAATATTTATGTTATTTTTCTAAACATTCGTTAAAATAACCTAGCCTAACGCACAAATATTATACGAGTTCGGTCTTTGTTCATTTTAACAATATACAGTGGTTATTGAACTTTTTCGGTATTGGACGTTAACATATTGTAACGTTTATTTATTTGGGTGAAGTGTAAAAATCAGTGAAATATTATTAATTAAAATAAATATTTATTAAACGATATATAATTAAGATAAAGATAATAAAAATAACTAACACTATGATTAAACAATTATAAACACTAATTTAAGACTAAGAATATTATTAAATACTTAAACGCTAAGATTATTTATTTAAACAATATTTATATCATTATACTTATTTATATAACTATATTTATTTGTTCCCCATTCGTAGATTATTTATTTATATCACCAACTGTTCATCTCACGATGCTTGTCAATAACAGAATATGTTCGCCGCGTTCCCTGACCGTGTTTATATAGCCGGCGTCCTTTTCCTGGAACATTCGACGAGATAATAACATCGAATATAAAGGATCAGATAACCCTAAGTAATTAGACAGGTCGCTACGTGTTTACTACGCCGATAGCTCGGCCGATTACGTCATCACCCAGCGCGACGGCCATTCTAGCACGTTCGCCAACGACGGCGGTCGCGTACTTCTATAAGAGTCAGTAGCGTCGGGTCCACAAACGTTACAATATATAGATTCAGGAACTTGCAAAAATGTGTTGAGTGTTGTTGTACTACAATATCTGTATATAAACTCTACTATACATAGAAAAGTAATTTTATTTTATTATAAACATATCAGTATGGCTTAAAGTTGTATGTCCAATTGCACCAACAAGGCTTAAATTTTAAGCTACCTTTAAACAAAAAATCTGATGTGGCCAATACAATATCTGCCGCCATTTAATTTTTATTAATTTAAATACATACTATACATACTTACTTATGCTGGAAACTGTATCGAGTTCCTTCCCTATTATTCTATTTACTATTTTCTTTGTAAAATTTTACTATTATTAATTTTAAATGATTAGTTTTTTGACAGTGACATTTATCTCTCAGTTGCATACATTTGACATCTGAACTGTGCAATCATGGTGTTGTGTTTAAAGCGTAGGCTCCGGGATTTAAATTATAGATTTTATAAATTTATCCATAAAATATATAGAAAAATTATTAATGCAAACTTGTAGAAAATTTAATAATCTTTAATTTTTATAATTAAATCTAAGGTGGGATATTTTTCATTACAGCCGAGGGCTTATGTATATTACCAAAAGGCGAAGCCTCGAGGTGAGATACAGCACGAGGCTGTAATGAAACTGCCACCGAGGTATGTATACTATTTTATTCACAATCATCCTCTTTTTAAATCAATAATTTTCAGAATAAATCATTGAGTTATAACCTTCAATTTTTTAAATATTTTTGACAGCTCTATTAAAATTTGTTTAGCCTACTTTATTATAGGGTCTTATGACAATGTTGCTACGCAACCGCTACATAAACGTTTCCAACCCGTGGAGTGGAAGTGAAATCTGTCATTTTCTACCCAAGAAATTGTCCTTGCAGTTAGGAATAACGTATTTCCCAACCTCTAAAAGGTTAGGAATCAACATATTATAATGATTGTGAAGAAAAACTATTTTGAGCTTCAAGTAAAGTGCCATTTACGGTTATCCAATTTACACCAATATCTGAATGGCTTCTTTCCATATTAGAATAAAATAGAAATACTCGGTTTCAAATTATTCTGAATGATAGTATTTGAGTTGGAGCGTAAAGAGGATTCACACACACATATATACATACATACATACATACAGACATCATCGTGAAAATGTTAAAATCGATTCTAGGGACCTTAAAACATGGTCATTCACCAAAATCTCGATATGCGTTTTTTAATACAATCCCTATACCTCCCTTATCAAGGGTAGGGGGAAGTTACTGGTTTCTAAAATAACGTTTTCTTACTGATTTGTAAAATAAAAAGTGAAGCATTAAAGTCCTAGAACTTATAACGAATATTATAGTGAATAAGAATGTTAACGAAATAAGAAAAAATCAATTTTAATCTGTCAATCTATCAAAGTTTTGCTAGGATTTTCGAACAATTGCGACTTAGCCTACTTATACAAAACTCATACTGCAACATAATTGCTGCATATTTCTTTTAATAATTTAATAACTACAAACCAGTATGACATAAAATTATGTATGTACCTCAGACGACAAGTGTCTTTAAGGTAATCACACGAGTCACAAGTAAGTACAGCGTCGGCTAAACTTGCTCATACCTTAAAGATCCACTTTTCGTCCTAGATACATAAAATATTATTACATTTTCTTTCAATTTAATGAACTTAATAAAAGAGCTACCAGCAGAAACAACAGAATACCTCCTTAAAATTGACAACTTCATCCTATCATCTCACACCTTCCCAGACGCATGGAGAGAAGCAATTATTGTCCCAATCCCGAAATCCGACAAAAATAAAACAAACCTCTCCAACTATGGGTAAAAGCACAACAAACAATTTAATAATCTTGACATCAGAGATACAACAAACATTCAAAACGAAAAAACACATGATAGCAGTTTTATTCGACCTTGAAAAAGCGTACGACACTACTTGGAGATATAACATCCTTAATACATTACAAAAGTACGGCATAGAAGGCAACATTATGCACTTCGTAAAAAACTTAATAACCGACAGAAAATTTACGGTGAGAGCAAACAATATACAGTCAGAAAAGAAAAATCAAGAAAACGGCATACCGCAAGGCTCAACATTAAGTGCCACACTCTTCCTGATAGCAATAAACTCCATAGCACGATACATAGATGAACCGGTCAAATTCGCACTATATGCTGACGACATAGTAATATACCATAAAAGCAAAAACATTTACTGGATACAACAACAAATACAGATGACATTAAACACAATTTACCAATGGTCAACAAAAACCGGATTCAGATTTTCACAAATAAAAACTAAAGCTATACATTTCAGTAACCATAGAAATAGAAATATAAACCCAACAATAATGCTTCATAATGCAAACATAACATACGAGAATGAAATTAAATTACTGGGGATTATTTTAGATAACAGACTAACATGGAGAACGCACATAAGAACACTAACATCGGAATGCTCCCGTAGACTAAACATAATAAAAATACTTGCACACCACACATGGGGGGCAGACAGACCGTCATTACTTTTAACCTACAAATCGCTAATTAGAAGTAAAATAGACTACGGGTCAATAATATACGGCACAGCAAAATACACCAACCTTAGAAGCCTGAATACTATACACAATAACGCGTTACGGATCATAACTGGAGCATTTAGGTCCAGCCCCATTGAGAGCATATATTGCGAAGCAAACGAGCCTTCATTAGAAGAACGAAGAAAAACACTAACATTAACATATGTAACAAACCTAGCAGCACAACCAACTCATCCAGTATTTCCATATATATTCGAACCACTATCCCCTACCACAGAACTACAAAACCAAATACCATTCCACACACACATCCAAAAGCTACTACACTCTATAAACTACATATTTCCCAACATTGAGAGAAACGAAATACCCGAAATCGCCCCCTGGTTAATTGAAATACCTCAAATAAACTTAAAACTAAGTGAACTCGACAAAACCGACACCAACCCGGACATCTTCAAAAATCTTTTTAATGAAATTAAAGACACACACCAAAATGCGACATTTGTATACACAGACGCATGAAAAACAAACAATAAAGTGGGATCAGCAATAATAATGGAAGAGAAGACATATAAATACAGATTACCCGAACACACAACCATATTTTCTGGAGAAGCTTATAGTATCCTACAGAGCCTCCTACTTATAACACAAATCCAAAAACAGACACATACCTATATAATATGCACCGACTCCCTCAGTTCAATCCTAGCAATAACAAACCTATATACCAAAAATCCCATAATAAAACATATCCACCAACTCCTCTACAAAATAAAGCAACAAAATAACACAATAAATTTTACATGGATACCATCCCACATAAGGAATCCATGGGAATGAAAAAGCAGATAAGGCAGCAAAAGATGCAGCAAACGAAGAAGAAATAATCGAACTAAACATATCAGAAGACATAAAAAAACATAATCAAAAACAAAATTAAAACAGAAAGATATACAAAATGGGAAAGAACAGAAAACAACAAACTAAGAGAAGTTCAAGACAAAATACAAAATTGGAAACCAATATCAATACAAAGAAGAGAGCAGATAATATTGACAAGATTAAAAATTGGACACACAAGATTAACACACAGCCACCTATTCAGAAGAACAGAACCCACAATATGCGACACATGCAACACGACTCTCACAGCAAAACACTTACTCATAGAATGCCAGAAACACACAGTCCAGAGAACACACCACCAAATACCAGGGACGTTAAAAGAAGCACTGAATGGCGACAACCCCATACAAATACTTAATTATTTAAAAGACATTAATATAATAAATGAACTGTAATAAATAAGCACTCAACAAACTATATATAACTATAACTATACAATGTAAATTACATATGTAAAACTGAACTCAACATGAGGTGCTACCTAACGGTGAAGCACATTAATCTAATAAAAAAAATAAAAATTAATGAACACTTAAAATTTAAGTTACGTTGGTGCAACCGGACTTTAAAGGACAAATGTCCATCTTTTATGAAAATTTAATACTAACTCTTTAAAATACGCGCATATTAAATTGTACTACGATGAGAAATAAAGCCAGAAATGTCGAATATAATATGCCCGTCGTACTCAAAATATTGTTGCTCCAGTTTTAAGATTATTAAAACCACGTCGGGGCCGCGTGCCTGAGTGTCTGGTCGCGAATCTGGGGAACCGAATTCAATCCCTACAAACACCAAATTTTTCGAATTTTACATAGCACAAAATTGACCCCTGCGGAGCACTCTCCACACCAGAAATGAGTACCCATGAGGCGACGCTTGGTAAACGCCAGAACAATACAAATATGTTATCACATTACCGAAATCTGTGTACAAAGCAGATTAGCACACTCAGCAATGGGTAATATGCCGTCATGATATATTTATTATTTTTTTATTTGACAGTGACATTTATCTGTCAGTTACATGAACTGTGTAACTAAGAATTGTGTTTATCTTTAAAACATACACTCCCGGATTTATAAAATTGATTATTTTATTAATTTATCTCTAAATATATAGAAAAAATATTAATGCATGCCAGTAGAAAATTCAATAAACATAATCGTGAAAAAATGACATTTAAAGGTATTTTTGAAAGAGAAACTATTTTGAGCTTCTAGTAAAGTGCGATTTCCAGTTATCTGATTTACACCAAAATCTAATGGCTTCTTTCCATATTAGCGTAAGGTCGAAATACAAAGTTTCATAATTCTGCGGTTGCTAGTATTTGAGCTAGAGTAACCAGAAGATCCACACTCATACGTATACACACATACACGCACACATACTCACACACATACACACACAGACTTCATTGTAAAAATGTTAAAATCGAATTCAATGGACCTTGAAACGTGGTTATTTATCAAAATTTCGATATGCGATTTTTAGCATGATCCCTATACCTTCCTTACCAAGGGTAGCGGGACACGGTTGCCAATAGAATTTACAACACAATTAAAATTTGTAGTAGTAAATTATTAAAAAATCTTTCAAACCTCATATTCAATAAAAATAATATGCAGCCTTTTTAGTTTTACAATAAACAACATGTTGTTGTTTGTTGTTTATTCCATGAAGAATGCTGCAGTTCATGCTGCCGAAACGTTGGTTTTTATATCAATAAACAGAACTAAAACTGAAAAGGTTGTATTATTTTTATGTAGTAGTAAGTTACAATCAAGTATAATCATAATGTGCTAATGAAATCTTTAATCGAACTCAAAACTGTAGAAACGTATCAAACACACACAAAATTCAGTATTAGTGACCTGATGATACAGTATAGCTAGTGTACTATCAAGGCCCATACACTATTGTTGTTTTAAAAATAACAATGCAATTTATTTTGTTATATATGTAGTTCAGAAGATATTCACAGAGTTAAATTAGAGAAAATATCATTTTTTGATACATTTCTTCACATTTGTTGACAGAGTAAACTTCTGTCCTTTTCTTGATACTTTATCTTTTCCAATGTTGAAAATAAATTCGTAAAATTTGTCTTAATCTCCTACATCATTTTTCAAGTATTGGTAAGCTGGCTGCCAACTTGAAAAATGATTCCTACCACGATGTTACAACCCTAACCTCAAATAAATTTCTCGAATATAATAAAACGTGCTTTGTACACTTTATTGGTAAACTTCCAATATCTGAAACAAACTTCGTTGTCATTAAATTCACGATTAGATTGCGAGACATTAAAGTCGGATTAGTTTTTAACGGCTTTCACGGAAATATTTTATACTTACGGTCATTCGTAGTGGTTGGAAAAGATTTTTTTATAAAAAAATAAAATGAGAATAAAGTTTAATTATGTACTTTTATTATTTTATGTGTTTCGTTGTATTTTTTTTTTCTGTGCGGGAAATAGGACAACTGTACTTCATTTATGTTCACATATAAAGTTGTGTTTATTAATTTAGTTTATAATTATTATTTTTTATTTATGTATTTTGAATAGTAATTTTTATTTATTTCTTTTTAGGTTCAGAATTTCATCGTTCCTACAAACAGCCAGTTTCCGATGAAGGTAAATTACTTTTCATTAATAACATGTTATGTCTTCATTACTTTCATTGTATTTGTTCATAGTTTATTGCTTTTTTATATTGTATTCCTTGTAATGATTTATGCTTTTATCTTTTATTTTCCTCTAGAAAATAAGGGCTGAAATTACGTAAAGTATTCTAACGTTAAAGCGTTAATTTGTAAAACTATTGTTGTATTTTTACAGTCGTTTCTTCATGAACCTTGTACTAGTTTTATAATTAGCAGGTGACACACACTTAAGAAATAGTTTTCGCCAATTAACTACAAAGACTTACTGTATTTTTCTATTATTATTATTATTATTATTATTATTATATTTATTAAATTGGAACACTCGTAACAGTCAACATTTCATTAAATATACCATTGTAAATATTTGATACTTGTGTTCAAAATAATTATTTACCCTAATTGCCAAGTTTTACTCCAGTATTCTAAACGGTTTACAAACTACAGTGTTTTACTTTTGGATTAACATTTTTAATACCACTGGTATAATTAATTGATTGGTCTATGTAATTATAAGTCGATAGTAAAGATTCCAAAAGTATCTTCTGTAAACATCATCCCGACGTTTTAAACGGTTTAAGAATTACGGTGTTTCGTTTTCGGGTTAATATTTTTAATACCACTGCTAAAATTATATTAATTTATTTAATTATGAATCGATATCTAAAATTCTTAAAAGTATCCCCTCCAAATATCCCGACGTATCAAACAGTTTAAGAATAACAGAATATTTTTTGTCAACATTTATGGTACCACTGGTATAAATAATTGATTTATTTAATTATGAATCGATAGATAAGTCCCAAATATTTAGGTCTCTTCCAAATATCATTCCGATATCTCAAACATTTTGGAGATTACAGTTCTTCATTTTCGGGGCAACATTTTTCGTACCACTGGTATAATTAATTGGTTGATGAAATTATGGATCGATATCAAAAGGTCCTAGAAGTATCTCCTTCATATATCATCCCGATATCTCAAACGATTTATTAATATTATTACTTTATTTTTGGACCAACATTTTCCGTGCCACTGGTCTAATCAATTAATTAATATAATTATGAATTTATAACTGAGAATACCAAAAATATCTTCTCCAAATTTCAACCCTGTATTTCAAAGGGTTCACAATTTACAGTATTTTATTTTTGTGTCAATAGTTTCGGTACCACTGGTATAATTAATTGAATAATCTAATTTTGAATTCTTATGTAAATGTCCCAGAAATATATCCTCCAATTTCAAATGATTTAGATTTATTTATGAATGGATCAATAATGACATCAAGTGTACCTATCAAAAATATTTACCAAATTTGAGCTCGATATCTCAAACCTAACGATCCTGTTTTCAGATGAAATGAAATCAGTTTCATTTCTGACTATTTATCACTAATTTCTTCATTGCGCATGCGTAACTGTCCCTGAAATACAAGAATGTAACTTTACGGAGTAAAATATAACTACACAAACGTCAGAAATTTGCGAGCTCCAAGAGTCGAATAGAATGTGATTTTATTAATTGTGTTAAGAATATACATTTTTCCATCGTTTTGATTCGTTTTACTAGAAATAATTTGTTATGTCAAACAAATTTGAAATATGTTATCATTAAAGAAACCATATCATAACCAACTTCAAGTATGAAAATCCACTAAAAGACAAAGAAAACGGTTCTTTCAGTGTGATAGATCGAGTTGATCATGATCATACAAAACAAGTGAGCGAAAAAGAGTTACAAATATGATTGTAGTATGATAGGCCTTTAACACTCGTATTCGTAGATCCGTTATCTTTCTTACACAATCGATCTTGGACTACCACGTACGAGTATATTTAGTATACGATAATAATTTAGTTAATTTTTGTATAATTTTAAACGGTTTGAGAATTGAGATATCGGGATAAAATGTGGATGGAATATTTTTTGTAACATTCAGCTATCTAATCACAATTAGATCAATCAGTTAATTAAACCAGGAATACCAAAAATGTTAACCTGAAAATAAAATACTATAATTCCTGAATCTTTTGAAATATCAGAATGAAACTATTGATAAGGATTAATAATATAAATAGCAAGTGTAATTTATTAGACCAGAAGCACTAAAAATGTTAACACAAATTTAAAAATTATGTAAGTTTTGAACCGTCCAAGATACTCGTATTGAATTGAAATTTGGTATTCATACTAATATTTGCAATTGGAGTAGATGATAATTAAATCCAGTAATCCGTAAACTTCCGATCTTACAATTCAAGCACACTTCTGTTCTGGAAAACAAATCTGTGAAAATTAAAAAAACCATACAGCATTGAAAAAGGTGTTGTATGTTTATGTTTGCGTATTAATTAATGTTGTGTTCCTTACAATTACTTTTGAAAATAGAGTGTGACCGGAAGACACGCGGAACATTTTGAGATGCCAGAGCATCTCCTCATACATTTGAAATGATAATACACAATTACGGTAAATGAGTAGAAAGTTAAACCAAGTAAACATGACAAAAATGAACGGTTTTTAGTTAGAAAATTAACAGTTATGAATTCCCAATGACAAATATGTAATTTAATTGCTGCTCTACAATTATACTAAACCATAAACTGGAACTAACCATTACACATAAGTACACACCAAAATTACAAGTCAGAAAAAGAAATACGTAACTTTCTTTACAAAATATATAAATAAATAATTAAATTTTTATATGTAGTCAAAGACTGGCGCTGTAGTATGTCATTGTTTATTTGATAACTGAATCTAGAGGAGGGGCTGTGTGCGTTAATTGACCGACTGTGATTTGGATGGCCCGGGTTCGATTTTGACCGATGTATGTTTGTGTATGTGTGTGCGTGTGTGCGTGCGTGTTACTCCGACACTAAAATTCTAAAAGTTATAATTCTTTCTCATTCCTTTTCTTTACATCCAGCTGAAGATATGTATGTACACGTGCGTGCGTGTATGTGTGTCCTTTCGGATCGCATAGCATTAATACCATAATTCCAAAAATTACATTTTTTTCGTATTTATACTTTTTCGAATGGGCCAAAACATTATATCATCCCATTTAAATAAATATAACTTCGTATTGTAACTTAAGAACCACTGGTTTGAAAATATATTTTTATTATCGTAAATAGGTTTCAGGTAAAAAGGAACTCTGAAGTTTTTATAAAAAAAAATTACATTTCACAAAAGGTTGCTTTGTGGCTATCGATTTCGTCAATATTGACATCTTCAGGCCTACAGCTGAATTTTTTTTACATATGTATATAATAATTGTACAGAAAAAATGATATTAATATGAAATTAATATAAAAGTGGGGCTCTTAGTAAATATAGAACTAACTAATAACATTAAATTATGTTAATAATGAAGGCTTGTAAATATTTTAAAAGATTTTTGTAACTCTTGGACAATTTTTTAGGTTAAGTGAATGTGATTTCTTCTCTAATAGGATGTGCCCATTGGTCTTCTGTAAGATTGTCTTATAGTATTTTATTGTATCTTTAATAATATAGAAATTATTAGAGGTATCTGGTTTAGCTGTTATACCCTGTTCATTTTAAATGGGCCACCATTATTATCTCGAGAACTCTAAGAGCTACAAGGACAGTTAAATGGGCAAACAATTTGTATTTCACAAGACAAATGTAAAGAAAAGAAAAAATATTTTTTCAATCGACTTAGCTTTTTTTATTTTAAATGAGAACATATATTTTTAATTTACTTGAAAAAGTATTCAAGAATTTCCCGTTCGAATTTAAAAAAATATTTACGCAGAAACTCTTTTCCATATTGCGTCTTTATTTTTATATTTATTTTGTGACATTGACATATGGGATTATTATAGTTTTGTTTTATTTATTTATTTTTAAATAGAATGTAGCGCTGATGTGGTAGCAACGTATGTGATTTGATTAATTAGTGCGCGTCGATTTTAAGCCATACTAAAATCTATTGGGACTCGCAGAATCCGTTGCCGGCGTTGTATTCGCACCAGTCATGGGGGCTAGTAAAGGACGTCAGATTTATTTACATTTCGAATTAGTGCTTTCTGACCCAAAATATTGTTAGGTAACAGTTCAACTCAACACGAGTTGTGTGTATATGTTTATTTAGTCGAATCCTTCATCAAGAAACATAATTGAGTGACAATTCATAAATTCGGGATTAAATAAAACTTGTGACGTATATTGATTTACAACAATTCTGATTTGGAACTGAAGTTTATAAAGACAAATCAATACTGTCAATAGTTGTTATTAAAACTACATACCTGTAAAATTGTATTATAATTACTCTTTTTGAAATACAAAGAACAGTCATACCTATTTATTTATCAGATTAGAGTTTTCATTAAATTTAAATACCCGACGCCAAATATTTCGAATTTTAAATGGCACAAAAATCACCCCTGTGGTGCACTCTTCACGCCAGCAATAAGTGAGGTGACCACTTGTAAACGCCCGCACGGTACAAATATGACATCATTTTTACTGAAGAAATCTGTGTACAAAGCAGATTGGCAGACCCAGCAATGCGTGATGATAAATTTATTTTATTTATTTATCTACTTACCTATATTCATTACTGGTGTGGAGAGTGCACCACAGGGATCAATTTTGTGCCATTTCAAATTCTAAGATATTTGGCGTCGGTCGGTCGAAACCGAACCCGTTCCCAAGATTCGCGTGAAGTGACGCCTGGTAAACGCCTGCACGGAACAAATATGTCATCATTATTACCGACATCTGCCTACAAAGCAGATTGACTCACCCATCAATGGGTAATATGCCGTGATGATATGTTTTTATTATCTTACCTATATTTTTGCATATTTACTTATGCTGGAAATTGTATTACGTTCCTTTCCATAAAATTATTGTTCCATTTAGTCGCCGCAAAATGGTACTGTTTTTCTATAACCTTGTTGTATCATAAAAGACGACATTTGTAATTATGTTTCAAAATATTCATTTCACAATGTTATTTTTTTTACAAATTTGTATTTTCTGATGATGGGTGGGTTTTATACCCGAAACGTGCAATTATACTGACTTCATTTTCAATTAAATATGTGAACCTAAAAGCCTAAATAAATTTTTATATTTTAAAAACGTTAACATTATTATTTGAAATGATTAGTTCGTTGACAGTGACATATATCTGTCAGTTACAAACATTTGAGATCTGAATTCTGTAACCATGTGAACGAGTTGAGTTTAAAACGTAGGCTCCGGGATTAAAATTATAGAAAGTTATATAAATTTATCCATAAAATATATAGAAAAGTATTAATGCAAACCTGTAGAAAATTTAATGATCTTTAATTTTTATATAACATAAATCTCGATAAAATAACATTTAAAGGTATTTTTCGAAGAAAAACTTTTTTTTTCGATCGGACGAAAACTGACACTTTTCCGGTTTTTGAACCGAAAAGTGCATTGTTCCGGTATTTTAGTGTAGTTGCTAGGCAACGAAAAATAACAGTCCGGGCATATTTTTTCCGGCGCGTGACAAAGTATTCCCGGATAGTACGCGGTTCTGATATTTTTCAAATATATTTTGACTTTTATGAAAATAAATAAACAAACCATAGTTACGCTATCCTCAGATATTTTTATCAAAACAACTCAATAATCTTATGTCTTGTTTGTTGTCTGACATTTATAAATGAAATATAAAATAACTAATTATTGAATATAAACCGATCGAAAAAAAAATTGTATGTGTACCACGTAGGAAAAGTGACTTCTCGGACTCTTGGTATTGCTGGCCTCGCCTACGGCTCGCCCCGTAATCTCCACCATCGTCCGGGAATATATCACTTTTCCTACTAGATACATAATATACTATTGAGCTTCAAGTAAAGTGCCATTTTCGGTTATCTGATTTACTCCAAAATCTAATGGGATATTTCTATATAAGAGCAAGGTAAAATACAAGGTTTCAAAATTTTCTTAACGATAGTATTTGAGTTAGAGCGTATACAGGATCCACACACACACACACATACATACATACACACAGACATCATCGTGAAAATGTTAAAAATGGATTCTATAAGTAATGGTAAATGACCACGTTTTAAGGTCCTTAAAACGTGGTCATTTACCAAAATCTCGATATGCGATTTTTATCATGATCCCTATACCTCCCTTACCAAGGGTAGCGGGAGGTAAAAAATAATATGTATCAACAATAAGTTTTTTTATATTAGATACGTGGTTGAGGTGCACATACGTCATACTTACGTTAAATTAAAAATATAGAATCAAAATTAAATTATGAGCAAGATGTGTTTAGAATAAGTTACTTAAAGAAAATAAAATACTAATTGACATAAAAACGCGAAATGTAACTGAAAATAACTAAAAAATTAAGATCAATAACCCCTTCAATATTGGAAAGAGAAAAAATAAGTAATTTTTTAAAGTAAAAATCCAATATGGCGCCCAATTAAAATAAAAAAGTTACTATTAATATCTCGAAAGCCGCCATCTTGAATTTCATTTTGACATCACTTTTAAGTTTGCCTTAATGCCCGTTTTTTCAGTGCGAGTTTAAACTCAAATTTTAGTTTAATTTTTAGTTTAAGGTTTAAAGTGTTTTATCAGTTTGGTTTAAACCAAGAACTGAGTTCAAATTTTTCTTGAACCTGAACCGCCTCGTTACCTGGTTCAACGTAGAGTTTATGGTTTAATAATAAATTGAGAATTTTTTTTCGTCCGATTTTGTTGATTAAAATACTAGATTTCTTAACAAAATTAGATTAGATATAATTATTGTGTGTGACATTTATTTATTATGGAGTCATCTGATAATGAAGACGATTTAAACTTTATCAAAAATCAACTTATACGAAGACCCAAAGTGCTCAGAAATAGAATTGATATTTTGAAATTTGGGACGATTACGATTTTTTTATAAGATTTAGGTTAAGTAAAGAAACCGTCACATTGGTAGTAAATGATATTGAAGACCAAATAAATTCTCCTACCGGCTGGTAACATTGCTAAAAATATAGTTTACCTATATAGCTTAAAGTTAGGTATAGTAGTACTTAATTTACAGGAATCATGCTTTAACTCCTGATTAAATGGTATTATTAACATTGAGATTTTACGCAGCAGGAAGTTTTTTGAACACAGTAGGAGATTTAACTGGAGTACATAAATCTACTGCCAGTAAAATTGTAAAAAAAGTGTCACGTGCAATAGCATCTCTTCGCCCTATTCACATTAAATTACCAACAACTGCAGAAGAAATTAGAAGAATCCGACAAGGTTTCTATAATATTGCACAATTTCCAAAAGTAATAGGAACAATTGACTGTACTCATGTTAAAATACAGTCTCCTGGTAAATATTTGTGTATATGTTAAGTATAAAATTTTCTATATCTATAATTTTTATAGGTGGTGAAAATGGCGAAATATTTAGAAACAGAAAAAAATTCTTTGCTCTAAATGTTTAGACTGTAAGTGACCATGAATTAAAAATAAGGGACATTGTATATCGATGGCCGGGATCATCACATGATTCCCAAATATTCAATAATTCCGTTCTTCGAAGACGATTTGAACATGGTCAAATGGGAGACAACTTGTTACTGGGGGATAGTGGTTACAAAAACAGAAACTTTTTAATCACACCTTTACTAAATCCTTTAACACCTGCAGAAAAATTGTTCAATGATTCCCATATAAGCACCAGAAATACTGTAGAGAGACAGTATGGTGTATGGAAACGTAGATTTCCCGCTTTAGCAAATGGCATACGGCTGAAGTTAACAACTGTACAAGATGTGATAATGGCTACTGCAATTTTACATAACATTGCATGTGATGAGAATGAGGCGTTACCTCCTATAGATGCTGATCAAGAAGCAGCAATATGTATTGCAAATAATGTACCAGCCATTAATTACGGTTATCATATTGGACCAGATAACCGAATTAGAAATACGCTCATTAATTATTTTCAAACAAAAATTAATTAAGTAGCCAAATATTTTAATGTTCGTTTGTTAAGTTATAAAAGGTTTTTAAATAAACATAGATTATATTAACGGAATTTACAATTTCTCTACGGTTTTTTTTTAATAAGAAGTTCAGTTTCTAATATTTCAATTTTCAATTTCTTTTCCTTCGTGCAAATTTCATGTTCTAATTTTTTAAATTCATGTTCTTCAATCAAACAATCTGTTTGAAGAGGGACATATTCTTTCTTTTTTTTCTGCTAAATTGCTCCATTTTTCGTTTGCAGACTCGGTAACCTTTTTGTTTTTCTTGAAACGTGATTTTGATGGTGTTGGTATATTATCATTATTTTGTAAAACATTGGTATTTTCTTCTTCTTGAGTTACAAAATTATCTGAAACGAATCACAATTAAACCTTTTTACACTTTCAGTACTCAAAACTCAACCATTTAAAATCAGAATATAAACTTTAGCGTACGGTAATTTTATAAAATGCGTACAAAACTAATTAATACAAAACATTTGTTATTTACCAGGTAATGCGCTTTTAGATTGACATACTGCTTCAAACTGCACAGGTCCTTTGTTCTGAATGAATGAATCAGTCATATCCATTATAACTAGAAAAATGTATATGTTAAGTTAATATTTCACATGAATACAAATACAAAACATACAAGTTTCTTCGTCATCGCAATCTTGTCGTGGTTTTAAACCCTCAATTCTATTTGTTCCAATATATATATATATATATATATCTGCATCGATTGATGTTAATATGATGTCGGAGGATATTGAGGGGCCTCCTCCTGTAGTTGTTGCATCACACTTTATGTTTGCATATTTTTGTTTAGTTCTTTTTCTTAAATTCTCATATTTCTTTCTTAAAACTAAACTTGTCCTAAAAATTTTTCCACTTATACTATTAAACTCTTCCCCAATTTCGTTCCACTTTTGATCCTTTTGCTTCCAAAATACTCTTTCTGTTTTCTTACACTCCACAATATGTTTATATTTCTTTACCAAAGATAGTAATATTTGTTCTTCTTCCCTGGTAAAATTTGAAGCACGCTTACTTGTATTTTCACTTACACTCATCTTAATAACATCAACAACATAAGAAAACTCGAAATTAACACTCTCGTTTATCTGTCACTTGACAGTTATATCATTTTTTTATTACCAACTTTATGAAAATAAACCGTAAAATAGTTTGTCCTCAGTTCAACTGAACTAGTTCAACTTTGTAACTGATAAACACAAGTTTCTTTGAACTAGTTCAAAAATACGTTCACAATTCAACTGAACTTTTACTTAAACCATGACTGAAAAACTGGGCATAAATCATATAACTTTTATATGAAACTTTTTTATATCTTTTATAATTACGGAGTTATTTGACATATTTTAAAATCGCTATTTTCATTTTTTTTTAATAACTTTAAAACTGTTCACAATTTTAAATTTTTCTCAACGGAATCTGAATGAGCACTCAAAACTGCACAACATTACCCATTTAATCGACCTCGTAGCTCTTATAGTTTCCGAGATCCCAATGGTATACCACTTAAAAGGCTGTTCGACCCCAGTCATTCAATACTGTATTGTTTGTCCATCTTTAACACCTTTTTTCTCATCACTGAGTAATTTGTAAGATTTAAAAAAAAATATGCATGTTGTTGAATACTTTATAAACAAACTGTCATGCTTAAAATTTTAAATATGTAATTGTAAAAAAAATTACAGCTAAATGCAAATTGCATGTTAAACATGTTCATATTTTCTGTTACGATGTTTTAATTAAAAATTGCTCTTTGACATCTGATAGCATTGTTTTAATTATTCTCGAGGAACTTAAATGCGAAATCAATAAATTATCTATTATCTAAAAAACAAGGAAAATGTGTCGAGCAAATCCAATTTCTCAGATATTTTTCGAACACATTTTTGCTACTTACGCCGGTTTCTATATAATCTTTGAAAAATTCTAACCGTAATAAAAACAGTGGGGGGGGGGTAATCTCTCAACCAACATAATGACACCCAGGTACCTATATAATGGAAATATTATCTCTTAGTATTTAACATGCAAAATTGTATAAACTAAACGAAAGTTATGAAATGTATTTATTTAATTTTATTTATGATTCTGAACAGAAATATTTGTCTTTTACAATGATAATTCTGAATTTACATTATGTAATTTATTAAATATTTAAATACTAAACAATTTAAATTCTAATAAGAATTTGAACTTGTGTCTGGTATCAAATGTCTTGTAATAAGTGCAAAACATATTACAGAAAGTTATTTATTTATTTATTTTTTATTTATTTATTTTGTTAAGGAGAACCAACAGCCTAGGCCAAACAGGTCCCCGCGAATTTACAAGAGTATATGTACAACGCATGCTTATGCATAAAAAGAACATAGTTATTTACAAATAAGAAATTTACAATGATATCGCTAAAGAAATAGGTATCACATGCAAGACCTTCTGGAACCCTCCGACGCCACAGTGACACCGAGCACAATAGATTTAGGTCATCGGTGTAATCAACACGTCTCACCGCGGTTCGTCGAGACGAGAAATCTCTAGTATGAGATGAGACGAGAATCGAAAAATATCACGTCTCGACAGAATCATTATCTACGTGGAGTTAATTTTAAATTTTGGATATGGGATTTTAATACATATATATTTCATAAAATTGAAATGAGACTAACTAATATAAACATGAAATAATAAATATTTTTTTATGCTAAGTAACGAAATCGATTTCTAAATATTACTTGCTTGTTTAATATTCGTAAGTTGAGGATCGGCCGCTTGAAAATTTGTGTAACTTTCGGTTTTACCTGTAGGGATTAGGGTCTAAATTTTATGATTTATGATCCTTTTGTGAATAATTCCAGCACAATAAAATTATGTTGTGAGTTGACCGTGCTGGTCTGGTTGCATAGATCTCGGCGAATATATGAAATCAGGAAACGAAATTTTTGTTTAGGGTCGAACAGCCTTAATTTGAGACACATGTACGTACATAAAAGTTTATTTTTCTCAAATATTTATTAACTATTAATGAATATTTTCTTTAAACTTGTAAATGATGTGAATAAATATTGCAATACAGTTGACACTGACAATGACATATACAATATTGTTTTTGAAACTGACTACTATCAATACTAACATGAAAACGAACGCGAATACGAACTCGAAAGAAATGGCTAACGCTTAAGAATACGGGCCGCGAAGCCTGAGTATGTGTCAAAATATAATAACCCTTTGTTTATAAAATTAGTGTCATCTTTGACGTTACATTTTTAAACACGTTTGAAAGTTTTTTTAATCTTGTGCTACATCCAAAACAATATCACACAATATATTTTTACCTTCCGTTATAGGCGAACCCAGTTATTATGAAAAGCTTAGAAAATGCCGTAAAATCTAAACTGTATCACTTGGAAAATTTACGTTTTTCGCCATTTTTGATAATACTTCATTAAAAATGTGCCCGTGTCTGTGGGAATATTTTCATGAAAATTGGTATACGAACACATTGCATTTTTGGTACGAGCAATTCATTGGTAAAGTTATTGTGCGTGTACATATCTCTCACCCATTTTTACCTTCGGTCACCTATAGGTAAGGAAGGTATTGTCTTTAATCAAAAAATTCGTTTTTAATGAATAAGCACGTTTTAGAGTTCCTAGACTACGAATTTACTGTTTTTACAATTATGTCTATATATATATATATGAATGAAAAAAGTGAACATATTCAAAAAAGAACTTTATTTTCGATTAAATGATTTAGTGTTTATAAAAACTGCTCAAAATTATCTCCATTTTTATTAATACGTAACTGAATTCTCCATTTTAAATTTTTCCTACCTTTTTTTAATTTTCTTCTGTCAATACCTCTTAATGTTTCTTTAATTAAAAATGATATGAAGAACAATTTCTCATTTGACAGAAGTAGCAATAAACAAAATATTCACTTTTTTCATTCATGGCACTCTAATTAATATCATATTTAAGGGGAAGTAATTCAAAACTTTATTAATTTTTTTTTCAAAATTTTTTTATGTAAGGGTATGAAAATTTTATATCGTTGGATTCAGAATAAAGAGCTCTATTGAATGCACAAATAAAAAATATGTTTCTATTTAAAATAAAAAAGTTGGTATCCATATTTTGAGAACCACTGGTTGAATTTCTTTTTTCAGTTTATCATTGAAATACCTATGTGAAATAGAGATTCTTTGCTAATTTAACCAACTTCGTATCTTTTCTAGTTTTCGAGATCGCAATGGTAGCCACTTAAAAATGAACACCCTGTATATATGTGTGTGTGTGTGTGCATATGTGTGTGTGTGCATATGTTTGTGTGTGCATATATGTGTGTGTGTGTGAGCGTGCGTGTGCGTGCGTTTGTTTGTGACGAGAATTTCTCCTTCGATAACTCCAATACTACAATTCCAAAAATTATAATTCTTTCACATTCCTCTTTCGTATAACCATATGAAGAGTTGATTACATTAGTTACGATTGGTTAACCGGAAGTACCCTAATTTAAAGATTTTAACAGTTTTTTTTTTTTGAAAAACGCTGTTAAATATCATTTTATGACCTTTTATGTTATTATAAATATTCTATACTGTATTTAATTTAATTATATTTTTTTTCTTCATATTCATTGAATTAGAGATAAAGAATTATAAAGCTGCATTAGGGAAACAGAATATTCAAATATTACTAATTGTAAAATAAAATTTACATAATATCTTTGTGAAATGATTTTACTGGAAATATAAAAATGTAAAATAATTTAATGTGGTAAAAACAAATCACATAAGGTAATACAACATATTATAGCCACAAGCCGATTTAGCAGATTATTATGTTTTAAATATAATGCTATATGTTTGTATTTCTTCTTATTTAAAAAAAAATACTGTTCTTTTTAGGTGTAGTTCAATTCAGCTTAATGCGAGGTAAGATCAGTTCATTTCTCCCCTAAAAAGAAAACGCCCATAGAATAGTTTGCAAAAAAAATTCTGTGTGGAATTTGTAGAAAATACGTAGAATTGACGGAAGATAATGTGCTGGCCACATCCGATTTTTTATATTTAGATTCTTTTAAATTTAAATACATCAAGTGCATATTCAAATATAAAATTAAAAGGCGTGATATGTATATTTATTTATGTTCGTTTTCAATATAAACTTTTCAAATACTTATGTACTTGTGCTTCAATTTAGTTAAGTAGGTACCACTTGCTAAACATGCAATTGTCCTGATTACAATAATCATTTTATTACACTATTTAATGCAACAGTTGTTTCCGTGTGCTGGTGAAATTGAATGAGAAATCGTGATACAGTTTCGTTCATTCTTTACATTATTCAAGCACTGAACTGAATAGGTTTGTTTATAGCTCCCTCCAGTTTTTCTATTATTAAAACTAATTGAGTTTGCACATACAGAGATAGAAATGTTTTCCCAGCTGATGTTTGTATCTTTTTGCTTATTTTTATAACAACATCAAAAAAATATGTTTTTTTCTTTCATGTAAATCACAATGCGTAAATGTCTCTTTCTGTAGAAAATTTCTTTTTAATTCAATTTGTTTCACTTTTATTGTGCGTTTCTAATGTGTCGAGTGCTCGGTTGCCTGTTGCCTGGTAACCTTGCAAGTTTATTGTCATTTTTTATTATAAGAAAGTGGGTTAGAATTATGTAAAATGATATCGAAAGCTAAAAAACAGATTTTTCTTGTTTTCAACATCTTAGACAAATTCTGTTATTGGAGTATGGCAGTACTATTAAAGGTTTTTTCTGTTGGTTTTCCTATTCTTTATAAAAGATCTACCGGAAATAGGCTGATATTCAAGGAATGGAGATTCGTGTCGTCACAGGGCAAAGGTCAACAGGGGGAAGAAACCGCGAAATGTCAATATGTACAGTTCGTTCTCACTTCCTCATCAAATAAATGTCCCAGGTCCCAGCCCATCGATGGAACACACAAATACACCGACCTACATTGAATTAACGCATCGTTCTGGATTGTGGACAAATAATGAAGATTAAGAGTAAATTAGAAAGACATGCTTTTCTTAATTCAAGCAAAAGACTGTTACCATGCGCCCTATTAAAACGTTAATTTTACTTAAAAGAACGTTTTGCAAAAAATCGTACTACAAACGACATTTTGAAGTCAAAACGCGCATTTTAAAAACCATTTCTATATAATGTTTCTGAATAGAGAACAAAACGACAGACATTATGATGTCAAATGGTAAATTAATCGTAAGTACCCTCCGAAATTTACGATTTTCTATTGAAATAATGTTTAATTACAACAAAAGGTTACTTAATTACAATAATGAAAATGACACGCACAAAAATTGATTATAATACTTACTGTATTTTTTTCTACTCTAATTCGGGCATATGTACATATACATATACAGGGTGTATCACAAGTGAAACATAGTTTCATTACGTCAGTGTCACAATAATTGTCAAAATAAATACTAATAATTAGACGTATAAAACGTTACGCTTTTGTTCGTCTCTTGTTTCTAATTCTATGGCTAATACTATTAAATTGTAATTCTGTGAATTTTCTAATTTTATTTCTGCAGTTATGAAGCAGCCAAAATGAATGTTTTTTATTGATTCGGATGTAGGAATTTTTGCTTTACTACATTGATTTGAAACTTTTTGTCTAAAATAATTAGGGGAGCAATGTGCACAGAAAAACTGGTTTCCCTTGTTAAACACCTTGTTTCACTTTCCGTGATACAGCCTGTATATCAAGGCTGCAGATAATTTACTGAAAATATGTCTCTGATTATCTCTTCATTTTTATTAAAAAAGAAAAAGTTTTTGGATTATATCCAAGAAATGCTTAATTACAATAAAGATATTTTTATTATAAGTAATAATGGAAAAGTCAAATTACACAAAAAATTGTTGTTAATGTTTTATAAAATAAAAATGTTTAAATTGTATTTTTATTTGCATTAAATTGCAAAATGATGAGTTTTGACTTTGCTATTTCTCTAATAATGTAACCCAATAGCCTAATCTAACGCACAAAACGCCGGTTACCATATCTGAACCCGCGATAAACTCATCTCGTATTAAAACAACCGGCACCGGCTACCATTTAGTTTTTACAATGCTACCGGCGCCAATAGCCAAGACATTTCTTAAATATGATTAAATTCAATTGCTGCATTATTAATAACAACCGAAACTATGTTATATGATTATGTAGTAGGGGATTTTGATAGTGATATCTCGGAAAAGACATATTTTGTAATTATTATTAAAAAAATATATATTTTCTACATGTTTGCTTGTAACAACCGTTAATTTTTCTTGCATTTCTCTGGTAATAAATGCAACTATGTTTCAGGTATATAAAAGTTTGAATCTTTCCCTATATATTTTACAGTATTTTTTATCACATATTCATTGAGACCGAGTGCACTTGACTTTAATAATATCAACTATCAACAAAACAGGGTGAAACAGTAAGACTTGTAGTGAAGTTTGAAACGTACAGGCCTCTCGACAAACTGATCATGTCCTGCAACATAGAGTCAGCTCATATGTACATACAGAAAATCTATACTATTGTTATAGTTTCAAATACTACTGACATACCTACTTGTATTATGTCCTACTCGTACTTTGAGTAGTACAATTAGAATCGTTTAATCCTTGAAACAACCTTTGATGATCATGAGACCATGTAACCAAGGCAACAAAGGAGTTGCTCTAATTCAATTAGCACTACGTATGTTTAAGGCGAATAATTGTTATTATAGTGTAGAGTTTATTTAACTTGTCATGTAATTTCATTTTAATGAAAGCCTGTGTGTGAAATTTTTATGTTGCGTCCGTTGGGGAATGAAATTTTTGTATAGCTATTTGTAATACAAACGAGAGGCATTGTGGTAGAACTGGAGGTTTATTGTGTTGTATAAAAGCCGTTAAATTCGAATTAATTGCATCTTTCTTTTCCTGATACAAAAGAGTTGAATGACGGACAGGCAAACCATTTTTTTTTAAGAGTGACAGAATCGATAGGCTCGCCCTTTTTAATTAATAAGCAGAAAGCGTTCATAGTGAACCAATACATAAATATGTCATCACGGATTTTGACAGCTCTACGACCATAGGAAATATAAAAAATAGAACAACTATGTATGTTATGATCGGACCTAAGGTCCTTAAATATAAGGTATGTTCGATGAACTTTTTAAAGAGTAGTATAGAATAGTGCAGGTACGTGTAGGTTAGCACTAGTTGCACAATTCTATAATAATCACGTATGCAACTACAAATAGCAGTAGTGTAGGGTGTAGCATTATGTAGCAGGATAAAATCATAACCTGAATCTGAAAATATATATACCGGGTACCGGGTGAATACCAGGAAAATCGTTTTTCGTAGACTGTTGCTCGCCGTTTCAACTGACAACAATGTTTGTAGTATCAATGGAAACATGACACCAAGGTAATATTTTAGACCCTTAAATTAATTATTAAATTTATTCAATTACTTATTAATATCGATAGCCATGATGGCATTTGAACAAAATGACAAACAAATGTTTGACATTTTATCTGTCAGAATTCGTTTCAACCTTTAACTTGTGCAATTTTTATTATTTTATATTTTATTAATGTATTGTATTTCAAGCCATTTCTAGTATGTTACAAAATGTTAAAAGAAAATATAGCTAACTAATTCTGACAAATAAAATGTCAAACATTTGTTTGTTATTATGGTCAAATACCATCATGGCTACCGATATTAATAAGAAATTGAATAAATTTAATAATTAATTTAAGAATCTAAAATATTACAAATTTACATATATTTGATATCATTTGATGCAGATTTTTTTTTATCTTTCTATTGATACCACAAACATTTTTGTCAGTTGAAACGGCGAGCAACAGTTTACGAAAAACGATTTTCCCGTGTCAACGGGCTATCTTTGGGTTTCAAGTATTCACCCGGTGTATATATATATATATATATATATATATATATATATATATATATATATATATATATATATATATATATATATATATATAATAAATAAGGTTGAACGTTTCGAGAACGTAATCGTTTCTCGGAAAGCGATAACGTAATTATCACTGGCAGCTGTGTAAACAAGCCCTTCGCGACCAGGCCTTTTTGATCTATTGTTACATTTTTACCATGATGTCTGTGTGTGTATGTGGATGTATGTGTGTGTGTGTGTGAGAGAGAGAGAGAGGTTGTTAGAGATACGATTTCTCAAATTATATAAGACCTGTTTGGCTACGGATTCCTCAATCTAACATTAATGGGGATAGTTGAATAGGTTTTGGTACCAATTGTAAAACCGGTAGTAGTATCTTTGATGAAGTTCTCCAGTTTAGTATACATGTTGATATTAGGATTAGTAGAGGAAGTAATAAGTATGCTAATATTGAATAATTTTTATTTATTTTTATTATTCATTCCTATGGTGCGATCGATTTCGGGAAATTATTTCCCATCATCAGGCATTACCAGCTGAAAATACCTGATGATGGAAAATAATTTCCCGAAATCGATCGCACCATAGGAATGAATAATAAAAATAAATAAAAATTATTCAATATTAGTATACTTATTACTATACCTCTACTAATCCGGTAGTAGTATCTTTAGAAATATATTATTTTTTTGAATTTTTTTATTATTAGTATTAAAGAACGTAAAATTCTCTATACAATACATTTTAAAATTTTATTATATCTCCTATTGCTTTGGAGATATAGTATATAATAATATAGAATAATCGGTTGTAATAAATCTCGTTGCCCAAAAATCTCCATAGAAAGCAGTTGAAATATTTAAATATTTGTAATTGACTGATAAATTCAAAATGTCAGTGTCAAAAATCAGCATTACTGGAAGATTTTTCTGGGAGGTACGAGTATATTTAATATATCTTATTGTATTATTAATTAAATACGTTTTTAAAAGTATAGGTAATGTTAATATTGCATATATCGTTAACAAATACCGCTAATACTGTCAATGAATTTGAAGAATTTTGAACATATTAGAAGAGTAAGACAAAATTCCTCATAGAACGAAAGAAGAGATACAATTTCAATTATTTATGTGTACAAGAAATGTTAAATTCGTTACTTATAGGGGGCGAACAGTCATGTGACTTTGTTGGCCTTGGCAAGCAGATATGAGGATCCGTATCAGAATCGCAGTTAGTAGGTATTTACATAGATGTCACAATTGTCATATGACATAATTTTTCATTCAAAATTTCAAAATATTCTGATTTTTATTTGTTATTAATAGTATGGAATACTTGCCGAGGAAAATAATTCACAGGGATTTGGAAAATCATAATGTTTTGAATGATACTTGACACCTATGTATCATTATTACTAGCTGCCATTCTGACACGGGCTCCCATATCTGCTCGCCAAGGCCAACAAAGTCACATGATTGCTCGCGCCCAATGCAACATAAAATGAAAATGGCGAGAGGTATTGTGCTGGCCACAACAGATTTTTTTTCTGTGTAAGTTGGCTCAAATGAGCAGCTGGGAATTGTCTGTACTGACCGCACAGAGACATAAGGAGGTTGTAATTGGTAGTTGTGCTTACTTCCGACTTGCCTAATGAAATTCGTAGTGATTTATACTTTTTTTAAATGAGCCATTTTTGGTCCTTTCCTGATCCACTGTGATTAAAAGAATTCATTTAAAACTTAACTGCTCTTAAAAATATGGATTAAGTTATATATCATTTTTACTTTTTCCGTCGCACCCTCTCCAATAAATTCTTCCGAATTATCATTGTGTGAAAATTTGTCTACTTGGCGAATATTCAAGCTATAAATTATTACCACGAACTTCTAATTCTCTTCAAACAATAAATTCCAAATATAGAAATCCTTTGCACAGTATGCTAAATAGTAAAATAATATTTGTATATTCCATTAAAGTTCTTTGGTGTATTTATAGACGCACAACTTTTGAATTTATTAGAATAATTTACACACGAGAAACTTTAAATAATATACAAACATTAAAATAAGGAACTATGCGGTATCAAAAGGAATTTAAATGTAGAACTGCCGTATCAAAAAAAGATATAAAGTTGCACTTTATCTTTTAAAGTATCGCTGTAAAAGTAAAACATAGTAAATATAAATATAACAGAACCAGGTGTAACACGACATGAACCATAAGTGTTTACACATGTTATTTTGTAAGTTATGTAACCTGGCCATGTGCCTGAGTGTCTTGTCGCGAATCTGGCTTCCCAAGTTCGATCCCGACCGACGCCAAAATTATTTCGAATTTTAAATGGCACAAAAATTACCCCTCTCCACTTCAGCAATAAGTGCTAGTAAGGTGACGCTGATATCTGTGTACAAAGCAGGTTGGCATACCCAGCAATGGGTAAAACGTCGTGATGATATATTTATTTATAAAAGCTACATCAGAGTATTAGCCATGGACTTGAAATACAATCTCTCTCTCCTATGGCTCTACAGCCCAAATCGGGCCTTGGTCTTGCTCTTCCAGACTTCTCTATTCATCGCTGTTGTTTTCCAATTTCTAATGCCGAGCATCCTCACATCCTCCGCCACGTTATCCTCCCATCTCTTTCTCGGTCGTCCTGCTGGTCTAGTTCCGTACCACTTACTATTTAGAACCTTTTTCGGATTTCTTTTATCATTCATCCGCATTACATGCCCCGCCCATTGCAATCGCTGTTGTCTTACATAGCCTGATGCTGGTAGTTCCTCATATATTTGATATGAAATACAATCACAAACATATATATATATATATATATATATATATATATATATATATATATATATATATATATATATATATATATATATATATATATATATAGTGCTATGACTTGTCGGGTTGTGTGAGCCGGTGCTCCATCATGTTGATACCAAAGACTTCGTCTGATGTTTAGCGGTAATTCTTCAAGACGCTCTGACAGAACGTTATTTAAGAAAGTAAAATAATTTTCACCATTCAATCGGTTTTGGTTCGAGAATGTAAGGTTCAATAACGTACTCCCCTACGATTTCAGCCCATACATTTACTGAAAAACGTCATTGATGCGCACGAGTAAATGTTACGTGGTGATTTTCATCACATCACAGGTGATTATTGCGAGAATTAAATACACCATCCCTTGCGAAGCAAGCTTCGTCTGTAAATAAAATAAACTTTTCAAAACGCCTCTGAAGTTTGCAACGTTCAAGAAACTAATGACAGAACAACAATCTTGGCTGGAAGTCTTCAGTTCCCAAAGCTTGCACTTCTTGTCTAGAAAATGGAAGGAGACCTTGTTCCTTCAGAACTTGCCAAACTGTCACGTGATTTACATCTAATCTATTTGCTCTTACTCTTGTGCTCGTCGATGGCTCATCTTCAATAATATTAAGAACAACTTCTTCAAATGCAGAGGTTCGACGTAATCTATTGGAATTCCCACCAATTGTTGGGTGAAAACTTCCAGTCTCTGACAAACGTCTACATATTCTTCTAAAAATGCGGCAACTTGGTTGCTGACGATTTGGATATCTTCTCCGATAAATTCTACGAGCTTCTTGTGCATTCCTCCTTGCCTCTGCATTTTTATATAAAAATGAAGCAGTAAATAATTTATTTATTTTTTAAATAAAGATATTTCTAAAGAACAAGATCAAAAAGTATTTAAATTTGAACGTACAAACTAGAAAACACATGCCTCAAGTTTGAAGTACGCGTTTATTATTTCGGCTTTTGTTTCATTGTTTAATGTATTATATTATATACACCAAGTGGTATAAATAGCTATTAAGAAATATTAACTTTTAATTTAATTATAAAACACATTGTGAAAATACCAGCATTTCTTATAGCTGTATTTTGAGCTACATTTCTATTAATTTGCGGAACTTCTACATTTTCCATTAACATTTGGCTCATGATCATTATTTTGTCGCATTGCCAATATCAAACGCATTCTGAAGTGAATAACATCATAAATTAATAAAGGATTATTTCTCCCTCTCTCAATTTCGTGGAAGTTTAGGAAGAATTTCTTCATCAGAATCAAAAGTAGAATTACAAGAAGTTATGTACCGACACAGACAAAGAAAACCACGGATTTGATGAAGATGATGAACTCATTTTATTATACTTGTTTTCATTTCGAATACAAGCCCGGATATGACAAAATGTCAAAAATTAAATATTTTTTTTCAATATTTGTTGCCGTAACCAGGGAAACAATTAAGATAACTGCCCGATAAATATTTAACCCAGATATTTCATTGGTTACTTTAACAAATGATTTACTGGATTGGTAGACTTCACTGTAGCTGGTGAAAATGAAATATGCAGTTTAGCAGCTGGTTAAATTTAATAAGAGAATAAATTGATTAACTGTCGTTGATGAAAACCACCCTAATTGGATTATTGACAGCAACGATCAATTTGTCATTTGACAGTTCGTTTTGTTTCAATTTTGTTTACGTAACTGACAGTTAAAATTTTAACAGGACATTGTAAACTTGTCCTAAATAATATTATCTTCATGCAAATGAGGTGTTGCACGATTTATTTTTCTTTGCTTTAATCGAAAGAATAAGAAAAATATTTTACCCGTGTTTTTTATTTTCTTTCGTATTACTCTTTATTCATGAGAAAATTGTCTCTGAAAATACAATATTTAAATTGCAGCCTTTTCTGTCCCCTAATGACGTCAGAAAACTACTCGGCAATGAGGGAGTGGCTTACATTTGCCACCGACAAAATTTAAATAAATGACAGCTGCCAATTATATACTAGCAACTAGTTCTATCCATATTCCTGATTTTTATATTTTGTAAACACTATAAGATGGTTGAAGAAAAGAGTTTTGTGCTAGTGTGCTCAAATGGAAATAATAATAGTGAAAGAAAAAAACAGTTTTAGTAGTGCCACAAAACGAAGAAAGAATAATGAAATGGTTACCATAAAACCATTTGCAAAATTAAAATTTCATTCTGTGAAGATCAATTTTCTGTAAGCATGAATATTTATCTTTCCAGTTTTGGCATTGGCTAGTATTTCTTGGACGGCACAGGAAGTGTAATTTGGCGCCAATTCAAACGTAGTATACTTTTAAATTGCTACTGTGTTTAATATATACAGAAATTTGTAGTAGAAAATAGTATTTACTAATTCTATAGAAGGTACTTATTCGAATTTCAAAATAAAAAGATATGTTCATTTTTTTGCAACATCTCATTATAGTTTTTAATTTCTGAAAGATAAAACGTTATTATATTTGTTTGTGATTCTGTTTATATTCCATTGTTAACACTATAAAGTAATGATTTTTATAAAAAATTAAATTCTGTGCAAATAATACGTGCAAAATCTGATTATTATAGAACTGAATGCAAAATTTAATTCTCTACAACATTTATTTGAAGCATCATTGTTTAAAAATAATGGGCTTGTTTTGCACAAGGGAATACTGTTTTCTCACGTTTAATATCTATAGCCCGCATTTCGTGTTATACCTACCCGGTGTATTATTGTGTTAAATTGAATAAATAAACACTAGATTTTCAATTGTTGTACTCAAAATAAAATAAATAAAAACAACAGTTTTAATTCAATTTGTAAATATGTAAATAAAAGTTTAGAATATGTTAGGAATTTGTGTGTATGTGAGTAAACACTATCAATTTAGTGTGTGCCATCATTAGTCATTGGTGATCATCGTCGTCAGAAAGGAAGTTCTGCCAACATCCCATTAATTGTTACAAAAATATAAACTTTCGAAATGGTAATAATTATTGTTTCCTGTAATATTTTCAATGCACAACAGAATTTACAAACAATGTCATTTTATAAAATACCCTTTACATTAAAGATGGTAAATATCTTTCAAATCAGATTCAAATTCCTTTTAACAGAGTTGTTCACAACGTAAAATTAACCATGATACGCTAGGTCCACCCTGTAAAAGTAGAACGGACGCTAGCGTTACGCTAGCGCCTAGTCGTCCGCTAACCAATTCATAATTGCACGCTCGGTGTACGCTGAGCGTTTCGGTGGCGTGTTATAGCTTGTTCAGAGATATTTCGTTATGGCCCTCTCAGCGGGTCTATTGTTAGGGATTTAAGCTTGATTTATAGGGGTGCAAGGACAGGTATGTATTCAATATTATCACAATTTTCAACTGGTAAAACATCAGTATTGTCTTCAAATGGTCGCCACATATTAAATACGTATATTGTTGACCTCAGTATGAAAGTTAGTATTACTACTGATTTTAAATTTTTGAAAACTCATTTATATACCTACACACTAGGTATGCCTTTGGTATCTTAGTTTCCCTAATATGTATTAATACCGGTCAAGGACGATTTTCTCATCTTATATTTCTAGTAATAGTCAAAGACTTAATTTAATTTTGCGATTTCATTATTATTTCAAGTAAATCTGAAATACGTAATGCGCACAGAGATTAGAGATTTCTGAATTTAAATATTTTGCAATCCAACCCTGAGCGCCAACAGGTAGAATCTCTTGCTGTGTGCGGTTCACCACAGGCTTAGTAAGTCAAAGCCATAACGAAATATCTTTGAACAAGGTATACCCAAGAACGCGATTCATAAACGTTCGCCGGAGAAATCTCTGAGATTTACACATGCGCAGTATGCAAAATTTCAGTGATTCGCTGGAGAGACCAAGTACATGCTCTGGGATAGATGTAGAAGTTAATATTCCGTGTATATTATTTTGTGTATAACGTTAAATTTAAAATAATTCTATGATGGATAGAGATTTAGAGTTAATTCGACAAATAAATCAAGAAATAGAGGAAATGAGAGATATGAATTTAGTTATTCGTGTTCAAAAAAGGTATATACGGGATTTGCAAAATCCATTAGAATTTTATAGGGATGAGGAATTTAGAAAACGTTATCGTTTTTCTAAATACATTTTTAATGATATATTAATGCCGCTTTTAAATAATATTTTTGATAAACCAACTCAGAGAGGTTTACCATTGCCACCAACAATTTGTATGGCTATTCTATTACGATTTTATGCTACAGGTAGTTTTCAGGTAATGTAAATATTTTGATATATGTATTTACAAATTTAATATAATATAAATATTAAATTTTAGATTGTATGCGGTGACATGAGAGGAGTTTCTCAGCCTACATACAGTATCCCGAATTATTAAAATGGGATCTCGAATAATTGCGTCTCATGTAAACAACTTTATCAAATTTCCGGACAATAAAACTGCAATACATAATTGTTTTTATAACATTGCAAATTTGTAATATTTTCAATGCACAACAGAATTTACAAACAATGTCATTTTATAAAATACCCTTTACATTAAAGATGGTAAATATCTTTCAAATCAGATTCAAATTCCTTTTAACAGAGTTGTTCACAACGTAAAATTAACCATGATACGCTAGGTCCACCCTGTAAAAGTAGAACGGACGCTAGCGTTACGCTAGCGCCTAGTCGTCCGCTAACCAATTCATAATTGCACGCTCGGTGTACGCTGAGCGTTTCGGTGGCGTGTTATAGCTTGTTCAGAGATATTTCGTTATGGCCCTCTCAGCGGGTCTATTGTTAGGGATTTAAGCTTGATTTATAGGGGTGCAAGGACAGGTATGTATTCAATATTATCACAATTTTCAACTGGTAAAACATCAGTATTGTCTTCAAATGGTCGCCACATATTAAATACGTATATTGTTGACCTCAGTATGAAAGTTAGTATTACTACTGATTTTAAATTTTTGAAAACTCATTTATATACCTACACACTAGGTATGCCTTTGGTATCTTAGTTTCCCTAATATGTATTAATACCGGTCAAGGACGATTTTCTCATCTTATATTTCTAGTAATAGTCAAAGACTTAATTTAATTTTGCGATTTCATTATTATTTCAAGTAAATCTGAAATACGTAATGCGCACAGAGATTAGAGATTTCTGAATTTAAATATTTTGCAATCCAACCCTGAGCGCCAACAGGTAGAATCTCTTGCTGTGTGCGGTTCACCACAGGCTTAGTAAGTCAAAGCCATAACGAAATATCTTTGAACAAGGTATACCCAAGAACGCGATTCATAAACGTTCGCCGGAGAAATCTCTGAGATTTACACATGCGCAGTATGCAAAATTTCAGTGATTCGCTGGAGAGACCAAGTACATGCTCTGGGATAGATGTAGAAGTTAATATTCCGTGTATATTATTTTGTGTATAACGTTAAATTTAAAATAATTCTATGATGGATAGAGATTTAGAGTTAATTCGACAAATAAATCAAGAAATAGAGGAAATGAGAGATATGAATTTAGTTATTCGTGTTCAAAAAAGGTATATACGGGATTTGCAAAATCCATTAGAATTTTATAGGGATGAGGAATTTAGAAAACGTTATCGTTTTTCTAAATACATTTTTAATGATATATTAATGCCGCTTTTAAATAATATTTTTGATAAACCAACTCAGAGAGGTTTACCATTGCCACCAACAATTTGTATGGCTATTCTATTACGATTTTATGCTACAGGTAGTTTTCAGGTAATGTAAATATTTTGATATATGTATTTACAAATTTAATATAATATAAATATTAAATTTTAGATTGTATGCGGTGACATGAGAGGAGTTTCTCAGCCTACATACAGTATCCCGAATTATTAAAATGGGATCTCGAATAATTGCGTCTCATGTAAACAACTTTATCAAATTTCCGGACAATAAAACTGCAATACATAATTGTTTTTATAACATTGCAAATTTTCCAAGAGTTACTGGTTGCATTGATTGCACACACATTAAAATAAAGCGACCCCCAGGAGATCAGGCGGAAGTGTACAGAAATAGGAAAGGTTCATTTTCATTGAATGTTCAGGTTGTGTCAGGGCCCGATTTAAAAATTTATGACATAGTAGCACGCTGGCCAGGACGAGAACACGATTCTATGATTTTTAATCACAGTAGTTTGAAAATGAGATTCGAAAACAACGAATTACCAGGATTCTTATTAGGCGATAGTGGGTATGCCTGTCTTCCTTATCTGATGACACCACTACATACACCAACAACTGATGGCGAGAGAAGATATAATCGATCTCAAATTAGAACCCGAAATGTGGTCGGAGTATGGAAAAGACGTTTTCCGTGTCTACAGCGAGAAATTGGAAATAAACTAGAAAATATTCCAGCGATAATTGTGGCATGTGCAGTACTACATAATATTGGAATTGACAGGAATGACAACTGGGAAGAAGAAATACTCGTTAATGAAATCGAGGAAGACAATGATAATGACAATTTTCTAGTACAAGGAGCATATATTCATGGACAGGCAATAAGACAAAATTGAATTATACAACATTTTACTTAAACTTAAATGAAAAACAAAAATATCAAATAACAAATAAAAGAAAAATACAAAATGTAGGATATCGTATAGATATATACAAAACTAATTTAATAAAGATAACTTAAATGTCTCTAGTTCTTTTCTTTTTATTTCTAAATTAATTTTTGCTATATCTTTATTTATTTTAGCAGTATCTAATATTTCTTTACTTGTTTCCAAATTATTTTTTTCTATTTCTAATTTAATATTATGAATTTCAGTCATTTGTTCATATTCTCTGGTGGCATTGAGTTTTCTCTGAATCATTAAGTTATCTATTGTTGCATCTCCAGATTTTGGTGTTTTCGGCGTTTTTTGTTCTGCTTTATTGTCTTTTTCAGTTTCTCCTACTTTTATTATTTCTTTTTCTTATTAATTCTTCATTTCGTTCTTCATTTTTGGGTAAATATTGTGCGTCACTGTCAACATCATTTATAACTTCAGTCGTAAGATGTGGAGCAACTAAATCCACATCTACAACAAAATCGTCTATTTGGGTGGTTGATGGACCTCCCCCAGTTGCCATTAAATTTCTTCTTTCGCTGGCATTCTTTTCTTTACGTTGCCGTTTAATTTTGTCCCAGCAACGTTTCCGTTGAACAACAGTTCTCTGTAGAAATAATATAAGCATTATTGCTTATCGGTATGTTTTATAATAAAACGGATCACGAAATGACAAAATTTCCAAACTTTTGTGAATTATTGTAAAAATTAGGTACCATTTGCATTACCTTATTTTTTATTTTACATGTTTTTTTTTATTACAGTAAAAATCTTATTACATAATGCACATTGTAAGGATCCGAAATTTAAAATAACCGGCACGCGACGTACGCGACGAGCGCAGCGCCAACGGAAGAACGACAATTATGTATATTATTAAGAATGTCAAAATGTAAAAATGACCGCATGGCAGTTTTTGTAATTGAAATTGTTGTTGCATCACTTTTTTACCTTCAGTCACCTCTAGGTAAGGAAGGTATTGTCTTTGGTCAAAAAATTCGGTGGTGAGTTTTCATTGAATAAGCACGTTTTAGGGTCTTTACAATACGATTTTACTATTTTTACGATGATGTCTGTATGTGTGTGTGTGTGTGTGTTCGTACGTGCGTGTGTGTGTGTGTATGTGTGTGTGTGTGTGTGTATGTGACCGCTTTTTCGTGGACGATATCTCCAATACTAGAATTCCAAAAATTACAATTCTTGCGTATTCCTCTTCCTTACAACCATATGCAGACTTGATTAGATTTTGGTTATAATTGGTCAATCGGAAGTACCCTCATTTGAAGATTTTAACAGTTTTTCTTGAAAAACTCAGTTAAATGTTATTATAACTTAAAGAATATATTATTCTCTATACGATTTGATTGCATTTTATATTTCATATTCAACAGATATAGAGTTAAAGAATAATAAAGATAAAAAATTCGTATAAATTTCATAATTCAGCCAGCTATGCTAACATAACCATGGAAACTGCTAATATATTCAGGTAATTCAAATTGACAGATGTCAGTATCAATAAAAAGCAAGTAATTGAATGAAAAAATAAGGGAAGTAATTCTAGTGTTAGAAGTTTTTAGATATAATAGAGACGATTACATTGGTTTGAACATGTCATGAGGAGAGATGAATAAATTAATAGAAGGTGGAAGAAACATAGGAAGACCAAATATAAGATGAAAAGACTGTATTGCAGAAGACTTGAGAGAAAAGGAACTGAATGAGGACGACACGCAAAACAAAAATTAGTGGAAGAAGAAAATAAAAAATAGCGACCCCCTAACGAATGGGAAAACTAAAGAAGAAGAAGATGTCAGTGTCAAATGCAATTTGCATAGTTTGTTTATGAAATAACTTTACTGGAAATATAGGATCTTTTGCAAAAAAATTATGTATAGGGCGCGTGCAGTGACATGACTTTGCTGCCTTTGGCAAGCAGATATGGGGACCCGTATCAAAATGACAGCAATTAATTATGTCCATAACTGACAAGTGTCATAATTTTTCATTCAAAATTTCATGATTTTCTTATTTCATGCGATTTGTTTGTTGGAGTATGGAATTCCGTTGCCGAGAAAGGGAATCATAAAATACCAAAAATTTAGAATCTTTTGCAAGAAAATTTATGTATGGAATTTGTACATAATACACAGGATTGACGGAAGGTATTGTGCTGGCCACATCAGATTTTTTACTTTCTATAATTGGATGACATTTTAATACTTGCACCAAAAGTTCCTTTTCTTCTGATGTGTATGGTTTTGCCATGTTGTAGCTTATTCTACAAATATCAAACTATAACAAAAAGTAATAATACTAATAGTAATACGGTAAACGACATACTAACCTAAAAAATATAATGCAGAAACTCAAAAATCGTTTCCTTGCGCTCAGCACAGCACATATGTTTTCATAAAGTGTAGTACACAGAGCGCCAATCCGAAACTTCAACTAGCGTAACGCTGGTAAGTGACTATGAAATAAAACTTTCAGAACCTGCTGGCGAAGCGCTAGGTGGCGTTACGCTGGCGTGTATCTCCAGCGCATGTCTATGAATACCAGTGTTAATACTGCTGAGCTAGAGCTTATTGCAGATCGCAGATCCAGACAGAGTCAGTGAGTTGAAACCTGTCTCGACGCCAACCCGCGCTTCTCGTTGTCATACCGCTCACACGTATAAGAATTAATTACGCACGAAATTTCTTTAGTGTTACTTTTATTTGTATTTAATCATTCTAGTTTATTTTAATATATCATTATAAATCCTGGCACGGGATAAGTAAAATTATCCTTATTTCGTCCGCTCCCATTTCGATTCAACCTGCACGTGGCCACGCAATAGGTGGTTGTGCAACGCACTTTTTCCCATCGCTAACCACAGGAACAGATATTAATAACCCTCCCCTTTGCTACATTGACCTGGTCGGTAGATTTAAATGCTACATTAGGCAGCAAACTCCGAGGAAGGTAGTTAGTTATCAACGCTAAAAATATGTTACATTGACAGCATTCGGTAGAATTATTATCGTTTCGTCGTATGCTACAATTGGCGACAGACGCCAGATTGGTCATTTTGTAGTAAACTCAGCGCTGATCTCCAACGCTGATCATCAAATGTAATATTCTACTAGTTATTATCAAAATTTACCTACCTTGGTAGCTGGAGTAGGACTTTATTTTACCTTTAACAATAATAGTATATTGAAACACAAGTATTACAATGATCCTTATTGTAATACCAGTACAGTTTGCGTAATCGAGCCGTAAGAATAATAACGTGCAATTACATTATCGCGAGAATAAAGCATCCATTGATACGCCCACATCAGAAATGAATCGTGAAAAAGATGACGACCGCGTAACACTTGCCAAAAATGCAAGGTCGGTGCTATAACTGCGGTGACACAAAACATTTGTTAAGAAAATGTAAAAAGCCTAAACAAGACTTTTGTTATCTTTGTGTTACTGCCGGACATCGCGCAAATATAGGGAAATATCCTTTAAACTCTCCGCTGTCCTCAAGGCGCTCCGAGACGGGACATCAAATCCAAATTATGCGTACTGTGGGTCGATAACATTGAAAACAAGTTATCACGCCAAATTTCTTTGAAAATAAATAACAAATAATATGCACATTTTTAATCGATTCAATAGCCGTAGTATCGCTACTTAAAGAACATATTGTTGACGTAAATCATTGGGAGGTCAAAAATACAACGCAAACTATAACTGATATATCTGTAAATAAACTTTCGCATTCAGGTATTTAGGTTCAATGCTGGACTTACCGATTACAAATTTCACAATTAGTCAAAATTTAGTAATCGTTGACGACGATTTAAGCTTTGAAACCGACGGACTTCTGGGTGCAGACTTTATCGCATCATAAAAATTATAATAAGAGAACAGTCCCGCACGGATTCATTGTAGGAGATAAAGTTTTACTTTTCTGGCCAACAAGTAAAATTGGAATAACCGCAAAATTATGGACAGGTCCTTATCGCATTACTGAATTACGTGATCAAAACGCTGTCTTTAAAGAAAGGAAACAAGGTACAAAAAGTACATAACTGTATTTCAGATAAGAATAGCGTTGTGGGAAGACTGGAGCAGTTTGATATTGTTTTTCGATTCAATCAAACAAGATCAAACTGATCCTATCTTCCCACCACTCCATTCTTATCTGAAATACAGTATAAATCGCTTTAAATTATGCATACCGGAAGTAGAACAAAGTTCGAAAAGCAAATTAAAGATAGCAAAACAACCGACGATCTCAATGTAGATCCCTACATTATTCCCGGTTTCCAAGATCCTGTATCCTGTCCTAGAACCCGAACCAGATTCTAACCATCGCCTGCGCATACCTCGTAGGGTATGATTATGAAGATGAATACATCGAACACTATGCGAATGTCTCGAATGTGGGTGAAAATCGTGTCTTAATCCCTTCAGCAATTCGTTTGTGGCAAATAAAACAGTTCATTGATTTAAGAAAAGCAGAGTAATCATGTGCTTCGTGTCCACAGAAATAATTCAACATACTGGTATGCCCTCTCATATTAGTGAGTGACTGAGTGGTTTTAGTCGTTATGTTCATTATATGTCAAATGACAACGTATTCACGCTAATAATGACTACCTATGCAAGCAAGTGTACCTACCAGCATTGGTCATCAAAGCCGCGCTTAAACTTAAAGTCAAAAGTATGAATTTTTATCGCTCTAACTCAGTTGTATACACCATGAATATTTGGAGTATGTCAGCTTAGATAGAAGTTCACGCCCCTTAACGTATATACAAGTTTGTTTACGAACACGTATCGCTTGTTTAGACAGCTAATCTCATAAGGTGAACTCTTTGTTTATGTATATAAATTTCATATGATTAAAGTTCTTTTTTCACAAAAAATGGAAACAACTGGTTCTAAAATTAAAAAATCTGATGTGGCCAGCACAATCCTGTGTATTATGTACAAATTCCATACATAAATTTTCTTGCAAAAGATTATAAATTTTTGGTATTATGTGATTCCCTTTCTCGGCAACTGAATTCCATACTCCTGATAACAAACAAACCACATGAAATAAGAAAATTATGAAATTTTGATTGAAAAATTATAACACTTGTCAGTTATAGACATAATTAATTCCTGTCATTTTGACACGGGTCAAAGTCATGATACTGCACGCGCCCCATACATAAATTTTCTTGCAAAAGATCCTATATTTCCAGTAAAGTTATTTCATCTTATATTTGGTCTTCCTATGTTTCTTCCACCTTCTATTAATATATTCATCTCTCCTCATGACATGTTCAAACCAATATGTAATCGTCTCTCTTATATCTAGAAACTTCTAACACTAGAGTTACTTCCCTTATTCTTTCATTGATTTCATTTTATTGATACTGACATCTGTCAATTTGAATTACCTGAATATATTAGCAGTTTCCATGGTTAAGTTAGCATAGCTGGCTGAATTAGGAAATTTATATAAAATTTATTATCGTTATTCTTCTTTAACTCTATATCTGTTGAATATCAAATATAAAATGCAATCAAATCGTATAGACAATAATATATTCTTTAAGTTATAATAACATTTAACTGATTTTTTCAAGAAAAACTGTTAAAATCTTCAAATGAGGGTACTTTCGGTTGACCAATTATAACCAAAATCTAATCAAGTCTGCATATGGTTGTAAGGAAGAGGAATACGCAAGAATTGTACTTTTTGGAATTCTAGTATTGGAGATATCGTGCCCGAAAACGCGGTCACACACACACACATACACACACACCCATACACACACACACGCACACACGCACACACGAACACACACACACACACACATACAGACATCATCGTAAAAATAGTAAAATCGTATTGTAAAGACCCTAAAACGTGCTTATTCAATGAAAACTCACCACCGAATTTTTTGACCAAAGACAATACCTTCCTTACCTAGAGGTGACGGAAGGTAAAAACATGTACTGGCTAATAGGACGCAAATCAAACCTATCATTGGAAAATAAAATCCTCTTGTATAAAACAACACTAATACCGAAATGGTCCTACGGTATTCAAATTTGGGGATGCGCCAAAAAATCTAATATTAACGTCATTCAAAGATTTCAGAACAAAGTATTACGAATAATTTCTAACGCACCATGGTACGTTAGTAATGAAACCCTACATAAAGATTTAAAAATTAAATATGTCCATGAACAAATACCTCTATACGCTAATAGATACGAAACAAGATTAAACCATCATCCAAACTATCTAGCTTTAAATCTTTTAAACAATGAAAATGAAATAAGGAAACTAAAAAGAACAAAATCTTTGGACTTATGTACATGAAATGGAAAACTACCTGAATTGATACCTCAACCTAGAGTATCATATTCTCTCACGCCTTAATCATTCCTCAAATTTACTGGTTGGCTGAGTAAGCCAGTTGTAAATACAAATATAACGAAAAAAAAATCCTTTTGTGTTTAGTTTAGTTTTTAGAATTTAAGCTTCTTTGGGAGATTAAGTTCCTATCTAAACGGGAGGGTGATGTGACAAGGCGTGAATGGAATGAGCTAGAGCTCATTGCAGATCGCAGACAGAGTTAGTGAGTTGAAACCTGCCTGGACGCCAACTCACGCTTCTCGCTGTCATACCACCCATACGTATAAGAATTCATTACGCACGCATTTAGTTACAAATATTTCTTTAGTGTTACTTTTATTTGTATTTAATCATCCTAGTTTAAATGGCATTTACAAAACGATGATGTCAAAAATATTTTAGGCTAAATTGCGAACAGTTCAATTTCATATGAAGTATTATTAAAGAATGGATTATAAATATTTGTGATCCATCCTAAATGTTTAAATCGTAGATATGGGCTAATAGAATCAAGGAGAAATTAAATAAACGAAGAAAGAAATTGTGAAAAATATATCCTACTGGATATAGGAAGGCCCTGGGTTCAAATCCCAGCGAGGTCCATGAATTTTTCACAATTTCTTTTTTCGTTTATTTAATTTCTCCTTGATCCTATTAGCCCATTTATACGATTTAAATATTATTAAAGAATATTAACAAAATGGGAACCATTATTATAAAACAACCAAAGGAGCCGTTATTCCAAGGCGTTTCTGCCCGGCAGCACGTCTAGACTAGTGGTGGGAACCGGTTCCGGTTCGGTTCGGTTCCGGTTCCAAAATTACCCGGGTACCCGGTTATTTAAATGTGTAATTACCCGGTTCTCGGTTCCGAGTCCAAAACTACCCGATTCTCGGTTCTGGAACCGAAACTACCCGATTCTCAGGTGCGTGAACTTGGCAGCAACATATTAAAAAAAAAAATAATACAAATGCACTTAATCGATTGTATTTCGTTTGTATTTCATTGTATTTTACTAAATATTATTTGTATTGTGCAATTAATGTTAATAAATTGCATTTTATTTTTATGCTGCCAAGTTCACGCTAGCAGCAAAGTTTGCTTAATTTTTTTTTTTAATTTCACAAATCGTTTGTATTTCGTTTGTATTCCATTGTATTTCTATTAAAAATTTTGAAAAAAAAATCTACGGGAAGTTACGAAAATATCATTTTTATGCTACCAAGTTCACGCTAGTAGCAAAGTTTACGTAATATTTTTTAAAATTTTCACAGATCGTTTGTATTTGATTGTATTTCTAATAGAAAATTTGAAAAAAAAATCTACCGAAAGATATGGTAATCTCATTTTTATACTGCCAAGTTCACGCTAGCAGCAAAGTTTACGTAATTCCTTTTAAAAAATTCACAGATCGTTTGTATTTCGTTTGTATTCCATTGTATTTCTAGTAAAAATTTTGAAAAAAAAAACTACGGGTAGTTATGACAAAATCAGTTTTATGCTGCCAAATTGACGCTAGCTACTTCACATATTATTTGTTAATTTCACAATTTCTTTTTTGTTTGTATCCGATTGAATTTCTAGCGAAATTTATGCAAAAAAATGCACAGACCCAGCAAACACATATACAGGATATCCGGATTACGTAGGCCACCATTGGGATCTCGGAAACTATATGAGATACGACTTTGGTTAAATGGGACATGTGGTGCATCTTTGAGGAGTCATCTCTGATGTGCTTTTGTTTTGCCAAAAATTCTCATGGGAGTGAAATTAGCGACGCATCGCTCAGCGACCCGGCAGTGTAATTATTACAATAAACTATAAAATAGTTGAATAATATCTCCTCCACTTACTTATAAATATAATAGAGAAATACAACAACCCTACAGTGAACAGTGATTTTATTGTACTGGGGTAGTTAATAGGACCCCTAGATTCCTTATTAAATATATATTGAAGTGTTACAAATAAACAATTTTTAATAATAAATTATTTCATCTGCTAAGATTAGGTCTTCTTACTATTAAGTATAACTGACAACACCCCTACGAGTTAGCCAACAATTCTATTGTGCTGGGGAGGTTAACAGGACCCTAGCTACCTTATTAAATATATTATGAAGTGTTACAAATAAACAATTCTTAACAATAAATTATTTCATCTGCTAAGATTAGGTCGTCTTACTATTAAGGATAACTGACAACACCCCTACGGGTTAGCCAGCAATTCTATTGTGCTGGGGAGGTTAACAGGACCCCTAGATTCTTTATTAAATATATGTTGAATTGTTACAAATAAAAAAAAACAAATTATTTCATCTGCAAAGATTATACTTCTCACAATTACGGGTAACTGATATCACCCCTACGGGTTAGTCAGCAATTCCAGATATATATAATAATAAATAAATAATAAAATAATTTATTATTAAAAATTGTTTATTTGTAACACTTCAAAATAAATTAAATAAGGAAGCTAGGGGTCCTGTTAACCATCCGAGCACAATAGAATTGCTGCTTAACCCGTACGGGTGTTGTCAGTTACTCTTAATCGTCAGAATCTTAATCTTTACGGATGAAATAATTTATTATTAAAAATTTGTAACACTTCAAAATATATTTAATAAGAAAGCTATGGGTCCTGTTAACCATCTCAACGCAATAAAATTACTGCCTAATCCGTAGGGGTGTTGTCAGATACCCTTAATCGTCAGAATTTTATTCTTCGCGGATGAAATCATTTATTATTAAAAATTGTTTATTTGTCTCCCTTGACAATATATATAAAAAGGAAGCTATGGGTCCTGTTAACCTCCTCAGCACAATAGAATTGCTGGCTAACCCGTAGGGGTGTTGTCAGTTATCCTTAATAGTAAGACGACCTAATCTCAGCAGATGAAATAATTTATTGTTAAGAATTGTTTATTTGTAACATTTCATAATATATTTAATAAGGAAGCTAGGGTCCTGTTAACCTCCCCAGCACAATAGAATTGTTGGCTAACTCGTAGGGGTGTTGTCAGTTATCCTTAATAGTAAGAAGACCTAATCTTAGCAGATGAAATAATTTATTATTAAAAATTGTTTATTTGTAACACTTCAAAATATATTTAATAAGGAATTTAGGGGTCCTATTAACTACCCCAGTACAATAAAATCACTGTTCACTGTAGGGTTGTTGTTTTTCTCTATTATATTTATAAGTAAATGGAGGAGATATTATTCAACTATTTTATAGTTTATTGTAATAATTAGCCAATATATGTATGCAACTATCTAATTTGACCCCATACATCACAAATTTTGGTACATAATCTTTTACATTGATGATTATACGTATATTGCCGGATGGTTTCACAAAACAGTAGACATACACTGCCGGGTCGCTGAGCGATGCATCGCTAATTTCACTCCCATGAGAATTTTTGGCAAAACAAAAGCACATCTGAGATGACTCCTCAAAGACGCACCACATGTCCCATTTAACCAAAGTCGTATCTCATATAGTTTCCGAGATCCCAATGGTGGCCTACGTAATCCGGATATCCTGTATATGTGTTTGCTGGGTCTGTGCATTTTTTTTGCATAATTTTCAATAGAAATCGGATACAAACAAAAAAGAAATTATGAAATTAACAAAAAATATGTGAAGTAGCTAGCGTCAATTTGGCAGCATAAAATTGATTTTGTCATAACTACCCGTAGTTTTTTTTTTCAAAATTTTTACTAGAAATACAATGGAATACAAACGAAATACAAACGATCTGTGAAATTTTTAAAAGGAATTACGTAAACTTTGCTGCTAGCGTGAACTTGGCAGTATAAAAATGAGATTGCCATATCTTTCGGTAGATTTTTTTTTCAAATTTTCTATTAGAAATACAATCAAATACAAACGAAATACAAACGATTTGTGAAATTAAAAAAAAAAATTAAGCAAACTTTGCTGCTAGCGTGAACTTGGCAGCATAAAAATAAAATGCAATTTATTAACATTAATTGCGCAATACAAATAATATTTAGTAAAATACAATGAAATACAAACGAAATACAATCGATTAAGTGTATTTGTATTAATTTTTTTAAATATGTTGCTGCCAAGTTCACGCACCTCCGGTTCTCGGTTCTGGAACCGAAACTCATCGGTTCTCAGTTCTGGAACCGAATCTCATCGGTTCTGGGAATCGAATCTCATCGGTTCTGGAATCGAATTTCATCGGTTCTGGAATCGAATTACATCGGTTTTCGGGCCTGGAATCGAAACTCATTGGTTGTCGGTTTTGGAACCGAAACTCATCGGTTCTCGGTTCTGGGAATCGAATCTCATCGGTTCTGGAATCGAATCTCATCGGTTCTTGGGCTTGGAATCGAAATTCATCGATTCTCGGTTCTGGGACCGAAACAGATCGATCTTGATTGTGAAATCAAAACTAATCTGTTTTCGGTTCTGGAACCGAAACAGGGTGAATCTTGATTATGAAACTGATAATATATGAATATCGATCTTGGAAACTTTTCAGATCTTTAAACATTATTACAATCCCGACTTAGATTTAGGTATGTATTATGAATCAATATGTTATTATTATGAATAACAAGTTCATTATTTTGAAAGATAATTTTTACATTAATGAAGTAAAAACAAATCAGGCATAAAAATTTAGGAAAATTGGTATCAGAAATTCTGATAAACTGATATAATGCAATTCTCTTAGAAACGACCAAAAAGCAGATACACTTTCCCCGACTGGTGACTTTATTTCAATTTGTATAGGATTATTTGTACTTTGAAGCGCCCCTTTCGATTTATTTAATCTTCAGTTCTTATCTTAAATTCAGTTCATTGGGAAATCTCACTATTCGAGAAAATTTCATCCCCCTTTTACCTTCATTCATAGTTATCGGTATAAAAATGAGCAAACGTATTTATGTATGGCAACATTTAAAAAATGTTGATAAAAATATTAGTATTTGCACCTCGATATGCACTTATTGCAAAAGGAAAGTGAAATTCTTGGAAATATCCATTCTTTGTCCTCGATGCCTTTAATTTTATGGCCCCTATTGTCATTATATATTTACCGTTAACACAAAACCAAAACATAACTCAAGGTCAAGCTATTCAAATAAACCATTTTGAATGAAAATTGTAAATATAATACGAAACTGAAAGTATAATCTGCAATTATTTACTACATTATGCTGTTACATTTTTTTTTTAAATCGCATCCTCTTGCGTTTGGTATAATAACTATTTACAAATCAATATTTTCAATTAAGTACATAAAAACAAAAATTAATATCATACGATAATTCACAAATAAAACAGAAAATTTGTTTATTTTTTAAGAATAGCGAAGCTAATTTAAAATTATAATTGAATATTCTAATTATCGATTCCATAACTCGGATCCGATTCGGTTCTACTACTCGGAACCAAAACTGAAAATCGGTTCCACTACTCGGAACCGGAGATCGGTTCCACTACTCAGAACCGGAACCGAAAATCAGTTCTATTATTCGGAATCGAAGATCGATTCCATTACCCGGAAACGGAACCGAAGATCGGTTCCATTACTCGGAACCGGAAACGAAAATCGGTTCCACTACCCGGGTATCCGGGTACCCGGTTCCAAATTTTTTCGGTTCTTGACAGCACTAGTCTAGACTGCTACTCGGAGCAGTCGGGCAGTGACAGCGCGCCGTCGACAGCCGCGTCCGAAATTTTGAACGCGGCAACGAAAACACATGTACGTCAACTCGTAAGAGCAAAGAAGCGCGTCGAACGGCAACCGCTGGCAGCAGTGTTGCCAGTGCTCTTCGGTATTTCTCCCTAGATGGCTCTGTGAAAACCACTAAAATGTGAAAAAAATTCCTACATTTCACATTTTCGCGTTTTTGAAAGGTATATTCAAATTTATAGGCGCCATATTTTGAAATATTGAAATAATTGCGTATCGTAAAACGAGTGATTTGATTCGTTCGCATGATCACAACGTTTATGAAAAGTATGTTCAAATTTGGAGACGCTGTTTTTTGAAAAATTGAAATAATTTAAAAGAAAAATATTCATGTTTTGTTCTAAATTTTAATTTTATAAACCACTAACAAAAATCCGTAAAAAATGTCCCACCAAAATAGTCCCGGAAAGATAAAAAAACCTCTAAATTTAGGGGTAAAATAGCAGGACTGGCTGGCAGCGGCTGCCAGAAGCCGTAGCGAAAAACGAAACCAAGCCTTCGCACTTGCAATTTGACACGGCGCGAACTAGAGACGCCATATTATAGGCACACTTATCAACAATCCTAACAAACATAAAAATCTGTTGTGGCCATCACAATACCTCTCGCTCTTTCCATTGCGGTATATATATATTATAAGTATTGTATTTAACATTTCTTGTACACACAAAAAATTCTACATACACCTAATCTTTATATTTACGTATTTTCTATTCTATATATTTGTTCCCAGAAAAAGCCTGCAGTACTATCTCTGAATTTTTGACACTGACATTAGTGACATTTATCTGTCAATTACACACATTTAAATTTCTCAAGTAGTTACAATGGAAATGTTTGGGCTGTGAGCAGGCTGTGAGATTTACTGTAACAGATTATTTTATAGATTATATGTCCATATCTTTAAATCTATAGAAGATATAATAAAAAAAATTAAATGTGTCGGATAGAGAATTTTGTTTTTTAATATTTGTAATAGCATAAATTTTTAAAAAATAATATTTAAAAGATTTTTGTTAAAATACTACTGCTTCCGGTTGTCCAATTGTTACCAGAACCTATTCAACTCTTCCCATTACTGTTAGATTGAGGAATCCGTAGTTACACAGGTCTTTGATCTTATAGAATTTGAGAAATCGTATCTCCAACACCCCCCCCCCTCCACACACACACATCATCTTAAAAATGTTATTATCGGATTCTAGGGACCTTAAAACGTGCTTATTCAGTAAAGTCTGGATATGCGATTTTTAGCATAATTCCAATACCTCTCTCAGCGAGAGGTAAAAAAAATTAGAAATGGTTTAAGTCCAGCAGACTCCCAATTCTTCAACTGGAAATCTATGATAAGTGACTTTTTACCTCTCGCTAAGAGAGGTATTGGAATCATGCTAAAAATCGCATATCCAGATTTTAATGAATAAGCACGTTTTAAGGTCCCTACAATCCGATAATAACATTTTTACGATGATGTTTGTGTGTGTATGTGTGTGTGTGTGTGTGTGTGTGTGTGTGTGGATGTGTGTGTGTGGGGTTGTTGGAGGCACGATTTCTTAAATTCTATAAGACTAAAGACCTATGTAACTACGGATTCCTCAATCTAACAGTAATGTATCTTCTATAGATTTAAAGATATATAATCTATAAAATAATCTGTTGTAGTAAATGTCATAGCCTGCTCACAGCCCAAACATCTCCATGGTAACTACTTGAGAAATAAAAATTTCTGTAATTGACAGATAAATGTCACTAATGTCAGTGTCAAAAATTCAGAGATAGTACTGAAGGCTTTTTCTGGGAACGATATTTAATATTTCTTATTGTATTATTAATTATATATTTAAAATTATAGGTATACTACATGAACCCTTCAGAAATAACGCAATTCCTGTTAATGAATTGGAAAAACCTCGAACATTTAGAAGAAATGGAGAAAATTTGCTCATATAATGAATTTAAAATGAAAGAAAATACGTAAATATAAAGATTAGGTGTAATTGATTTTTTTGTGTGTTCAAGAAATGTTAAATACAATATATACCACAATGGAAAGGGCGCGAGAGGTATTGTGATGGCCACAACAGATTTTTTAAAGTGGGATTTTACTTCATACATTTATTTGGATTGTGTGAAGATATTATCATTTGTCATTATCATTACTCATCCTAGAGCATTACAATTGTCTTTAAATATGAGTACGAATTTAAAGGAAATCTAGTTGAATTCCATATAGGATGACCTTAATTCTGAAGTTTCCCTTTGACGTATTAAATGAGTACATTGCAATATTCATATTTTTACAAAAATATATACTTTCGAAATAATAATAATTATTGTTGTCTGTCTAAGTACATAACAGAATCTATTCGCACAATGTAATTTTATGAAATATTGTTGACATTAAAGAACGTAGGTAAATGAAATATTTTTTTTGCACTTTTTCACTGACGTGCTTGCTTACAATTCGTGAGTCAGAGTTTCCTTTTCGCGAAATAAGACTATACTTTTTACTCATTTTGCATAAATAATTACTAAATGCTAAGAAATTAATTTGACAGACACTTTAATAGTAACCTATTTCAATTAAGTTACGTAGTTTATTGTATTTTATTTATATGGGTGAAGTGTAAAATATCAAAGAAATACTATTAATTAAAATAATACGTTTATTAACCAATAAATAATTAAGGATAAATATTAAAAAGATAATAAAAGTAATTAACACTATGGATTAAACAAATATAAACACTAATTTAAGACTAAGAATATTATTAAATGCTTAAACACTAAGATTATTTATTTAAACAACATTTATCACTATATTTATTTATATAACTACATTTATTCATGTTCACCACTCGTAGATTATTTATTTATATCACCAACTGTTTATTACTCGTTGCTTCTATATATCAGATTGTTTTCGCTGGCTTCTCTGACGTGCTTATATATGCGGCGTCATTTCTCTTGAATCTACTCCACTTTCCATCGAATACAAAGCATCACACGTAATTAAACCAGTCTAAATAATAGATAATATAGTCAAGAACTCGTAGAGTACGGACGTGTTTTTCGATCGCTCCTCGCTAAACAAATATATGAGTGTAAACTGCATAGTGTGTAAAACCTAGTGGTGGGATCCGGATCCGGATAGTTTCGGTTTCGGATCCAAAATTATCCGGATATCCGGATAATTGAATATTGAACTATCCGGATCTCGGATCCAAATCTCAGTATCGGATTTTGGATCCGGATCTGAGTATCGGATTTGGATCCGGATCTGAGTATCGGATTTTGGATCCGGATCTGAGTATGGGATTTTGGATCCGGATCAGAGTATCGGATTTTGGATCCGGATCTCAGTATCGGATTTTGGATCCGAATCTGAGTATAGGATCTTGTATCCGGATCCCAATATCGAATCTTGGAAACGGATTTGAGTATCGGATCTTAGATTCGAATATGAGTATGAGATATGGAATTCCAGTATCCGGATCGGCTCTCGGATTCGGTTATTCTCAGTAATGAACCTTACATTTCAATATTAACATCGGGTCTCATCAAAACCAAATAAATCTGATGACAGTCCACAATACTTTTTTGATTGATGTAGTTAATTAATAGTTGGCAGATATAAATTTCTGTTGGACAACTTTTAGCATCCGCTAAGAAGGAATTTATTCGATTCCACAGAACTATAAGTAACAAAAACAACCCCTTTTATGTGAAACACGTGCGAGATAAGTATTTCGCTACCTGCAACGAACTTATGGTCATTGTTTCTCAAATTTATTTTTTCTTTACATTAGCACATACTACCTGGTTATTTTAGAGGGATATTATAAAATGTATTACTGTTTGTGTACTGGTGTTTACAGACCGCTGTAAAGATAAACAGGCCCACTTTAACGGTTTGAATTTGAACAGAATTCCAGATGTTAGACTTCACATTCAAAATGAAGAATCGAATTCAGAAATAAAATTTGGATCCGGATCCGCAAACAAAACATCGAATTCGGATCCGTAAACAAAATTTCGAATCCGGATCCAAATCAGGATCCGGATCCATATCAGGATCCGGATCCATATCAAGATCCGGATCCATATCAGGATCCGGATCCATTTCAGGATCCGGATCCGAATTAAGATCCGGATCCAAATTCGAATTAAATTTTCGGATATCCGCTTCAATATCCGAACGTCGGATATCCGGGATCCGGATATTTTGAAATCCGGGTTCTCGGATCCAAGTTTTGTCGGATCCTCACAGCACTAGTAAAACCCCGGTAGTGACACAAAATGAAATTCAGTGTGATATTTGCAACCATTATTTTCATACTACTTGGTCAGGACTTCAACGTCAGGAAATTTTGTGTTTGAAAGATATTAATCGTGTTATCAGCTTTCTGTGCATAAGTTGTAAAACTATTAAACAGCAAACTAACGCCATAAGTGAACTGCAAATAACAATTGCGTCTCTAAAAGAAGAAATCGAGTCCTTGAGAAAAGATATTAATTACTTAAAAGAACCTGCGAGTAATTCAATTAACAATATAAGACACCAAAGTGATTTAATTACTGAAAATATTATAAATGAAGCAAATGAGCGAATTGTGCGTGCTAATAATGTGCTCCTGTTTAACATAAAGGAATCATCTAAAGAAACGCGCGATAGTAGAAAAACGGATGATTTTAATACGGTGTCAAATTTAATATCAAAAGTTAAGAAATACGACATCGTTAAATATAATACAAATAAAATAAGACCTGTTAAAATAATATTCAACGACCCCGCGGATGCTAAACATTTATTAAAAAACAGTTCTAAGCTCGCATATCCAAATATAAAAATATCTTCTGATAAAACTAAAAGCCAGCGCGAATATATTGCAAATCAGTTTATAAATCTTAAAAATCAAATAGAAGGAAATAATGAAAAAACAATAAAATTTATTCATGGTACACCAACTATTGTTGATAAAAGCTCTGTAAATAAACAATCAAAAAAGTAATTAATACAAATCCAACAAATTACTTATATATTTACTATCAAAATGTTCGTGGTCTTCGCACTAAGACGGACTTACTATATAAAGAATCTTTAAACTCTAACTTGGATGTGATAGTGCTAACCGAATCTTGGCTGAACGAATCTATACTTGATGAGGAACTATTTTGTAAAAACTACACAGTGTATAGAAGAGACAGAGATGCCGTATCTAGTGGTAAACAACGCGGAGGCGGAGTTCTGATCGCAGTCAACAGCTGTTACCAATCTTTTCAAATTCAACACAGTGATTCATCAGTCGAGGATCTTTGGGTTAAAATGATCTGTGGTAAAAGTGAAGTGATAATTTGTGGTGTGTACATACCTCCTGTAAGTAACATTGATATTTTTAATACTTTTACAACTACTGTTAACAATATTGCCATCCAAGTGCTATGATGTGTATAACTGGAGACTTTAATTTACCAGATACTCAATGGATTCCCACGGTCAATTATTATGAGCCTTCTACATTAAATGATTCTAGAATAGAATGTTTAGCTGATAATTTCAATTTCTTAGGGCTAAATCAATTTAATTCTATAAATAACCATAATAATAAGATATTAGATTTAGTATATATAAATACAGACGATGTTGTTAATATTTCTAGAGCTGAATCAAATCTGTTAGCTAATGATTTACATCACCCCCCAATTGAGATAGAACTACCCTATGTAGATAAAAATGAATACCTAAAATTTGGAAACTGTTGGAAATATAATTTTAAAAAGGATAATTATTATGAATTGAATGATTTTTTATGTACAATAAATTGGAACCAATTACTTAATTACGACGATGTAGACAAATGTACTGATTTATTTTATGACATTCTTTACTACTCGATTGAAAAATTTATACCCAAAACATATAGCCTAAATAACAATAAGTATCCATGCTGGTACACTTCCTCAACCAGAAAATTAATTATAAACAAAAATAAAACTTACCAAAAATGGAAAAAGACAAATGAAATAAGTGTCAAAAGGCTCTACAATGAACTAAGATTAAAATCTAAAAATTGCAATTAAATCAGATTACTCAACTTTTATAAATAACATTGAAAATAACTTGGATTCTAATATAAAATCATTTTGGAATCTTGTTAAATCTAAGAAAAGTTATGGTGATATTCCAAATATGATGATTTTTAATGATAATATGGCTTCTGATGCACAATATATCAGTGACCTATTCGCTAACTATTTTAAATCTGTTTATGTAGAAAGTACTAATATAACAACTAATGCTAACTTAAATTTTGAAAATAACAACTGTAATCTAAATAAAATTCAAATTACTACAGATAATGTATTTAATCGATTAATTAATTTAGACATCAACAAAAGTGCAGGACCGGACTGCATTCCTCCTATATTTGTAAAGATGTGTAGTCCAACGTTATCCTATCCATTATATATGTTATACGAAAAATCCCTCAACTTAGGAATTTTTCCTGCTGCTTGGAAAAAAACTTATATAACACCAATTTACAAATCAGGGAATAAAAACGATGTAAAAAACTATCGGCCAATATCCGGCTTAAATATATTTTCTAAAGTATTCGAATCAATTGTGACAGACGAATTAATGTATACATTTAAAAACGTAATTTGTATTGAACAGCATGGTTTTATGAAAAATAGGTCTACGTGCACAAATTTAGCCATATATGTTAACTATATTGGACAAACAATTAATGAAGGAGGTCAAGTTGATGCTATTTACACAGACTTTAAAAAAGCCTTTGATTGAGTTAATCACACCTTATTGATAAATAAATTAGAAGTAAATGGCGTCACGGGCAACTTATTAAATTGGTTTAAATCATATCTTGTAAATAGATTTCAATATGTAAAAATAAAAGACCATATTTCGCATGGAATATCTGTGTCATCTGGAATTCCGCAGGGCTCTCACCTTGGCCCTATACTCTTTTCAATTTACATTAATGATATAGTAAAAATATTTAAAAAAGTTAAATGTTTAATGTTTGCCGACGACCTTAAATTATTTTGCCGTATATCTACTCTTGCTGATGCAGTTATGGTCTTAAACTTTGTGGATTTGTTCTTCGCCATTGTAAAGATCTAAAAAATTATAATTCAGTAATATTATTGTATAACTCTTTAATTCGTAGTAACTTGGAATATTGCAGCATTATTTGGTCTCTATATTATCAAAACAGTGTTAAAAGAATTGAAAATATTCAGAAAAAGATAATAAACTTTATTTTTTATAAACTCAATTTAAATAAAGAAAACTTTCCGTACGTTGAAAGATTAACAATGTTGAACTTCAAAACATTAGCTGAAAGAAGAAAAAAAAGCAGAAATTATATTTGCTTTCAAAGTGCTTAATAGCCTCATAGATGCCCCTGAACTTATTAGTTTATTTCATTTCAAAATACCTCATTTCAGATCAAGATCGCATCATATATTCAATATCAACTTTAGTCGTACTGTATATGGTCAGCATTCCTTAATAAATAGGTTGTGCAGAAACTTAAATGAATTATACTTAACCCATGATATATTTAATATTACTTTGAATAAGTTGCTAACAACATTCAAATAAATTAGTCATTCATATATCAAATCTACGTAACTTATGTACTCCAATTGGGCAATTTTTGTTTTTACTATTTTTACTATTATGTTATGCTAAGTTTAAATGTAAAGTTGTTATCCATAGTTATAAGATATAATTTACTGTTGTTATTATTGTTATTATTATTATTATTATTATTATTATTATTATTATTATTATTATTATTATTATTATTATTATTATTATTATTATTATTATTATTATTATTATTATTATTATTATTATTATTATTATTATTATTATTGAGTTTATGTTAATTGTTTAGTGAAATGAGCATCATGTAATTGTTTAATGTACTATTTGGGCCTTGCCTGTAATGTACTAAATGCAATAAATAAATAAATGCGCTCGTATACTCTTAAGTCAGGGGCGCATGTCACATTATCATCCGGTTATTTTATCATTCGTGAAAATTATTCTAATTCTGATTATAGATAAAATATATCTTTAACACTATTGAAAATATGTGTGTAACAGATAACGATGTTCTTTTTTATTGTCTGTGTTCAGCTGTTCGATATTTCAATTTGTTTTACCATCCTCAAATTAATAAATTCTTTCCGGAATTGTTTCCCAATAGTAAGAATTTTACTGCTTCAGCATTCCGTGAGCTTTATGGATACAATGGCTTTCAATAAGTCTTCCCAGGATTCCATTCATGTGATAATCACTGAACTACATTCCATGTTTAACTGAATAGCAGCTTTTGTGTCAAGTTAGTGTTTTAAGCTTCAGCCGTGTGCCTGAGTGTCTGGTCGCGAATCTGGGGACCCGGGTTCGATCCCGACCGACGCCAAAAATTACATCGCATTTTAATGGCACAAAATTGACCCCTGTGGTGCACTCTCCACGCCAGCTATGGGTGCCCGTGAGGTGACGTCTGGTAAGCGCCCGCACGGTACAAATATTCCATCAATACCGATATCTGTACAAAGCAGATTGGCACACCCAGCAATGGGTAATATGCCGTGATGAAATATTTATTTATTTTATATATTATTCGACTGCATAGTATAAGAGTATCACTCATAAATTAATAAAGCTTCAGAACCCATAAAATCACCTCTTAAAGAGGTTCTAAAGTACATAATAAAAATAAGTGTGCGTAAATAAAATAACAGCAAATTCAACATTATGCGTTATACAAAGTGATCCAATTAATGCTTTAGGATTTTAAAGTGAAATGTTGGCAACACTGCACATTTGACAACCATCCTTTATTGAACAGTTTTGTAGGTTAGGTTATTACAAAACAACAAGGAACATTTAACATGTCAAGAATGTTGCGCTACGTGCCATACCGTCAACGAAACCATCGCTTCACTGCAAGGTCAATTTGTTGATAACGTTATTTCAAGAAATGGTCCTGTGAATTTTCCACCAAGATCTTGTGACTTCACGCTGTGTGACTTCTTCCTGTGAGGTTATGCAAAGTCGAAAATCTACGCTAACAATCCAACAACAATTGAGGATTTAAAAACCAACATCAGAACTAATTCCTGAGATACCGGCCGCAATGTGTGAAACATTACGTTTTGGACAGATCTAATGCGCTATTGTCAACAAAGTCGTATTGCACATTAAATGATATCTTCAAAACATAATTGTAATCAGATGCTTTTTCGAATAAAAACAAAATATTGGGTGTCCTAAAGTAAATTGCTCCAACTTTCTGTCCCAATCATCAACAGCAGCACACTACAGCCGTATAAACAGTCAATCACCAGCGCACTTTCGACAAAAATAATTCGCTAGTCAGCGCAACGCTGATGAGTCGCTGGCGAAATATTTTTGCGTTGCAAAGACAACCGCTCGCCGCTGAACGGTGGGACTGGACATGCGCATTAAAGAAATATTCGACGACGCGACGAAGATCCTCATTTGTTTCTCCAGCTCGTCGCCAGGAACATTTTATTCGTATAATTAGTAATTCTTATAACGAAATAAATATAATAGATGAAGATTTACGTGTATTTATTGACATTAATGAATTTGATATGTTTCAACAAATGCCAAGACGTTATATACGCGATGTCGAAAATACATTAGAGTTTTATTCGGATGTTGAATTCAAAAAACGGTTCAGATTTTAAAAAAAATCAGTAATACAAGTGTTAATGCCAATTGTGATACCACTACAAAAAATAACGAATAAAGGATTACTGGTAACACCATATTATTTCGGTTTTATCTACCTTACGATTTTATGCCACAGGAAATTTTCAAGTATTATTATAAATGCACCATTATGTATGCATCATATATATTTATTTTTAGACAGTTTGTGGAGATCTACGTGGAATTCATCAATCGTCTGTTTGCAGATCAGTCAAATTGGTGACTCAATTGCATCGCGTTTACGATACAATATAAAATTTCCTGTGGATTTGGGCCAAACAAATGTGCAGTTTTACAGATTTACTAATTTTCCTTCTATGTCAGAATGCATTGATTGCATACATCTTCCTATAAAAAGTTCCAAGCCTCACTCTTTTTTTTAATATTTGTTGCGTCGGTTTGTTTTCAATTATTTTTTATTAGATGCACTAAAAGTTCTTTTTCCTCAGCTGTATATGCAATAGAAGACTTTTTTTATAACTTCAAAATTATTGTAAAATATTGTGTATAATCGCGTCAAGTGAGTGAAATAATCGTATGTTTTTAAGCTGAATAATAGCATATAATACAGCGACGCGCCGAAGATTTCGCCGGAGAGCGATCTGTTAAAATTTGTCTGTGCAATACATCAACATGGCGCTTCGCTAGCGCATCGCTAGCCGAAGATTCGCCGACGAATCGCCTGGCGATTGACTGTGCATACGGCTGTTAGCTGCTGCTGATTTTCCGATACGCACATACCGTTCGACTAGCCGTTCGCGTGCGGGGTGCTAACAGCCACTCGGACATGTTTCATTTGTTTGGTTTCGAAACTTTCTAAAGTAAAATCTGTGAGAATATTTCCCGTAAAGATTTAATATCAGCCGTTGAATCTGTTTGTTTCGCGGGTCTTGGAAAAATGAAGAATGCGTCCCCAACAACCACAACATATTTGTACCCTGCTCGAGATCGGCTGAATGGACCAAAATGGTCTATATGTAAAATTCTATAAGGCGAGTCGCCTTTATCAAGTAAATACACAAAACCATTCTTTTTGACTTTGTCGTTGTATTTCAGGCATACCAGACAATTTTTACTATGCTGCCTGACATATTTACTTAAACTTCTAAACCAATAATACTCACGAACAGCTTCAACTGTTTTTGCATGCCCTACATGAGAGTTTTTATCGTGATATTCCATTATAATACTCCTTCACATACTACGCGATACAATAAATTTTTATTTAGTTTACGGAACAACAAACCGTTTTGGGATTGGAAACCAAACTCAATACAGGTGTGGACAATTGCTGAATTTAATTTTTCTATAAGCGTTTGAATTTCGACATCACGACTTTGAGCACATTTCAATACCTCGACTAAGTTCGTTTCAATATTAGCTATCAGCTGATTCGGCTTTTCTATGTTCGTTTGTACTTAAACTCCTGCAATATTAAACGCCATCGATTAAATCGCGGACAGATTTCGCGTTTGTTTAATGTATTCTTTAGCAAACTAGATATATTCTGAATTTACTTAAGACTTTTACAATGGCTAGTGCTTCTAATTTTCACTGGTCTTTGAGTTATTAATAATAGGTAGGATGATATTTACCATCTTCATTCAACTTGTAAGAGAACAGCACCGAACCCTTTACAGCTTGCGTCTGTATGAAGTTCCGTTTTTAAGTTAAGATTAAAAATTGCGAGAACAGGCCGTGAAGTGAGACAATTTTTAAGTATTTCAAATGCATTGTGCTCTGCGGATTTAAATCGGAAAGCAGTATTCGACCGGGTAAGATCGCTTAGTGGCTTCGCAATGCGTGCTTCATTTTTCACGAACCGCCTAAAATATCCCATAAGATTTAAAAAACTACGGATATCGTCAACGGGATTGGAAATTTGGAGACAGATTTAATTTTACTTTTACTGGGAGCTATTCCAGACTTGCTCACGAAATAGCTTAAGCTTAAATAACCTATTGTTTCTAAAAATAATTTACATTTATCTGTACGTAATTTTAATCCTTTTGCTGAAGAACTTTTAGAACTCTTTGTAAGATATCAAAATGTTCTTCTAAAGTTTCAGTAGCTATCTATGTATACTAATATTTTATCTTAATCAATAAATTCTGAAAAAAGTAAAATTTATGTAGCGTTTGAAAACGCTAGGATCATTTAAATATTGAAATCTTCGAAAGGGGTGACAAAATAAGTTAAGTTGATTGACTCGTTGACCAGACATGTGGTGACACCCACTTTTTTAATGTAACAAAGTACTGTTTATTATTCAACTTATCTAAACTATCGTCTATGAGTTGGAGAGGATATTTTTATTTCACTGTCGTTAAGCGCTAAGTCTACACACAATATTATCACACCACTTTTCTTCCTTGTCAATACAATCGGACTGCAATATTCAGACTTACTTGGACGAATAATTATTTTTTGTTGTAGGTCGTCATGGTACCTTCATATTTTCATCAACTGACAATCGCCGTGGACGATGTGCAATGATTTTGTTTTCGGAAAGATTTATCTTCATTTTGATCTCATCTGATGTTTCCGGTTCTGCTAAGTTGTCTTCATACTCGGTTAACAGAGCGTACAGCTTCGTCTCTTTCTCCGGTGGCAGACTGGGTTTTATCTTCGGAACTAGTCCCACAGGACAGCTCTCGATTTACAGAATTTCATTCTCTTTGCATTTGGTTTCCCTAATGTTCATCTGATTTCGATTGAACAAAACCGTTGCTTCGCTGAAAAATTGTTTGCCCAAAATTACATCTTATGGGAGAGCAGTTATTTGGATAATACTGAAAAAGGCAAATCATATGAATCGTTCTCTATATTCATAATGACTCTTACGTAACCCAAACTTTTGATATTCGTAAGTCCTAGACCACTATACACTTACTCTATTCTGCAACGTTCTGGCACAAAAAAAAAGTACGGAACTTCCACTATCCACTGAATTCAAGTCTGCAAATTTCTACTTTTACATGAGACATGCGTCTAGGTGACGATTGAGTGATACTAACATTTTTGGCTTTTTGTAGTCCTTTATTGGTTGGACAATCTTTAAACTTGTGTTTCATGTCACCACACTTAAAGCATGAACCTTTTTCTCTCTGTGGTTTTGGACAATGAACCATTTTCATTGGTGTAAGCCAACTTTTCATACAAAAATACAACTTTCAAATATTCATACATAAGACTATTTTTTTAAGTTATGCCAGACCTATTTTTTATTAATGTAAATGAGTCTTGGTTTAAGAACTGCTTTAGTCAGAACGTCGGCCATTTGATCTTCTGTTGGTACGTGTTCCACTTTTAGCACTCCTTCCATATTTTTTTTGTCTTATGAAGAAATACTTGATGCTAATATGTTTTGTGCGGTGATGGTACTCTGGATTGTGTATGAGCCTCACCGTTGCCATGTTACAATCCGGAGTATTGGAATCTGTTTTTTCCACCCCATGTCCTGATACAGTCTACACAACCAGATAATCTCTTTTACAGCTTCATGTGCGGCGACTAATTCCGCTTCAGTAGTTGACGTTGCGATCATGGCTTGTCTCTGGCTGAACCACGAAATAGCTCCTCCAGTATAAGACACCACTATGCCCGATGTCGAAGGTCCAGTTTTGTTGCAGCCCCCAAAATCTGCATCGCCGTAACAGTCTAGGTTTATGTTAACTTGATTAGAATAATAAATTATGCCTAGATTGGATGATCCTGCAATGTATCTGAATACTCTATACAGTCTAACAATATCCTCTGCAGTTGGGTTTTCTAAGGATCTTGACAAGACACTTAAGCTATATGCTAAGTCGGGCCTTGTACCCACCATCAAGTACATGAGAGCACCAACAGCCTGCCTGTAAGGATAATCTACTCTCTCGGTACTTTCCTTTATAGGTGCCGGTTTTATCATTAGAGTTGATACTGGCTTACACTGAAATTGAAACGTTCCAAAAGTCTTTTTGCATATGCTCCCTGAGATATTTTGATGGAACCATAATGAAACCGTTCTATTTCAAGACTAAGAAAATAAGATGCTGCCTTCACCGTGATCTTGAATTCTTTCTCAAGCTCCTTGACATGGTTATTAGCTTCCTGTTCTTGAGGATCATTTGTCATGACTACTCCATCATCCATATAGAGAGCAATTAAAAGACTCTTTTCACCCACTTTTCTGATATGAAGACATGGATCTGCTTCACTTGCCTTGAAACCAAGTGATTGAAGGAAAACACTGAACCGCTTGCTTCATCTAATTGCAACAAATGCATATTCTCAGTAGCAGCAATGCTTAGCATCGCTCAGATCGTACTCAATTTTGCTACAGGGCTGAATGTCTCATTATAATCAAATCCGTAGCGTTGACTAAATCCTTTAATGACAAGCCTGGCCTTGTACTTGTCAATACTGCCATTACTGGATTGATTTTAACTTTAAAAACCCACTTACATGCTATGGCTTTGAATCCTTCTGGTAGTGCTGTTAACTTCCAGGTATTGTGCTCGTTTAAGTATGCTATTTGAGAGTCCATTGCCCTTTTCCATTGAATTTTTTTTTTCGCTAAGAACTTCAAATGACTGGGTTGACTTCCTCTAATACTGCCTCGCTTTTCATAATATAGTCCCTTAGCCTTTGTGGGATTCTTAGCTGGCTGCGATCTCTTAACCTTCTTGATGATATAAATTATATCATCCTATTGTTCAGGTTGGTCGACTCTCTCTTGATCTTCTTCTTCTTCTTGTTCTTGTATTTCTGCTTCCAACTTTCCCTCGTTCAAAGGCTCTAAATCTTTCAATGCTAACTTTATTTGATCTTCACTAAGCTCAATTTTTCATGAAATATAACATCACGACACAGGATAACTTTATTTTGTTCTTTTATCCAACGTCTATAACGCTCGTGAGTCGTCACCATCATAGCCAATGACATATTCTTTTATATATAGCCTTCTTGTCCATTTTTGTACAGGGATGTGTGCGTAACAGCTTTATTCTATGACTCTCAAATGCTTAATTCTGGGCTTCTTACCTATCCACAATTCAGAAGGACTTACACTCGCTACCGAAGACCTTCCTGTCCTATTCAGTATTTAGATAGATGTTGCGACAAATTCAGCCCACATCGCTGCTGAAAAATAAACTTCTGCATTCGAGTGCTTCATTGTTGTAGCCATTTCTACAACTGTCATATCTCGGTCACTAGCGTCATTTTGATGGGGAGTGTATAGCGCTGTCAGTCTTTTCGTAATTTCGTCTGCACATAAAATTTCATAAATCTCTTTATTATCAAACTCACCGCCATTGTCGCTAATGAGCTCTTTTATTGGATGACCCATAGTCTTTGAATGTTTAAAGACCTTTACAAGTATGTCTTTGACTTCTGATTTTTGCTTTATGAGATAGCCATATCTAAACTTTGTAAAGCTGTCCTTAAATAACACCAGATACTTTTTCTTCTGAAATGACTCATTAAACGGTTCACAAACATCTGCATACATTAACTCTCATGGTATTTCAGATTTCTGTCTATTTCCAAATGGCAATCTCTGAGCTTTACCATAAATGCAGGGCTCGCATAAACTGTTTTCTAAGTTTTCTACTATTCCCATTTCTTTCTGTAGCACGGCTTTTATATGTCTCTTATCCTGGTGCCCCCATCGCTCGTGATACAATTGAATGACTGTGATGTTGCTAATAGCATTGAATTGTATACTTTTTTTTGGTAAGACTGGTACAATTTCTGCTTTGAACAATGTACCGTTTAGCTCACGATTTCCATGTAACAATGTTTTGCCATCACTCGAAAGCCAACACTTTGTTGCCGTTGACTGAAAGATACTCTTGGGTTTCGGTCTTGAGCTGCAAGCACAGAAAATGGATTTCTGGATAGCTGTGTTATATACCTGCTGCCTTAACATTTAAAGGCGTGTCAAATTTGTGAAAAACTGAAAAATAAGACGGACAATTTGTAACATGTCTTGTTGTACCGTTGTCTATAACCATTTAGTTGGATCTGTCTCAACTGAGAAAGCTTCTACTTCTGTGAGCATAAGTATTGTTCCATCAACTGCTGATGCCTCTTGAGTTTTCTTGGGTTTTCCATTTGAAATCCACTTCTTGCAGTTCCTAACCCAGTGTCCTATCTCTTGGCTTCCAGTCCTTAGTCATATTGAACCGCCTAAGATCCGAAGATGCAAAATTTTAGTTAGAGAGTATAAAAAGGCATGTCAAAATTTAGATTTACCAGTTCATCGGGATGTAATTGAATTTAAAAGATTGAAATCCAGAAATCCTCCAATAAAAACTGCTAAACATTTGGTTAATGAAAACTTCAATGGGTCAGATGCGTGGCGTATTGAATGGCAGAATCAAACTGATTCTACTGGGTATTCAATATTAAATACACGAAAACGTCCGGATGGCTTTGATCTTCCACGCAAAATTTGGGTTTCATTAAACAGGGTTAGAACTGGGCATGGTAGGTGTGGATCTTCATTTTACAAATGGGGTTTGCGGTCAGATCCAAAATGTGATTGCGGCGCTGAACAACAAACAATCAACCACATTGTAAATGAATGTCCACTTCGAGCATTCCAGGGAACAATGGAAGATTTCTTTCAAGTTACACCAGAAGCTATCGTTTGGTTAAACAACCTTGACTTGGACCTATAAAAAATATTTATTTCAAATTTTTATTAATTTTATTATAATATTTATTGTGTATGTAATGCCATAAGCTAATAATCTCTTTGCCGTAGTTGCAGATATCGTTTTTCTTTGACTTAACTTTTCTATTATTGATAGGCCTTAATGCATTTGCCATCATTGCTTCTTGTACATCTGAGTCACTTTTCTCAACCTTCATAAAGTTCCTCTCGAACGTGCAAAGTTGTTAAAAGACTAGTTCTCTTTGGTGAGCAACATCCAACTTAACTGGAATGACTTAAAGTCACTCGGCAAGATGTGTAACGTTTTACACACTAAATAATGTCTAGCAAAACAGGCTTTTTTCTTACTTTCAGCCCGTTATTAAGCTCATTCCACAAGCTCTTTAATTTGGCTATATGGGTGGAAATATCTTCACCTTGTATCCAGTTGAATGAAAAGAAATCACTACACATTTCAAATTGATCCTTTAAATCATTCCATGCATTATGAGCTGTCTCTTGATCCATGAATTTTTGGTAGACACCTTCTGTAGGTAACTAACTGCACTTGTGATCATTGATTTGGCGTAGCTGTTAGCCTTACGATACAAATCGTATTTTATGCTTTTTGACATCTACCTCATGACTCTGACTGTAATGGTTCGGGCTTAACCAATCACATCTAGTACTTCTTCATGGTAATCCAATAAATCACTCAACTTTCTCTTCCAAATTGGTCAATCTGTCAAGTAAGAGGCTTAATATGTTTTGCTGAATCCAGTTTCTTTTTCGTTAGAATTAGCACTAAATTTTTCTTTACAGTAATTATGGCGAAACTGCGTCCATAACCTGTTGTATTCTTTCTATTAATAGAAGTATACAACTGTAAAAAAATAATATTAAACACACGGATTAAATTAATGACAGCTGACTATTTTCTATATGTCACTCTATATTACAAAAACAAAACTAATAAATACGTAAACCAACTTTTCATACATAAATACAACTTTAACATTTTTGTGTTTACTAAAATCATGGTTGGAATACATTGTTGTGTCCCGAGGTGCAAAACAAATCAGTCAATATTTATGTACAGTATGTTTTATTCATTTTTGCAAATCTACACTGACAGACTGCCGTTGACAGCTGATACTGTTGATACGAGTAGTTTAGTAGAGGTCATGTTGATGTCGCTTTCTAGAGAATACAATTTGTATTGAATAGATGTCTCATTCTCATTATAATAATAGGAGGAGTCTAAGGTTAAATTATAACTAAAACTAAAACAATTACCCTTTAACCTTAAAATAATAATATAAGCTATAAGCTAAATATGTATTTCGAGAACTAAGTTCTCATCCTCAGTAGAACAAAACAAAAGTTTAAGCAGAGTAGTTAAGATTATTCTGTTTAAACTTTTGTTTTGTTCTACTGATGATGAGAACTTAGTTCTCGAAATACGTATTTAGCTTATATTATTATTTTAAGGTTAAGAGGTAATTGTTTTAGTTTTAGTTTTTTTTGTCTCATTCTCAATGAAAATGGTCTATTGGTCGCGTAGTGTTCAAAATCACTAAAATTAAAGCACCTGGTAGATGGTACATTCGTGTTGTGATTTTTATTAGGTGTGTCCGCCTTGTCGACTCTCTTTGGTTTAGCAGCTACTGTTGTTGTTAGAGCCGGCAGCTTATCAGCACATGATTTCATGGCAACTAATTATGCTTCAGACGTAGTTTCTTGGTTGCACTTCCAACATTGTGTTATTGATACCTCTGGTAATGTGCAAAGTGCAGTCTTCAGGTGGCGTATTTAAGCGATTTAACGTACGCATCTTATCGTAATAGTAATCTTCAATCTTTTCATTTCGTCTCTTCTTTCTAGCTTGCATAGAATCAAACAACGTCAGACGGTCAATAGTGCACTGAAATCATACCAGATTTGTAGCCAACAATGTTACGGTTGCATCATATAACTAAATTCTAGTTTGTAGCCAGTTATCAATGACCTCATTATTTTCACCACTGAAGTTCGGGATTTGTACACTGATTTCATTCAATGGCATTCGCGGTTGTTGCCTTTGTTTGCTAACACTAACATATCTATTGATATTTATATTTGCCAGAGCTGCACTAATGGCACTGGAAATAATATTTTGCAATGATGAGGGTGGAATTGCAAATGTTTGTTCCTCCTCGTTTTGCGGATTAGTATTATCGCCATTGGACGCCATTGTTGTCTTTTCTGATGTTTTTCGGAAGTAATAGTTCAAAAATCCAACTATCCCACATCTGAAGTCTGTAGGACAGTTTCTTATATGGATGGCCGGAAGGTTGCGACTCGTCCGAATTTCTAACTCGTACTAGAGTAAGTTGTCTTCGATATCTTATGTTTTAACACGAGGGCCATGCTAGAATTATTAAGAATACGATACATGGTTCATATTTTTTAGAATATGAATTGCCGCATCATTCTCTTCTTCAGACGCAAACCATCATCGGTTCAAAACATAACCAAAAATCTCAAATTAACAAATTAGGTGAGTATTACGATTACCACCACTGTTTTATTACTTTAAAAAAAATATTTTCATAAAAAATTGAATATGCTTGCTGGTTAATTTTTATATTTTCACTTACAACGTACTTGAAATGACAGATAAATAACGTAAATAACTGTTTAAAATGGTAGTGCAAATTTTGTTTTCCACAACCTATTTGATTTTATTATTCTCAACAATTCTAGCGTGACCCTCGTGTACTATTATGGTTCTGTTCAGCCAGGAATAATATATTTTATTCATTTTTGACGTTTTAAACTGTCATTACGAACTCCATAACAACAACTGTAAGTAATTGTTTATTTGCTAGCGAATGAAAAAAAAAAAAATCTGATGTGGCAAACACAATACCTCCCGTTTAATTTTATTTTTATTCATGTAAATACTTAAAATTAAATTAAATATAAATACCGGTTCGATCCCGACCGACCCCAAATATTTCGAATTTTAAATGGTACAAAAATGATCCCTGTGGTGCAGTCTCCACGCCAGCAATAAGTGCTCGTGAGGTGACACCTGGTAAACGCCCGCACGGTACAAATATGTCATCATCGTTACCGAAATCTGTGTTCAAAGCAGATTGGCAGACCCAGCAATGGGTAATATGCCGTGATGATATGTTTTTATTATCTTACCTATATTTTTACATATTTACTTATGCTGGAAACTGTATTAAGTTCCTTTCCATATAATTATTGTTCTATTTACTATTTTCTTTATAAAACGTTAATATTATTATTTGAAATGATTAGTTCGTTGGCAGTGACATATGTCTGTCAGTTACAAACATTTGAGATCTGAATTGTGTAACCATGTATATGAGTTGTGTTTAAAACGTAGGCTCCGGGATTAAAATTATAGATAGTTTTATAAATTTATCCATAAAATATAAACAAAAAGTATTAATGCAAACCTGTAGAAAAATTAATAATCTTTAATTTTTATATAACATAAATCTCGAAAAAGTAACATTTAAAGGTATTTTTCGAAGAAAAACTATTTTAAGCTTCACTGAGAAAAATGACTGGTTTTTAGCAAATAAATATTCATAATTAAGGGGTACTTCATTCATCCAATTATTGTATCCTTGTAACAAATACAATTTAATCTTCAATATGAAATGTATTTTATTCATTCAGTTATATTATTTATTTGACCATGATTTATTTCACTTAAATATAATTTAATTTTCTCAAATAAACTAATATATTTATATTTACCATTTGACATTGAGATTTTTAATAAATAAATTTATAATTTTCTCAAATATTTATTTGTTTCTTACAAATATGTAATTGTTTTTGAATTAACTTTGTATTATATTTGAGTAAACTATATATTTATTATAATGAAAAAATAGTTTTTATTGTATGAATCTACATTCATTTGTCACAAATAAACACTATTTGTAACAAATAATAGTTCCATTGAGCGAACAATGTTCTATTTGTCAAATGACGATTTTAAGCGACTTGTATGGACTTGTTCTCTTACGTTTCATCTAGTTTATGAAGTGACAGTGTTCATTTCTGGTACTTTGTTTTTCATTCGTATGGTACAAAGTAGTGAATATGGGTGACGAAACAGTGAAAAATATACTACTTAAGTGGAATTTTGGATATTTGCGTTACATTTTTCAGAGTATCTTTTATGTCAAGGCACATACATCGGTACCTGACCATTATATATATAAATTAGTAAAGAATATAAATATTGTATTTCCTAAACAACAAATAATATAGGTACATGTATGTGCAAATGCTTCACAGTACTTAAACATTTACAGTGATCCTATGATCCTAATACCCTAAAAAAAAAATTGTAATACAGTGCGATTGAAAAAATAATTCAAAGTAGGCTCTGTGATCAAAGAAAGGAAAGTACGCCTGAATATTTTTAACAAAGTCTCGAATCAAACTAACATTAAATTAAATAATTTTAAACCAAAACATAGGCCTACTTTGACATTTTTTTCGAATGTATACTGTAGAATATACGAAGTACAGAGTTTTATTATATGTACATTAATATTTTTAACGATTTATTTGTGAATTAATAAAAACACAGTGCACAAAAAAATTAAATACCTAAACTGGTCTTTTTTTAATCATTTTCCTTCAATTTGAATCATCTTAGAGTGGACAAGTTATAAGAGGTAGGTATATAAATTTGGTTCAAATAAATTATTATATATCCAATAGTAATGAAATAAATTTAGCGCAATTAAAATAATTCTTAATGTAATTAAATGCATAGTTCTCATGAAATAGTAGACATAATTGATCTCAATATATATATTTATTTGAGACAAATAATTGCTTCAATTGTAGATATATTTGGATCTATTCAAGCTTAGGATTTATTTGTAACAAATAAATTTACAATTCACGTAATTATATCTTTTTCTCAGTGTTCCAGTAAAGTGCCATTTTAGGTTATCTGATTTACTCCAAAAACTAATGGCATCTTTCCATATAAGAGTAAGGTAGAAATACAAAGTTTCAAAATTTTCTGAACGATAGTATTTGAGTTAGAGCGTAAATAGGATCCACACACACATACACACAGACATCATCGTGAAAATGTTAAAATTGGATTATAGGGACCTTAAAATGTGGTCATTTACCAAAATCTCGATATGCGATTTTTAGCACAATCCCTATACCTCCCTTACGAAGGGTAACGGGAGGTAATTAATTCACTCACAGAATTTTAACTCACTCTGCAACAAATAATGGAAATAATTTGAAAGCTCCTGAATGTGACAGGCGATACAATTAAATTTCAGAATTATTTATCTTTGTAAAAATAACATTTTTAACTGATTGATATTAAACGTGCTATTTTTTAACAGCTAACAGCAAAATGTCACTTTTAATGCCTAGGCAGTAAAAATATCTTTACTGCCTATAACATAGCAACCGCTCAGGAAACGCATAGCAATCTTTCAACAAACACATAGCAACATAATTTGATGCCGATAACTTTTAAAATAGATATAAAAATAATCACTAAATTAATATTAATTCTAAAATCGGAAAAAAATGATGTGTTCAACACGACACTAAACACAGATTTACAGCTTCGGCAACATTCGTTGTCTCAGCTTCGCCTCTGCAATAAAACGGCAGCCTCTTCTGTAAATCTAGTATTTTAGTGCCTAGTTAAACAAATAACTATTTCCATATATATTTAAAATGATTTCCAGTATCTTGTTTTACTCTTTTTTTTTTAAACTCGTTTTTCAACTCTTTGTCAGATTAAGCTATAAATTCCATAATTCCATGCAGTATAATGAATCATGAAAATTGAAATAAAATTGTATGTGAATAATTCATGTCCTCGTGTGTCTCCGGTAATATATGAACGTAAACAATACATGCAACTACGCACGAATAATATGGAAATGTAGATTGAAAAAACGAACTTACCTGATCATATTAAAATATTTTCTGCGAATATTTCTGAAAGATATTGAGATAAAATATGAAAAGCAGAAAATGTTTTTCCATTTCAATATGTTTTATTATTTGTTTGTAATACGAGTACAATACAATATATTTGGCAATAGAATGGCTTTATGGGGATGAATAGAAATTATCGATTATATTCCTTTGAAAACCAATCCACTTATTTAATAGACCGTCCAACACTTTACAAGACACACAAATCCTTTGAATACCAATCCATCTATTTCATAGACCGTCCAACTCTTTATAGGAAGGAAACATAATTCCTTTGAAAACAGACCACCCATTTGATAGATCGTTCAACTCTTTACAGGACACATATTTCGTTTTAAATCTAGTTCACCCATCTGATGGTCGTCCAACATTTTAAAGCAGGGCAGCGAACCCGACAAAAACTGGGTTCGGTTCAGGTTCAGGTTAATTTGTTTTTTGAGAGATAGGTTCGGGTGCGGTTCTGGTTCAAACATTAACACAATTTGCGGTTTTGTTCCGGGTTCAGGTATTGGGTTCAGGTTCGGTTCGAAATAATGAAATTGAATTAATGTTTTTTGAATAACAATCTTTATGTAGAAATAATTTAAAATGCGAGCCGGAATTTACGCGAGACAACAATATGAATACAATTTTCAAAACAGGCGTCAATTATCGGCTGCATTACGATTACGCTTACGTTTCGAACTCAAAATGAACCTGAACTGGAGCTGAACCCTGAACCCGAATTTTAATACCCGGTTCGGTTCCGACTCGGGTTCAATTGAAAAAATATTTGAGGTTCGGTGTTGGGTTTGGGTTCACTAAAATGTTTCGGTTGGGTTCCGGTTTTGGTTCGGTTCGGGTTCGATGCCCTGTTTTAAAGGACACATAAATGGGGTCCTCCACAAGCAATATTTGGAACTTTGCGCAATATGCAAATAGGTACCACAAAAATTTAAATATTCAATTTCAATGTTAAACCGATATTATACGAAACATAGAAAACAACAAAAATTATTGCGCAGAAGCCTTTATAAACAAATGTCTACGAAGAATTCTAAAGATATTTTGGTTCAATACAATCTCCAGTGAGGATTTTTGAACTTGCATTAAACAAAATCCTATTCTTAGTGAAATTAGAAAATCTCCACCCATTAGCGAAGCCTTGGTCTGGAATCCTCAAGAATCCAGTTCAAGGAGACCACTAAACACCTGACGAAGAACTACTTTTAATGATATAATCGACAATGGAAAATCCTGGAAAGAAAATATCTGACTTAAAACAGTCAACTTGCACAATTTTATTGAGGCCCATGCTTCAAATGGGAATAACAGGAATAATACATATACGAGGCTCATTGCATAAATATTGCACACAATTGTTAGTGTATTCATTTGTTTATTTTTATTACACTATCTCTTTACAATCCTTCAATATAATCTCCCTGCTTCTCAGTGACCGAGTCCCAACTTCTGGGAAGCTTTACTAATCCATCCAAGACACCATCTCTGTTCATCTTTCAAATGTCTTGGGTAACAGCAACATGAAGCTCTTCCAGAGATGGAAACTGTTAAGATTTTGAAATCTAGTAAACTTAACTTTTACGAAAAGTAATCAAGTAGTAAGTAACTTTCAGTTGTTCATATATACATATATATTTCCTTTTGATGTGACTTATTCATAATTTTGTATCTTATGTTCAAATACATTCTATTATACCTATTCCACTCAATTCTTTAACAGGTTATGGGGCCAGTACTCCCTTTGGTATATATTAGATATATTTGAACGGGTGCAGTTGTCGTGGCAAGTGTAAGAACTTTTGTAGTTAGCGGTTTCGAGTTTTTCTATATATTTGGACGTTTTAATGTTGTAAGTACGTTACGGACAGTGTTTTCGCGAACTGTCGGGTAATAGTTAGTATTTACGAACATTAAAAGTGAATCACGAATATGGAGAGTGATAGACCAAAAATTGAAAAACTTTGTGGTGCAGACAACTGGCAGCAATGGCAATTTGTTATGCGTACTTTATTAGATAGTGAAGACCTTCTAGATATCTGCGATGGAACGCTGAAGATACCAAAAGAAGAAGAGAAAAATTATGAGAAAAATATGGCAATATGGAAGAAGTCAGACAAAACAGCAAGAAGAATTATTGTAACAGGCGTTGAATCAAAACCCATACAGTTTCTGATAAACTGTGAAGGAGCATATAAAATGTGGACTAAATTGCACAGCATATATGACATGAAAAGTGAAGAAAATGTGCTGATGATCTAGAAACAATTTTTTGATTTTAAATGGCATCCAGAAGGAAATGTCTCACAACATATTTCGAAAATAGAAACATTAGCAAATATATTAAAGAAACTTAATGTTGGTGTACCGGATTCAATGGTTATGGCGCGGGTGTTATCAACTTTGCCCGCAAAATTCAATCATTTTCATAGTGCTTGGGATTCAACAGATTCAACAAAAAGAACTCTTGAAAATTTGACAACACGGCTGTTAACTGAAGAACTTCGTTTAGAAAAACAAGAAAATGCAGATGAAGCTGAAGTAACGGCACTTCTTTCGAAGACAAATTTGAATAATAAGGAGAATAGAAAATATGACAGAAGAGAGCAAAGATTTGAAAGAAGAAAAATAATTCGTTGTTTTTCTTGTGGTAAAACGGGCCATGTTCGCAAAAACTGCTCTGGTTGTTTTGTGTGAGGTTCTAAAGGGCACATACAAAAGAATTGTCCAAATAGGAAGAATATAGTTAAGGATCAAGCAAAGTCAACAAGTATTTATTGGCATTGCTAGTGAAGTTAGCAGTGAGGATTGGCTGATAGATTCTGGCGCAAGTGACCATATTTGTCATAATCAAGAATGGTTCACTTATTTTCAAAAATTTGAAACGTCATCTGTCATTCGTGTAGCAAATGGAAATCAGGTAAAAGTCCTAGGAAAAGGAAATATTGAAATTTTGACATTTGCTGGTGGAAAATGGTTGCCAGGTACTTTGTATGATGTGCTGTACGTTCCCGAAATCAATCAGAATTTGTTTTCTGTGAAAGCTGCAGCATCCAAAGGTGTTGACTTCATGGTAAGAAGTAGAGGGCAGCATTGTTCTTTTTCAAGAAATGGTAAGGTAATTGCAATGGGAGTCGAAGTTGGTAAGCTCTTTAAGATTCTTTTAAAAGTAGTTTTACCTCCATCTGTTTGTACGACATTGAATTGTAACTCTTTACAATTGTGGCATGAACGTCTTGTTCATCAAAACAAGAAACATGTTAAAACCGTTTTAAAGAAATTTAAAATTGATGCTAATGACGATGGAGAATTTTGTGATGGTTGTGCTTATGGCAAGAGTCACAAATTGAGTTTTGGTACACGAATAAATCGAGCTAGCAAACCCAGAGAGCGAATACACAGTGATGTATGTGGACCAATAAATGTTGAGTCCATAGGTAAACGTCGATATTATGTTACGTTCTAAGATGATTATAGTAAATATCGCGTAGTTTATTTCATTCGAGAAAAATCTGAAGTTAAAGATAAACTTAAAATATTTTTGAATGAAATAAAAACACGATTTGGAGAAAATGTGAAAGAAATCCGTACTGATGGCGGAAAAGAATATGTTAATAAACAGATAAAAGAGTTACTTGGGGAAAAAGGAATTAAACATGTTGTTGTAGCTCCTTATACACCAGAACAAAATGGTATAGCAGAGAGAGAGAATAGAATACTTACGGAAGCAATGAGATCAATGATGTATTCTAAAAATGAGCTTCCTCTGTCTTTATGGGCTGAAGCAGTAAATACAGCCGCGTACGTTTTAAATAGAACAGGTCCAACAAATATTGTAGATAAAAATCCCTTTGAATTATGGCACAATAAAACTGCATCAATTAATAATCTTCGTGTTTTTGGTACAGAATATTTTGTGCATATTCCGCAACAAAAAGGGACAAAATTAGACAAGAAAGCTATTAAGGGATATTTTGTTGGATACTGTGAAGATATTTCTGCATATCGAGTATATGTTCCAGATTTCAAAGATATTGTAGTAAGCCATAATGTTATATTTAAAAATGAATTACTTTCTTGTAGTCTTGAGAAAGAAAAAGAAAATAATGGGAATGAAGAGAAAAGAGAACTACAAAATGAAGAAAGAAGCGAATATGAAGAGAAAAGAGAACTACGAAATAGATCAAAATTAAACAAACTTGATTATTTTGGTCAATGGGCAGCAATGCTTTCTTATCACAAACCAAATTCTTTCTATGACGCAATAAAATCACCAGAAGCAGAAGAATGGAAGAAAGCTATGAATGAAGAAATGGAATCATTGCTTGAAAATAAAACATGGAAGTTAGTTGAATGTAAACCTGATCAAAATATTATAGACAATCGCTGGGTATATCGAGTAAAATGTAATCCAGATGATACAATAGAACGGTATAAAGCAAGGCTCATGGTAAAAGGTTATTCGCAGCAAGCAGGATTTGACTATGAAGAAACATTCAGTCCTGTTGTACGATTTGAGACGATTCGATCTGTATTAAGTATAGCAGTCACTGAAAAATTAATCTTGAAACAATTTGACATAAAAACGGCATTTCTATATGGTGACATAGATGCAGAAGTCTATATGAAACAACCGGAGGGATTTTCAGATGGTACAACAAAAGTATGTAAACTACAAAAAAGTTTGTATGGACTGAAACAGGCTCCGATATGTTGGAATAGATGTTTTATAAACTTTTTGACCAGGTATGGCTTAAAAGAAAGTTATGCTGATCCGTGTTTGTATATTTGTTTGGAAAATGGTATGAAACTTATTGTATTACTATATGTTGATGATGGTTTGGTGGTTGCATCTAATGAAGAGAATACTAAAGACTTTTTGCAGAATTTACAGAAGGAATTTAAGGCAAGAATAACAGAACACGTGACAAATTATTTGGATATTGAAATCCATCAGAAACCAGATAAGTCAATCTTTATAAATCAAGCAGCTTATTGTCGGAAAATTCAAAAATTTAGTATGATTGAGTCAAATGCAGTTTGCACTCCGATTGAAAAAGGATGGACATGTCAAAGTTCGGACATCGTTGAAGGCAAACTCCCATACCGTGAAGCAGTTGGTGCTTTAATATATTTACAAGTCGTGTCTCGTCCTGACATTGCGTTTGCAACCAGTATTGCTTCAAGAGCTCTAGATAAACCAACTTCAGCACATTGGCAACTAGTCAACAGAATTTTTAGATATCTGAAAGGAACACAAAATAAGGGTTTGTATTATAAAGGTACAGATTCTTTTGAGTGTTACAGCGACGCAGACTTTGCCAGTGATGAAGAAACCAGAAAATCGACGAGTGGCATCGTTTGCAAGTACAGTGGAGCAGCCATTGTCTGGCACAGCAAGAAACAGCAGCGCGTTGCCCAGTCTACAACAGAGGCAGAGTATGTTGCGGCGGCGACAGCAGCAAAAGAAATAGTATGGCTGGTTCGTCTGTTCAAAGATATAGGAGTAGAAGTCGATCGCCCTGCACTGAACGTATAGACAATATTAGTGCAATTAAAGTAGTCAAGAACCCGAAGTTTCATCAACGGTCCAAACATATAGACATTAGGTTTCATTTTATACGTGATTTGTATAAAAAAGGTGAATTAAATATTCAATACGTAAACAGTGATAATCAATTAGCTGATATATTTTCACAAAAACTTTGCCAAACTGTAAGTTTATTAAAATGTGTGAAATGTTAGGACTGACTATTAATGTAATTGATTAGTTTACGGAAAGTTAAGTTTAAGGGAGAGTGATTTTGAAATCTAGTAAACTTAACTTTTACGAAAAGTAATCAAGTAGTAAGTAACTTTCAGTTGTTCATATATACATATATATTTCCTTTTCATGTGACATATTCATAATTTTGTATCTTATGTTCAAATACATTCTATTATACCTATTCCACTCAATTCTTTAACAGAAACGATGTCCATGTATAGGCTGTTTCAGCTTTGGGAATAGATCTAAGTCTGGTGGACTCATGTCCGGACTGTAGGAAGCATGAGGTTACAGTTCCCAACCGTATTCATGCAGTTTTTCGGTTACGTCATTCCCGATGTGGGGGCGAGCATTGTCATGGAGAATGATTGGCTTAGCCCCGAGCAACTGAGGTCGTGTTTTGTGCAATTTTCTGCGCAATTTTTGCATGACGTCCGATAATAAACTGCTGTGACACTTGTTCCACATGGAACTCTGTCTGTCATGATGATTGTAATCATAAGCAAAGATCATAAATTGTTTGACTTTTTATTGAGCTCTCCGAAAGTTTTTTGACCGTAGGGAATTTAGACCTCTCCATTCGTTAAGCCTGTTTTACACAATCATATATTTACAATTAAATTTACATTACATTTACAATATGTTCATTTTTACATAATATTTTTTTATCAAAACCTTTTCGTTTTAGAGGGCCAAATATTTGTGACATGTTTGATTATTGCCAACTTAAATACATTTTTATATGTTGGTAACAGTTTACTACTACGGTTTACTAACTTGTCAAGTGTTTACAGCTGATGTTTTCATCTGTGTATCGCGCTCGTTTTTGTAAACTAAGTTGTGGAGTAAGTGTTGTGCAAAAATATAATTTTTATATTTTTCATTGTCTTCGTGCAACAATTCATTTTGTACCCGGAGACGTCAAAGCCCCCAACGCGCCCCTATCGACGACCCCCATTGCCCCGAGATCCCTGATGTCTTCGATCAGGGTGCAGCTGCACAAAATGTGCAACCAGGTCTCCTCCCCTCTTCCACAGTCACACTCACTAGCATCCGACAAACCTCTAGCATGCAAAAACCCATTCATGCTACCATGGCCTGTTAACAGGTAGTTCAGCTTCAGGCTTGGATCAAACCGCCTGGCCGGCAAATGAGACTTCCGGGGACAAAGAAATAGGAGACCCTACCCTTATCCGATCCGTCCCATTCCCGATGCCAGACTTCGATGGCTCTATCAGCCAGCCGAGTCTTCACCTGTGTAAGGTTTAGACCCCTAACCTCCCCATCTGATAACAAGTTTCTGGTTGTTAATTGAACCCCAAGCTTCTACCCACCACGGAAGTTCCCCATTAGTACGCACATCGTATCGGTGGAAACCGTCCTACAAACACGAACGCACGCGTATAGCGCGACCCGCCCACACCGATCGACTATGTCCGCTCGAAACCGAAATCTAGTACAGCACTAGACCAAACACTACATGCATAGAGAACACAGTTGACAAACAACCCCTTGAATAACACCCTGCATGCTTGCTTACTCAAGTCCCAATCCCTAAGCAAAACCCGTCGCATCATGCCGACATCCCGAACAATCCTACCATGCAGGAAGACACGGAAAGATAGGATACGGAATGAGAGGATAAGGGAAATTCCTCCCCCCTTTCCCTAAAGTGAACCACCACTCCGACAAATGTCACGAGCCGCCACTGATGAAAGGTAAGGGAAATGGCTCGAATGATAAAGTTTCTAGAAAGATACAAGAGAGACGATTATATTGGTTTGAACATGTCATGAGGAGAGGTGAATATATGTATTGGAAGAAGAATAAACAGCTTAGTAGTAGAAGGTAGAAGAAACAGAGGAAGACCAAAGATAAGATGGAAAGTCTGTATTGCGAAGGACTTGAGAGAAAAGGGACTGAATGAGGACAACAAGCAAAATAAATATGAGTGAATGAATGAATTCAAGAATAATGAGCACTAACGAGTAGGAAAAGCTAAAGAAGAAGAAGATGTCAGTGTCAAGTGCAATTTACATAGTTTGTTTATGAAATAATTTTACTGGAAATATATAATCTTTTGCAAGAAAATTTATACTGGGTGGTGATCGGCACAGCCGAACATAAGACTTTAACATGTAAAATCAGACTTTCGTAATGTCTTGCTTCCCTAATTATTTTAGGTATAAAAGCTTCAAATAAAAGTTGTAAGCCATAAAATTCTGCATCTGAATTAATAAACAAAATTATTTTTTTATGCCTTGTAACGGCAGAAATTAGGTATGAAAATGTCGAAAATCACCCCAAAAATAACCATAGAATTGAAACAAAAAATTAACAAATGTTAACGATTTATCTGTCATGCTTGGTTAATTTTTTTTATTATTATTTGTAATTTCTGTTCAAGTGTACAAATATCAAATTAAATTAACAGATAATTGTTAACTGAAACAGAAATTAGAAATAATACCTAATAAAAATAAATTACCCTAACATGACAGATAAACCGTTAGACATTTGTTGTTTATTTAGTCTCATTTCCATGGCTATTGTTATTTTTGAGGTGATTTTCGACATTTTCATACCTAATTATTGCCAGTACAAGGCACACAAAATTAATTTTGGTTATTGATTCAGATGGAGAAATGCTCTACAACTTTTATTTGAAGCTTTTTTTTACCTAAAATAATTAGGGAAGCAAGAAATTAGTAAAGTCTTTATGTTCGACTGTGCCGGTCACCACCCTGTATATGGAATTTGTGCATAATACACTGAATTGACGGAAGGTAATTTGCTGGCCACATCGGATATTTTTTTAATAGTATTGGATTTTTTAAAGCTCTTAACATCTACGTCACACATCTACTCTTGTCCAAATTCTTACTACTTTCAACCCTCTGCTATCGCATTTTTGCATTCTGGAATCCATTTTCAAGTAAATATACAGAAAATAAGAAAACAACGGAAGTAAATCAAATAATAATAATTGTTTGATTTTATGATGCCTTGACGCCACGCCAGATAGAAACATCGTGGGTTTATATGAAAATGAAAGATATGTTGAATGAAGAATGTCATAGGTTGTCAGTGACAATCAAAACAATAACAAGAATTTCTAGAACTACAGAACGCTTATCATTTCATAAGAAAATTTAAAATAAATAGTGGAGGAATCCCATTCGTTTAAAATATTCTTCAACAGTTAAAGATTATTCAACTCTCCACACAAAATTTCCTTGAAAATCATTCCATAACAAATCACACATAACTTTATCGAATTATTTAACACCAATTCAAAGTTAAATAGAAAAAAAAAAAATATATAGTCTCCCACGAGTTTTGTGCGCTAGGTTAGGTTATGTTAAATTATGTTTAGAAAACTAACAAGCAAAAATGTCTATATAAAAAGCCGGTTTCCACTATAATCTGCTAATGCATTATATTCAAGAATAAATGTTTTACATAGCTTGTATTACTATTAATTCTCCATGTAATAAATGTCTCCGTAGTTTTTTTTTGCCTCCGTCGGGTAATAAGTTGTTTTGCATTACTCTAAATCGTCCAGAAACACTTATAGGCCGAGGCTGGCAAAAAGAAAAATATTTTTATGGTTATAAGTTGGTATTATGTAATGTTCAATTCTTACTTAAATATTTATTTTTCAATACATGGAAAAAAAACTCGCGCAAAAATTATTATGAACATTGGATATTCATGTTAGGTTAGACTGATAATGTATTCCGGAATTGAACCACGCTAATCGTGGTTTTCTTTTCAGTAACCGGTTGTATTTTCGGAACACGGTTACTGACAGATCTGGTAACTTTTTCGTAACCAAACTAACCGCGCTAGAACGGCAGTTGTGGTGCAGTTAAATTTTGGCGCATGACAGATTACCACTAGCGTTCACATGCCTCGTGTTTAGATTTAGTTTATCGCCATACATTTCAATAATTTAAAATTGACAAGTTGATGTTAGTTGTTAGCTGGTTACCAAACGTTAAGAGAAAAGCGTTCTGGTTTTCCAGCCCGGTGCCGGTAACATTGTAACCGCGGTTAAACCGTAACCATTTTCAGTGGTTACCGCACTTCAATTTAGAAATACAATATAAATTACACCGTCGAATTTGATTTTGCTATTCACGAAATATTTTATTATATTTCTGAAATTCTTTAATGTTGAATACTATTTAAATAATAGTATACTGCGTGTCTTTATAAGCTTGCTCACTTAACTTAAAAAAAAAATCTGATGTGGCCAGCACATAACCTCTCGCCGTATATTTTACCTGGCTGTATGCATAAAGCAAAGAATATTTTTATAAATACAAATAATATATTCATATAAATCTATGACGTATAAACTTCTTTATTATTCAATAATAGCATGTCTCAACATGAAGATATTTTACCATAAATTATGTTACAATAAATTACAAAGTAGGGTTTACCATATGTAAATATTAGGCTGGTAACTGCAATTTTCAATTCGAACAACGTTGTTTACTTTCTCTTCATATTCTTCTAGTAAAAACATTAATTTTGGGCGGTCTAAAATGTATATATGGATTGTGCATCTATTCTTACATATCTTCTTTTACATTTTATTTTTTCATACATGTTATATCTAAATAACACTAATTCCCTTTAATAAAGTGACGGATAGATTGCACTCCGATTATTCTTATATCGATGTGTAATTTTGTCAATATTTACAACTTACTTGAGAAGAATTTGATAGCTTTTTCGCAATTCAAAGTTACTCTAGTCTATAGTACTGGTGTACATTGTCCCATAATGTTTGAAACAAATTTAAGTCCTTCAACCTAGACTTGTCATCTCCATAATAGTCACAGATCAAGAACTAAGAGATTCTCCAAGTACATTTTTCTTTCATTACTCATTATTTCTGACACTGACATTTATCTGTCAGTTACAAATAATTTAATTATCAACTATTTTTCATGGCATTCTTTCGGCTGTCAAATTTATTACAACAGATTATTTTATATATTATACTTCTTTTATCTCTAAATCTATGGAATATATAATAAAATATTTAAATGTATCAGATAGAGAATTTAATTTTCTTTAATATTACCACGAAAATTTTTCAAAAAATAATATTTAGAAGATTTTTTTTCAAGAATCTTCTACTTCCGGTTGTCCAATTATTACCAAAACCTTTTCAGATCTTCCCATGAATGTCCGATTGGGAAATACGTTGTTAAACACACACACACACACACACACACACACACACACACACACATCCACACACACACACACAGACATCATCGTAAAAATGTTAAAATCGGATTGTAGGGACCTTAAAACGTGCTTATTCAATAAAATCTGGATATGCGATTTTTAGCATGAATGCAATACCTGTCTTAGCGAGAGGTAAAAAAATTGAAAAGATAAAAAAATACTCTTTCAAAAAAAAAAAAATAATCTGATGTAGCCAGCACAATACCTTCCGTCAATCCTGTGTATTATGTACAAATTCCATATATAAATTTTCTTACAAAAGATTCTAAATTTCCAGTAATATTATTTCATGCAAATGGCACTTGACACTGTCATTTTCTTCTTCTTTAGCTTTTCCCATTCGTTAGGGGTCGCTATTTTTTATTTTTTTCTTCCATTCATTTCTATTTTGCGGGTCATCCTCACGTCGAAATTTTTCATTCAAAATTTCTTTTTTTGGTATTTTATGATTCCTTTTCTCGGCAACTGAATTCCACACCCCTGATAATAAATAAACCACATGAAATAAGAAAATCATGAAATGAATGAAAAATTATGACATTTGTCAGTTATGGACGTAATTAATAGCTGTCATTTTGACACGGGTCCACATATCTGCTTGCCAAAGTCAGCAAAGGCACGTCACTGCACGCGCCCGACACTTAAATTTTCTTGCAAAAGATCCTATATTTCCAGTTAAATTATTTCATAAACAAACTATGCGAATTGCACTTGACACTAACATCTTCTTCTTCTGTAGTTTTTCCCATTCGTTAGGGGGTCGCTATTTTTTATTTTCTTCTTCCACTAATTTTTGTTTTGTATGTCGTCCTCATTCAGTTCATTTTCTCTCCTTTCTTATTATATTTGGTCTTCCTATGTTTCTTCCACCTTCTGTTATAAGCTATTCATTCTTCCAATATACATATTCAAACCAATGTAATCGTCTCTCTTATATCTTTCTAGAAACGCCCAACACTAGAGTTATTTCCATTATTCTTTCATCATTTACTTTTTATTGATATTGACATCTGTCAATTTGAATTACCTGAATATATTAGCAGTTTCCATGGTTAAGTTAGCACAGCTGGCTGATTTATGAAATTTTATAATTATTATAATCTTTATAATTCTTTAACTCTATATCTGTTGAATATGAAATATAAAATGCTATCAAATCGTATAGAGAATAATATATTCTTTAAGTTATAATAACATTTAACTGAGTTTTTCAAGAAAAACTGTTAAAATCTTCAAATGAGGGTACTTCCGGTTGACCAATTATAACCAAAATCTAATCAAGTCTGCATATGGTTGTAAAGAAGTGGAATACGTAAGAATTGTAATTTTTGGAATTCTAGTATTGGAGATATCGTTGACGAAACCGCGGTCACATACACACACACATACACACACACACGCACATACGAACACACACACTCACACACACACACACACACACACACACACACACACACACACACACATACAGACATCATCGTAAAAATTGTAAAATCGTATTGTAAAGACCCTAAAACGTGCTTATTCAATGAAAACTCACCACCGATTTTTTTGACCAAAGACAATACCTTCCTTACCTATAGGTGACGGAAGGTAAAAATCTGTTGTGGCCAGCACAATACCTTCCGTCAATCCTGTGTATTATGTATAAGTTCCATACATAAATTTTCTTGCAAAAGATTCTAAATTTCCAGTAAAATTATTTCATAAACAAATTGCACTTAACATTGACATCTTCTTTTTCTTTAGCTTTTCCCATTCGTTAGGGGTCGCTATTTTTTATTTTCTTCTTCCACTCATTTCTGTTATTCTCATTCAGTTCATTTTCTCTCAAGTCTTGCGCAATACAGTCCTTCTATCTTATCTTTGGTCTTCATCTGTTTCTTCAACCTTCTATTTACTAAGCTACTCATTCTTTTCTCAATATATTCTTCATTTCTCCTTATGACATTTTCAAACCAATCTAATCATATCTTTTGTATCTTTCTAAAACTTGTAACACTAGAGTAATTTCCTTATCGTATCTTTCCATATTTTCCCCAACATCTACTTCAACATTCTCATCTCTGCCACATTCATTTACTTTTTATTGATACTGACATCTGTCCATTTGAATTATCTGAATATATTAATAATTTTCTTGGTTAGCATAGCTGGCTGATTTATAAAATTTAAGTTCTTTATAATTCTTTAATGCTATATCTATTGTATATTGTGACGATGTGGATCTGTCACAAGTTTTACGGATTAAATAGTTCAAAGCCGTGTAACTCAGCCCTTATTAATCCGCGAACCGTGAAAACTTTTCTTCCCGACAATTGGAATAAGGCGCGTAATTTGACCGGGATATAAACCACATAAAGGGTCGTCAACATCGTGTTCCATTTTTAACCTATTTTCCCTGTTCTTTTATGCAGTTTTTGCTATTAGTAAACAAACTTAAGCTGGTTTAATTGCTAGGGCTGTAAAAAAGCAGAGCCCGCGTTTGTAGAAGACAGTTGGTGACTGCGAGTATTCCTCTTAACAACTAAAGCCGATTGCGAGTATCCCATCGACTCTTGATTGCGAGTATTCCGTCATGACTTCGAAACCGATCTCCAGGTGAGCAAAATTTCCGTTTTCTTTAAAACCCGTACCGTGAGCTCTCCGTCCGAGTTGTTTAGTTGTTTATTGAAAGTCAGTCTTAGTGTCTCGTTGTGAGCTTCAGACGCCCAACGTCGCGAAACTTGTTGAGCGTAAGTCAAAGCATCTTCGAAGGGCGTATTTGAAAACATCCAGAGACACTACGACTGACACCAGCCGTAATCATCTCCGTGGATTCAATTCAGCAGTTGCGCGTGTCTAGCCATTTTACAGTGACTCGTTTCGAGTTTTACCGACTTGACGTTTCGACGCCGCCGGCGTGTAAACCCGGGTGTTACAGACGTCAAGTCAGCGTGTTTATCCAGAGTTACTGTAAAACGGCCCGTTATTCCAAGTCGTGTATTTTTAGCATGCATCGGCCCAAGTGCGTTTTTCCGACTCTGCGCCGCGACGCCCCAGTGCGTAAGCCGGGGCACTCGAGGCCTAGAGTCTGTGAGGTTTGCCTAGGTCGACTTTCTCGTCATACGCCGGATATACCATCGATCTCCACGTACTCCGCGCACAACCGGTTACGACGTCGCCGTCACGACGCCCGGCGTCGATTACGCCAATACCATCCGAATACGTTTTTAGACAGATCCTTAAGATCACCGTACCTACCGCTTGCCCTCCGCCGTCACCGCCACCGCGATGCCTAGCGTCAATCACGCCGAACCGTCCGAACACATTTCTATCCACATTTTTGGATACCCGTGCATCTACCGTTCATCCACCGTCGCGACGCCCGGCGTCGTTTTTCCGAAAACCAGTAAATCGTCTAATTCGCACACCCAGCATCTTATTGTACCCATCAGCGACCACCATACTCTTTTTACATCGAGTTATCATACAATAAAGTTGTCTTGTACCTTTTATTGTAATTGTGTTCTTCATATTTCACCCTATAGCTGGATTCAGAGATTGCGTAGTAAACACAGCATAGGAATACACAACACAGGAAAACATAGAAACTTAAAACCAATTCAGAGATTGTACAGAAAACATAGAACAGTTGTATGTAGATAACTTCATGTCAGTATTATTTGTTTCAGATTTCACAAGTTTTATTTAGCTGTCACTTCTTAAATAATGGGGACTTATACAATTCAAATATTTTGGTCGCCATCTAGTGTGTAAAAAAGTATTTAATAATTAGTTATGTAGTAAACAAGATTTAGCTCTAAGTTTGACGTTTATCACGTGATCCATATTTGGTTCCACGTGATCACAACAACCATTGTTTGAAAATAACGTAAGTTGAAGTAATATGATTAATGCTTCAATGCAATGTCTGCACCTTATGGAAAGCAAAAAACACATTTTTTAATAATTATTTAAGTACATGATCTACTCAATGCATACCTTTCGATTAATTTATGTTTATTTCCACTTTTCCTTAAACCCCGGCATTCTAACCATCTTTTCAACTGTAAGACTGAATGGTCTTCAATGTTTTTAAACACAAATCGTGCACCCAGTACATCATCTTGTGTTAAACTCATTATTTATTTGTGAACTTGGTTTTTTAGTTATATTCCAAGGATAATACAACTGATAATTAATAACAATCACTACACATAATAACTTAACCAAACTTTGCTGACTAAATAACAAATTAAGGGATCAACCACCGACCAATAATCTAAATAATAATAATCAACGAGGAGGTGCTGAAGAGGGAATGCATTTGATCGACTAGGCCATGGTATATCACCTCGCTCTTTCTAAAAAATTCTTGTCCCTTTCTAAATTGTGTGGAGGGAGGTCCGCTGACGATCCGCCGCCGATGATGTCAAAATCATAAGTCACCGGCGTGAAATTAGCCCCGCCCAATCTAGCACCAACGTTCTTTTTTGTCTTATTAGTTAGTGCATCGTTAGTGCTATTTAGTGCACTATAGATGAACGTTAGTGCACATCGCATTATTGAGTAAATTATAAAAATTAGGGGTGGGCCAACTTCAAATTAAATTTTAAGATTTAATTCATATGTAACATATCACTAGTTAGTGCATCGTTAGTGCTTTCTAATGAACCCAATAGTTTCGTTCGTGCTATTACCATACACTAGAAATTAAGAAAAAACTCTGGGTGGGCTAACTTCAAATCAAATTTTAAGATTTAATTCATATGTAATATATCACTAGTTAGTGCATCGTTAGTTCTTTCTAATGAACCCAACAGTTTCGTTCGTGCTATTACCATACGGGATTATGGATATTATTCTCTCGTCATCTTCTTGAATAATAATTACCATTAACCCTCATATAACAATACAGAATGTCTGTATAAGCTTGCTCACTATTGGTAACTTTTTTATTTGAAGAGATACGAGGTTGGTTAAATTAGCAAAATTGTGCCGTTTTTAATAAGAAAATTGGTGATAACAGCAAAAAATTGTATCAGCGGTTCCCAAAATATGAGATAAAATATATATTTTTTTTAAACGGAACCATGTTTTTACCTTCCGTCATCTTTAGGTAAGGAAGGTATTGTCTTTGGTCAAAAAAATTAATGATGAGTTTTTAGTGAATAAGCATGTTTTAGGGTTCCCTATAATACGATTTTACCATTTTTACGATGATGTCTGTATGTATGTGTGTCTGTATGTATGTAACGAAAGTTTCGGATCACATAACTTCAATACCACGATTCCAAAAATTATAATTTTTTTGTATTCCTCAAGTTTACATCCAAAAGAACAAGTGATTAGATTTTGGTTATAATTGGTGAACCAGAAGTAGCCTCATTTGAAGATTTAACAGTTAAATATGATTTATTGACATTTAACGTTATTATAACTTAAAGAATATATTATTCTCTATACGATTAGATTGCATATTATACTTCACATTGTAACGCTATTTTGGGGATAGCGGTCAGAAAGCTGGTGTGAGATTGCTCAGGCGCGAACGGTCGGATAGCAGGTTTGGAGATAAGCTGGATTCAGAGATTGCGTAGTAAACATAGCATAGAATAGCACAGAAAAACATAGAAAATGAACATACGGAAAAACGTGTACTGATTCAGAGTTACAGACATAGCATAGCACAACACAGCAAAACATGGGGAATTGGTCATATTTTATTTCGAAGCTATGTTTTGCCATATTCGGCCATGTGCGCTATGTTTCGTGAGTATTCGTAGTTACACCACGCCTACTTCTACAGCGCGTTAATGTTGACAACTTGCTGACATTTGTTTTGAAGTTTGGTTAAGACAACTTTTAAGTTATTTTGTATTGCAGTTGTGTTTATTATAATGGGGACTTATGAACCGACGTGAAGTTAGCCCCGCCCAATCTAGCACCAACGTTCTTTTTTGTCTTATTAGTTAGTGCATCGTTAGTGCTGTTTAGTGCACTATAGATGAACGTTAGTGCACATCGCATTATTGAGTAAATTATAAAAATTCATATGTAACATATCACTAGTTAGCGCACCGTTAGTGCTTTCTAATGAACCCAACAGTTTCGTTCGTGCTATTACCATACACTAGAAATTAATAAAAAACTCTGGGTGGGCCAACTTCAAATCAAATTTTAAGATTTAATTCATATGTAATATAAGTAGTAAATAGGGGTAATTAGTGGGTCATTAGTGGGAAAAACCCACTAATTGCTTTTTAATTGCTTTTTCCAGGAATTCACTAATTGCTTTTTAATTGCTTTTTAATGACTTCCTGGAATTTGTGGTAACGTATGTTTGCTTTCTAATGACCTTGGGATTTGTGGTGACGTATGTTTGCTTTCTAATGACATTGGAATTTCTGACGTATGTTATGCCTCGGGGAAAATAGGTCATTGTACTTTCTCAAGGTCACCCGTTAATAAGGTCATTTGAGGTTATTTTTAATTTCCTGGAAAAATAGGTTATTGTATATTTCTGGGTTTTTTCTTCTGATTGTTGTGTAATTAGATTATTTTTCATTAATTTTTTATTTGGAAGATATTTGTTTGATTTGATATATGCTTGCAGTAACAAGAACAACTAGGTAAGGTTATATTTAAATTAATTAAATATGCGCACTCTCCACGCTAGCAACGAGTGCCCGTGAGGTGACGCCTGGTAAGCGCCCGCACGGTACAAATATTCCATCATTACCGATATCTGTGTATGAAGCAGATTAGCACACCGGGTGATTAGTGCTAATTGCTTTTTAATTGCTTTTTCCAGGAATTCACTAATTGCTTTTGACAGGTGGAGGTGGAGGCGAAATTAGATCAACCGCGCATAGGTCATTGTACAGTATCAAGGTCATCCTCTTGTTTTGATAGCTGTGTAATTAGGTTATTTTATATCTTAATTTGGAGAGAATATATGCGAGATGTTATTGATTTCATACTTACTTGTAATTAAACTGCAGAGGTGTTCATTATAAAACACTTAGAATGAATTTTCCCAATCATTGTTACCTCGGTCCTGGAAACAAATTAAATAACGGGGTACCGTATGACCGTGATGACGAGATATCGGAAGAGCATGATATAGATTACTCTAAATCTAAAAATTTTAACGACATTATTACTGCTGATCAGAAAGCAATAAATAAATTTCGTCATGATTGGCGGAATACGCGTAATTGGCATAGCTTAGTAGGTTACATATGTTTACAAATAAAAACATACGTAGAAGCGAAGATAGGAAGAAGTTTATATCCGTGGAATATGCCCAAAGATAAATAAATATTTTTAGATATATACCCGTGGAATATATTTTTAAATAATGATTATACCATTAGTTTTATTAATAATATAACATGTTCAATTTTGTAACAGAATTATTAAGTTATGTAAATAAATTAAACACACACACGAAAAGCAAACTTAACCAAATTTTCAATATTAAAATGAATCCGAGTATACATACAAGGTTTCATTAATTTCTACTTTAAAATCAAGGCGACTATATTTTTATTTTCCGGAATTCAAATTTTTGAAAACTCATTAAGAAATACGAATGTTTTCGAGTGAGTACAAAAATAAGTGAAAGTAAAAATATAATAATAAACATGAAAAATTTTGAGGAAATTTTTGTCCTCAGCACTTATGAAAATTTAACTTTCTTTAAAAATATTTGAAACTTTGTATCGTGTGTCAAAGTAAAAACGAAATAACTATAAATTATTTGCCCTGTGTCATAGCCTTATAACTTAGAAAAAATTTAGACGAAAGCATACAAGAAGAAGAAGAAGTATCAAGCGCTTCGAAAGTCTACGTTAAAGGTACGAGGAAAAAGAAATATTTACAGAAGCATTTAAACTTGTTTGCTGATATAATTGACTTAATGGAATAACCCAATTTAAATTTCTCATGTTTTTCACATTCTTCACCATTTATTTGTTCTTTGCGAAATGTGTTTATAATAAAGAATTTATTTTAAAACTGTAAAGTTTTAACGACATTGTCTGGGTTCGTGACGTATGTGAAGGTCATTATTGAAAATAGATCAACCATGGTTATTATCTATTGTGGTATTTTTTAACTTTTTATTATATTTTTAACATAAAAATGTATATAAAATAATTACATTAGTATACTTTATCAACATACCGCTCCTGAAATAAATTAAACAAAATATGGAAAGCAAACTCACCCAAAAATTTTAATTTTAAAATTAATCCGAGTATACATTCGTGGATTCATTTAAAATGAACCGACTATATTGTTGGTTGTCGGTGTGTTTGTTAAGAATGTATGACGCCTAAATCTGCAAAGTAGCAGAGACTGTTTTCTCCAAGTATTCATATTCTTGTATCGATTGACAAATACAGTAAACAATAACCACAAACGTAAAATTTAAAAATATTTGAGAAGTGTTATGGCTATTGCTACGAAGATATAGAAATTTTGAATTTATTTTTAAAATTGTGAAGTTTTAACGACATTATTACTGTTGATTAAAAAGCAATAAATAAATTTCGTTATGATTGGCGGAAAACGAGAAATTGACAGCTTAGTAGCTACATATGTTAACAAATAAAAACACACGTAGAAGCGAAGTTAGAACGAAGTTTATATCCATGGAATATACCGAAAGATAAATAAATATTTTTAAATATTGTTTATTAGTTTATTAATAATTTGTAACAGAATACTAAATTACGTGCAGTTTAATAATAAAAATGTATATAAAAATAATTACATTAGTATACTTTATCAACATACTGCTCCTGAAATAAATTAAACAAAATATGGAAAGCAAACTCACCCAAAATTTTTAATTTTAAAATTAATCCGAGTATACATTCATGGATTCCTTTAAAATGAACCGACTATATTGTTGGCTGTCGGTGTGTTTGTTAAGAATGTATGACGCTATCCTAATTTATTTAAGAATGATTTAATATCAAATATGTATTATGTACCTAGTAATTATAATAAATTTAAACATTTGTTAGAAACTGATAATGTACCGAAATAAAGCATAATATATTTATTTATAATCCTGTTTTGTACTTACCTAGTTTATATCATTCCTTCTGTTCAGTACGTAGAATAGAAGAAGTCACGTGATATTTCTGTACAGAGGATGGCGGCATCAAGGTTTCGCGCTGTTTGAAAACCCCTTGGTTTTGTAAATTCGTCACAGTTTATATAACCGCGTCAACTGTATGACCTGATATGTTTGGCACAAGAACATTATAATAATAAAAATGCAAAATAGTTTTAAATGTTATTTTCGCGTGATTAAACTTTAAAGGTAATTATTACAAAATTATTGGCCTCAGGAAATAAATTTCAACTTTTAAATGAATGCTAATATATCCAATTTTCCAAATTTCAGATTTAAAATGAGTAGACATTTCTAAATATCAAATTACTGCGCCGCTGATTACAAATTCAGCGTCGATATGACAACTGTTAAATATTGCTTTCGGAGCAACTTGTTTCTTAGATTTAAATTTCAGTAATTTTGTGAATATGAACTCGTAAATATAATTATTCAAATATATTCCAAATATAGGTATAAATCAATTTTAGGAATTAAAAGTAAAGAATGTATTTAATTAGCTACATACCCATTCGGTTATTAATGACCAAAATTTTTCATGTTTATTATATTTTCACTTATTTTTGGGGAATGACAAATACAATAAGCAATAACCGCAAACGCAAAATTTAAAAATATTTGAGAAGTGTTATGGCTATTGCTACGAAGATATAAAAATTTTGTTTAACAACATACTGTTCCTCAAATAAATTAAACAGATGTGAAAAGCAAACTTACCCAAATTTTAAAATGAATCCAAGTATACATTCAATTTCTATTTTAAATTGAATCGACTATATTGTTTGTTGCCGGAAGTGTCTTTCAGAATGTTTGACGGTTAATGTTTCATTTGAAATTACAAATATTAAGATACAATTTTTTATAACTAGAATATATATAATCTTAATAGACTGGACTGAGCTAATAATATTATTGTATATAATATTTCTGAATGTACTACAACATTAAACCATTCTTTAAATAGGCATATCGAAGATTGCACGAATTATGATTATCAAGAAACAACCAAAATCTTAAAAAATATTCCAAACTCAAAGTTTCAAAATTATAGTGTTGAACGTATTGGTAAATATCGAGATGAAAAAATAAGACCACTAAGAATTAACTTTCAAAAAAAAAAGATCAGATGCTATATGTGTAATTAAAAATAAAAAACTTCTTAAAAGTTTAAATATCTCTGTCAATGTTGATCAAACACCTATGCAACTACAAAAAAAAAATTGAGTGATGTCAAAGACGAATTGAAACAAAAATTAGATAAAGGAAATAAAAACTTAACAATAAAATGCATAAAAGGTGTTCCACAAGTCGTTACTAAATCATCGAATATTGAAGTTAACAGTTCTGCAGATGATACAACCAATAATTCTGGATAGCAACTACTGAACAACCCGAACTTTTCCATTTATTTTCAAAATATACAAGGATTAAAAAAATAAAATTCATGATATTAATTTACTTCTACAACATGAATTATCATGTGTTTACTAATCTACATAAGTATAATTCGGTGTCCCAGTCTACTTATTCTACACGAAATTCAAATAATATTTTAGAAATCCCATACCACAATACAACTACCTAGGAAAAAGGTTTTTACTATTCTAGTATAACATGTTATAATGCGTTACCACAATGTTGCAAGGAATTAAAGGTAAAAAGATCACTGTCTTTAATTAAACAAATTCTCATAGAAAAGGAATACTACAACTGTAACGATTATTTTAAAGACTGTAAAAATAATACTTTCATTTATTCGTAATTATTGTTAAATAAAGTATTGTTATTGTAATATGAATTAATTAAATTAAAATTTATTTACTAGGAATTAAAGTAAAGAACGTACTGAAATAGCTACATACCCATTCGGTTATTAATGATCAAAATTTTTCATGTTTATTATATTTTCACTTATTTTTTGGGGAATGACAAATATAATAAACAATAACCGCAAACGCAAAATTTAAAAATATTTGAGAAGTGTTATGGCTATTGCTACGAAGATATAAAATTTTGTTTATCAACATACTATTCCTGAAATAAATGTGAGAAGCAAACTTACCCAAATTTTAAATTTTAAAATGAATCCGAGTATACATTCAATTTCTTCTTTAAATTGAACCGACTATATAGTTTGTTGCCGGAAAGGTCTTTCAGAATGTTTGACGCTTAATGTTTCATCTGAAATTACAAATATTAAGATACAATTTTTATAAAATAATATTCAATCAATCATATATAATAAAGAAATGTTAATATTTTATCCTAATTTAATTAAGAATGATTTAATATCAAATATGTATTATGTACCTAGTAATGGGGTTATTTCACATTTCCTCTTGAAAGAATAGGTCAAATTAAATATGTAGGTGTATGTTTTACACTTTACAAGTCTTTAGAATCACAGATATGATTTTAAAAGTTGTCCTTAATTTTAAATATTTGGACGCTGACGTCACGGCTATACGTCACGCTTAGTCGGAACAGCTCTCTACCGATCATTTAGTTAATTAATAATAATGATAAATTTACAATTTACTTACGTCGACGATTAAAGTTCGTTAGTTTATCATACTGGGTCCTCTCCCATTGGTTTAAAAACTCGTAGTCCTCGAACACGACTTTATAATTAATGTATTCACAAACTGCTTTTATCTGATTCACTGTTTGAAACGCGCCTGCACTAAAATAACGCATCGTATTCGATACTGTTTTGTTGTTCAAAAGAACATCACTGCTCGGAACAGAATTTAAGCCTGTAGCGATTTTCAAGTTGAGCAGCACTGAATATTACAAGTATACTACACAAGCCTAGTCGTTGTACACATCCGAGAAATAAATTTCGACCTGCTGTGCAGTGTATAAATATAATGACAACGACTTAATAAATTTAGTAAAATTTTATGCTGCTTTTCAGACTTACAGTAATCTGTTTTAATGAGTTTTCAAAACGTGAATTCCGTGTAAACCGCATTGTATTGTTGCTTTCTTTCGACCTTCTTAGTGTAATTCGTTCTTAACGACCATACGAAACTCGTAACTGTTGTTTTACAAAATGTCTTTCGTTCTAAACAAATATGTGTAATAAATTAATACAGAAGCTGTATTAGATGAGGAGTATTATGAAAATCTCTTTAATATATGCGGGAAGACATAACTAACAAGCTAGGGAATATTATATTTAATTAACTTAATTATTTATTTTGTTTATTAATAAAGTTTGAATCATTATGTATATAATTAGGCGTAGATTTTATGTAACTACGAAAATATGAGTAAGGAACACTGAACTTCTTCCGGCAACTATTGCAAAATTTGTTAAAATAAATTCAACAATTTTTGCAAGATTTATCTTAAAATTAGGTTAGATTTGGTTAGCTTAAATTTATTTTTAAAGCAACTTTTATCAACCTAACCTAACCTAGTTGTAAGATAAGTTTTGCACTTAGGTTACGTTAGGTTTGGTTAGGTTAGTCTAATTGCGCGCAATTAGGTTTGGTTAGGTTAGTCTAATTGCGCGCAATTAGACTAACCTAACCAAACCTAACCTAATTGCGCGCAATTAGACTAACCTAACCAAACCTAACGTAACCTAAGTGCAAAACTTATCTTACAACTAGGTTAGGTTAGGTTGATAAAAGTTGCTTTAAAAATAAATTTAAGCTAACCAAATCTAACCTAATTGTAAGATAAATCTTGCAAAAATTGTTGAATTTATTTTAACAAATTTTGCAATAGTTGCCGGAAGAAGTTCAGTGTTCCTTACTCATATTTTCGTAGTTACATAAAATCTACGCCTAATTATATACATAATGATTCAAACTTTATTAATAAACAAAATAAATAATTAAGTTAATTAAATATAATATTCCCTAGCTTGTTAGTTATGTCTTCCCGCATATATTAAAGAGATTTTCATAATACTCCTCATCTAATACAGCTTCTGTATTAATTTATTACACATATTTGTTTAGAACGAAAGACATTTTGTAAAACAACAGTTACGAGTTTCGTATGGTCGTTAAGAACGAATTACACTAAGAAGGTCGAAAGAAAGCAACAATACAATGCGGTTTACACGGAATTCACGTTTTGAAAACTCATTAAAACAGATTACTGTAAGTCTGAAAAGCAGCATAAAATTTTACTAAATTTATTAAGTCGTTGTCATTATATTTATACACTGCACAGCAGGTCGAAATTTATTTCTCGGATGTGTACAACGACTAGGCTTGTGTAGTATACTTGTAATATTCAGTGCTGCTCAACTTGAAAATCGCTACAGGCTTAAATTCTGTTCCGAGCAGTGATGTTCTTTTGAACAACAAAACAGTATCGAATACGATGCGTTATTTTAGTGCAGGCGCGTTTCAAACAGTGAACCAGATAAAAGCAGTTTGTGAATACATTAATTATAAAGTCGTGTTCGAGGACTACGAGTTTTTAAACCAATGGGAGAGGACCCAGTATGATAAACTAACGAACTTTAATCGTCGACGTAAGTAAATTGTAAATTTATCATTATTATTAATTAACTAAATGATCGGTAGAGAGCTGTTCCGACTAAGCGTGACGTATAGCCGTGACGTCAGCGTCCAAATATTTAAAATTAAGGACAACTTTTAAAATCATATCTGTGATTCTAAAGACTTGTAAAGTGTAAAACATACACCTACATATTTAATTTGACCTATTCTTTCAAGAGGAAATGTGAAATAACCCCATTACTAGGTACATAATACATATTTGATATTAAATCATTCTTAATTAAATTAGGATAAAATATTAACATTTCTTTATTATATATGATTGATTGAATATTATTTTATAAAAATTGTATCTTAATATTTGTAATTTCAGATGAAACATTAAGCGTCAAACATTCTGAAAGACCTTTCCGGCAACAAACTATATAGTCGGTTCAATTTAAAGAAGAAATTGAATGTATACTCGGATTCATTTTAAAATTTAAAATTTGGGTAAGTTTGCTTCTCACATTTATTTCAGGAATAGTATGTTGATAAACAAAATTTTATATCTTCGTAGCAATAGCCATAACACTTCTCAAATATTTTTAAATTTTGCGTTTGCGGTTATTGTTTATTATATTTGTCATTCCCCAAAAAATAAGTGAAAATATAATAAACATGAAAAATTTTGATCATTAATAACCGAATGGGTATGTAGCTATTTCAGTACGTTCTTTACTTTAATTCCTAGTAAATAAATTTTAATTTAATTAATTCATATTACAATAACAATACTTTATTTAACAATAATTACGAATAAATGAAAGTATTATTTTTACAGTCTTTAAAATAATCGTTACAGTTGTAGTATTCCTTTTCTATGAGAATTTGTTTAATTAAAGACAGTGATCTTTTTACCTTTAATTCCTTGCAACATTGTGGTAACGCATTATAACATGTTATACTAGAATAGTAAAAACCTTTTTCCTAGGTAGTTGTATTGTGGTATGGGATTTCTAAAATATTATTTGAATTTCGTGTAGAATAAGTAGACTGGGACACCGAATTATACTTATGTAGATTAGTAAACACATGATAATTCATGTTGTAGAAGTAAATTAATATCATGAATTTTATTTTTTTAATCCTTGTATATTTTGAAAATAAATGGAAAAGTTCGGGTTGTTCAGTAGTTGCTATCCAGAATTATTGGTTGTATCATCTGCAGAACTGTTAACTTCAATATTCGATGATTTAGTAACGACTTGTGGAACACCTTTTATGCATTTTATTGTTAAGTTTTTATTTCCTTTATCTAATTTTTGTTTCAATTCGTCTTTGACATCACTCAATTTTTTTTTTGTAGTTGCATAGGTGTTTGATCAACATTGACAGAGATATTTAAACTTTTAAGAAGTTTTTTATTTTTAATTACACATATAGCATCTGATCTTTTTTTTTTGAAAGTTAATTCTTAGTGGTCTTATTTTTTCATCTCGATATTTACCAATACGTTCAACACTATAATTTTGAAACTTTGAGTTTGGAATATTTTTTAAGATTTTGGTTGTTTCTTGATAATCATAATTCGTGCAATCTTCGATATGCCTATTTAAAGAATGGTTTAATGTTGTAGTACATTCAGAAATATTATATACAATAATATTATTAGCTCAGTCCAGTCTATTAAGATTATATATATTCTAGTTATAAAAAATTGTATCTTAATATTTGTAATTTCAAATGAAACATTAACCGTCAAACATTCTGAAAGACACTTCCGGCAACAAACAATATAGTCGATTCAATTTAAAATAGAAATTGAATGTATACTTGGATTCATTTTAAAATTTGGGTAAGTTTGCTTTTCACATCTGTTTAATTTATTTGAGGAACAGTATGTTGTTAAACAAAATTTTTATATCTTCGTAGCAATAGCCATAACACTTCTCAAATATTTTTAAATTTTGCGTTTGCGGTTATTGCTTATTGTATTTGTCATTCCCCAAAAATAAGTGAAAATATAATAAACATGAAAAATTTTGGTCATTAATAACCGAATGGGTATGTAGCTAATTAAATACATTCTTTACTTTTAATTCCTAAAATTGATTTATACCTATATTTGGAATATATTTGAATAATTATATTTACGAGTTCATATTCACAAAATTACTGAAATTTAAATCTAAGAAACAAGTTGCTCCGAAAGCAATATTTAACAGTTGTCATATCGACGCTGAATTTGTAATCAGCGGCGCAGTAATTTGATATTTAGAAATGTCTACTCATTTTAAATCTGAAATTTGGAAAATTGGATATATTAGCATTCATTTAAAAGTTGAAATTTATTTCCTGAGGCCAATAATTTTGTAATAATTACCTTTAAAGTTTAATCACGCGAAAATAACATTTAAAACTGTTTTGCATTTTTATTATTATAATGTTCTTGTGCCAAACATATCAGGTCATACAGTTGACGCGGTTATATAAACTGTGACGAATTTACAAAACCAAGGGGTTTTCAAACAGCGCGAAACCTTGATGCCGCCATCCTCTGTACAGAAATATCACGTGACTTCTTCTATTCTACGTACTGAACAGAAGGAATGATATAAACTAGGTAAGTACAAAACAGGATTATAAATAAATATATTATGCTTTATTTCGGTACATTATCAGTTTCTAACAAATGTTTAAATTTATTATAATTACTAGGTACATAATACATATTTGATATTAAATCATTCTTAAATAAATTAGGATAGCGTCATACATTCTTAACAAACACACCGACAGCCAACAATATAGTCGGTTCATTTTAAAGGAATCCATGAATGTATACTCGGATTAATTTTAAAATTAAAAATTTTGGGTGAGTTTGCTTTCCATATTTTGTTTAATTTATTTCAGGAGCAGTATGTTGATAAAGTATACTAATGTAATTATTTTTATATACATTTTTATTATTAAACTGCACGTAATTTAGTATTCTGTTACAAATTATTAATAAACTAATAAACAATATTTAAAAATATTTATTTATCTTTCGGTATATTCCATGGATATAAACTTCGTTCTAACTTCGCTTCTACGTGTGTTTTTATTTGTTAACATATGTAGCTACTAAGCTGTCAATTTCTCGTTTTCCGCCAATCATAACGAAATTTATTTATTGCTTTTTAATCAACAGTAATAATGTCGTTAAAACTTCACAATTTTAAAAATAAATTCAAAATTTCTATATCTTCGTAGCAATAGCCATAACACTTCTCAAATATTTTTAAATTTTACGTTTGTGGTTATTGTTTACTGTATTTGTCAATCGATACAAGAATATGAATACTTGGAGAAAACAGTCTCTGCTACTTTGCAGATTTAGGCGTCATACATTCTTAACAAACACACCGACAACCAACAATATAGTCGGTTCATTTTAAATGAATCCACGAATGTATACTCGGATTAATTTTAAAATTAAAATTTTTGGGTGAGTTTGCTTTCCATATTTTGTTTAATTTATTTCAGGAGCGGTATGTTGATAAAGTATACTAATGTAATTATTTTATATACATTTTTATGTTAAAAATATAATAAAAAGTTAAAAAATACCACAATAGATAATAACCATGGTTGATCTATTTTCAATAATGACCTTCACATACGTCACGAACCCAGACAATGTCGTTAAAACTTTACAGTTTTAAAATAAATTCTTTATTATAAACACATTTCGCAAAGAACAAATAAATGGTGAAGAATGTGAAAAACATGAGAAATTTAAATTGGGTTATTCCATTAAGTCAATTATATCAGCAAACAAGTTTAAATGCTTCTGTAAATATTTCTTTTTCCTCGTACCTTTAACGTAGACTTTCGAAGCGCTTGATACTTCTTCTTCTTCTTGTATGCTTTCGTCTAAATTTTTTCTAAGTTATAAGGCTATGACACAGGGCAAATAATTTATAGTTATTTCGTTTTTACTTTGACACACGATACAAAGTTTCAAATATTTTTAAAGAAAGTTAAATTTTCATAAGTGCTGAGGACAAAAATTTCCTCAAAATTTTTCATGTTTATTATTATATTTTTACTTTCACTTATTTTTGTACTCACTCGAAAACATTCGTATTTCTTAATGAGTTTTCAAAAATTTGAATTCCGGAAAATAAAAATATAGTCGCCTTGATTTTAAAGTAGAAATTAATGAAACCTTGTATGTATACTCGGATTCATTTTAATATTGAAAATTTGGTTAAGTTTGCTTTTCGTGTGTGTGTTTAATTTATTTACATAACTTAATAATTCTGTTACAAAATTGAACATGTTATATTATTAATAAAACTAATGGTATAATCATTATTTAAAAATATATTCCACGGGTATATATCTAAAAATATTTATTTATCTTTGGGCATATTCCACGGATATAAACTTCTTCCTATCTTCGCTTCTACGTATGTTTTTATTTGTAAACATATGTAACCTACTAAGCTATGCCAATTACGCGTATTCCGCCAATCATGACGAAATTTATTTATTGCTTTCTGATCAGCAGTAATAATGTCGTTAAAATTTTTAGATTTAGAGTAATCTATATCATGCTCTTCCGATATCTCGTCATCACGGTCATACGGTACCCCGTTATTTAATTTGTTTCCAGGACCGAGGTAACAATGATTGGGAAAATTCATTCTAAGTGTTTTATAATGAACACCTCTGCAGTTTAATTACAAGTAAGTATGAAATCAATAACATCTCGCATATATTCTCTCCAAATTAAGATATAAAATAACCTAATTACACAGCTATCAAAACAAGAGGATGACCTTGATACTGTACAATGACCTATGCGCGGTTGATCTAATTTCGCCTCCACCTCCACCTGTCAAAAGCAATTAGTGAATTCCTGGAAAAAGCAATTAAAAAGCAATTAGCACTAATCACCCGGTGTGCTAATCTGCTTCATACACAGATATCGGTAATGATGGAATATTTGTACCGTGCGGGCGCTTACCAGGCGTCACCTCACGGGCACTCGTTGCTAGCGTGGAGAGTGCGCATATTTAATTAATTTAAATATAACCTTACCTAGTTGTTCTTGTTACTGCAAGCATATATCAAATCAAACAAATATCTTCCAAATAAAAAATTAATGAAAAATAATCTAATTACACAACAATCAGAAGAAAAAACCCAGAAATATACAATAACCTATTTTTCCAGGAAATTAAAAATAACCTCAAATGACCTTATTAACGGGTGACCTTGAGAAAGTACAATGACCTATTTTCCCCGAGGCATAACATACGTCAGAAATTCCAATGTCATTAGAAAGCAAACATACGTCACCACAAATCCCAAGGTCATTAGAAAGCAAACATACGTTACCACAAATTCCAGGAAGTCATTAAAAAGCAATTAAAAAGCAATTAGTGAATTCCTGGAAAAAGCAATTAAAAAGCAATTAGTGGGTTTTTCCCACTAATGACCCACTAATTACCCCTATTTACTACTAATATATCACTAGTTAGTGCATAGTGCTTTCTAATGAACCCAACAGTGTTGTTCGTGCTATTACCAAACACTAGAAATTAAGAAAAAACTCTGGGTGGGCTAACTTCAAATCAAATTTTAAGATTTAATTCATATGTAATATATCACTAGTTAGTGCACCGTTAGTGCTTTCTAATGAACCCAACAGTTTCGTTCGTGCTATTACCATACACTAGAAATTAAGAAAAAACTCTGGGTGGGCCAACTTCAAATCAAATTTTAAGATTTAATTCATATGTAATATATCACTAGTTAGTGCATCGTTAGTGCTTTCTAATGAACCCAACAGTGTCGTTCGTGCTATTACCAAACACTAGAAATTAAGAAAAAACTCTGGGTGGGCCAACTTCAAATTAAATTTTATGATTTAATTCATATGTAACATATCACTAGTTAGCGCACCGTTAGTGCTTTCTAATGAACCCAACAGTTTCGTTCGTGCTATTACCATACACTAGAAATTAAGAAAAAACTCTGGGTGGGCCAACTTCAAATCAAATTTTAAGATTTAATTCATATGTAACATATCACTAGTTAGTGCACCGTTAGTGCTTTCTAATGAACCCAACAGTTTCGTTCGTGCTATTACCATACACTAGAAATTAAGAAAAAACTCTGGGTGGGCCAACTTCAAATCAAATTTTAAGATTTAATTCATATGTAACATATCACTAGTTAGTGCATCGTTAGTGCTTTCTAATGAACCCAACAGTGTCGTTCGTGCTATTACCAAACACTAGAAATTAAGAAAAAACTCTGGGTGGGCCAACTTCAAATCAAATTTTAAGATTTAATTCATATGTAACATATCACTAGTTAGTGCATCGTTAGTGCTTTCTAATGTATCCACCAGTTTTGGTCGTAGGTACTATTACCTTACACTGGAATTTATACATACAGCTCTCTCTTTCTTTATCATTCTCCATATTTTCTTACTTTTCATTCGTGTGCTTTCTCACTTTCTCTCTTTTTTCTATTTTTAATTCTCTCTCTCTCTCTCTCACACACACACACATACGCGCACGCACGCCCGCCTGATTTCTCTCTTTCACACACACACACGCGCGTAATTTTTTTACTCATCATCTCTTCCCGTTTCTCACATACTCTGGCATACTTTTGATCTTGATCCGGATAATTCAGGAACGAAACATTAAAGATGAAAAATCTAAACGTGTTGCACAACTTTAGAAGGAACCGTTACAGCCAGATAAAAAAACCTAGCAGTACTTGGTTTTATAGATATGTAATTTTAGTGTTTATAAATTTACAATAAAATCAATCTATTTTGGATTTTGTGATAAAAGAAACAAAGATTTACAGCGGTAATAATAAACAAGGGTTAAGTTCAGAATAGCTTCTTTTTTAACACAGGAATACCTATTCTTAGTTTATCACGAGTTTAATCCACAAATGTTTAATAATAAACATGGAATAAGACTTAACTCTAGAATAAACTCTCCATAAACGTCATTTTAGCACAGGGTTAAGAGATATTCTCGGAATACCTAATCTGGAAATAGGAAATTATTAATTATTACCGCTGTTAATCTATCATACTATTTTGTCTTATTTATATGTGTAATACACAATATGACTTTTAACATGTTTGTATTTGATATAAAACGTAGAGGATCCACACACATACACACACGCATGCACACAAGCAAGCACGCACACACGCACACACACACACACACACACACACACACACACACACATCCACACACACATCATCGTGAAAATGTTAAAATCGGATTCTACGGACATTAAAACATCCTTATTTACAAAATCTCGATATGTAATTTCTAACACGATCCCTTCCTATACCTCCCTTACCTAGGGTAGCGGGAGATAAAAATTGATTACAATAATGCAAATAACAAATATGGAAAAGAGAGATTATAATTATTCTCACAGTATATTGTAAAAAATGGGATTTTTTTGTTTTAAATTGTTTTCATAGAATGTTAAGCTGTGGGGAGTGGGGACCTAGAAAATATTTCGCATAGGGACCCAAGAGTTCTAGTTATACCACTGCACCTTATATAAATATAATAATATGTATAACGATTATGTGCTATAAAAATTGCCTCTTTTATACAATGTTGCGGTGAAAAGGACCATTATTGTTTTTCTTTTTCTGATAAAAAACGCCTTCGGCATGATTTCAGTACTCAAATTAATACGAAAATTTCACAAAATCTTCTTTGTTTCTTAAGATACCGATTTCTATATAATATAAATGTAAACATATAGTCAAATTATCAATCGTAAGTCTTACCAACAAGAGCATAAAAGAAAAATTTATTTAAAAGATTCACATCGAAAACATTTTAAACCTTTGGGAATTTTTAGTTTTTCATATTGTTCGCAAATTGATAACGTAAATCGGTTGATGCGGAACGACCATACGTGTGTGTTATGTTGTGTGTAAGTGTTTACTCGAGTTTGTTTGTGCGTGTGTGCATGTATACGTATAAATTATATGTTCACGCTATAAAAATTTTCTTCAGCAAACTTTGAAGTAACATCATTGCAATTAATGCATTTCAAAATCTTTGCCTCTATAACTATATGTATTTATTATACCTTGAGATATGGTTGATTTGTATATTTCCGTTAGAAAAGTGCTTTAATTACCGGTTAAAAACTCCTCAAACCCGGGTTCAAAAATTGTACATTTTTGGCAAAAAACAATGAGGGTAAAATTCGGTCAATATTTCGATTTCGTGCTCTTCGGGGTTTAAGATATAAATTAACTCATTTTCTAATCTGAAAACCGTCTGGACAAAGTTTTATTTAATATATCTAAGATGTCGCGCGTTGCGAATTTTTCACAATTCTTCCAAAATATCAAAACTTTTATTTGGTTATGAATTCGGCAGAAATTTACAGGAAACACAAAAAATTAACAGATAATCATTTATTTATATCTAAAATTTGTCGGAAATATTGTTTTTTTAATGCAAATGATTGACTGACAGCAGAAAGGTATGGTTAAAACATCTCTACAAAATTTGGTATAGATATGTAAAACCGTGTAGATTTGCATAGCAATCAAGTTTTCACTTTTATATGTATTATAAATCAATAAACACTAAAAATACTTTGTCTTTAAAACTAAATACTCCTAAGTTTTTTGATTGACTGTAACCATTTAGCTATCGAATGAGGCATTTCTTCTGAAGTTGTGCAACATGTTTAGATTTTTCATCTTGAATCTTTTGTTCCTGAATTATCAGGATCAAGAGTATGACGGAGTGTGTGAGATGATAAGATAGTAAAAAAAATGGAGTGTGTGTGTGTGTGAGCGGGCATGCCCTTGTCTATGTGTGCGTACGTGCGCGTATGTGTGGGTCTGTGAAAAAGGAGAAAGTGAGAGAGCGCACGAAAGAAAAATACGGGAAGATAGACAATGATAAAGAAAGAAAGAGAGGTAGGTATATGTATAAATTCTTAATAGTACGAACGTAACTGTTCGGTTCATTAGAAAGCACTAGCGATGCACTAACTAGTGATAAGGTACATATTAATTAAATCTCAAAATTTAATTTGAAATTGGCCCATCCAAAGATTTTTCTTAATTTCTAGTGTATGGTAATAGCACGAACGACACTGTTGGGTTCATTAGAAAGCACTAACGATGCACTAACTAGTGATATATTACATATGAATTAAATCTTAAAATTTAATTTGAAGTTGGCCCACCCAGAGTTTTTTCTTAATTTCTAGTGTATGGTAATAGCACGAACGAAACTGTTGGGTTCATTAGAAAGCACTAACGGTGCGCTAACTAGTGATATGTTACATATGAATTAAATCTTAAAATTTAATTTGAAGTTGGCCCACCCAGAGTTTTTTCTTAATTTCTAGTGTATGGTAATAGCACGAACGAAACTGTTGGGTTCATTAGAAAGCACTAACGGTGCGCTAACTAGTGATATGTTACATATGAATTAAATCTTAAAATTTAATTTGAAGTTGGCCCACCCAGAGCTTTTTCTTAATTTCTAGTGTATGGTAATAGCACGAACGAAACTGTTGGGTTCATTAGAAAGCACTAACGGTGCGCTAACTAGTGATATGTTACATATGAATTAAATCTTAAAATTTAATTTGAAGTTGGCCCACCCAGAGTTTTTTCTTAATTTCTAGTGTATGGTAATAGCACGAACGAAACTGTTGGGTTCATTAGAAAGCACTAACGGTGCGCTAACTAGTGATATGTTACATATGAATTAAATCTTAAAATTTAATTTGAAGTTGGCCCACCCAGAGTTTTTTCTTAATTTCTAGTGTATGGTAATAGCACGAACGAAACTGTTGGGTTCATTAGAAAGCACTAACGGTGCGCTAACTAGTGATATGTTACATATGAATTAAATCTTAAAATTTAATTTGAAGTTGGCCCACCCAGAGCTTTTTCTTAATTTCTAGTGTATGGTAATAGCACGAACGAAACTGTTGGGTTCATTAGAAAGCACTAACGGTGCGCTAACTAGTGATATGTTACATATGAATTAAATCTTAAAATTTAATTTGAAGTTGGCCCACCCAGAGCTTTTTCTTAATTTCTAGTGTATGGTAATAGCACGAACGAAACTGTTGGGTTCATTAGAAAGCACTAACGGTGCGCTAACTAGTGATATGTTACATATGAATTAAATCTTAAAATTTAATTTGAAGTTGGCCCACCCAGAGCTTTTTCTTAATTTCTAGTGTATGGTAATAGCACGAACGAAACTGTTGGGTTCATTAGAAAGCACTAACGGTGCGCTAACTAGTGATATGTTACATATGAATTAAATCTTAAAATTTAATTTGAAGTTGGCCCACCCAGAGTTTTTTCTTAATTTCTAGTGTATGGTAATAGCACGAACGAAACTGTTGGGTTCATTAGAAAGCACTAACGGTGCGCTAACTAGTGATATGTTACATATGAATTAAATCTTAAAATTTAATTTGAAGTTGGCCCACCCAGAGTTTTTTCTTAATTTCTAGTGTATGGTAATAGCACGAACGAAACTGTTGGGTTCATTAGAAAGCACTAACGGTGCGCTAACTAGTGATATGTTACATATGAATTAAATCTTAAAATTTAATTTGAAGTTGGCCCACCCAGAGCTTTTTCTTAATTTCTAGTGTATGGTAATAGCACGAACGAAACTGTTGGGTTCATTAGAAAGCACTAACGGTGCGCTAACTAGTGATATGTTACATATGAATTAAATCTTAAAATTTAATTTGAAGTTGGCCCACCCAGAGTTTTTTCTTAATTTCTAGTGTATGGTAATAGCACGAACGAAACTGTTGGGTTCATTAGAAAGCACTAACGGTGCGCTAACTAGTGATATGTTACATATGAATTAAATCTTAAAATTTAATTTGAAGTTGGCCCACCCAGAGTTTTTTCTTAATTTCTAGTGTATGGTAATAGCACGAACGAAACTGTTGGGTTCATTAGAAAGCACTAACGGTGCGCTAACTAGTGATATGTTACATATGAATTAAATCTTAAAATTTAATTTGAAGTTGGCCCACCCAGAGCTTTTTCTTAATTTCTAGTGTATGGTAATAGCACGAACGAAACTGTTGGGTTCATTAGAAAGCACTAACGGTGCGCTAACTAGTGATATGTTACATATGAATTAAATCTTAAAATTTAATTTGAAGTTGGCCCACCCAGAGTTTTTTCTTAATTTCTAGTGTATGGTAATAGCACGAACGAAACTGTTGGGTTCATTAGAAAGCACTAACGGTGCGCTAACTAGTGATATGTTACATATGAATTAAATCTTAAAATTTAATTTGAAGTTGGCCCACCCAGAGTTTTTTCTTAATTTCTAGTGTATGGTAATAGCACGAACGAAACTGTTGGGTTCATTAGAAAGCACTAACGGTGCGCTAACTAGTGATATGTTACATATGAATTAAATCTTAAAATTTAATTTGAAGTTGGCCCACCCAGAGCTTTTTCTTAATTTCTAGTGTATGGTAATAGCACGAACGAAACTGTTGGGTTCATTAGAAAGCACTAACGGTGCGCTAACTAGTGATATGTTACATATGAATTAAATCTTAAAATTTAATTTGAAGTTGGCCCACCCAGAGCTTTTTCTTAATTTCTAGTGTATGGTAATAGCACGAACGAAACTGTTGGGTTCATTAGAAAGCACTAACGGTGCGCTAACTAGTGATATGTTACATATGAATTAAATCTTAAAATTTAATTTGAAGTTGGCCCACCCAGAGTTTTTTCTTAATTTCTAGTGTATGGTAATAGCACGAACGAAACTGTTGGGTTCATTAGAAAGCATTAACGGTGCGCTAACTAGTGATATGTTACATATGAATTAAATCTTAAAATTTAATTTGAAGTTGGCCCACCCAGAGCTTTTTCTTAATTTCTAGTGTATGGTAATAGCACGAACGACACTGTTGGGTTCATTAGAAAGCACTAACGATGCACTAACTAGTGATATGTTACATATAAATTAAATCTTAAAATTTGATTTTAAGTTGGCCCACCCAGAGTTTTTTATTAATTTCTAGTGTATGGTAATAGCACGAACGAAACTGTTGGGTTCATTAGAAAGCACTAACGGTGCGCTAACTAGTGATATGTTACATATGAATTAAATCTTAAAATTTAATTTGAAGTTGGCCCACCCAGAGCTTTTTCTTAATTTCTAGTGTATGGTAATAGCACGAACGAAACTGTTGGGTTCATTAGAAAGCACTAACGGTGCGCTAACTAGTGATATGTTACATATGAATTAAATCTTAAAATTTAATTTGAAGTTGGCCCACCCAGAGTTTTTTCTTAATTTCTAGTGTATGGTAATAGCACGAACGAAACTGTTGGGTTCATTAGAAAGCACTAACGGTGCGCTAACTAGTGATATGTTACATATGAATTAAATCTTAAAATTTAATTTGAAGTTGGCCCACCCAGAGTTTTTTCTTAATTTCTAGTGTATGGTAATAGCACGAACGAAACTGTTGGGTTCATTAGAAAGCACTAACGGTGCGCTAACTAGTGATATGTTACATATGAATTAAATCTTAAAATTTAATTTGAAGTTGGCCCACCCAGAGCTTTTTCTTAATTTCTAGTGTATGGTAATAGCACGAACGAAACTGTTGGGTTCATTAGAAAGCACTAACGGTGCGCTAACTAGTGATATGTTACATATGAATTAAATCTTAAAATTTAATTTGAAGTTGGCCCACCCAGAGCTTTTTCTTAATTTCTAGTGTATGGTAATAGCACGAACGAAACTGTTGGGTTCATTAGAAAGCACTAACGGTGCGCTAACTAGTGATATGTTACATATGAATTAAATCTTAAAATTTAATTTGAAGTTGGCCCACCCAGAGTTTTTTCTTAATTTCTAGTGTATGGTAATAGCACGAACGAAACTGTTGGGTTCATTAGAAAGCACTAACGGTGCGCTAACTAGTGATATGTTACATATGAATTAAATCTTAAAATTTAATTTGAAGTTGGCCCACCCAGAGTTTTTTCTTAATTTCTAGTGTATGGTAATAGCACGAACGAAACTGTTGGGTTCATTAGAAAGCATTAACGGTGCGCTAACTAGTGATATGTTACATATGAATTAAATCTTAAAATTTAATTTGAAGTTGGCCCACCCAGAGCTTTTTCTTAATTTCTAGTGTATGGTAATAGCACGAACGAAACTGTTGGGTTCATTAGAAAGCACTAACGGTGCGCTAACTAGTGATATGTTACATATGAATTAAATCTTAAAATTTAATTTGAAGTTGGCCCACCCAGAGTTTTTTCTTAATTTCTAGTGTATGGTAATAGCACGAACGAAACTGTTGGGTTCATTAGAAAGCACTAACGGTGCGCTAACTAGTGATATGTTACATATGAATTAAATCTTAAAATTTAATTTGAAGTTGGCCCACCCAGAGCTTTTTCTTAATTTCTAGTGTATGGTAATAGCACGAACGAAACTGTTGGGTTCATTAGAAAGCACTAACGGTGCGCTAACTAGTGATATGTTACATATGAATTAAATCTTAAAATTTAATTTGAAGTTGGCCCACCCAGAGCTTTTTCTTAATTTCTAGTGTATGGTAATAGCACGAACGAAACTGTTGGGTTCATTAGAAAGCACTAACGGTGCGCTAACTAGTGATATGTTACATATGAATTAAATCTTAAAATTTAATTTGAAGTTGGCCCACCCAGAGCTTTTTCTTAATTTCTAGTGTATGGTAATAGCACGAACGAAACTGTTGGGTTCATTAGAAAGCACTAACGGTGCGCTAACTAGTGATATGTTACATATGAATTAAATCTTAAAATTTAATTTGAAGTTGGCCCACCCAGAGTTTTTTCTTAATTTCTAGTGTATGGTAATAGCACGAACGAAACTGTTGGGTTCATTAGAAAGCACTAACGGTGCGCTAACTAGTGATATGTTACATATGAATTAAATCTTAAAATTTAATTTGAAGTTGGCCCACCCAGAGTTTTTTCTTAATTTCTAGTGTATGGTAATAGCACGAACGAAACTGTTGGGTTCATTAGAAAGCACTAACGGTGCGCTAACTAGTGATATGTTACATATGAATTAAATCTTAAAATTTAATTTGAAGTTGGCCCACCCAGAGCTTTTTCTTAATTTCTAGTGTATGGTAATAGCACGAACGAAACTGTTGGGTTCATTAGAAAGCACTAACGGTGCGCTAACTAGTGATATGTTACATATGAATTAAATCTTAAAATTTAATTTGAAGTTGGCCCACCCAGAGTTTTTTCTTAATTTCTAGTGTATGGTAATAGCACGAACGAAACTGTTGGGTTCATTAGAAAGCACTAACGGTGCGCTAACTAGTGATATGTTACATATGAATTAAATCTTAAAATTTAATTTGAAGTTGGCCCACCCAGAGTTTTTTCTTAATTTCTAGTGTATGGTAATAGCACGAACGAAACTGTTGGGTTCATTAGAAAGCACTAACGGTGCGCTAACTAGTGATATGTTACATATGAATTAAATCTTAAAATTTAATTTGAAGTTGGCCCACCCAGAGCTTTTTCTTAATTTCTAGTGTATGGTAATAGCACGAACGAAACTGTTGGGTTCATTAGAAAGCACTAACGGTGCGCTAACTAGTGATATGTTACATATGAATTAAATCTTAAAATTTAATTTGAAGTTGGCCCACCCAGAGTTTTTTCTTAATTTCTAGTGTATGGTAATAGCACGAACGAAACTGTTGGGTTCATTAGAAAGCACTAACGGTGCGCTAACTAGTGATATGTTACATATGAATTAAATCTTAAAATTTAATTTGAAGTTGGCCCACCCAGAGTTTTTTCTTAATTTCTAGTGTATGGTAATAGCACGAACGAAACTGTTGGGTTCATTAGAAAGCACTAACGGTGCGCTAACTAGTGATATGTTACATATGAATTAAATCTTAAAATTTAATTTGAAGTTGGCCCACCCAGAGCTTTTTCTTAATTTCTAGTGTATGGTAATAGCACGAACGAAACTGTTGGGTTCATTAGAAAGCACTAACGGTGCGCTAACTAGTGATATGTTACATATGAATTAAATCTTAAAATTTAATTTGAAGTTGGCCCACCCAGAGCTTTTTCTTAATTTCTAGTGTATGGTAATAGCACGAACGAAACTGTTGGGTTCATTAGAAAGCACTAACGGTGCGCTAACTAGTGATATGTTACATATGAATTAAATCTTAAAATTTAATTTGAAGTTGGCCCACCCAGAGTTTTTTCTTAATTTCTAGTGTATGGTAATAGCACGAACGAAACTGTTGGGTTCATTAGAAAGCATTAACGGTGCGCTAACTAGTGATATGTTACATATGAATTAAATCTTAAAATTTAATTTGAAGTTGGCCCACCCAGAGCTTTTTCTTAATTTCTAGTGTATGGTAATAGCACGAACGACACTGTTGGGTTCATTAGAAAGCACTAACGATGCACTAACTAGTGATATGTTACATATAAATTAAATCTTAAAATTTGATTTTAAGTTGGCCCACCCAGAGTTTTTTATTAATTTCTAGTGTATGGTAATAGCACGAACGAAACTGTTGGGTTCATTAGAAAGCACTAACGGTGCGCTAACTAGTGATATGTTACATATGAATTAAATCTTAAAATTTAATTTGAAGTTGGCCCACCCAGAGCTTTTTCTTAATTTCTAGTGTATGGTAATAGCACGAACGAAACTGTTGGGTTCATTAGAAAGCACTAACGGTGCGCTAACTAGTGATATGTTACATATGAATTAAATCTTAAAATTTAATTTGAAGTTGGCCCACCCAGAGTTTTTTCTTAATTTCTAGTGTATGGTAATAGCACGAACGAAACTGTTGGGTTCATTAGAAAGCACTAACGGTGCGCTAACTAGTGATATGTTACATATGAATTAAATCTTAAAATTTAATTTGAAGTTGGCCCACCCAGAGTTTTTTCTTAATTTCTAGTGTATGGTAATAGCACGAACGAAACTGTTGGGTTCATTAGAAAGCACTAACGGTGCGCTAACTAGTGATATGTTACATATGAATTAAATCTTAAAATTTAATTTGAAGTTGGCCCACCCAGAGCTTTTTCTTAATTTCTAGTGTATGGTAATAGCACGAACGAAACTGTTGGGTTCATTAGAAAGCACTAACGGTGCGCTAACTAGTGATATGTTACATATGAATTAAATCTTAAAATTTAATTTGAAGTTGGCCCACCCAGAGCTTTTTCTTAATTTCTAGTGTATGGTAATAGCACGAACGAAACTGTTGGGTTCATTAGAAAGCACTAACGGTGCGCTAACTAGTGATATGTTACATATGAATTAAATCTTAAAATTTAATTTGAAGTTGGCCCACCCAGAGTTTTTTCTTAATTTCTAGTGTATGGTAATAGCACGAACGAAACTGTTGGGTTCATTAGAAAGCACTAACGGTGCGCTAACTAGTGATATGTTACATATGAATTAAATCTTAAAATTTAATTTGAAGTTGGCCCACCCAGAGTTTTTTCTTAATTTCTAGTGTATGGTAATAGCACGAACGAAACTGTTGGGTTCATTAGAAAGCATTAACGGTGCGCTAACTAGTGATATGTTACATATGAATTAAATCTTAAAATTTAATTTGAAGTTGGCCCACCCAGAGCTTTTTCTTAATTTCTAGTGTATGGTAATAGCACGAACGACACTGTTGGGTTCATTAGAAAGCACTAACGATGCACTAACTAGTGATATGTTACATATAAATTAAATCTTAAAATTTGATTTTAAGTTGGCCCACCCAGAGTTTTTTATTAATTTCTAGTGTATGGTAATAGCACGAACGAAACTGTTGGGTTCATTAGAAAGCACTAACGGTGCGCTAACTAGTGATATGTTACATATGAATTAAATCTTAAAATTTAATTTGAAGTTGGCCCACCCAGAGTTTTTTCTTAATTTCTAGTGTATGGTAATAGCACGAACGAAACTGTTGGGTTCATTAGAAAGCACTAACGGTGCGCTAACTAGTGATATGTTACATATGAATTAAATCTTAAAATTTAATTTGAAGTTGGCCCACCCAGAGTTTTTTCTTAATTTCTAGTGTATGGTAATAGCACGAACGAAACTGTTGGGTTCATTAGAAAGCATTAACGGTGCGCTAACTAGTGATATGTTACATATGAATTAAATCTTAAAATTTAATTTGAAGTTGGCCCACCCAGAGCTTTTTCTTAATTTCTAGTGTATGGTAATAGCACGAACGACACTGTTGGGTTCATTAGAAAGCACTAACGATGCACTAACTAGTGATATGTTACATATAAATTAAATCTTAAAATTTGATTTTAAGTTGGCCCACCCAGAGTTTTTTATTAATTTCTAGTGTATGGTAATAGCACGAACGAAACTGTTGGGTTCATTAGAAAGCACTAACGGTGCGCTAACTAGTGATATGTTACATATGAATTAAATCTTAAAATTTAATTTGAAGTTGGCCCACCCAGAGTTTTTTCTTAATTTCTAGTGTATGGTAATAGCACGAACGAAACTGTTGGGTTCATTAGAAAGCACTAACGGTGCGCTAACTAGTGATAAGGTACATATTAATTAAATCTTAAAATTTAATTTGAAGTTGGCCCACCCAGAGTTTTTTTCTTAATTTCTAGTGTTTGGTAATAGCACGAACAACACTGTTGGGTTCATTAGAAAGCACTAACGATGCACTAACTAGTGATATGTTACATATGAATTAAATCTTAAAATTTGATTTGAAGTTGGCCCACCCAGAGTTTTTTCTTAATTTCTAGTGTATGGTAATAGCACGAACGAAACTGTTGGGTTCATTAGAAAGCACTAACGGTGCACTAACTAGTGATATGTTACATATGAATTAAATCTTAAAATTTGATTTGAAGTTGGCCCACCCAGAGTTTTTTCTTAATTTCTAGTGTATGGTAATAGCACGAACGAAACTGTTGGGTTCATTAGAAAGCACTAACGGTGCACTAACTAGTGATATGTTACATATGAATTTTTATAATTTACTCAATAATGCGATGTGCACTAACGTTCATCTATAGTGCACTAAACAGCACTAACGATGCACTAACTAATAAGACAAAAAAGAACGTTGGTGCTAGATTGGGCGGGGCTAACTTCACGTCGGTTCATAAGTCCCATTATAATAAACACAACTGCAATACAAAATAACTTAAAAGTTGTCTTAACCAAACTTCAAAACAAATGTCAGCAAGTTGTCAACATTAACGCGCTGTAGAAGTAGGCGTGGTGTAACTACGAATACTCACGAAACATAGCGCACATGGCCGAACATGGCAAAACATAGCTTCGAAATAAAATATGACCAATTCCCCATGTTTTGCTGTGTTGTGCTATGCTATGTCTGTAACTCTGAATCAGTACACGTTTTTCCGTATGTTCATTTTCTATGTTTTTCTGTGCTATTCTATGCTATGTTTACTACGCAATCTCTGAATCCAGCTTATCTCCAAACCTGCTATCCGACCGTTCGCGCCTGAGCAATCTCACACCAGCTTTCTGACCGCTATCCCCAAAATAGCGTTACAATGTGAAGTATAATATGCAATCTAATCGTATAGAGAATAATATATTCTTTAAGTTATAATAACGTTAAATGTCAATAAATCATATTTAACTGTTAAATCTTCAAATGAGGCTACTTCTGGTTCACCAATTATAACCAAAATCTAATCACTTGTTCTTTTGGATGTAAACTTGAGGAATACAAAAAAATTATAATTTTTGGAATCGTGGTATTGAAGTTATGTGATCCGAAACTTTCGTTACATACATACAGACACACATACATACAGACATCATCGTAAAAATGGTAAAATCGTATTATAGGGAACCCTAAAACATGCTTATTCACTAAAAACTCATCATTAATTTTTTTGACCAAAGACAATACCTTCCTTACCTAAAGATGACGGAAGGTAAAAACATGGTTCCGTTTAAAAAAAATATATATTTTATCTCATATTTTGGGAACCGCTGATACAATTTTTTGCTGTTATCACCAATTTTCTTATTAAAAACGGCACAATTTTGCTAATTTAACCAACCTCGTATCTCTTCAAATAAAAAAGTTACCAATAGTGAGCAAGCTTATACAGACATTCTGTATTGTTATATGAGGGATAATGGTAATTATTATTCAAGAAGATGACGAGAGAATAATATCCATAATCCCGAATATAATACGAGTATGTATATACTATACTTTTTCTACTCCTGTAAATTTAGAAATAACTTGAATAATTATTTTAGAAACAAATTTACAAATTCATTATTAAAATTTTTTTCAGAACTCATATTTCAATAAGAAGCTTACGCACACTAATCAATATATTAATGCCAATTCACATCATCATCCTTCTCAGAAATACGGTATAATTAAATGCCTAATGAGAAGAGCTTCAGAAATTTGTCATCAGAGAAATTGGAATAAGAAATGAAAGAAATTAAAATATTTTTATGAAGAATGGTTTTTCTAAATCATCCATCGAAAAATGCCTGAAACCGAAAAGACCTATAAACTATGCTAATGGAAGAGACGTATTGTTTGCTTCACTTCCTTATGTCAAAAATGTCACGGACAAGATTGGTAGAATTCTTCGTAAGAAGAACATGAAGATTTCGTTTTCTCCATATATTAAAATTCGACATAGTTGAGACAAGTTAAAGACGTAATCCCTCTTCAGTCATCAGGGATTTACCAGATTCCATGTGTGTGCGGGAAAGTTTACATTGGCCAGACTGGTAGAACCATTTCTACAAGATTGAATGAACACCAGCATTCGATCAGGTTGAACCAGCCAGAAAAATCTTCAGTTGCAGAGCATGCCCTGGAAGAATTCCACCGGATAAAATTTGAAGATACAAAAATACTGGCGAGACCTACACACCTAAACAACAGGTTAATTAGAGAAGCCATTGTGATTTACAAAACCAAGAGTAATAATCTCAATCATTGTGACGGTCTAGATCTTAGTCGTGCATGGCTTCCTATATTAAATATGTTGTAATTGTCACCTTGGTAACCTGTTGCTAATGTTTTGTTATTTATTTATTTGTATTGTATTTGATTTGTTCATTCCTGAAGAAGGTAATAGTTTATATTGCCGAAACGTCGTTATAAAAATAAATATACAGAATTTAAACTAAAAAAGGTTGTATCATTCTTATTACAAATTCATAATTTATTGGAACAATATTTATCACACAGAACATTAAATTCATTTTTGATTACTATTTTTAAGGGAACCAGAGGCGGATTAACCAGTAAGCAAAATTTGAGGGGCGCAAAATTTTCATCATTTTTCATGAAATAGTAAAAATCTCAAAAAAGGATGCATTTTAAAAAATATTTCCGCAAGTCTAAAAAGTCGGGATAGACGTAGCAGTTACGAATACACCGAGAAAATAAAACAGTAATGGTTACTGCGCCGTTTGTTTAAATTTCCTTTTTTACCGCTCCCCTTGGTAAGGAAGGTATAGGGATCGTGCTAAAAATCGCATACCGAGATTTTGGTAAATGACCAAGTTTTAAGGTCCCTACAATCCAATTTTAACATTTTCACGTTGATGTCTGTATGTATGTGTGTCTGGATCCTCTTTACGCTCTAACTCAAATACTATCGTTTGAAACCTTGTATGTCTACCTTACTCTTATATGGAAAGATGCCATTAGATTTTGGTGTAAATCGGATAACCGGAATAGCTCAAAACAGTTTTTAAATTACTGTGCACGTTTTAAACACAACTCATACACATGGTTACACAATTCAGATCTCAAATGTTTGTAACTGACAGATATATGTCACTGTCAACGAACTAATCATTTCAAATAATAATATTAACGTAAAATAGTAAATAGAACAATAATTATATGGAAAGGAACTTAATACAGTGTCCAGCATAAGTAAATATGTAAAAAAATCTGTTGTGGCCAGCACAATACCTCTCGCCACTTCCTTTTTTTGGTTACATAAGTATAGGGCGCGAACGGTAATGTTACATTTTTGGGCTTGACAAGCAAATGTGTGGGCCCGTTTCAGAATGATAATTAGTAATTATGTACATAGATGTCAAATGTTAGAATTTTTCATTAAAAATTTCAAGATTTTCTAAATTTACGTAGTTAATTTATTTATCACCAGGAGTTTAAAGTTTACTTGTATGCCTTAGATATTTAACATTTAATTCTGCTCCACATGGAATTGGAAAATCACTAAATTTAGAATGAGAAATTATGATATTTGACATCTATATACATAATTACTAGCTATCATTCTGACATGGGCCCCCATATCTGCTTGTCAAGGCCAACAAAATCATATGACTGCTCGCTCCCTATTGTATTTAACATTTCTTGTATACCTACACTCTACACCAAAAATTCTACTTACGCATATATCTATTCCATATATATTTAGATTGTTTAATTTTAAATTCATTTTTGATGAAGAAATTTTGTCTTCTAATTTTTCGAAATGTTTCCAATTCTATTAATACATTAAGAAATAATATAATGTATGTACTTCCCAGAAAAAGTCTTCAGTAATGTCTTCGGATTTCTGACAGTGACATTATCTGTCAGTTACAAACAAATTAAATTTTCAACTATTTTCCATGGCCATTCTTTCGGCTGTAAAATTTATTATAACAGATTATTTTACATACTATATTTCTTCTATCTCTAAATCTATAGAATATATTGTAAAATATTTAAATGTATCAGAAAGAGAATTTATTTTTCTTTAATATTATCAAGAAAAAATTTCAAAAAATATTATTTAAAAGATTTTTTTTCAAGAATCTTCTACTTCCGGTTGTCCAATTGTTACCAAAACCTTTTCAGATCTTCCCATGAATGTCCGATTGGGAAATACGTAGTTAAAAAAATTTAAAATCTTATAGTTTTTGAGTAACCGTCCTTCCAACATCCCACACACACACACACATACACACACACACATCCACACACACACACACACACACACACACACACACAGACATCATCGTAAAAATGATAAAATCGGATTGTAGGGACCTTAAAACGTGCTTATTCAATAAAATCTGGATATGCGATTTTTAGCATGAATGCAATACCTCTCTTAGCGAGAGGTAAAAAGGTAAGATAATAAAAACATATATCATCACGGCATGTTACCCATCGGTGGGTGAACCTAGTCTGCTTTGTACGCAGATGTCGGTAATAATGATAACATATTTGTTCCGTGCAGGCGTTTACCAGGCGTCACCTCACGCGAATCTTGGGAACGGGTTCGATTCCGACCGACGCCAAATATTTTAGAATTTGAAATGGCACAAAATTGACCCCTGTGATGCATTCTCCACGCCAGCAATGAATATAAGTAATTATATAAATAAATAAAATAAATATATCATCACGGCATATCACCCATTGCTGGGTCTGCCAATCTGCTTTGTACACAGATTTCGGTAATGATGATGATGATGACATATTTGTACCGTGCGGGCTTTTACAAGGTGTCACCTCACGAGCACTTATTGCTGGCGTGGAGAGTACACCACAGGGGTCATTTTTGTGCCATTTAAAATTTGAAATATTTGGCGTCGGTCGGGATCGAACCCGGTATTTATATTGAATTTAATTTTAAGTATTTACATGAATAAAAATTAAATTAAACGGGAGGTATTGTGTTGGCCACATCAGATATTTTTTTAGTTATACGTTTATTTTATATTTAGTTGTATTGAAAAGGAAACCTTTTTATTTTATTTTTGACTGAGTGCAATTTTGACTGATGTTAAAAATGTGTGTGTGAGTGAGAGAGTGAATGAGATGATGATGATGTTTAATAATATGTAATATAGTAAAATACAAATATAAATTTAATAATAATAATAATAATAATAATGATAATATATGCTGTCATGTCAGTTGTCAGGCCACTGCGACTTCGTCAGTGATGGGAGCGGTCAGGTTCTGTAAATAAAACCCTCCGTGAATATAAATAATTCAGTGAGTAGTACAGACGTGGTTAATATTACTATATCTCAAATACAATTAATTAAATAAATAACAATCTCACATCGTTCGCCGATCAGTGGTTACAGCAACTGAACCAAATCCCTCGATGCACTAAGGAGCACCGCAACTAGCGTTTCCCACGTTGCACCTCAACAGGAGGCCCAAGATAGGGTAATACACGAATCTATCTCGATCCCTACGATGGGCCAGGGAGCACCGCAACTGACCTTTATACTCCTTAATACGGTACCTCACATTTGTTCATCATCAATCATACATATATTTATATTACTCAACTTAATAGCAAAATGCAATATAATTAAAGAAAATACAAGCCACTACGGTACCACTCACCTTTTTATTCAATATTCCTCTGTCACAGAATCACACACCGATAACAAACACTCGACACAAATGTTAACCACATAATGAAGAATATTACCTCTGCAGTCTGCCTCTCAGCCAAATCTTATCGCTTCATCCTAACATAAACAAAGGACAGCCACACTGCGCTCTAATATCTTTGTTTACGCTTCGATCTGTTGAAAACTAATCTCATGCGTACGTGCTGTATTTAAAACTAAATATTTGGAAATTAAAATATTCTATTCTGACACTGATTATTTTATTTTAATTTCGTTTTTTGACTTGTGTTATTTTATATTACAATATGATTTATTTATTAGGAAAGTAAATTTTGGGATTCAGTCATCCAATTATTTATTATAACTTCAACGTTTCGATCCTACCAGGATCATACTCAGGAACAAATAAATTAATTTTTGACAGTTACAGATGTACATTTATTGCCGTAAAAGGCATTCATAATTTAAGTCAGTGACAAAATTACTGTGCACACTCATAGAAGCACATGGACATCCTGAGGATGATCCTGGTAGGATTGAAATTTTGATTTAGCTTAGGGCGCAATATACACTTAATCCGCCTCTAAAGGGAATTACCTACTTATTGGCGATTGGCGTGAAGATGTATTGTAAAATTTGTACAATAGACCATTTTCATTGGGAATGAGACATCTATTGCAAATTTTTGAAACATCAAATTGTAATTCTGTACAAAGCGACCTTAATGACCTCTACTGAACAGTGAACAATGTCAGCTGTGATGTGCAAAAATGAATAAAACATTAGTGTATGTAAATGTTGACTTATTTATTGTATTTGTATTAATGTATAATGTATTCAAACAATTATTTTAGTAAAGACAAACACGTCTTATTTGGCAATGAGAGATTGACATAAACAACTATAAAGTTAGCTGACCATTAATGTAATGAAATTTGTTAATAAAATTATTTTGTTTTATCAGATGGATGACATACATTTAGCTGCGCTGCCTTGTTAGATGATTCAACATTCAGCAGCAGTAGCAGTTATGAAACTATCTTAATTTTGAGATCCATATTTTTTTATAAAAATTACAATAATGACAGCCAAAAACCAATTGAACTCTTCAAACTCTTCATTTTTTTACCCGCAAACAACCGAATATGCACTGCCCTCTTTCGGATATTGTTTTGAATAGCGCAAATTGCATGTAGAGTCGGTAGGTGTCGACTTGCGTCGCCGACTCACAGCGACACAAAACAAATGGAAAGCACATGCGTCGACTCACGTCAACTTCTGTCGACTTGTGTCGCTAAATGGAAAGTAGGAAAGCACTCCATAATTATCAATATCATAAACGATATGTAATTAGATTCACAGGGCAGTACGGACCTCACACTCTAATCATGCGCATAACATCGGTAGTGAAAATGGTCCATTGGTAAGGTTCAGAGACGGGGTGGTAATATCCATTGATAATTTTTCACTGAAGTATTTCCATATTGAATTGCATTTGTCCTGGATTGGTCTACTATATTTGAATTTGTCAATGCAAACCAATAAAAAAATGTTTGCTGATTTTTTTACATTAATTATATTTGTAAATCCATGTCTTTGAAATGGTCCAAATATCCTGATTTCATATTATTTGTTTAATTCGCATTGTTCGCGCTGAGTATTCATCTCTAGTTAGAAGAGGTGTACTCGTTATGATTTGTAAAAGAACTTGTAAAATGTTCATTGATTTCGATGGGAACACGTAGCTCAGATGGTTAGAGCGTCCTAGTAATTATAGGAAGGCCCTCGATTCAAATCCCAGCAAGGTCTATGAATTTTTCACAATTTCTTTCTTCGTTTATTTAAAAAAATCTTAATCTATTACGTCCATTTCTACAATTTAAACATTTTGTCCAAATCTCTATAGAAATTGGATGTCACGTAGCTGTAAGAAATACTTAGCTAAATATCTTCCTTGTTTCAGACTCAGTTACGGTAACCTATTTCCGAGGCCTCCCCGTGATGACGGTTCCGTTGCCAAGTCGTCGAGAACGATGTCGGTTCACGCTGCGCCCTATCGCAGACACAGTGGGAGACTTCCTAACGATGCTAAGGCAAGAAGATCGAGGCATCGACCGAGCGGCTGTCCTCGCTAAAGACGGCACGAGGATAGCCCAAAGTAATACTCTGGAAGTCCTGCTTGACGATGACTTTACGTTGGTTGTCAACGACACCTATTACCAGGTAGAAATGAAATTAATATAAAAAAGGAAGGACAGTAGTACATATTCATATATGTACATACATACATACATACATACATACATACATATATAACATACATACATACATAAATCCATTATCCCTTCAAGTTGAGTTAGTTTAGATTTGAGGCAAACTACTTCAAAATTGACGTAATACCGAATTGTGGCTAACGCACCGTAGTCGTACAGGAATACGGACGCCAGCTTCATTAGATATTACTCGTATTAGTAGATAAGGGTGGATCTTACCACATGGATAGGGTATTTCACTATTTTTTTTATTTTTTTATGTTATTGTATATAAAAAATAATAAATACTTTGACCTTAGTAAAAACAACAGATTAAGGGTAATTAGCGAGCAGTTGACTAGCATTGTTTTTCCGTATCAATCGTTTATCAATTATTTTGAAGAAATACAATTAATTTTTCTACAACTGTTATTTGAAGCATTCTTTTCCGAAATAATCTATAAACGATTGACAGAGAAAAATCATGCTCTAAAGCCTATTTTCGCCTTAATCTTGTAACATTGAAAGTGAAAAAAAAGTTTAACATGAGCCATTTATTTATTTTCTTAAGATGAGGGGGGTGGTTTCTCGAGGACCAGCATTTGTGAAAAGTAGTAATAGGCGGCAATTCTCCCGCTCTGGAATGCAGACTAATTGCATTTTAATGACTTTTTAATGACATCCTGGAATTCTGGCTAATTGCTTTATAATGACATTTTAATTGCTTCCCTGGAATTCAGGCTAATTCATTTGCTAATGACATTTTAATTGCTTTTTTAATCACCTTGGAATTTGTGACGTTTGTTATGCCCTCGGGGAAAATAGGTTATTGTACTTTCTCAAGGTCATCCGTTAATAAGGTCATTTTAGGTTATTTTTAATGTCAAACCGTATGCATAATATATGCAGGTTTTATTTTGTAAATTCTATTAGTATCGTAAAAGGTCTGCTGAAGTCATCCGTAACAAGAACAAACTAGATAAGGTTATATTTAAATTAATTAATTATATATTGTATTTACTTGTTAAATTTGGTCTTAATATGGACTTTTTAAAACTAAATCAACGATGTCAATTGGTCGATACAAAACCATGCAAGAAGATATCCGACTTGGAAAAAGATAAACTGTATAAACTGACTGACATAAAAGCCGTAAATGTGGCGCACTCTCCACGCCAATATTGAGTGCCCGTGAGGTGACGCCTGGTAAGCGCCCGCACGGTACAAATCTTCCATCATTACCGATATCTGTGTATGAAGCAGATTGGCACACCCAGCAATGGGTAATATGCTGTGATGAAATATTTATTTAGATATTTGTTTGATTTGATATATGCTTATAATTAAGCTGAGAAGATGTTTATGTTTTAAATTTAATTATGTCGCGGGCATCCGTACCGACACGCAGAGGGACCACCGAAACGACGCACCGCTGGACCGCGAGCATGACATAGATTATTCTAAATCTAAAAATTATTACTGCTGATCAAAAAAGCAATAAATAAATTTCATCATAATTGGCGGAAACGAGAAATTGGCATAGCTTAGTTTACAAATAAAAACAGGAGTACAAGCGAAGTACACCACATGCATGTCGGTGTATTCTTGGTTAGTGAAAGTGACAGGCATTTCTAAATATCAAATTACTACGCCGCTGATTAGAAATTCAACGTCGATGTGACAACTGACAAATATTGCTTTTGGAACAACTTGATTTCTGGATTGTAACTTAATAAGAAGCTGGTTTGTAATTGGGCGATTTTGCAGTTCCATAACTTTTATAACTCGACAGGTAAAGCAAAATAAATTTCAAATACTTTCTAACTCCTTAGTAAGAATAACATTTTTCTTGTTTAAAATAATATGTATTTCACGATCTAACTGTGACAAAGCGTCAGGTTAGATATGTTGGAAGTTTTGAAAATAATCCATGTTTTAGTTTTCTAATATTTCAGAAATTAAAATTTAATATGATTTTTTTTTAAAATGAGTGCGATTATATCTACTCATTGCTTTTGTTCCTCGAATCCGGGTTTTGAGAGTTCGTTAACTATTCGACGTTGGAGATACGGTTCTAATATGAATTCAATTATTTTTAATTTATTTTTGGGGAATTGACAAATACAATAAACAATAACCACGAAGTTTTAACGACATTATTACTGCTGATTAAAAAGCAATAAATAAATTTCGTCATGATTGGCGGAAAACGAGAAATTAACAGCTTAGTAGCTACATATGTTAACAAATAAAAACACACGTAGAAGCGAAGTTAGGACGAAGTTTATTTCCATGGAATATACCAAAAGATAAATAAATATTTTTAAATGTTTATTAGTTTATTAATAATTTGTAACAGAATACTGTAACGTGACATACCTGGCCTCGTCTATCTCAAGGTTGTACTTACCGTACGTTGTGTTTATATTTAATAAGTAACCCTTACTTCGTTCGTAATACAGAGTAGCTGTCAAAAGTGGGGGAATCGGGATAGGTAATTGATATAATTAAAGAATAATGTTCTCTCCAAAAAGCAGACAGAATATGTCTATCTTTGAGCATTTATTGAAAATGAATAATGAAAGCAAATAATAAATAATATGAGAAATATGATTGGGTGTAATGATTTAAACATGGCACCCTGCTGTGGAATGGTCCGCTCTCTGGCACACGCCTTACGTACGAGGGAAACCACAGCTAAAACCTCGCACAGAGAGTCATCTAGACACAATTTAAACAAATGATTTTATAACAAATTAATACAAAAACACAAATCAGGTTGTCCCAACAATTTGATATTAGCAACATTGAAATTAGTGCGTTAATTAGACCTTGTATATTGATAGACAATTACAAACGCATTTGTGTGCGTGCATGTTTGTGCATGTGTAAGTTTGGTAAGTTCGGTTTCCCGAACTGCCATGGCGCTCGGCTGAGCCGATGGGCCGTTCTTTGTATGGACAGCGTGGGGTTAGCAACACTATCTAGGTTCGCAGCTGAGCTGCCTCACCTTTTGACCAGGACGCTCGGCGCCACCGAGCCGTCTGTAGAGTGTGCGACTGAGTCGCCACACTGTCTGATCCGACGAGTACCTGTGTCGCACTCGTCGGGGGTGTTTTGTTAAGTGATACCCAAGTGAACGTGGACATGCCAGCGCTCGGTGCTGATACGGCACACATCTTGAGCTTGGGTGGTTGCAAAGCAACGACCCGCAAAATTACGTTTGATTGTCAACCAATATCAGGTCATATAGATAAAAATTCATTATATCATTGTGACAACAATAAATCGTAATATGTTGCTTGTCCAAGTTAAGTTCCCCATAGCGGGTGAATGGGGGGATAGATGGGGAGTCCCAATTGCATTTTTGACTCAATGGCACTTATAGCTTTACCGCTGGCATCGGTTGACAAGATGAATTCCTTGGTGAAATCTGGATGGGCTAAGACTGACTCGGAACAGAGGGCATTCCTTAGTGAGTTGAATTCCTTTTCGCAATCTTCGGTCTAGACGAACGGCTCACTTCTTTGTGTTAATTTTGTGAGAGGTTTTGATGTTTTTGCGAAATCCTGTACAAATCTTCTGTAGAATCCTACTAAGCCGCAAAATGCTCTGATCTCCTTGACTGATTTTGGCCTTGGATAATTTTGTATGACTGTAATTTTGTCTGGATCCGGTTTAACACCCTCTCCATTTATTATGTGGCCTAAATACTTCGTTTCAGTCTTCAAAAAATTGCATTTACTGGGTTGCAATTTAAGGTTCGCCTGTCTTAGTCTCTTGAAAACCTCCGTGAGTCGTTTAAGATGATTGTCTGCTCCATTCCCATTGAACACGATGACGTCATCCAGATATACTAGGCATTGTTCTCCTCTTAACCCGGATAGCACACTGCTCATGAGTAGTTGAAAAGTGCTTGGTGCGTTTACGAGTCCAAACGGCATCTTTGTGGATTGATAATGCTCTCCATTTGTCGTAAATGCTGTCTTCTCTCTATCTTGGTCATCTAGTTGCACTTGCCAGCAGCCGGATGCTAAATCTAGGGTAGTGAATAGATTTGCATTCCCCAACTGGTCCAGGGTTTCTTGCATGTTGGCTACAGGGAAGTAATCCTTCTTTGTCACTTTGTTTAAACCCCTGAAGTCGATACACACCCTTATTTTTTCCTCTCCGTTTTCGGATTTCTTTGGTACGATGACCACTGGTGCTGACCATGGTGAATCGGATGGTTCTATTACCCCTGCTTCACGCATTTTCTTTAATTCATTAGTCAATGGTTCTTGTTGACTGTGAGGAACTCGATACGGTGCTTTAGCTACTGGCGGTACATCTTCAGTGATTATTCTGTGTTTCACTTTATGTGTGCAGCCTAGCTTAGTGTCCTCCCATTGAAAAATGTCTTCATATTCCACCAATAAATTTAATAATTTACTTTTTACCTCTTCCGGTAAATATTCCAAGTTGAATTGCTCTTCAATGCACCTGTTTCCTTGAACTCTTACAGTGCATACGGCCTGTTGCCTCTTATTCTCAGCTGCCGTGACTTTTCCAGCTTGCTGATTTCTTCCTTCAATGGACCTGTGCTGTCCTTTCTTCTGTCGAGCCTGTCAATTTCCAGCGCTCTTAACTTGCGAATTATTCGTTGCAATTCTTCTGTTTCCAGCTGTCCCGTCTTTCTGGTATTGTGGTCCAGATTACGTGGAATACTGCACTTCTTCATTCTTCTGAGCCTGTTGGATTACAGCGCCCTCTTGAGAATTTTTCTGTACAATTCTTCTTTCTTCAGCTATCCCTTCTTTCTGGTTTTGTTGTCCAGATGACGTGGAATACTGTATTTTTTCATTCTTCTGAGCCTGTTGGTTTCCAGCGCTCTTCCCTTGAGAATTCTTCCTCTTTCCGACTACAGCTGTCTCGACTGGTCCTCTTGACGTGGTCGACGAATGCTGCTCGTTTTGAGCCTGTTTATTTCCAGCGCTCACCCCTTGAGATTTTTTCCTTTTTCCGACTACAGCTGTCCCGACTGGTCCTTTTGACGTGGTCGGCGAATGCTGCTCGTTTGGAGCCTGTTGACTTCCAGCGCTCCCCTTCTCAAGTACGGCCGATTTGCCGCTTACCATATTCTTCCCTAATAGAAGCTCTTGATTTGTGAAGTTCATCAACTTCACCGGTACCTCTTTTTCTGCTTTTGTTATGACTCTTGCTGCCATAACCCCATGGGTCTTCAGTTCTTCAGGTTCAACCACAATGTCTTGCCCTGGATTGATCAAATCCTGGACTGCTGTACACACGAATTCACAATTTGGAGGAATCTTCAATCTAACCAATCCAGTGGTTTGTGTGACTGATTCTTCTTGATTGAGGAAGCCATTCCCCGTATTTTGAACTTCTGTGTCCCTATCTTGAATTGTGATGGTTGCCTTCTGAGTACGTGCCTGTACATTGTTTTGCTTATCTTGCAGTACTGCCTCTTGAGCTGCCCCGCGGACGTCATTGGTTCGTGTTTCGCAATTTACGACGTTGAGTGCTACGGTGTCCATTTTTTGTCGTGATTACTCAGCAGTTTTAGGCATATGTTTTTAAAACGAACCTCCTCTCTTGATATATGCACATCAAATTTACGTATAAAATCTCTACCCAATAAACCGTCGGCATCCAAATCTAAATTATCTGAGCAAATAAATGTTTTAAGGCGAAAACTAGAATTTTGACATTCATATTTTAATTTACTTGTGCCGTAATATGATACTGGTGCGCCTGATATAGATTTTAATCGCCCAACATCTCCTTTTGTAATCAAATGCCCCTTAGCAAATCGTTTTTTAAGAATTGATACTCTTGATCCCGAATCTATTAATAATTTTACTAAAATACCTCTAATTTTGACTAAAATAAAATTTGGATCGTCTCTATTTAAATCTTCCAATATTCGAATATTATTAATTTTGAAAATTTTATTTCTTACTGATACCTCCCGAGACGGAGCACTCGCGAGAGGTAGTTCCTGTTTAAATGCTGGGGTCTTCGTCCTTCCTTCGTTCTATGAATGTCCTTGTTGTGCCTGTAACCCGTCGTTGCGCTGTTGGCGTTGTAACGATTGCCTCCTGGTGGACCTTTGTACCTGCTATGATTTCGACTTCGCTTCTGATTAGTACATGCTTTACAATACTTTGTATAGTGCCCTTTTTTCGCCCAATCTTTACGCGGAAATTTTATCCTATAATCCCGTTCCGTATTTTTACAAACACCGTTTATTCTTGTATATGCCGATTGATTTGAATTTTTACTTACAGTCCCTATATCTGAACAATTATTTTTTTCCATTTCCAATTCCCATTCCTCCTGTTCTGTCAATTCGACAGTTTCTTCAAATGTTAAGTCGGTCCGACACTTCAGTATTACCTTAATACATTCTTTAATTTCTGCTCTCAGGCCTTCTTTAAATCGAGATAAAATTTGATAATCTATATAACTTTCATTCGCACATTCTATATTTAATAATTCTACCTTTAGATCCCTTAAACGTTCTGCATAATTTTGTACTGATTCCCCTACATTTTGTATACAATTCCAAAATTCTCTGTTAATTTGGTCTTCATATCTACGTTTAGCAAATCTTTTTATAAATTTTTGTCTAAATTCTGCAAATGATATAGTTACAAGATGTAATTCTCTAGTTTGACAATAAAATTTTAAAGCATCCCCATTTAATTTTGTACGAACCAGGTCTACTGTATCTCTGTCATCAAACTTTATAATACTTGTTCTTACTAGTACTTTTCTAAAAAACTCTTCTACTTTTTCACCATTAAATTCTGGTATTTCTGCTATTACAGCACTTCTTAACGATAACATTTCTGCTTCTGATTTAATCGTTGTTGCCAGATTTAATTTATTAGAACTACCCGCTGGCATGTTTATTAAATTTAAAAAATAATTTTATTACAAAATCGTACTCCGCGAGTGGACCAAATATATTAGCCACTCTGGGCTGGCAAACTACCCCAAAACCGCTGCCACCAATTTGTAACCCGCCTTTATGAGGCGAATTAACAAATAATATTTAAGATGGGTTCTTGCCAGACTGGAGGTACAATTTAGTAATCGCCAAAAGTATAATAAGTAATAATAAATGTTCTTACCGTTGTGACGTTGCTCGTAGAAGAGTAAAGGTTCGAAATAATAATAATGATTCATTATAACTAAGTTTATTGACTAGTATAAAGATGAGTTGATATATTTACAAATGATGGATCCGACTGTATGGAGGAATGGTCTTCTTCTGGTCTCTCTCTTAATGGACCTCTCGATGGACTCTCACCGGACTCTCTCTTCCCATCGTCCATACAGTCTTTTATATTACTGTAATGCTAAGTCAACAACCAATTGAGGTCTCACCTAATTACCAAATAAAGAAACAATATTATAATTGCTCCATATTGCTTATTCTGATAATGACCTCAATTGTGTGGTGACCTAGTCTTACAGCAGCTGGATGGGGGAAAGTAGGATTCCAAACGTACCTGACATAGCCATAGCAGCTGAGTGGAGGAAAAATGGGGTGTCCCAAACGTGCCTGACATAGCCATAGCAGCTGGATGGAGGAAAGTAGGATAAGATATTGGATGCGTGCTCGAGTTTAAACTTGAAGAACTTACCTTGGACAAGCCAAGTGTAAAATTTTGTTAAGTCCGAACTTTAAATTACTCAACGTGTGAACCACGCCAGAGGTAAAAAGTCGGTGATGTCAGAATCCCAGGTTACTCAACGTGTCAACCACGCCAAAGGTCCGGTATCTGTGAGTCCTACCGAAGCAAGACTGAAGACTACAGTTTCTGTCCCAGTATTTAAACCAAAATATCCCTCATGTCCCTTCCGGATCTAGGGTGTTTCGAGGGTAAGATTTTCCTTCTCTGTCACCGGTGTGGGTGGGTGCTTGGGTGGATCATCGAAAGTTCTAGAACACCATAAATTTGCCATTGATACTTAACACATGTGCAGACCAGATCTCCGAACCAGCCCTGTGACGCTAGCTCAAGTGCTTGCATTATCTTCGCTAACTGCCGGGCCTGCCCCTTGACCGCCTAGTGCGACACACAAAAAAACAACAAACACATGTGCGACTAGATATCTTTGCAATGGCCATCACAACTAAATAATTACTACGTATTCTTTTTACATTAACAATAATAATATTAGTATAACGTACTTCTTCAATACTAAATTACGTGCAGTTTAATAATAAAAATGTATATAAAAATAATTACATTAGTATACTTTATCAACATACTGCTCCTGAAATAAATTAAACAAATGTGAAAAGCAAACTCACCCAAGAGTATCAATTTTAAAATGAATCCGAGTATACATTCGTGGATTCATCAATTTCTACTTTAAAATGAACCGACTATATAGTTTGTTGTCGGTATGCTTGTTAAGATTGTATGACGCCTAAGTCTGCAAAATAACAGAGACTCAGTTTTCTCCAAGTATTCATATTCTTGTATCGTCTGAAATTACAAATATTAAGATACAATTTTTGATTTATAACTCGAAAATTATAATACACGTAATATTCTTTCTTGGCATTATTTTCTTGAACTTTCAAAAAACTTCAGTATTTTGAAAATATATTTTTAGAAGATTATTACTTTTTCATATTTTTTCTGAAATACTTGACAGTCGTTTAGGAATTTATAAACATATTTGTAGATGAATATTAAATTTTAATTTCTGATGAAGTTTACTGTATCCCTGCACAATTCTTGGAAATTTACGTAGGATTATTTCTCGGGGAGTACGAACAGGTATATTTGGATATTACTTTCCTAGTCATAATGTCATGGTCATCAAAATTTCCACAAAACGTACTTTGTATTATTTTTCGGGAATGTGTAACTTTCTACTTATGATAAATAAATATTTGTTTTAAAATAGATCGGGAAATATGCACATAATATAATGTTTATACCATCAGTCTTTATCAAAAACTAGCAGACCGATATATACAAGGAGAAACAATTTGTGACAACTATTTAAATAATAAAATTAATATTATAGAGTTTCTTATGAAAATAAAAACTATTCAACTATAAATTGGATAGCGAAGCTAATAAATTCTTCGGAGGAGATATTCAAAATTTTTTGACTTCTTGGTGTTTCAATACTTAATTTGTTACAAGATATAAGGTCGTGATAGAAGCCAAATATTTGAAGATATAAGAAGCTGACAACTATAAATAACTGAAATTTTATCAATAATATAAATTTTAAATATGAATATTTATAAATTATTTTAATTACTTAACTTGTATGTGTATAAACAGTTCTGAAGTGTTTGTCACTGTCCAATCCAAGTTTATGCTATTCACATAACCCAGCAATATTTTCGAGCATGCCGTTGGTAGAAGTTTCCAAAAATTACTTCGTACAATCATCTGAGTGTTGGGATGATGAAGATTCTCCCACTTATAAACCGCTAGAGAATTTAGGAAACAAGAAAATTCTGCCCCCTCCTTAAGACTGTTTCGTCCCGGAACAGTTCTCGATGGTAATATCTGCACGTATTACCCTTGGTACATTTGGAAGTCTTGAAGAAGTGACTGTCGATGGTCCGCTGGAGTTCTCCTTTCTGTCTGTTAGGGTTATAGCTGCAGACGATAATTTCAATACCGGTATACCGGAAGAGGGTTTCTAACATGTTCCTAACAATTCTCCAGTCCAAACCATCTAATCCACAGCCTAACTTCGGTACTGCTACCTTCAAAATGTCATTCTCTAGCAGATGATCCTTCAGATCACACAACGAGTTCCATAGATTGCAATATGACGGCTTCTGGTACGAGCGTGGTTTTGTGACCAGGTAGTAGATATACCGCTGCTGTTCTGTATTGTTATCCCTCAGTCGTAGCGTCTTCCCTACGGATGGACCTTGGTTGGCCAGTTCTTGTAGTCGTCCAAATTTTGTCTTAAAGACTGACGCTATGCCGCGTGACATTTTTAAGTCTTCCGATACGCAGTGGCCGAGGGAATAATCTGAGGACACGGTGAACAGATCTCTATGTTCTTCTGTCGTCACGCCATACCGCGCCTTGTGACCAAAGGAATACTGTTCCATGAAGTCTTCAAAAGTCGGTTCCTGAGCTATGATCCGACGAACCGTTGCTCCATGATGATCTTCATTGTTGTCACCAGCGAATGGGGCTAGCCGATTGAAGTGTACTACTCTCAGCTTCCCTGTTGGTGTTTTTCTGATCCTGTATATCACGTCGTTTATTCTCTTAACGACCTCATATGGACCTTCCCAATTTCTTTGTAGCTTTGGTGATAAACCTCGGCGCCTTTGAGGATTGTAAAGCCACACTAAATCCCCTGGTTGATATCCACCTTTTTCTGCCTTGATGTCATACTGGTCCTTCATTCGGTCGCTGGCAGCTTGAGTGTTTGTGCGGACTTGTTCATGAATGTCGTCCATTCTTCTCCGTAAGTCCGTTACGTAATCTTCCCCGGCCAGATCTTCTCCAGGTTTACTGCCGAACACCAAGTCACATGGCAGGCGCAACTCACGCCCAAATAAGATGTTCGCAGGACTTTGCCCTGTGGTTTCATGCACGGATGAACGATAAGCCATTAAGAACAGATGAAGATGTCGGTCCCAGTCTCTTTGGTGGTTGGAGACTACCTTCGACAAATGTCGGTTGATCGGTCTGTTCATGCGTTCAACCATGCCATCGGACTGCGGATGTAATGCAGTTGTCCTCGTTTTATTAATCCCTAATATCTTACAGATATTTTGGAAAACGGCAGACTCAAAATTTCTCCCCTGGTCGGAGTGAAGTTCACGTGGAACTCCGAATCGGCATATACACTCCTTGACTAAGGTTTCGCCGACCATAGTAGCTTCCTGGTTGGGTAATGGATAGGCTTCAACCCATTTGGTGAAGTAATCCATGACAACCACGATGTATTTATTTCCGTCTTCGCTTTCTGGAAATGGTCCGGCCACGTCAATCGCAATGCGTTCAAATGGACTGCCAACGTTGTATTGACGCATTGGAGCTTTACGTCGTCTATGAGGACCGTTGCTTCCAGCGCAAACCACACATTTCTTGCACCAGTCCGTAACGTCTTCCTTGCAGTTAACCCAGTAAAATCGCTGGCGCAATCTTTCTAATGTTTTGTTGGCCACCTCCAGATCCGTCATGGATCTCTTTCAGCACGTCTGGAATTCTATTCTTAGGAATAACCAACTGAGTTCTCTTCTCAGTTCCATCGGTATTTTCCACCAAACGCTTTAATAGGCCATCTTCAATTATCATTGAGTCCCATTGCGCCCAGTATGATTTTACACTCTGTGAGTGTGGTGCAACTTCTTCCCATCTTGGTTTTCTCTCTTCTGCTTTCCACTCCAGCAGTATTTTCAACGTCGGGTCATTCTCTTGGTCCTTGCGTAATCCATCGGGCTGCCAACTATCGTCGACTACTGTTATTCTGGCAATGGTGGAATGTTTTTCTTCCAGTCGACTACCATATTTATCTCTATCTTGGCATGGCCCTTTGGGAAATGTGTCGACGTTACTCTCCTTTCCTTCTACTTCCTGTCTCTGTCCCTCTGTGTGTCTTCCAGGCATCTTAAATCTTCTTGAAGACATCGACACTGCTTCCCTTTCCTTCACTTTTCTTTCTTTCGTCCTGTAAGGCAACCACTTTCTTTTGCGGTTTTCTGTAAAGTCTCTGTGGTTGTTCCAGTTCACCATTTTTCCAACCGCGGAGTTTCTTTCTTTCAGCAAACACTTCACTTTCAATTCGTCTTAATCTCTCATTCAGATCTTCCGTATTTTCCTTTCTCTCGGCCTCATTATCTCGCACTCACAATAAGTTACGTGAAGCTTGTTTGGCAGCTTCATGTTCTAATGCGTATGAGAGTGCGTTCACTACAGTTTTTGGGCGAGCCAATAGCAGTGCTTGCAGAATTTCGCTGTCTCGAACTCCGTAGATAAATGATTGTGTAGCCAGGCATTCCAGAACGCTATCAGGAGCTGTAGGATATGCGAGACGAACCAAACGGGCTACGTCGGCTTCAAATTCTTGCAGGCTTTCTTTTGGATTCTGATATCGATTTCTTAATTGCGTCTGGTATACCTTTTCCAGATGCGCATTGCCGTATCGCATATCCAACCGCTTGACTAGTTGGTCATAGTCTTCTTGTTCTTCTTCCTTCAGCGTTTGTAAGATATCGATGGCTTCTCCACGCAACGAGACAGTCAACGCCGTAGCCTTCTCTTCGGACGTCCAATTATTTGCTTTTGCGGCCGCTTCAAATTATCTTAAATAATTCGGCCACGAAGACTTCCCATCAAATTCCGGTGTTTTTATGTGCATTTTTGAAGTAGTTTCAGGTTTTACTACTTTTCTTCCTTCTATTAGACTTGGCTCAGCCACACCAGAATTCGGAATTGACGATGATGTAATTTTAGTGATTTTTTCTCGTAATTCTTCTATCTTCCTGTCACACTTTTCTTCTAAATTCTTCAGGTCTTCTTCAGTTTTTCTAGAATTTTCTTCTAATTTTTGTTCTAATGTTCCACAAATTTCTTCCGCCTTTCTAGAATTTTCTTCCACTTTATTTTCTAATGTTCTAGAATTTTCATCTAATTTTTCTGTCAATTCTCCTTTTAATATTCGAGAATTTTCTGCCATAAAATTTAATTCTTCTTTTAATTTACTAAATTCGGATAGGTCAAATAAGTAATCATCAGCATTTTCACCAGCAGCAATTAATGCTTGCCGCAGACGAGATTGTAGAACGCGTTTCAATCCTGTCGTATCTAATTCTCGTTCTTCCAGTTTTCTCTTGAGATCACTTACTTTTAATTCACTTAATTTTATTTGTTTAGTCGCAATTTTATTTATTTTTATTTACACTTCACAGTTATTAACAACCCCACACCTGACACCAATTGTAACGTTTTTATTTATATGGGTGAAGTGTAAAACATAGACAAATATTATTAACTAAAAGAATATGATTATTAAACGATATATAATTAAGGATTAAATATTAAAAGATAATAAAAACAACTAACACTATGATTAAATAATTATAAACACTAAGAATATTATTAAATGCTTAAACACTACGATTATTTATCTAACTAACATTTATATCACTACACTTATTTATGTAACTACATTTATTTATGTTAACAACTTGTAAACTGTTTATTTATATCACTGAGTTCATTTCTGGTTGCTTGTATATATGAGACTATCCCTCCGCTTTCTTTCGGCCGGTATTTATACAGCGCCTATCATTCTAGAACTCTTCTAAAGCGACAATGACCCGTATACAAAGGAATGAGGTCACGGCGCAATTAACCTGTCTCAGCGCGTCGGTGATTGTATTATCGCTCTGGTACGTTCTTTCGAAGGGATTACGTCATTGTTCGCGAACATGCTATCAGTAGCGGCGCATGCATACTTTTTTCTCAGGGGTGCACGTCACAATATTTATAAATTATTATAATTACTTAACTTGTATGTGTATAAACAGTTCTGAAGTGTTTGTCACTGTCCAATCCAAGTTTATGCTATTCACATAACCCAGCAATATTTTCGAGCATGCCGTTGGTAGAAGTTTCCAAAAATTACTTCGTACAATCATCTGAGTGTTGGGATGATGAAGATTCTCCCACTTATAAACCGCTAGAGAATTTCGTATCATTTCTTGTCAAAATTTCTATTTCTTTCATAATAAATCGATTATTATCGATTCTAAATCCTTGTATATCAATAATAAACTCTTCCATATTTTATAAACACTGGCACGGCAATCACGTCATACAGATGACGCGGTTATATAAACTGTGACGAATTTACAAAACCAAGGGTTTTCAAACAGCGCGAAACCTTGATGCCGCCATACTCTGTACAGAAATATCACGTGACTTCTTCTATTCTACGTACTGAACAAAAGGAATGCTATAAACTAGGTAAGTACAAAAACAGGATTATAAATAAATATATTATGCTTTATTTCGGTACATTATCAGTTTCTAACAAATGTTTAAATTTATTATAATTACTAGGTACATAATACATATTTGATATTAAGGGCCGGTATTTCAATCTCCTAACAACTACCTAATAAATTTTTATTTACCTGACAACCATTTTTTGCGTATTTCAATGTCCGAACAAGTTATTAGGTACATTATAAATTGTTTATTCGCTATCAAATTTGAGAGGAACTTGCAGTAGATAATAAATTTGTTAGCTACCTGATAAAATTTAAATCCGAAATAATAAATATAGTAAAATTGAATTATAATGATGAAATTTATTATAGTATATTGAAAGAGGTAAAATTTGAAAGAATTGATAATATTAATACGTAAAATTTAAACTGTACGAAACAGACCTAATAATTTAAATTTGGTCGAATTTTTTCAAAGGTTTCGGATTTTAAAACCTAGTTTAGAATATATTTTAGAATTAATAGAAAATAAATATGTAAATATAAATAAATATGTCATCATGGTATATTACCCATTGCTGGATGTATCCATCTGCTTCGTACACAGATTTTGGTAATTATAATGACTTATTCGCAGCATGTGAGTGTTTATCGGGCGTCATCGTACGGGCATTCATTGCTGGGTGGATAGTGCACCATGGGAGTCACTTTTGTACAATTTAAAATTAAAAATAATATTAGTGGGATCGAACCGGAGTCTCCAGGTTCGCGACCAGTCATTCAGGCATACATACATCTATGTACGTGTAATTATCTTAACTATCCTTTTGGAGATTTTTGGGTTATACATAAATCCACAGCAAGAAGAATTATCAAGAAAGTCTTTTAAATATATAATTTCTCTGCAATGCTGATTACAAAATTACAGATATGGGCGTACAATGGACAGTATCGAACCATGATAGTAATATTTTTGAAAATTCCCCGGTAACGAAATAATTTTAAGCGATGGGGGCGATGTGGTTAGTTTGGTTGTCTGTGGTATAGCTTAATAAGCGAACTTCAGCCGTGGAAAAATTTGCAGTTCTTTTTTTGTCCACATTTATTACGAAGTGACTTATAAACACACATAACTTATTTATATTTCCATGTCACAAAAATGTCAATGTCATATCATATTTCAATTTATTCTATTTTTTACAACTAGATTCTAAAAAAGTACCTAATAACAATTTGCCTAGCAACTATACATTGAAATACCGAAAGATGACAATCTTCCTATTAAATCTACGTAATAAATTTGTTTACCAAACAGTTGTTAGGAACATGTGTTAGGAGATTGAAATATCGGGCGTAAATCATTCTTAATTAAATTAGGATAAAATATTAACATTTCTTTATATATGATTGATTGAATATTATTTTTTTTAGATATCAATTTTTTACATTAGGTATAGAATCTCCAGATGTAAAATATGCTTGGGTATTTATATCTCTATAATATTCTTCAAAATTAATGGCTTTTAAATAATCCGTTAATACAGATACAAAATCGCATATCTCACAAATTACATTCAGTGACAATACATCTAAAGAAATTTCATTTTGTAGCCATTGTATATAAACTTTATATTCTAATCTAAAAGAATGAAATTCGATGTGATGTATATTATTAACACTATTTACAATACTTTTTATGTATTTTACAAAATTATTCCATTCTGCTATATTAAATGTAGTATTATTTTGTGATGTTTGACGTACAAGTTTAATAAAAATTTCTAAATTCAGTGGACTTATACCCACAGGTAATATATTTTTGTCATCTATAGTAAACAAGTGTTGATTAAGCAAGCGAGATTTATTGTTTATTATTACTTCTTGCTGAGTCATTTTGCCTTGAAATAGTGTCGTCTTGAAAAGAATAAAATAAAAATTAATAAATTGGAAAACAGGAATGAAAAAAAACTTACCCGATTACTAATATTTTCGTTCTGTTTCGATTGTTTATCTAAATTTGATTTAAAGAAGTCGAAAAAATTTAATATCTTCTTCGAAGAATTTACTAGCTTCGATATCCAATTTATAGTTCAATAGTTTTATTTTATAAGAAACTCTATAATATTCATTTTATTATTTAAGTAGTTGTCACAAATTGTTTCTCCTTGTATATATCGGTCTGCTAGTTTTTGATAAAGACTGATGGTATAAACATTATATTATGGGCATATTTCCCGATCTATTTTAAAACAAATATTTATTTATCACAAGTAGAAAGTTACACATTCCCGAAAAATAATACAAAGTACGTTTTGTGGAAATTTTGATGACCATAACATTATGACTAGAGAAAGTAATATCCAAATATACCTGTTCTTACTCCCCGAGAAATAATCCTACGTAAATTTCCAAGAATTGTGCAGGAATACAGTAAACTTCATCAGAAATTAAAATTTAATATTCATCTACAAATATGTTTATAAATTTCTAAACGACTGTCAAGTATTTCAGAAAAAATATGAAAAAGTAATAATCTTCTAAAAATATATTTTCAAAATACTTAAATTTTTTGAAATTTCAAGAAAATAATGCCAAGAAAGAATATTACATGTATTATAATTTTCGAGTTATAAATCAAAAATTGTATCATAATATTTGTAATTTCAGACGATACAAGAATATGAATACTTGGAGAAAACTGAGTCTCTGTTATTTTGCAGACTTAGGCATCATACATTCTTAACAAGCATACCGACAACAAACAATATAGTCGGTTCATTTTAAAGTAGAAATTCATGAATCCACGAATGTATACTCGGATTCATTTTAAAATTGAAAATCTTGGGTGAGTTTGCTTTTCACATTTGTTTAATTTATTTCAGGAGCAGTATGTTGATAAAGTATACTAATGTAATAATTTTTATATACATTTTTATTATTAAACTGCACGTAATTTAGTATTCTGTTACAAATTATTAATAAACTAATAAACATTTAAAAATATTTATTTATCTTTTGGTATATTCCATGGAAATAAACTTCGTCCTAACTTCGCTTCTACGCGTGTTTTTATTTGTTAACATATGTAGCTACTTATTTATTGCTTTTTAATCAGCAGTAATAATGTCGTTAAAACTTCATAATTTTAAAAATATATTCAAAATTTCTATATCTTCGTAGCAATAGCCATAACACATCTCAAATATTTTTAAATTTTGCGTTTGTGGTTATTGTTTTTGTCAATTCCCCAAAAATAAATTAAAAATAATTGAATTCATATTAGAACCGTATCTCCAACGTCGAATAGTTAACGAACTCTCAAAACCCGGATTCGAGGAACAAAAGCAATGAGTAGATATAGTGACGTGTGCCCTGAGAGAAGAGTATACGTGCGCGCCACTGAAAGAAGGTACCACGATGATGAAATCTCCGAAGAAGGAATATCACACGCACGTTGAAACATGTTAACTACGCCGTGACCTAATTCTTTTGTATACAGGTCACTGTCGCTTCAAAGGGAACATTAGAAAATAAATTAGAAGAAAATTCTCGAACATTAAAAGAAGAATTCATAGGAACGTTAGAACATAAATTGGAGGAGAGTTCTAGAAAAGCACAAGAAATTTCTAGAACATTAGAACAAAAATTAGAAGAAAATTCTAGAACATTAGAACAAAATTAGAGGATAATTCTAGAAGTTTAGAAGAGAAATTAGAAGAAAATTCTAGAAATTTAGAACGAAAATAATGGAAAATACTGAAGAAGGTCTGAAGAATTTAAAAGAAAAGTATGACAGGAAGATAGAAGAATTACGAGAAAAATTCACTAAAATTACACCGTCGTCAATTCCGAATTCTGGTGTGGCTGAGCCAAGTCTAATAGAAGGAAGAAAAGTAGTAAAACCTGATACTACTTCAAAAATGCACATAAAAACACCGGAATTTGATGGGAAGTCTTCGTGGCCAAATTATTTAAAACAATTTGAAGCGGCCGCAAAAGCGAATAATTGGACGCCCGAAGAGAAGGCTACGGCGTTGACTGTCTCGTTGCGCGGAGAAGCTATCGACATCCTGCAAACGCTGAAAGAAGAAGAAAAAGAGGACTACGACCAGCTAGTCAAGCGATTGGATATGCGGTATGGAAATGCGCATCTGGACCAGGTATACCAGACGCAGCTGAGGAACCGATATCAGAGTCCAAAAGAAAACCTACAAGAATTTGAAGCCGACGTAGCCCGTTTGGTTCGTCTCGCACATCCTACAGCTCCTGACAGCGTTTTGGAGTGCTTGGCCACTCAATCATTTATCTATAGAGTTCGAGACAGCGAAACTCAACAAGCACTGCGATTGGCCCGTCCTAAAACTTTAATTGATGCACTCTCATATGCATTGGAGCATGAAGCTGCCAAACAAGCTTCACGTAACCAATCGCGAGTCCGAAGTATAGATGCTGAGAGAAAGGAAAAATCTGAAGATCTAGAAGAGACAGTGCGACGAATCGCAAGTGAAGTGTTCACCGGAAGAAAGAAACTCCGCTGTTGGAACTGCGGTGAACTGGGTCATCCGCAAAGACTTTGCAGAAAAATGCAAAAGAAGACGGAATCGACAAAGGAAGAAAAGGAGTCGGAAAACTAAATCGGGTTGATGCGAAGGGGCAACTGTCGACCCGTAATCTAGTAGCTCCACAATTCATCAGTTATGTCGCATCTCTTTATCATAAAACCAATAGCATCTATGTGGATGGCTCTATTAACGGAAGGCCACTGAAAATGCTACTGGATACGGGTGCGACAAAAACTATAATCAGACCCGACTTGATAAGGACAACTGGCAAGACGCATCTTCAACTAAGTGGCGATTACGCACAGCAACGGGAGAACAAGCTACCGCATTAGGAGAAGTAGATGTCACCATCACTATCGGAAAAACCTCATTCAAACATCGTGCGCTGGTAGCTGAAGTTGAAGATGAATTAATACTTGGGATGGACGCAATGACAAAGCATGGTTTTAAACTTGACCTGAAGAAGGGAGTGGTGATGGTCAATGAAGAAGAACTCGTATTAAACCCACGGGACGACAAAACTGTGCGCGTACTAATGGCCGAAGACGTTACTCTCGCAGAACGAAGTGAAACTATCCTGGAAGCGCATTTAGATGGTAGTTTCTGTGAGGGAAGTATTGTTATGCTGGAGCCCAAGAATGATGATGCTAAAACTGGCACTGGAGTTGTTGGAAAATCACTGGTCAAAGCCAGCCAGGTAATTCCAGTTCGAATAATGAACGTCAATTTTTATCCTGCTGTTCTGAAGAGAGGAACAATTGTAGGAGAATGCATGACAGTATCCTCGATTATCCGAACTGTAAAGGCCACAGGAAACACATCTCAGAAAGTTCCGGACACGTTAATCAATCAATTGACAACTTCGTTTGAAGAATTGACCGCCGACCAGAGAACAAAGGCAAAGAATCTAATTGGAAATTTTAAAGATGTGTTCCAATTTGATGAGAAAACCAAAGGGAGAACTAATATAGTTCATCATAAAATAGACACCGGAGACGCAAGACCCATCCGTCAACCAGCAAGAAAACTACCACTGGCGAAGCGTGAGGAAGCGGAAAGAATAATCGAGAACATGAAGATGGAAGATGTGATTGAACCTTCAAGCAGTCCATGGGCTTCAACAGTGGTGTTAGTGAAGAAGAAGGATGGCTCTACACGATTTCACGTCGATTATCGTCAACTTAACAACGTGACGAAGAAGGATAGCTACCCGCTACCTCGAATAGACGACACATTAGACACTTTGGCTGGCTCAAAGATTTTCTCCACTTTGGATCTAAAGAGCGGCTACTGGCAAGTAGATTTGTATCCAAAAGACAAGGAGAAGACAGCCTTCACCATTGGTACAGGACTCTGGCAATTTACCGTAATGCCGTTTGGGCTCTGCATTGCTCCTGCAACGTTTGAACGGCTCATGGAAACAGTATTGGCTGGGCTATCTTGGAAACCCTGTTTAGTGTACCTTGACGATATTATTGTGGTAGGTAAGACATTCGAGGACCACATGAAGAATTTGGAAGAGGTTTTCCAGAGATTGAGGAAAGCTAACCTGAAACTTAGCCCGAAGAAGTGTCACCTGAGAAGTTCATTGCCTGGGACACGTGGTTTCCGGTAAGGGTATTGCAGTCGACCAGGAGAAGATAAAGGCTGTGAGAGACTGGCCAGCACCTAGGGACAAACACGAACTTAGAAGTTTTCTTGGTTTGTGTACCTATTATCGACGATATGTCGATTTGCCAACATAGCCAAGCCACTGACAAGGCTTACTGAAGAAGGAAGAAGATTTATCTGGGAAATGGACTGTAAAGCTACATTTAAAGAACTAAAACATGCTTTGACAAGCGCACCCGTCTTGAGTTATCCTTTACCTGAAGGAGAATTCATACTAGACGCAGATGCCAGCAACGTCGGAATTGGCGGCGTTCTTTCCCAGATACAAGACGGGCATGAGAAGGTTAATGCCTACTTTAGTAAGACCTTGTCAAAACCAGAAAGCAATTACTGTGTGACCAGAAAAGAACTCTTGGCGGTCGTCAAATCCGTGGAACATTTCTACAAATATTTGTACGGTAGAAGATTTTTGATTAGAACTGACCATGCTGCATTAAAATGGCTGCTACAATTCAAGAATCCTGAAGGTCAGGTGGCTAGATGGATTGAAAGAATACAGGAATACGATTTCAAAATCGATCATAGGACGGATACCAGCCATCGTAATGCCGACGCATTGTCCAAAAGGCCATGCCAAGATGAATGCAAGCATTGTAGTCGACTTGAAGAGAAACAGTTTACCGTCGCCAGGACAACAGTAGTCGATGAAAATTGGCAGCCCGATGGACTACGCGAAGACCAAGAAAATGACCCAAATTTGAAAATTATATTGGAATGGAAAGCAGAAGAATACAAACCAATATGTGAAGACGTTGCACCACACTCACAGAGTGTAAAAGCGTGTTGGGCGCAATGGGACTCCATGGTGATTGAGGATGGTCTGTTGAAGCGTGTGGTAGAGAATGCTGATGGAACTGAGAAGAAAACTCAGTTGGTCATTCCTAAGAGTAGAATACCAGACGTGCTGAAAGAGATCCATGACGGATCTGGAGGCCATTTTGGAGTCACCAAAACTCTAGAAAGATTGCGCCAACGGTTTTACTGGGTTAACTTCACTGAAGATGCTAAAGACTGGTGCAAGAAATGTGTCGTTTGCGCTGGAAGTAACGGCCCTCATAGACGACGAAAAGCTCCAATGCGTCAATACAACGTTGGCAGTCCATTTGAGCGCATTGCGATTGATGTGGCCGGACCATTCCCAGAAAGTGACGACGGAAATAAATATATCGTGGTTGTCATGGACTACTTCACCAAGTGGGTTTAATCTTATCCATTACCCAATCAAGAAGCCACCACGGTCGCTGAAACCTTAGTTAAAGAATGTATATGCCGATTCGGGGTACCAAGTGAACTTCACTCCGACCAGGGAAGAAATTTCGAGTCTGCCGTTTTCCAAAATATCTGTAAGATATTAGGAATTAATAAAACAAGGACAACTGCATTACATCCGCAGTCCGATGGCATGGTTGAACGAATGAACAGAACGATCAACCGATATTTGTCGAAGGTAGTCTCCAACCACCACAGAGATTGAGACCGACATCTTCATCTGTTCCTGATGGCTTATCGTTCATCCGTGCATGAAACAACAGGGCAAACTCCTGCGAACATCTTATTCGGACGTGAGTTGCGTTTACCATGCGACTTGGCGTGTGTTCGGCAGCAAACCTGGGGAAGACCTGGCCGGAGAAGACTACGTTACGGGCTTACGGAGAAGAATGGATGACATTCATGAACAAGTCCGTACGAACATTCAAACTGCCAGCGACCGAATGAAGGACCGGTATGACATCAAAGCCGAAAAAGGTGGATATCAACCTGGGGATTTAGTGTGGCTTTACAATCCACAAAGGCGCCGCGGGTTATCACCAAAGCTGCAAAAGAATTGGGAGGGCCCCTATGAGGTAGTCAAAAGAATAAACGATGTGGTATATAGAATTAAGAAACGACCTACCGGGAAGCCGAGAGTAGTACACTTTAATCGGCTAGCCCCGTTCGCCGGTGACAACAATGGAGACCATAATGGAGCAACAATTCGTCGGATCATAGCTCAGGAACCGACTTTTGAAGATTTCATGGAGAACTATTCCTTTGGGCGCAAGGCGCGGTACGGCGTGACAAAAGAAGAACACCGGGATCTGTTCACCGTGTCTTCAGATTGTTCCCTCGGCCACTGCGTATCAGGAGACTTAAAGATGTCCCGCGGCATAGCCTCAGTCTTTAGGGCGAAATATGGACGACTACAAGAACTGGCCGACCAACGTTCATCTGTTGGGAAAACGTTACGACTGAGAGATAGCAATGCAGACCATCAGCGGTACATCTTCTACCTTGTTACAAAACCACGCTCGTACCAGAAGCCATCGTATCACAGCCTATGGAACTCGCTGTGCGATTTGAGGAATCATCTACTGGAGAATGACATTTTGAAGCTAGCAGTACCGAAGTTAGGTTGTGGTCTAGACGGTTTGGATTGGAGGATTGTAAGGAACATGTTAGAGATCCTCTTCCGTTTCACCGTTTCACTTTAACCCTAACGGACAGGAAAAAGAAGTTGAGCGGACCATCGACTGTCACTTCTTTAAGAATTCGAAATGCACCAAGGGTATTACATGTAGATATCGTCATCAAGAACTGTTCCGGGACGAAACAGTCTTAAGAAGGGGGCAGTGTGACGTGTGCCCTGAGAGAAGAGTATACGTGCCCTCCACTGAAAGAAGGTACCAGAACGATGATGCAATCTCCGAAGAAGGAATATCACACGCACGTTGAAACTGTTAACTACGCCGTGACCTAATTCTTTTGTATACAGGTCACTGTCGCTTCAAAGGGATCTTAGTAGGGACGAGTAGATTCGAGAATTAAAGTAGGCAGGTATATAACCCGCCGCCAAAGCCAGCGAAGGCATTCTGTATTATAGAAGTAACGAGTAAAGAAGTCTGATATAAATAAGCGTAGTGAATAGTTGGTGATATAAACAACAGTCGACAAGTGAACATAAATAAATGTAATTAGTGACAAATAGTAGTGTTAATTATTTAAATAAATAATCTTAGTGTTTAAGTGTCTTATAATATTCTTAGTCTTTAAATTAATGTTCATATTTGTTTATCATAGTGTTAGTTACTTGTATAAACCTTTAATTATCTTTTTAATATTTATTTATCGTTTAATAAACGTATTCTTTTAGTTAATAATATTTGTCTGTGTTTTACACTTCACCCATATAAATAAAAAACGTTACAATATAATCGCACTCATTTTTAAAAAAATCATATTAAATTTTAATTTCTGAAATATTAGAAAACTAAAACGGATTATTTTCAAAACTTCCAATATATCTAACCTGACGCTTTGTCACAGTTAGATCGTGAAATATGTACATATTATTTTAAACAAGAAAAATGTTATTCTTACTAAGGAGTTAGAAGGTATTTGAAATTTATTTTGCTTTATCTGTCGAGTTATAAAGTTATGGAACTGCAAAATCGCCTAATTACAAACCAACTTCTTATTAAGTTACAATCCAGAAATCAAGTTGTTCCAAAAGCAATATTTGTCAGTTGTCATATCGACGTTGAATTTCTAATCAGCGGCGTAGTAATTTGATATTTAGAAATGCCTGTCACTTTCACTAACCAAGAATACACCGACATGCATGTGGTGTACTTCGCTTGTACTCCTGTTTTTATTTGTAAACTAAGCTATGCCAATTTCTCGTTTCCGCCAATTATGATGAAATTTATTTATTGCTTTTTTGATCAGCAGTAATAATTTTTAGATTTAGAATAACCTATGTCATGCTTGCGGTCCGCGGTGCGTCGTTTCGGCGGTCCCTGTGCGTGTCGGTACGGATGCCCGCGACATAATTAAATTTAATAATAAACATCTCAGCTTAATTACAAGCATATATCAAATCAAACAAATATCTAAATAAATATTTCATCACAGCATATTACCCATTGCTGGGTGTGCCAATCTGCTTCATACACAGATATCGGTAATGATGGAAGATTTGTACCGTGCGGGCGCTTACCAGGCGTCACCTCACGGGCACTCAATATTGGCGTGGAGAGTGCGCCACATTTACGGCTTTTATGTCAGTCAGTTTATACAGTTTATCTTTTCCAAGTCGGATATCTTCTTGCATGGTTTTGTATCGACCAATTGACATCGTTGATTTAGTTTAAAAAAGTCCATATTAAGACCAAATTTAACAAGTAAATACAATATATAATTAATTAATTTAAATATAACCTTATCTAGTTTGTTCTTGTTACGGATGACTTCAGCAGACCTTTTACGATACTAATAGAATTTACAAAATAAAACCTGCATATATTATGCATACGGTTTGACATTAAAAATAACCTCAAATGACCTTATTAACGGATGACCTTGAGAAAGTACAATAACCTATTTTCCCCGAGGGCATAACATACGTCACAAATTCCATGGTGATTAAAAAGCAATTGAACAGTCATTAAAAAGCAATTAGCCTGAATTCCAGAATAGCAATTAAAAAGTCATTAAAAAGCAATTAGCCTGAATTCCAGAGCGGGAGAATTACCGCCTATTACTACTGTGAAAGAGGGTTGATATTCTGTACTTGCGATATGGACTTATATTTTTGAATGAAATCATTAAGATCTAATTGTTTACCTTTTACGATACTAGGTTTTCTGGTCTCTGAATTTGATCGTGCGTGATGAATTTCTCCACTTGTTTCATTTTGGGACTCCCTTTTTTTGTTTGTTTTGTTTGTGTTGGTAAATATATTCTTCTTCAATGCTTCTTCTGTGTCAGTCGAACGAGTACGTTTTTTTTTATTTGATATTGAATCTCCATTTGAATTATAAGTTTCAACTTTTTCTTTTACAATTAATCTGTAATATTTTAAAAATACTTTAATGTCATTTTGTCTCATTTCTTTCATAACTGGATTTATAGATTTTCTTATGTGTAGTACTTCTTTGGGTTAATCTTGTGTAATACATAATCCCTTTCCTTGCAGAGATTCTTTGTTGTTGAGAATTTTCATTTTTTGTATGTTCGACACCAATTTAATTAAATTGGCCTTGTTTTCTCGTTATTTTTATTACCGAGTTTTCTTATGGTGTTAATTCCGTTTAAGTTTATTTTTATATTCATATCATTTTGCAGCAGGTGTATAATTTTTGTAAATAGGTCTGAAGTTATTTATAGTTTGTTGTTGATTTATTTTTTCTTTCAAGAGGTTGTTTTCTTTTTCGAGTTCTTCTTGTTTTCTTTTATATATTTCTCTTTTAAGTGTGTCTATATGTGTCAAAATAGAACTCTACACTGCGTTGTAAGTTGCGTGACAAATTAAATAGTGTCAACGCCACCGTTAAGACAGCAATCTACTTGATTCAACCACTGCCCGATGACGTTGCTAACTCTTCGCTAGATGTCACAAACATTAATTTATTTATATGACTATTGCACTATTATATAGATCTAGTTGCCTTCTTTTGCTTTATATTTTGGTACGAAATCTATTTCCTTCAGTTTTGAATCTCGGTTTAAAGCACGTTTTCGCCTTGATAAATCACCAATTCCAAATTACTATTATGAGAGCCAATTTGTATTGAATACTACTAGGGTCGATTTAGGGACCCAGAGCGCCCTAGGCGATTTGCAGTAAAGCAGATCGAATTTCCTTTTTTTTTTAATTTTCCTTTTTACAAAAAAAAAAACCTGGCACACAAAATATGCAACCCGTTGATTCTGAATACAATAGCCATTTCTTTTAATTTCCCTATTTATTATTAAAATAATAAAAAATATATATTATTCTATATTATTTTTGAAGCAATAAAATTTATTTCATGTCAATTCTGTTCTGGTGGTTTTCTTTTATTGCTACCGGTATTCTATCTTGCAGGATCAAAAATATTTAAAAGTAAATTTATTTCAGATTTTTTTTTCCAAATAAATTCATATACCAGGTGTTGGTGGTTAGAGGTGAACATAAGGATTTAACATTGGATTTCAGTTTTATGCAATTTCCTGCTCTCCTATTCATTTTACGACAAAAACTGTGACGCCTGGTAAACGCCCACACGGTACAAATATTTCATCATTACTGATATCTGTGTACAAAGCAGATTGGCACACCCAGCAATGGGTAATATGCCGTGATGATATATTTATTTATTTATTTTATTTAACTGTAGAGTGTAATAGTGTAAAATTTTACAGACGTTGAAATTTCTTTTTATAATTCTGAAGAAACTAAAAGCATAATTAACAATTTTGTATGCAACGTTCAATTTTGTATAACTTTGCACTTTACATTTTTTTAACATAAAATGAGCATGATATTTTATAAAACAACCCAAGTAACACAATTGACCTAAAATCGACGTCGCTGTAATGTCCTAATTTACGTCACATAGACGTCCTGATGTAGACGTCTCAGCGTGGAGCTGTGCGATGTCATTTTAAGATGTTGTTTAGACGTCATTTTAAGACGTTGTTTAGACGTCCTTGTAAGACGTTGTATCGATGTCATTTTAAGACGTTGTTTCGACGTCATATTAAGACGTTGTATCGACGTTATTTTAAGACGTATCGACGTCATTTAAAAACGTTGTTCCGACGTAATTTTTATGGTAAAACGTAAATAATGGTAGGAAAAATAAATAGTTTAATTCAGTTTTTATTTATACTGTATAATATAAAAAAATAATTACCAAATATAAAAGTACAATATATCTACAATAAAATATGAAACAAAGTTATATTTACGAAAAATACAAATTAATTAAATAATACATCCTATTTCTATAAGAAAAAATATATTTTTTATTTATTTGCTCGTTAAGGTGCATATTTCAGATAGTTCACCATTGCTTGTTTATATTCTTCATAGTGGCACTTCGCTTCGTGTCGCCATACCTATAAAAAAAAATTGTAATATGCAATATAAGCACATTTTTATCTACATACTTACAATTCAGTGTTCTCTCGTAGTAATTAAAATTGCTGGCAATTTCAACTGTATAATTTTCTTTGATCACAGTCCACAATAATAATATTTTTTGTTTATTTTCCAATATTCGTTCTTTCAAAAAACACCATTAATGTTTTACTATCTGCTACTATCTCTTTGCAGTGTGTAGCTTTTTAACTTACATCAGACATGACACAAAATGGCGGAAGGTGAGTTCAATATTGTGCGTTCATACATATACACATGTGTATATTTCCTGAAACCGTCAAAAAATTTCATGGCTATCTTAAGTCTTGAAAGTTCATATTTGCAGTACTATAATAGTCATATAAAATTTTACCTGACTTTTTTGAGTACTGCAATGAAAAATTTCACCATGGATACAATGTCTGACTTTTTTGATTATTTTTTTTAAATAATTTCAGCGATTTCGGGAAAGTATTATAATTCATTTATTAGTAGATTAAAAGGAAATATTATTTCATAAAAAAGAAGAAAATTAAATATGATTCCCTGTAGTGATGTCTGGAGGGCTTGGTTATTTGTGTTACGTCACACGTGATCTGAATCTGTTTCCATAATATATTTTTTATTTTTAGTAATTTTTCTTTTTCTTTTCCCACAATTATTATTTTGCGATGAAGTACTGCATGATGTGGACATTTCTTTTTCCACTTTCATACAATATTTATTTGCTTCTTCCACAGTGGCTACAATAATTACAAAACTATGCATTATAAATTATTTACAATACACAAAACTTTCAAGTAGAGAGTATGAGAAATACATTCTATTTATTTTGCTGTAATTACTTTTCATTTTAGAGAAGAGTTATTGTAAATACAAAAATGAAAATATAATTCTTTCGACTAATTTGTTTTTCTTGTACTTTAAATTTTCCGGCCTAGCGCAATAAATTTAATTGTTTTTACTTCGCAACCAACATTGCGGCACAGTTTGGATCGAATTTGTATCAACAAATTCAATGACAGCAAATGCTATTCTATACAAAAGAGAAATTAGAAATTAAGTTTTCATTTAAAAAAAAATGCAACTTACTTGGTCAAGATCACCAGAATCGAAATAAATTTAAAAAATCACTGTGATGTTTCGCTGTCAATGGTTTACTTGAAACCAGTGTAGGTGGTCGCTGCTTGAAACTGCAAAACCAATTGCTCTAGAATACCTTGAAAGGGAAACAATAGGGCAGATGTAAAGATTCTTGGAAAATTTAGGAATGTGGGATTTTTGGACATATGGGAAATGCTCAGGTAAAATCGTAAAACTGTAGATAAATCTCTTTGTTTTTATATTATGTATTTCCCTTTATTTATACATTTGCTTTTGTATTATCAACATTTCTTAAAAAACTTTTTTTTTAAACACTACTAGGTTTTGTTTAAATTGTCGAAAATTATGTCCATGATTTTTATATCATAAAATATAACAGATATAAATTTGTTTCTGTTTCGCATTAATAATTATGTAAACATGTAATATGTTTTAAATAAATAAAATATAAATATCACCACGGCTTACCCATATCTGGGTATAATAATATATATATATATATATATATATATAAACAATTGTTTTATATTTTTGCATAAAGAATTGATATTTAAATAAAAATAATATATACCTTCGTGTCTTATAAATTGCCAAATTATATAAATTTAAAATATTAATTTTTAATTTAAAAATAAAGTAAAAATAATCGTCGTAAAGACGCCTATAGGCGTTTAAAAAGGTTTAAATAGACCTCATTATGACCACATAAAGTCGTCAACTGGAAGTCACAGCGACCACAAATCTGACGTCTAAATAGACCTATTTCTGACCAAAAATCAACGTTGCAAAGACGTCGCATAGCCGTCAGATTAGACGTCTAAAAAGTCGTATTTCAGACCAAAAATCAACGTCGCAAAGACGTCGTATAGCCGTCAGATTAGACGTCTAAAAAGTCCTATTTTAGACCAAAAATCAACGTCGCAAAGACGTCGCATAGTCGTCAAATTAGACGGCAGTATATGACTTAAATTCAACCTAAAATCGACGTCACTTTTTGGTCGACCGTCGGTCAGTGTTACTTGGGAAATGTTTCGTGTTACATCGCTATATTCACCCCTAATCGCCATTTGCTAACTAAATTCGCCAGATTTGTTTTTCAATAACAAAGTGTTCATGTTTTCAACTTGTAATATATCTTTCATTTACTTTGGTCATTTTACTGATTAAATCAATGAATGACACATAAGTTTTCGGCGCCTTAGACGATTGCCTTGGATAGCCTAGTGGTTAAAATTAAACCAGCCCTGAACATTACAAAAGATAACCGCTTATTACTGATTTTTGTTTGGAAAGGGGAAATTTAAAATTAATATTACACATATTATTTACATTATTATCATACGTAATATAACAAGTGATATGATTATCATCGATGATATTCTCGAGTGAAACCGAGCTGCAGATTTCACGAGTCCGAAGGACGAGTTGAAATGTGCTGCTTCGGTTTCACGAGCAATATCTTCGATTATTAATCATATCACGAGCTTATATTTAATGAGAGAATATAATGAATTTTTGCAATATAACCTAACTTTTGATATACATATTCATATTATATTAAAACATGGTACTTACGAGTTTTATTTAATATTTCGGAGTTTGAATTATTGTTATTATTTATTTTTATACTCAAAATTAACAGTCAATGTCATAAATAAAGAAAACAAATCCCTTAGTAACGACTATAAATACGGTGTTTATTTCTTTGTTTTTTATCATCGCTGTGATAATCTTGTAGCTAGGGAGATTCTGAATGTTGATTGGCGGAAAACATGTCACGTGACTAAGGAATTATATTCTCAATAAAATATATTTTCAGTAATACCTAAACTTGCCTTTTCCCTCTTATATATACTAGTACATAATATTCAATTAAATATTTCTAGTTGATTTATTGTAAAGTATTTTAAACTCCCGCGTATTTATTGATGTGAAATAACTGATCTGCCAGAAAAGGTGGATCACTTCCAGCTAAACCGAATCACTTATTTGGGTGATAGGGATGAAGTGATTCCGGCCAAAGAAATGACAGATATCTGAACCGATTCAGAAAGTGCAAGTTAGATCTGTTCCATGTGGCAAAATGGAATACGCCTTTTAACACTTTTTTGACAAATTCAATGGGATAGTTTCTCCTTTTTGATTTTTTTATTAGAAGCAAGTATTTTTAAATTTAAATTTTCCATATTTTTTATTTTGCACAATTTTTGTTTTTAAATTAGAAAAAAATTACTGAAAATACCGGATATATCTATTCCCGCCACTGTACCACGTTACTCTTGCAGTTTCCGTTACAACTTAGTTCCGACGTGCTGCTCGAAGTATAACAAAGATATTTTGCGACGTGTGTCTTGCGGGGTAAGGGAAACTTGTTTGCTAGATTATATTGCTGTCAAGTTAGCACGTATTTTTACTTATTTATTTTTGTTTGAGCAAGTTTGTAATTACAGTTAATAAATAGAAACATGGTTATGTCCACGGCGTCAGTATGTGATCAGTATCACCATCAACTGTCACTTTGACATGTCATAGCCCATCGCTGTAAAACGACATTTGCGGCTTTAAATATATAAGCGTGACGTCACAGAGAAAAGGTCGATTTGAATCATTAATATTTTAAATAACTTTTTTGAAATATTTACATAATAAATTTTATTGCAGTATTATATCTTATTATGAGTCATATATTGTAAACAAATAAGAATTTCATTAAATTTTAACATATGGTAACTACCCCATTGTACAATATTCACTTTGTGAACGCGAAATAGGAAAACAATTAAAATTGTAAAATGTACAAAAAACGTACGTATCGGGCGCCACGTAATTTTTAATGAAAATTATGACACGTTGAGGGGTTATACTAAAGTTTGAGACGTATTGCGTCAGGGCCGAGTCGGATTAGCTCAAATCATAGGTCAGGAGTTCAGGAGTGAGTTGAATTGTAAGTTCGAGTCGTACTGCCGAATCAGGCAGGTACAGTTCGAGCCAGGATGGTTCATTTCAAGTCATACTTAGCCATATCAAGTTAAATTGGTTATGATCGAGTTTTAGTGGAAGAGTCAGGTCGGATTAGTTAAATTATAGTCAAAATAGGTTAATTCAAAACGGGGTACTTAACTTTATGTCATACTTGTTTAATTTGAGCCGTGTTTGTTCATATCAAGTTAAACCGAATCGAATTAGGTTGGGCAGGTAATCAACCTCAAATTTGTGTCATACACTCTCGTTCATCTGTATTACTCATTTGTACGGTCGCAATTAGAATTTGCTGTTGTATGTTGGTGCCGTCATTACCAAATTTATATTAACAGAATTGAAGGTATTCAACGTAAATTTATTTCAGCTTTAAATTGGAAATTCCCAAATAATGCTGTCTCTCTAGTTACTTTACAAAAACGTAGAGAAGTACTAGATATGACATTTTTATACAAAATTGTAAATAATTATATAGACAGTCCCATTCTTTTAAATAAAATGTCTTTGCGTGTACCTTCCTATTCCACTCGTTCTCTTGAAACGTTCTCTACCAAAAAATATAAAACCAACGCAGCTATGTTTTCTACTGTGAATCGATTAATGTGTACTTTTAATAATATGAGTGCTATTTATAATGTACCTGATATTTTTAACTGTTCGCTTTTTACGTTTAAATCTTTTCTAAAATATGTTTTTTCACGTTCCTTTTCTAATCGTTAGATTGTATTTTTTGAATTCTCCTTATGTTGTTATATACTCTGTCTAGCTAGAAATTTCTATATGTCGTGTATATTGTTAATGTGCTGTACTATTATTGGGCCTTGGCCTGTTGTACAGCCTACTCTCAAAATAAATAAATAAATACTGGCTCAGTTCAAATCTAGCCAGTTCATTTCAAAGCAGACAGCGTCAGTTCATGTTCGGATCCAACAAGATCAATTATTCTAACCGAATTAATCGCATCAGGAATCATGCTGAGTCAAGTCGACTCAAATAGGTAATGAGTATAATAATCCGTAAGGGCCGGTATTATAAACTTCCAGTTAAATTTAATCTCACAGTAAATTTAATTAAACGAACAAATGCAACTCGAATTTTTGATAGCGATGATTTAAATGTCATAATGAACATGGAAATTAATACGTATTTGTTCATTTTATTAAATTTACCAAATTTACTGTGTAACTAAATTTAATAGGACGTTTATAATACCGAGTACAGTCTATACTAGATTGGCCACTACTCAACCATGTGTACACCGAAATACAAATATATTTTCCATTGTGATATTATCGTATAACCTTTTTTATTCAAAAACAGGCAGTTCTTATAAAATTAAGTTGATAAATATTTTATATATACAGGGTGATTGGTGAGGAAACGGCCATACTCGAGGAACGTGTTCAGGAGATCAAAATAAACAAAAAAAAGTCATATAAACATGTGTCCGATTCTTAACCGTTACGGAGATATCACTTAAAAAAATATAATTAAAGCAGCACCTCAATGACGAAACAAATCATTTATTATAATGTAGTATGCTATACAAGTGAAGGAAAAACAATTCAATGTAGAATATTTTCAAAAATACCACCGCCAACTTCGATGCATTTACAGCTGGATGTGACAGCCACAAAAAACAAATGCCAAATATTATTTCTAACAATAACAGCTGAACGTGACAACCACAAAAAACAAATGAGAACTATTATTTTCCGCGGTTAATCGCTTACTATTAATAATTAATATCTCAGTAACGGTTAAGAATCGGACACATGTTTATATGACTTTTTTTGTTTATTTTGATCTCCTGAACACGTTCCTCGAGTATGGCCGTTTTCTCACCAATCACCCTGTATATATATATATATATATATATATATATTGTTTCTGTAAATCTAACTTTTAAATTTACCCCTTCTTTTTAAAAAAGTGTCTAGTGAAAAAGGATAGTTTATATATTATTTAATTCGTTCGCAAACTACAAGAGATTAAAAGTTGACGTTTCATGTCCTAAGCAATTTGATAGGTTGCCGGGCCGGACCATGAGACGCGCGCTCGACCATTGGTGACGACATGAAACGTTACACGCCATGTTCTGAACGTTTAAAATTCATACCTCGCTTATTGCGTGCAATTGCACTAAAAATCTTAGTTCATCTTATATCTGCAAAAAAAAAATGGGATGGAACCTCTTCATGTCAAGCTAATTCACTTCGGGTGAAATTGGAAGAATTTGTATTCGTATCAGATTGGTTCAGTTTGGTGTTGGGTTGATTTAAATTAAGTTAGAGTACATCATCGTAACTAAAACAAGATCAATTCATCTCAGACTAGTTGAATTTAGGTTGGGCAGGTACATTTTATGTAGGGCTACAAATAACACACCGTTCTATATTCTCACTTTCTACATAAATTCCTCTTTCTTATAATAATTTTCCCACAGGTAAAAACCCCTAAACAAGAAAAACTATCCACTGAAGATCTCCACCGATTAGGCGACGTCCGCAATCTCGTTAACCAACTCTACGAAGCCTTGAATGTTCGCGAACACCAGATGAAGAAAGAGCGAGCACTTCAACTTGAATTAGAGCAACTGAGGTACGAGTTGCAGCCTTTGGAGGCGCGGAGAGAAAGACTTGAAGCCCATGCGGCACGCAGAGGGAACTTTTTAGCTTGGGCAGGGCTTGGCTTGATGTCCGTGCAGTTTGGAATCCTCGCTAGATTAACATGGTGGGAGTACAGTTGGGATATCATGGAACCTGTCACGTACTTTGTTACATATGGAACGGCAATGGCGGCGTACGCATATTTTGTACTTACCAAAGAGGTAAGAATACCATTGACCATTGAACTCAATATATGTATGTATAAAGGCCAATTTATATCAACGCAAGACTCGAGGCAAGCACGCAAAGCAGTGGGTAACGCAATCGTGAAATGTGTAATTTATAACCTCGCTAAATTTGCTGCTTGTAACCAATCAGAAAGCATAGTGCAAATCGGGACTTCTTTTGACATTTGACGTTTACATAACCTCTATCGTGCAAGAAGCACTTGCGCGCGCTTTTTGTGAAAATACTGACTAGTGACTGGTTAAACGCTAAAGGGAACGCAAAGCATCACGCAGAAAGTTGAAAGTTGGCCATCTCTTTCGTGTCGTTCATTGCGTTACCTACTGCATTGCGGTGATATAAATAGCCCCTATTACAAGTATGTGTTTTAACTCCTTACGTTGCCTATTGCGTTTGCATTACGTTTTGCGTTGCGTTGTTATAAATAGGCCTTAATAGAACGCGCCTTAACATTCGTATTACATAACAAAAGAGAGCATCACATATAGGTCGCAAGTAGACACGCGATTCAAGCGACCTTGAAGTGCTTGAAATCATCTGATTTGTATGCGCTTGTCACTTTGACAAGACCAATGTTTTGACTTATTTTGATTTTGAACTGCTAAAAAGTTATTTTACAATTTTCAGGCAGTAAAACACATGAAATCAGAAATAATTACTTTTTAACAGTTAAAAATTAAAATAGGTCAAAACATTGTTCTTTACAAAGTAACATTGTTGTTGTCAAAGTTACAAGCGCACCCAAATCAGCTGATTTCAAGCATTTCAAGGTCGCTCTAGACACGTGTCTGCTTGCGGCCTAAATAGTCTAAGTAAAATATTTGTTCTCCATGACAAATGTCAAATAGAGATAGTAAAAATTTACATTCACAGTAAAAAAAGATAATATGCACAGTGAAAAAGGTTTTTTTCAAAGTGAAATAAAAATTAACAACCTAATTTATTCTAAATTTAACCATTTTACTGTGTGTACTGAGAATTTACTTTATTTAATAAGAATATATTTTTTTTAAATTACGTTTCTAGGTTAATTTTTATATTACTGTTAAAAAATCTTATTTTTTTCTATGTACGAGCCGATTTTAAAATGTTCTTTTGTCTACTCAAAATAGTGGATCACGATCCAGTAATAAATTAATCGCAAAGGTGGATAAAATAATACAGCAAGAATAAATAAAGTACTTTAATTTTTTTTTAAATTAAGTACATTATAAACTCCAATTGTGCAATTAACGTTATGAGAAAGAATTATTCGTGGAATCGAACCACAACTTATATTAAATTTTAAAATTATTGTTCTTAAATAATAATGGGCCATAAACCATAATAGAAATACAACAAATTTATATAAAAATCGTAAAATACTTACTGATTCGTATGTAGTAAAGCTAAATAATTTTAAAATACATTCATCAGTAAAAAGTTATAACGAATTAAACATTTTATGACGTTACGGGTGTTGATTAGATTCTATTGGCCAGAAATATGAAAGCTAAGAATCCCGCGCATAATACCACAGCGCCCCGCCCATTCTTATTGACGAGCAGTGGCGGCTTGTCCGTAAGTGCTGCTGAGCTGCAGAACTTCCAAAAATTTATATAAAATGCCCATTATTATTAATTAAACATAATAAGCACATTGTTAAAATATATATAAATACTTGAAAACAAAATTATTCCTTTACTTTGTATATAATTGCGGTTTAATACGTGGCGGTATTTTGCTTGTGACGTGATACAATCAGTCAAATGAACACTGTCCGCTAGCATGCTTAGCAACATCCACAACATCGCTGTTTAACTACGACGTTCTGCTATAATATTTTGAGCGATTCGATAGACGTCGGCTGCTGTCGGATAAGTTTGGAGTTCGCAACGTTATGCTCAAAATGAGCTGCAAACAACCGCAGCTAAAAAGCAGGTATTTGTCTCAATTCTCAAATTTTACTGATATACGTATACGCTTACTAGTTATTAGAGTTGATTACTAGTAAATAACACAATATATAATTTTATTTAATTGAAAATACAACGGTGAGGTCGAAAGTTTTTTTTTTAACTTAGATGCAGCATACCTACAAATATGTAGCACGAGCCGCCACTGTTGACGAATAAGGATGATAAAACTATGGGTCACGGGCTCACACGTGGCCCTTGTCCTGTATGCGAAACTGTCACTTTGCGTTAGTGGCAATTTGAATGTATACTGTGGGTGTGACCATTAAACTAACGTTTAAAAAGTTAGGTTGTTTTTGTATTCGCTTGAAGTATTGTTGTTTTTTTACCTTCCGTCACCTATAGGTAAGGAAGGTATTGTCTTTGGTCAAAAAAATCGGTGGTGAGTTTTCATTGAATAAGCACGTTTTAGGGTCTTTACAATACGATTTTACTATTTTTACGATGATGTCTGTATGTGTGTGTGTGTGTGTGCGTGTGTGTGTATGTGACCGCGGTTTCGTCAACGATATCTCCAATAATAGAATTCCAAAAATTACAATTCTTGCGTATTCCTCTTCCTTACAACCATATGCAGACTTGTTTAGATTTTGGTTATAATTGGTCAACCGGAAGTATCCTCATTTGAAGATTTTAACAGTTTTTCTTGAAAAACTCAGTTAAATTTTATTATAACTTAAAGAATATATTATTCTCTATACGATTTGATTGCATTTTATATTTCATATTCAACAGATATAGAGTTAAAGAATTATAAAAATTGTAATAATTATAAACTTTCATATATCAGCCAGCTGTGCTAACTTAACCATGGAAACTGCTAATATATTCAGGTAATTCAAATTGACAGATGTCAATATCAATAAAAAGTAAATGATGAAAGAATAGTGTTGGACGTTTCTAGAAAGATATAAGAGAGACGATTACATTGGTTTGAACATGTCATGAGGAGAGATGAGTATATTGGAAGAATGAATAGCTTATAACAGAAGGTGGAAGAAACATAGGAAGACCAAATATAATATGAAAGGAGAGAAAAGGAACTGAATGAGGACGACATACAAAACAAAAATTAGTGGAAGAAAAAAATAAAAAATAGCGACCCCCTAACGAATGGGAAAAACTACAGAAGAAGAATATGTTACAAGTGCAATTCGCATAGTTTGTTTATGAAATAATTTAACTGGAAATAGGATCTTTTGCAAAAAAAAATTATGTGTAGGGTGCGTGCAGTGACGTGACTTTGCTGACTTTGGCAAGCAGAAGCAGATATTTGCACCCGTGTCAAAATGACAGCTATTAATTACGTCCATAACTTACAAATGCCATAATTTTTCATTCAAAGTTTATGATTTTCTTATTTCATGTGGTTTATTTATTATAAGGGATGTGGAATTCAGTTGCCGGGAAAAGGTATCATAAAATACCAAAAAAAGAAATTTTGAATGAAAAATTTTGACATGAGGATAACCCGCAAAATAGAAATGAATGGAAGAAAAAAATAAAAAATAGCGACCCCTAACGAATGGGAAAAACTAAAGAAGAATAAAATGTCAGTGTCAAGTGCCATTTGCATGAAATAATATTACTGGAAATTTATAATCTTTTCGCAAGAAAATTTATGTATGGAATTTGTACATAATACACAGGATTGACGGAAGGTATTGTGCTGGCCACATCAGATTTTTTTACTTTCCGTCACCTATAGGTAAAGAAGGTATTGTTTTTGGTCAAAAAAATCGATGGTGAGTTTTTAATGAATAAGTACGTTTTAGAGTCCCTAGAATACGAATTTACTATTTTTACGATGATGTTTGTCTGTGCGTGTTTGTGTATGTGAGTGTGTATGTGACGTTCTTTCCGGATCACATAACTCCAATACTACAATTCCAAAAATTATAATGCTTTCATATTCCCCTCCCGTACGTCCTTATGAAGAGTGATTCGATTTTGGTTACGATTGGTAAACCGGAAGTACCCTAATTTGAAGATTTTAACAGTTTTCCTTGAAAAAACGCTGTTAAATATCATTTTTGAACTTTTATGTTAAATATTAAAGAATAGATTATTCTCTATTCGATTTAATTATATTTTTGTCTTTATGTTCAATGAATTTAGAGATAAAGAATTATAAAAAATATCTTGCAACCTATGCTGCTAAAAGTTGCACCATGGAAACAGAATATTCAAATATGATAGATGTCAGTGTCAAATAAAATTTACATAATATCTTTGTGAAATGATTTTACTGAAAATATAAAAATGTAAAATACACTCGTGGCCAAAAAAAAACCGGATATAAAAATATATAAAAGAAATATTAGATAAAAAAAATACAACTACTAGAAGAGCACACGAGATAGCGGGAAACCGTGAAGAGTGGAAAAAGTTTGTCCTAGAAACCTGAAGAAACACACCTCTACACCCAAAGGGTAGAAGAGGAGCAGACTATATATATATATATATATATATATATATATATATATATATATATATATATATATATATATATACAGGGTGTTAATAAAAAAACTTTACACACTTTAGCAGGTGATAGTAGAGATGAAAACAAGAAAAAAATTACTCATTGGTTTTTAGAAAATTTATGTATGTGATTAGTACATAATACACAGGATTGACGGAAGGTATTGTGCTGGCCACATCAGATTTAACAATAAGGACTCTAGGTGTTTACGATCAAGTGCGTGAGTCTCTTCGACGACGGCTGCAACTTTGTTTACAATTGATCGTAAACACCTAGAGTCCTTAGTTGTTAAATCTGATGTGGCCAGCACAATACCTTCCGTCAATCCTGTGTATTATGTACAAATTCCATACATAAATTTTCTAAAAACCAATGAGTATTGGACCTAAGTGTATTAGAATTTTTTTCTTGTTTTCATCTCTACTATCACCTGCTAAAGTGTGTAAAGTTTTTTTATTAACACCCTGTATATATATATATATATATATATATATATATATATATATATATATATATATATATATATATATATATATATACAGGGTGATTCATCGGTCTGTCCTCTCTTTATAATTCTTTTATTTTAAGTCAGATAGAAAATCTCTTCAGATAAAATTTATATGATATATTATTGTCCATCTACTTACTATATGCACTTGTATATAGAGTGCTCCGTTGAAACGCAACAATATGTAACTTTATATTTCTTAATGGAACAGCCTATATATATTTATTTATTTTGATAGTAAATTAGATTTCCTTTAAAAAAGTATTAAGTAATAAGGGGTCTAAAATTATAAATTAAGAAGTTATTTACTTATTCGTTGATTGATATTTTTGTATCATTTTATTATTAACAAAGTAAGCTATGGATAATTTGATCAATTGTTTCGAATTTAAACAAGCAAGTTGTCAAAATACTCTTAATTTATCATCGTTGGTGTTGATGTGAAAATGAATAATACAAATTTTAGTAAAGATGAAATGGTTAATATGATATTTATACTTGGCGAATGTCACAGAAATATAAATTTGGCAATTGATTTATACCAAGAGCGGTATCCTAATTTGAGAACTCCACATCGAAAAACAATGCGGAGAGTATTGGAGAGATTTACTTTAACTGGTAGCGTATAGCTTATCCAAAAAAGAAGTACACAAATAAAACTACTACTAATGAAGAAATGGTTTTCAATGTCTTAGCCAGTGTGTATGAAAATCCACATGTAAGTCAGCGTCAGATTTCCAATAATTTCAATATTAGCCAAAGTTCCGTCCAGAGAGTTTTGAAAAAACATAAATTGCATCCGTATCACATGATTACCACTCAAGAATTACAGCATTTTCATAACAGAATTCTATTCGCTGATGAAGCGTCATTTAAAAGTAATGGAGTAGTTACAAGGCATAATGCACATTTCTATGGAACGGAAAATCCACGTTGGCTTAGGAGTATTGATAATCAGCGTATATGGTCGATTAATGTTTGGGGTGGCATAGTAGGTAATTACGTAATTGGACCATTTTATTTTGAGGAACATTTAAATCAGTAGAATTACTTAAACTTTTTGCAAAATGAGCTTCCCATTTTGTTAGAAAATGTTAATTTAAGATTAAGAAATGAGCTAATTTTTCAACATGATGGTGCACCACCACACAACGCAAGAATTGTGACCGAGTATTTAAATTCGACATATGATGAATGGCTCGGCAGAAATGGTCCAATAGTATGGCCAGCAAGATCTCCAGATATAACACCACTTGATTTTTTCCTCTGGGGTTACATCAAAACAATAGTTTATAGGGAAACTCCAACTACGTGTGAAAATATGAAACACAGAATCCGCGAAGGATTTTTATGCATTTCGCCTGATATGGTGCGTTCTGTACAAACTAATTTTATAAAAAGAATAGAAAAATGTATTGAAGTTGAAGGACAAGTATTCGAGCATTTATTATAATTTTGCATTATTTAGACTGTCACTAAATTATAGCCTCTTGTAATTAGTGTAATGTTTTAAATAAGTATTAATAAAAAAGAATCAAAATTTTGTATTAAATTATGGTTTTTTTCACTATGAACTACTATTTTTTATGAACGTAAACAACTTCTTAATTTATAATTTTAGACCCCTTATTACTTAATAGTTTTTTAAAGGAAATCTAATTTACTATCAAAATAAATAAATATATATAGGCTGTTCCATTAAGAAATATAAAGTTATATATTGTTGCGCTTTAACGGAGCACCCTGTATACAAATGCATATAGTACGTAGATAGACAATAATATATTATATAAATTATATTTGAAGAGTTTTTCTATCTGACTTAAAATAAAAGAGTTATAAAGAGAGGACAGACCGATGAATCACCCTGTATATATATATATATATATTATATATATATATATATATATTTACATCCCACTATCATTGCTGCGTCCTTTCATGGCTAGGACATTGTGGCAACCACTGAAAGGAATAGAGATAGGCTTCGAATTTCTGAAGTATATCGGCTATTTTTTTCCCCTGATTATGAATATCGGTTCAAATTTCAATTAAGACAATTTACAACGATATACGTTTCCGTTCATTTCACGATATTATGAACTCCTCCAAACTGAGTGAATCCGACGTCCAGAGTATATACTTCATGCATATCCCGTACTTTATGACGTCCGATTTGTATATTTTTATTCATACTACCGTTACAATGACGTCCAGCAACGTTGCCAATATTAAATACATTGTTCTGATGTAGAAACCAAAGCGCAATATTTCATAGTCATATGCACACCCATATGTTAGAGATTTTTTACAATCTCTGGTAATGATAATTAACAGATATAAATGTCTGCAACTTATTTGATTTAGTTTAGTTCAATGTTTGAAGATTTAAAGCAGGATAGCATACTTTATTTTATTAAAAAAAAAAAAATTATGATCATTAAAGTAACGAAAATTGATCAACGTAATCTTCCTTTCCATAAAAATTCCTAATCTATTAATAAACCTAACGATATTTTACAAAAATAATTTTGCAGTTTTTAATGTGTAATTTTTCTTCTAATTTTTGTAATATGATTTATTTTGTATGAGAAAGGATATTTAACATAATAACTTGACCCTAACATCCGACACTCGGTGTAAGAAATCAATGGCAAAATTTTCGTTTGGCTAAAGATAATTCCCTATTATAATTTTTAGATCAAAATTGTAGAAATCCTGTCATTAATCACACGTAAATTAAAAGTTCTATTTTGAAGCTGTTTACACAGTGCCATGAGAAATATAACAAATAATAAACTGTTGGTCTGTGTTTATGTAATTTTTACTTTGATTTTATTATTATTAAAGATAATGGAACCTCTTAATAAAATGAAATGGTCTTTATTTGTGAAAATAGTAATTTTAATATAACTCGAGCCTTAAAGTGACATTTATTTAGGTCTATCTGCCTGTTTCATATCATTTCTCATGACTATCTGTATAAGCAACATAAAAAGAAACTTTTAATTTGCTACTACTTCGTAACAGGACTGAATTATTTCAATTAATTGCCATTTTAAATTATGAGTAACTTTATTATTTAAACTTTTGTTCTAAAACTAAAATTTTACCATTGTATGTATTTCCTATAGATAGGGTATTAATCACTAAATTCCGATCACAATATTGTTTCAATACTAATATCTGTTAATGCATTCTTGTTATCAGTAAAACCAATCAAACGTTAAAAAAATCGTCTTTGTTAGTAATGTTTACACTGTATTTATGTTGTATTTGGTCGGCCCTCGGGCATTCAATAAATCTATTATTATTAAACTAAAAATATATATTAACATTAAATATTTGCCATCATTTCAAAGATCTACTCATCAAAAAGCTCCGCTTCGCTCCGTGTTGGCTCCCAACGACGCTTAATATACATATACATATAACTTCTCACGGACGGCAAATATACCATTAACCGTGGTTTAAGTAGGATGAAGGAGGAGCTGGAATTTAATGTTGGATAAAAACTAGTTCTGTTGAATGCAAAATCGATTTTTACATACGATTTTATGTATTTTGTACTCACTGGAAACTGGAACCGAAACCATTCAACTCTACACCTCAAGTAGAGTTCAATAATATATTGGATTTATATAATTTTTACGATCATGTGTTCTATGCATATATTTGCATTGACCCACACCCCTTGCAAATCGTTCTCCGAAGCATTTTTCATTGAATTTGTGAGTTAAAGCTGTAAAATTACCAAAACTTATTATTTTTAAAGTAACTAAGTAATTTAATTGTTGCTATTATGATGGCGACATTTGTGACTGTAACAATAAAAATAGATCGAACTAGGTGTTAGAATATTTTCTTTAGTGACAAATTAGTAATTTTGGCGACACTATAATAATACTCGTATTAGCTTAAAAGTAGATAATTTTTGCACAAAACTAATTTCGTGCTGTTATTCGAATTATCTTCAAAATTTGGATATCCTTTTAATATAATATATAGAAAAAATATATCATCACGACATATTACCTATTTCTGGGTGTGTCAATTAGATTTGAACGTAGAAATCAGTAATAATGATGACATATGCGTATCATGCCGGCCTTTACCAGACATCACCTCACAGGCACTTACTGCTGGTGTGGAAAATGAAATACAGGAGTCTCTTTTGTGTCATTTAAAATTCGCGCATGGCCACTGGATACCATATATTAAAAGAAAAGAAAAATGAATTTCGCAAATGTACAATTTTTATATAATATAATTCCAAGGAAATGGAGACTAATTTTACAAAAAAAAAATTCAATTCAGTTCATATTACATGCCTAGTGCTTACTAAAAATAATTATCGGTATTTTGCTGTGATTTAAATAAATATATTTAATAAGTTCATTTTTCGCTTATTTTGTAAGTGACGCATTAGTACAATGCAGTTTGTTTTACTACGCTGAATTTTTTTTTTATTTATACATTTATAAAGAAAATGAATACAAGTAAACTGAGGGTCTTCTTTATATTTGCTATAGTAAAAAGGAATTTATCACCAAAATACTTAATCCCACACATTTTTTTTTGTCCTAGATTAATTAAAGTATTTTCAAATTAACAGCAATCTATACACTCAATAAATAATTAAGCACCTATTTTGTCCCGCACGAAATCAGTTTTATGCACAAATTATCTACTTTTGTACCAATACGAGTATTATTATTGTTGGTAACTTTACAGTATTGGCCCGCAGATACAATGAAAAATGCTCAGTAGTTTTGAGTAATTAGAAAATATTTTTATACTTACTAGTAATAACGATTTTAATTGTATTCTTATTTATAAATATCTTTACGTGGGACTTTTTGATCCCCTTCTATGCAAAATAAAATAAAAAACCAAATGATTTAAATTCATGAAATACTACTATGGAGAACTATTCTGTTTATTTCCAGAAAGAATATTTCAAAAACAACACAAATTCGTTATTGTTGCCAATAAACAAATTAGTTTTCCGCGTTTCTTTCTAAGTAGTGTAGGTTACAATAAAATTCAGTGTTTTTAAAAGCCATTAATTTTGAAAATTGTTCTTTTGCATAATGCAAAGAAATATAATCACAATTTTCAAATTACATTATAATAAAAATAAAAATCTGATGTGGCCAGCACATAACCTCTCGCCGTATATTTTACCTGGCTGTATGCATAAAGCAAAGAATATTTTTATAAATACAAATAATATATTCATATAAATCTATGACGTATAAACTTCTTTATTATTCAATAATAGCATGTCTCAACATGAAGATATTTTACCATAAATTATGTTACAATAAATTACAAAGTAGAGTTTACCATATATAAATATTAGGCTGGTAACAGCAATTTTCAATTCGAACAACTTTGTTTACTTTCTCTTCATATTCTTCTAGTAAAAACATTAATTTTGGGCGGTCTAAAATGTATATATCTGGATTGTGCATCTATTCTTATATATCTTCTTTTACATTTTATTTTTTCATACTTGTTATATCTAAATAACCTTAATTCCCTTTAATAAAGTGACGGATAGATTGCACTCCGATTTTGTCAATATTTACAACTTACTTGAGAAGAATTTGATAGCTTTTTCGCAATTCAAAGTTACTCTAGTCTACAGTACTGGTGTACATTGTCCCATAATGTTTGAAACAAATTTAAGTCCTTCAACCTAGACTTGTCATCTCCATAATAGTCACAGATCAAGAACTAAGGGATTCTCCAAGTACATTTTTAATTCATTACTCATTATTTCTGACACTGACATTTATCTGTCAGTTACAAATAATTTAAATTATCAACTATTTTTCATGGCATTCTTTCGGCTGTCAAATTTATTACAACAGATTATTTTATATATTATACTTCTTTTACCTCTAAATCTATGGAATATATAATAAAATATTTAAATGTATCAGATAGAGAATTTAATTTTCTTTAATATTACCACGAAAAATTTTCAAAAAATAATATTTAGAAGATTTTTTTTCAAGAATCTTCTACTTCCGGTTGTCCAATTATTACCAAAACCTTTTCAGATCTTCCCATGAATGTCCGATTGGGAAATACGTTGTTAAACAAATTTTATGTCTTATAGTTTTTGAGTAACCGTCCTTCCAACATCCCACACACATACACACATACACACACACACACACACACACACACACACACATTCACACACACATCCACACACACACACACACAGACATCATCGTAAAAATGTTAAAATCGGATTGTAGAGACCTTAAAACGTGCTTATTCAATAAAATCAGGATATGCGATTTTTAGCATGAATGCAATACCTCTCTTAGCGAGAGGTAAAAAGCAAATAGCTTAACAATATTTTTCACAAAATAATCTTATAAATTTTTTAGGTACCTATACCTACATTTGTAAACAAAAACTATCTAATGTGGCTATATTCTGTTCACATCTGTAAGTCATACGTATTTGTAAATCTGTAAATAATGAACAAAATCGCAACGAAAGCTGACAGTCTTATGTATAATTTTATATTAATCAACAAGAATAGATGTATTTTTATGACGTTTTTAGAGATTTAGAGGTCTGTAAGACTTACAGATGTCAACAGAATCGACCCATAAACTTATGCTATTAGTTACAGGCATGTAAAGATATTTATTAATAAGTGTAAATAATTAAAATCGTTATAACGAGATTTATATTTTCTAATTACTCGGCAACTGACTTTGGCTACACACTTTAGCAAGTGGAGGAAAAGTCGAAAGAAGTACCTAAATAAGAGTAATTAAATTATCTATATTTTTTTAATAAATAGTTTATAATTTATTGAGAGTTAATTTGTTTAAAATATTTTTTTCTATTTAAAAATTATTTAGATTCTCCCTTTTTCTACTCTATTTAAAATTTCAATCTTGATATTTTAGAACAAAAGTTTATAAAGATTTTATTTTTATATTTATTCCATACATTTAATCATAAATTTTGTTATCCTTACAATTGGCATTTATTTACAATTTGCACAATATTTTGTAATTAATAATTCAGCTTTATGTTATTTAAATAATTATCGTTTTTTAAATTGAGTACATTTCTATTTTGACATCATAGTTTATCGATTTTGTCTTTACTAAGAGGATTTTACAAGTACAAAATAAATGTTTGATTATTTAAATATTAATTTAATATATTATCAGGAGTTCACAATATAACTTTAAATACGATTAAAAGACTTGCGCGCTAATGTATTGCCCAGTGCCCACTGTTGCCAAGTATACGGAGTTCAGATTGTCGGTGGAATGAAACTTCTGTATATACAGTGTATATACACCGGACGACACTAACGCCACAAGTGTAATTTTTTTGAACTACAAAAAATATACATTTTTCACTCCGCTATCATTGTGACGTCCATAACAAATTTTGCTAAACGATTCTAGGGCCCCCCCTGATGCCAGAAAAAAATTTACAAGGCATTTTAAAGTGACGTCCGTATACCAGACGTCATATGCACAAGGACGTCACTTTGAATGTAGAAAATGACATAGGGGACGCCACAATGGTAGTGGGATGTAAATATATATATATATATATATATATATATATATATATATATATATATATATATATATATATATATATATATAATACACTCGTGGCCAAAAGAAAAAACCGGACACTTAAAAAAGTTTTTATCGTCTTGAAACAAACAAAATATGGGTTTATTTGTTATTTCTTTGTTATATTATGTATAACTGATCTGTCAAGTAAAATTAGAAAAAAAAACATTTAGCAAACACTTTATTTATTAAGAAAAGTTACTGAAACAGAAAAATGAACAAAAGTAGCAAAATTATTTTTCTTTATTAGGTTTTAAAGCTAAGGTACGATTTATTTTGAGTAAGTAATAGTGCGTAATTGCATCCTCGAACTGTAAAGACTTCTACATGGTTTGGTAAACTTGCAATACAGTTGGTAAGTCTTTGTGGTAATTATTTTTCCATTCTTCAGAAAGAGATACTGTTAGATATTGAATAGTTTTTGGTACAGATTATCGATGCTTAAACACTTTGCCTTAACGTAAACCCATATTTTTTCGCAGGAATTTAAATTAGGTTGGGCTGCGCTCTGACCATTGTAATAATCGAATATTGACTTATTTTAAATGCTGCTTTGTTATGTATGCGGACGCATGTTGTCATCTTTTAAGATGAAAGTCTCGAGAACAAATGGAGCAAAAGATATTCCGGAGTCAGCTGTGTATTTTTTAATTTACAGAACTTACGCCAAACCACCATATTTAACCAAAACTAACTTCAAATTTCAATACATCGAAATACCAACCCATGCCATTTTACTACCACTGTCAAATGATGTTTTTCAGGGTATATAATATCCTGAAAACAGTTCTCCACGCGCATTCTTGTTCATTTAATGAACACGGGCAGAAATGGGATTCCTATATGAACATTAAGGAGCTCCAGTGCTCCATTCCGTAGTCTCAATGTTCTCGCGCAAGACGTAGCCGCTATACTCGACGTGCTACGAGCAAAGCTGGGCAAGCAACGGACATCCTGTGACTTAAGCAATATTTGCATAACCTTCAGCGAACGGAACTTGCAGAAACTTCAATTTCTCGAACAACTGCCACTTGGCAAAAGACAATAGTTGGTAGTACGACCCATTCTTGTAGTACAAATACTGCTATAAATCGATGTTTAAACGGGTTTGTAATACATAGTGTTCCTGATATTCGCCATCTGATGTATTCTCCTATTTGATAATAACATCCAGTAACATTTCGGGCAGTACTTCTGGGAATAATCACAGCTACAGTGATGTTTTGAATAATGTGATCATCTTCACCTGAAGTTTCTGTTCATGTTGTATTTTCCGATTGAATTGTAACAAATTTATTCACATTCAGTATTATAAGTACTAAGAGTGCAATATACTACACACCAAGAATCATTACCTGACGATAATTGAAGAATTTATAGTTATGATTGAATTTTTGAAAACAGCTAATTTTGCACAGATTTAGTTTTCTTTTTTTTTCTTCATAAATAAAGTGTTTGCTACATTTGTTTTATTTTCTAATCTTACTTTACAGATCAGTTGTTCATATTTTAACAAAACAAATAATAATAAACCCATATTTCATTTGTCATTACAAATACTTTTTTGGTGTCCGGTTTTTTTTGCCAGGAGTGTAATTTAATGTAACAAAACGAAATTACATAATTTAATACAACAGATTATAGCCACAAGCCAATTCTGCAGATTATTATGTTATAAATAAAATGCTATATACCTATGTTTTTATTTTCTACTTCTTATTTTAAAAAACACTGTTCTTTTTAGGAATAGTTCAGTTCAGTACGAGGTAAGATCAGTAGAATAGTGTGCAAAAAAAAATCTGTGTGGAATTTGTACAAAATACGTAGAATTGATGGAAGGTAATGTGCTGGCCACATCAGATTTTTTTTATTTGCTGGTATTGACACTTTTCCAGGCCTATTCCGTAACTCAGTGGTTAATTTTTAACAACTGGTTAAAAAAATTAAAATAAATATATCATCACGGTATATTACCCATTGCTGGGTGTGCCTATCTGCTTTGTACACAGATATCGGTAGATATTGATTTGACAACTAAACATACTCGTACAATTTTTAACTCCCGCTACCCTTGGTTATAGAGCTATAGGGATCTTGCTAAAAATCGCAGATTTTGGTAAATGACCACGTTTTACTAGAATCTAATTTTAACATTTTCACGATGATGTGTGTGTGCGTGTGTGTAACCTTGTATGTCTACCCTATTGTAATATGGAAAGAAGCGATTAGATTTTGGTGTAAATCAGATAACCGCAAATGACACTTTACTTCAAGCTGTGCATGACAATCGTCGTTGATAGATAGCAAGTCGTTTATTTATAAATTACAAACAAGCTTTATTTTTTGTCATTTGTGTTGTGAAAAATAATGAAAATGGTTGATCTGTCTGATAGATTGTGATGAAAGTGTTATTTTCATGCCTGGTGTTTTAAATACATTATTTGTTGTAGAGTGAGTTAAAATTCTGTGAAAGTGACTATTTTTTTTTTAATTCATTAGCAAAAAAACAGTTACTTATATTTGTTGCTATGGAGTTAATAATGACAGTTTAAAACGTCAAAATTGAATAAATTAATTTTTATTCGCTTTACAAATTCATAGTGTGATTATTTAATATTCCTTTATAATATATCACAATTGCTTACAAATAAATAGAGAAATGAACACTAAGTTTGACATTGGCCCGCAAATGGCGGCGATCTTGGCCCATGGCCATACCCTATAAATCGAGGTACCCTAGATCTATCATGAGAGCAATGCCATTTATTGATTCCGTGCCGAACAATGGAACAATGTGGACAAACTCTAGAGTTGCCTGCCTGCTTCAAGTCACATGGCTATTTGCATATTATGTTTATTCTGCTGGGTACCGCTACAGTTAATAGTTGTAATCGTAAGGTTAACAAAATAAAGAAAAATGCCGAAAGTTAGAAATCATCACGGATATTTCTCAAAACGTGGCTGGTAGTGCTACCAACAATGAGGGTGAAAATTTCAGAGATTGAAAATATCTGATGAATTTCCAATTTGAATTTGTTATATCTTTGAAACCAGATGGGCTTGCATGTTTTTCTTTAACAAGTTTCTTTCCCCCAGACGTTCATTTTATATTCACCTACTTTTTAGTCAAAAGTTTATGGGTTATCGCGATTCTAGAGGCAATTATGTCGATGATTTCTTGAGCTTCCCTGTACTCGCCGTGTTAAATCTTCCAACTTTGGAGTTCAATAACTCCGATCGGAACTGGGCAGGTTGGGTAAAATTTTGGATTTACGTCGAGCAATAATTAATCTAGCTATACGCTAAGATTTTATGGATTTTACTTCATGCTCCAACTACCTTAACTTATTATATTAACATTAAAAATTAGATGTGATATTTTATATAAAATAATGATCACTAATATTTGTAAAAGATATTTAATAAATTGTTATAATGACTAATAATATAATTAATGATCTTTATTTATAATCTTGTAATCTGATCTTTTGGACAGTGTTGCTAATTTAGTGATTTTATCATTAAATCTAGTGAATTTACTGATTCAAATATGATTTATTTTATAAATTTGCGGCTTATCTGAGTTCTAGTGTTTTTAATGTATATTATACCTAAAAAAATACTATACTCTATTTTTAAACTAGGAGGAGTAGATACGAAAGTCTGATTTACACTATAGAAAGTTACCAGAAAAAGTTACTAATTTTTTTTCGCGCGAAATACAAAAATTCCGTACACATCAATACTGTATACTTCGCATGGAACTTATTTTAAAATAAAACTGACATTATAGGCTCTTATTTTTCACGCCGCATATTTGATTATGTGAATAAAGATAATATGTAATCTAAATAAACACTCTTACTTGATTTATATCTATATTTTTTAATTGAACATAGCGATAAAATGCACAAAACCTATATATAATTTATTATTTAAAAATGTATACCATAGAATACAATACCAAAGGAACAAAATACAAAAAATATTACATTTAATTCGTTTAAAATTGAACATAAATTGAAACTGTATTATAATATCAATAAGGGGAAATTTTGTGCACAGACATTAACAATCTTCATCAGAAGAACTCTCCGATGAGCTGGAGTCACCATTAAAAGAACTGATTTATTTTAAAGTCACAGAAATGCGAAAAACCAAAACAGAAAAAGATAACCTCCAAACGAATGACAGCTAATACATCAAATGTAAAATATTTGTGCAGTGTAAACCTGACGAAGCACTAACCAATCAGAAGCGTCAGTTTCGGCGCTTAAAATTTAAAGTACTCCTCTTAGTTTAAAAACAGGGTATAGGGTACCTACATACTCAGGGTATGGTCATGACGTGGCTCGCGTTTCGTCCGCCATTTGCGGGCCACTGTCATATTCGTTGTTGTTGCGCAAATTATTATGTATTTTTTTATTTTATTTTAATGCAAAACACATTTAAATATACTTCTAATATTTATTTAAAGTGAAAGTAATACTTTTATTTTATTTATTTGTATATTTTCTTGAGATACTGATTACGATGACTGGCAATATTGAAAACACATAAAAATTACCAATATTAAGCACAAACATTTAAATTTTTAAAAGGTAAGTTTAAAATATACACTTATTATGTAAATAATAACCACAGTTATTAAATTTGATGTAATAATAACAACCTATATCATATGCTCTACATAACTTCTTAATCTATGTCATAATAATAATTGTGTATCTCTTAAATAAATGAATTTTTATTACCTTTATAGATTCATAGTGTGATTATTTAATATTCCTGTATAATATAATATCACATTTCTTACAAATAAATAGGGAAATGAATTATCAGTATGTTTGACATTGGCTTCCTTATGGCGACGATATTGCCCCATGGCCATACCTGTATATAAAAGTACCCTAAAATATGCACATCACCTATATAAATTATATTTAAAAAATCTGATGTGGCCAGCACAATACCTTCCGTCAATCCTGTGTATTATGTATAAATTCCATACATAAATTTTCTTGCAAAAGTTTCTAAATTTCCAGTAAAATTATTTCATAAACAAACTATGCAAATTGCACTTGACACTGACATCTTGTTCTTCATCTTCTCCTTTTGCTTTTCCCATGCGTTACGGGCCGCTATTTTTTATTTTCTTCTTCCACTCATTTCTGTTTTGCGTGTCGTTCTTAATCAGTTCCTTTTCTCTCAAGTCTTCCGCATTACAGTCCTTCCAACTTATCTATCCTCTGTTTCTTCAACCTTCTATTTCTAAGCTATTCATTATTTTTCCAATATATTCTCCATCTTTCCTCATGACATGGTCAAACCAATGTAATCGTCTCTCTTGTATCTTTCTAGAAACTTCTAACACGAGTTATTTCCCTTATTCTTTCATTCCTTACCGTATCTTTCCGTGTCTTCCCCAACATCTATCTCAACATCCTCATCTCTGCCACATTCATTTACTTTTCATTAGGTGCGTTCAATAAGCCCCAGGAAAACAAGCAATCGGAAGTAAAATTTGTTGAACGACTTTGCTAGCCTAGCATTTGCTTGATTTGCTCGCAAGCAATCCAAGCGCCAAATTTCTCGCTTATCTTGCTAACTTATGAAATATAATGGCGGGAAGTGCAAATTATACATACACGAATTTAACTTGTACTGTTTCTATCTCATTTTATGGTGTGTTTATATCAATTACATGTCAAAAATGCTTTCAAAGTTTTGTGATGAATATTTATAATATTGTTAAATTTGAAATATTTTCTTAGACCTAAAACAATGTTCAAAATTAATTCCACTATCTGCAAATAACTGTACCTATCTATAAAATCATTTCCAGACCAATAAAAGGGATATGAGAGATACACATGTTATATTTGACAACTGTATAACTTTCTCGATGACATTTGTGAATATCAATTCGTCATATAGCTAGCAAATCTTTTAGTGTACTAAACAACGTCTCGTTTGCTTACCTAGCATTTTCTTGAACTGCTTATACATACATAGACATCATCGTAAAAATAGTAAAATCGTATTATATGGACCCTAAATCGTACTTTTCACTAAAAACTCATCATTGAATTTTTTAACCAAAGACAATACCTTCCTTACCTAAAGATGACGGAAGGTAAAAAATCAACGATGATTTCGCTTTCGGCGAAACAGAAAGTAGAATTCAGAATTTTTCCATAGCACAAACGTGGAATTTAAGTTCGCTCTTAGCTTATAATTTAAACTATCGGTTTAAAATTAATAATAAAGAATATAATAATTTGTTCATATTTTTTTAATCATCTGTATTTTTATTTTAGTACATAAACTCGTATTTCAAAGTGGTTATTTACACATACATGTTAGATTATTTTTCCGTAAATTAGATTATGTTAAAATTTAACTGTTAAATGTTTCTTAGGAGTACATCCTCGCAGACGTGAAAGACCGTCAGCATCTCTTCACTATTCACCGACGTGCACGGAAAGAAGGACTAGACCTAGGCAAATACAACACTCTGAAAGAACAGATCAACATCCTAGAAAGAGATCTTGCCAGATTGAAAGATCCTCTACATCTTCACCTTCCTATTACTTCCTCGGACGAAAAAGAAACCACGCAAACCAAGCCCAAGTCATAGACAACGATTTAGGTTAGAATAGCTGGGAAGGTATATCCGAGGAGGCAAAATAGAAAGGGAGTGTCTACTGCACTGTCCAGAGCTGCAATAAAATTAGTGAATTGTCTACATGCGTAGAAATGGATCAGACGAAAACTAGCGACCATTTCTCGAACAGAACCTAAAACTACTGTCTACCAATTATGAATTGTCAGGTATTGTGGGCGGTATTCAGAATAGGGTAGTCGTCATATTACACTGGCGGATCCGCCGAAAGCCAATCACTCCGCTTCTCTCCCATCGATAGTTAATATAACATCCCTAACTTTTCTGGGACGGCAAGAACTACATTAATCATGGTTTTAACTGGGATAAAGGAGGGGTTGGAATGTAATGTTGGACCAAAATTAGTTCTGTTGGACCCTGTAATCCTAGTAATATTTTATTACTATTTGAAACAATTAAATTAGTGGTTGCGCGAGTCTGAGACACCAAATATAAAACCCCCTTTCAACTGCTTATACAAGTCTATGTACATTTCTGCGTATGTGCGACAGTCATTTTTTTGTAGCTCTATCTGGACAGTGCAGTAGACACTTCCAAATAGATATATTGAATTCTTTATGTGATTTTAATGTGTTTAAAAAGTTTCTAAATGTTTTTATTTTTTATGAAAAGCATGGAATGCTAATGAAAGATCGTTAAATTTTATTTCATACTTTAAAATTACTTGTGAAAGCATTTTTCTAATTGATCAAAGTTTTAATTGTTTTTTTTTTATAATTTATTACACTGACTATTACTTTGAGTTCCCAACGAAATAGGCAACTAGCTAGTCGCATACTTAGTCGGAAGCTCAGAATATCAGTCTACATTTAAAGAAATTGTCTTTGAAAAAAAAAATGATGAAAGCCGTAACTAATATATATTTTATTGCACATCTCTGTATAAATCTACCGTAATCTCATTAAAAAAAAAATACTTCGATAAAAAATAGGAGTAAACAGCTTAAAAATTATAGTTGATTATTTGTATTTACTATTATAATCAAAATTTTAAATGTCTTATTTCGTGTATTTTTTATACAAAATTATATTTATTATAACTAATCTATGAACCCATCTGTCCAAAATATTGTATGTACTATATGAATTTCATTTTATTTATTTTTAAGCAATTATTTATAATGTTCTTTTTTATTTCATACGTGCAATACTTTGAATATATTTAGTAAAATAAGGAAGGTAAATGAATCCTCAGGAAATATCTCCCCAGCCCTTAATAAAATACTCATTTCTTATCCATAAAACGACTGCGACTGAAGCTCTTACAATTCTAATTATTGCACGTTCCGTCCTAAGTTTTGATTTGGGCCTAAATTCTCTTCAAATTTCAGTTTCATGTATTTCAATTCTTTTGTCGAACAAATTCACATCGAACATGAAGAATTTTGACGTATTCCGTTCCTTGTTCAAGTTTTAAATGATTAACAAATTTTCGCACTGGTTCGTGTATTTTGTAGTTTTATATATCGTATTTTTCATAAAATTGTTAATAATGAATAGTGTACGCCAACGGGTGGAATTTTGCCAAAAGGTTTTAGCCAAATAGCTGTATACATGTAGAGCTAACAAGACATTTGCTTATTACCCCTACTCACTATAAAGATAGAAATATGTTCTTTTCAATAGCAAAATAATAAAAACCGTTTAATATATATTTTTTTATAGTGCGTAGGGTATAGTTATCACAAAATAGCTCCCGATATACTACCCATTTTATTCTTATTTTGATAAATGGTTAGTGTACGGAGTTCCACATTAACAAAGTGACCAAGAACACAAGAACTTTGTACGAATTACTGTAATTTTTTACCTCCTATAGCTCTAGAATGTATACTGTAACTGTTTCAGCAAATTAGTATATAGTTTTTTAAATTCACTTGTATATAAACACGAATCTACAGTTTTTATCGCATACTAGTGTTTCATACTGAATATCGAACATCTAGTGCCAACTAGCCGGAATGTTTTGTACATAGTGACTCACTGTCAGTGAGTCGTTTTGTTACGCACAGTGTTCATATAGAGTCAGCTTACACTTGAAACTAAGGTGCTAACATATTTTTATAGTGTACTTGCTCGCTTTTTAACTCTTGTGCTTCTTTCTATGACAGGTGGTCGTGTTATTTCAGTTGCTAGTCAGTCATATTTCAACCATTTCATTTTAGAACAATTATCTTAAATTTCTACTGCGTGTAATTGTAGATTACCGGTAAGTTCATTTAATTTCAAATACCACATGTACAGATTTTTTTTTATCGCTATTGCGCGTTTTATTGAAAAAAAATTAACGGTGTGTGAGGGGGAAATTATTACATAAATATATCTCTTCTTGTATATCCGGTTCCATTGTCTTTTGCATACAGTATAAGCTAAAAACGAACAAAGTCCAGTGTTATATTTTATGTTAAAATATTAAAAAATCTTTTTTGTATATGTTAAATGAATTTGCCATAATGATCTGATTCAAGAAATTATTTATTTCATTGTATAACTGAAAAAAATAAAATTAATTGGTTGCTTTCATCCGCACATATTGCACAAGTTTTGCTGTGATTTATTATCTCTATATATAGTGAGTAAACTAAAGTATAAGCTTTTTATTGAAGCAAGAGATACAATCATTATTAGTAGGGCACATTGATACGATAAATACTTTCGATTATTGCCAAACTTGTTATTATTAAACAACGTTTTATTTTCAATTTAAGATTGTTAGTAAATTGAAAATGTTGCGTTGCATTAAAAAATAACCGAAAGCATTTAGGATTTGCCATTGTACTTAAATTGGGATGTCTTGTTGTAAATACCAGGTGCCAAGTATCTACGAATTTCTGTAAAACTCGCTTGTACCTACCCTATAACTTTATCTATCCTACTATTGAATTGTATTTCACCTATTTACCTTTCAATCGAATATACTTCTTTCATTTATTCAACTTGTACCGTAGTTGTTGAAGTTTGTAAAATATTTATACATATTACGAGATTTGTACATGTACATTGAAGTTTAGTAACATGTTACAGTCTTTATTTCACCATAATGATCTTCCAATGTAGTTGTTATTTATATTTATTTAAATAGGTTACGATAATGACAATCTTTACCATTTCAATACATTAGAAAGAAATGTTTATTTGTATTCTCATTTCATTTAGGAGATTAAATTCAAATAAAGTATTTCGATAAAAATTCTTTAATAAATATTTCATCATTCATATTGATTTTAAAAGTGACTGAAAAAATACGTACTTTACAATTTAAAGGATATTGAGTGCTATTATAATGGTTTATTTAAACACTTTGTATGTATTTAAAGTTATAAAATGTAAATATTTAAATTATAATTATTATTGTAATCAGGAAAATATATTGTTGAAAAAAAAAAACATCCTTAACTTATAGAGTAGATATAGGGCATGGAATCAACAATCAAGAACAAAACAAAGGTATGGAACGAAATATATAATAATGAAAGGAACAAAGGGCAAATAACAATGAAATAATTGTTTTCTGTAATATATTTAAACAAAAATAAAACAAATTACAATAATAAAATTATCGCTTTTCCAACGCCTTAAATTTAGCTTCCAATCTTTTAGAATACGCATCAAGTTTATATGCAGCTTGTTCTAATTTAATTACACTGTCTTCAATTTGGTCTATTTGATCCAAATAAGGTTGCAGGCTATTATCTAAAACATTAAAAAAATTGTTACTGTTTTTTAGAATGAATGACTTCTCACATTTATCGTTAAGCTCCATCATAGCCTTGGACACATTAGTAGCAATATGCTTCATATCAGAATACTTTGTAATAGTTGCACGGTTCATATTTTCTAACAATCTATAATCATCTTGTACAGTAGTTAGTTCTCCGTACAGATAATCTGCAGTTTTCGTGAACATTGTTGTCGCTAATCTGCTTAAATTAGGATCATGGGGGTCTAAAGCCTCAAAACTGGAAGTTGAAGTTGACAATGTTGGTCCTATAATATTTATTTTTATTTAAACTTATTTATTTTGTAATTAATTTACCTTTTTTTGGTGAATCTGTTACTCCTTCAGAGTCCATGTCCTCTGCCATTACTGTACCTGTACGTCAAAACAAAACACTATCAGTCGAATAGAGCCAGAATACTGAATAGAGCGCCAGTTGTTCTGTCAGTTTTCCTTAGCGCTAATTCAAAAGTTGGAATCAGTTTGCTGTCTTACATTGAGGTGTAAACATTTATTTTGTGCCTAAACTTTTTTGTAAACTGTGTTTGAGAATGTCAGCTTATTTTAAAGCATTAAGTAGTGACGTACAAAATCGCTACTTAGATAAAATTAAATTAATAAACAACATTGATCCATGATTGCGACGAAAGTGATTTTTCCAGGAATATTTTAGACTTTTTTATTGCAAAATAAAATGCAAAACTATAAACTACATAAGCTAGCCAATATTTTAAAAGCAATGCATTATTACTATATATTGCATACAAATAATGCATGCAATTATCTACTTACCACAAAATTCACACTCACACATGTAAACATCTAAAAATAAATAAATATTAAATAAATATTTCATCACGGCATATTACCCATTGCTGGGTGTGCCAATCTGCTTCGTACACAGATAACGGTAATGATGGAATATTTTTACCGTGTGGGCGCTTACCAGGCGTCACCTCACGGGCACTCATTGCTGGCGAGGAGAGTGCGCCACAGGGGTCAATTTTGTGCCATTAAAATGCGATGTAATTTTTGGCGTCGGTCGGGATCGAACCCAGGTTCCCAGATTCGCGACCAGACACTCAGGCACACGGCCACGAGACCGCCATCTAAAAATAAATATTCGCAAAATACAAACACACACAGGATAAATAATGAAAATAACTTCTGAATATTATGCATATATATTTCACTTTATTGTACAAAATATGCTCTGTCATGGGGTAAGAAAAAATACTCAATATTATACATATATTATTAAAATATGAGCGTTCTTATTACAATAAACACTGTACGTTTACTTAAATAATATTTAATACATATTCGTATATCTTTCTTCCGTGCTTTACTTCCTCCTTGAGACGGATGGCATCGTTCCATCTTCGTCTTTTTTCCACTTTTAATGGATCAATTTGTCCTACACGAATGTATTTTTTTTATACTTCTTATTTACTAATCACATGAAATCGTATATATACCTTTAGTATTCTTAGCTGATACTAATAAGAATGTTTTAATTTTGTCTTTTGAGTTAGTCTTGCAACCAGGAATACAACATTTATGTTGTCCACCCATGGTTGGCACACACACACATACTAAATATTAATAAGTAATCACACTTAAATCACAGAAAATTGCAACACAAACGACAAACACCACAAACCATACACGAAAACAAAACAAACAAAATGGCTGTACTGTCACTATGACAACTGGGGGCGCCGGCACATATGTTTTTAAGGACACTTGTATGCCCGCGCCCTATTATGGCCGTTTCAACTCAAATGTCACTAAAGGTCTGTTCGTTTGTCACTCTAAATATGTAGGAGTACTATGATATTTTTCTCTTATGCTCAGTTGCACCAACAAGGCTTAAATTTTAAGCTAGGCTTAACAAAAAATATTTAAGTTACGTTGGTGCAATTGGCCATTATTTGTTTATATCAGATTTGGGCAATTACTTGGAGCGTACACAAACGAACGTAATTTTTGTGTGAAATGTGAGGAATTTGTCAAAACTTTAAAGCTATCATAAAAAAACAAATGTTTGGTGAAATGGATTTTTTAGAAAACGAAATAATAAATGATGACGTTAATATGTTGTAATGTACACTAGGACTAAAGATGAACTTGTTCATAAAAATTTAAAATTATACATTCATAGATCATTTAAATATAACATAAAAAAAATTATAAGTAAAAATATTTTTTTCTATTTCGGTGTTCTTATGTTTCTATAAACGCACTGTTTTGTACTGCAAACACGACGTTTAGAAGATCTATAAGCGTACTATTTTTGGCGCCTTTCATGTTCTAGAGTTGGTAGTCATGCTTTCATAACTGACAGATGACAGTAACCTCAAAATGGTAAGTTGTTGATAATATTTCAACATATTACTTTTAATTATGGATTTTTATACTTTCTTTAGGTGATAGGACTAGAAAGAAATATAATATTAATTTCACAACCAGAATCAGACCTTGAATCATAAATACAATACACCTTGCAATACACTAATTAATCAATAATTGACAAAATATGATATTTCAATTGTAGCGAGAAGCGTTACCAACATAAACATAACTAACAAAAATATACCTAGTCATAATTTGACGTCGCAATTTAAATAAATTTAATCGTAAAATTACCTCAATAGAAAAAATAGTATAAAAAACACGTATCATAAGGCCTGTTGACGCACTCGTCCTTTGTAAAACTCGCCTAGCGGCTCGTTTTCCAAACTTGGACTCGTACGTTAACAGATTGCCTTATGATACTTGTGTTTTAATGTACTATATTCAAATTAAATTTTCGTGCTATAAATATTTTTTCTATTTCGGTGTTTTTATGTTTCTATAAACGCACTATTTTGTACTGCAAACACGACGTTTAGAAGATCTATAAGCGTACTATTTTTGGCGCCTTTCATGTTCTAGAGTTAGTAGTCATGCTTTCATAACTGACAGATGACAGGTAACCTCAAAATGATAAGTTGTTGATAATATTTCAACATATTACTTTTAATTATGGATTTTTATACTTTCTTTAGGTGATAGGACTAGAAAAAAATATAATATTAATTTCACAACCAGAATCAGACCTTGAATCATAAATACAATACACCTTGCAATACACTAATTAATCAATAGATGAACAAAATATGAAATTTCAATTGTTAGCGGGAAGCGTTACCAACATAAACATAACTAACGAAAAAATACCTAGTCATAATTTGACGTCGCAATTTAAATAAATTTAATCGTAAAATTACCGCAATAGAAAAAATAGTATAAAAAACACGTATCATAAGGCCTGTTGACGCACTCGTCCTTTGTAAAACTCGCCTAGCGGCTCGTTTTCCAAACTTGGATTCGTATGTTAACAGATTGCCTTATGATACTTGTGTTTTAATGTACTATTGCACTTTGTTTATATTTGTTAACCACATGATTGTGATTGATTACAACCCAACTAAGAAAATTACCCACAACACTTGATTGCTCTTTCTTACTCCTCCTTTCTACATGTAAGAAAATCGTGATCTAAGCAGAGAAGAGCAATTGCTCGATTGAAACCGAACAAAATTCAAGTAATGATCAGTGACAAACGAAATTTACAGATTGAGTACAACGACTAGAAATATATTTGCATGTAAATGTATTTGTGATCGTTGATTGAGTTTTCACGCAAAACTATTGCAGATGGCAGTAGTGTTCCAGTCCCAAATATTTTAATATTTATAAGTTCACAGTGTATGCAACTAGACACTGTTATGAGAAAAGTTTTAGGTTTTTGTTGTTGTGTACATGTGGCGCACATGCGTAGTGTCATTCCACTCGTGTGTTTCAAATACGAAAACTTTTATGATTGTGAATTGTTTACTGCAAGTCTCCTTGCTACAAATCAAAAAGAAATAATATGGATTACGGTAAATGGAAAATAATAAAAATAAAAACAGAATTACGGATTCGTGGCGCGTCAACGAGGGGAAAGAAGGCTGAATTAATAAGGAGGTATACAACTGTTATAAAATAAAATTTGGTTAGTAACAAATATATGATATATATCTTCCAGGCTACAAGATTATGACAGAAATCACAATTTCAACAACATTGATGAGAACTATAATGTCAGCGTATACCAAATGACAATTCCTCCGGCACAAAATTTTAAAGATGTGCATGGAGGTTTAAAATTACCTATAGAACTTTCAATTAATAGTATTGAAGCGTACCTGAGTTCATTTAATCAAAGTATTTCAAACAAAGCAGTACACTTATTTGAAAGTAAATTTGTTCAAATTTTCAAGTTTTTTATAACAACCACAACAAATAGTGTGTATATAAAGAGTGCTTGCAAAGCACAAATGAAAAAAGTTACATACTACATCGATATCTTAATAAAAAAATCCACTATAGTAGAATGCCAGTGCGAATGTGCTGCTGGGCAAGGGCCATTTGCTCACTGCAAGCATATAATTGCAGTCCTGCTTGTAATAGAATGTTTTTGTTCAAAAAAAATTGTATTTGTAGAAGATGTATGCACGCAAAAACTGCAAACATTCCACAAACCGAAGGATAAATTCAACAAATCTCCTTTCAAGGCAACGGATTTGCCTTTTACACATATGAATGCTCAGATACCACAAACATTTGATCCTTTATCTTCCTGTATAAAAATGACAGTAATTATAAAGACTATTTTCGAAACCTTTGTTTGAATTTTGGAGATGGTGAAATGCCCATAATGCACCTTTTTGAGCCCGCAAACCCATACGGCATAGAAAATGACCATGATCATTATTGCAAAACAAAGCAATTTGATTTACTATTGCATAGTATGGGTTTAATAAATATTACAAGTGAAGAGATTTTAAGTGTGGAAGAGGCAACAAGAGGACAAAGTAAAAATAAAAGGTGGTTCAAAGAAAGGAAGTATCGAATTTCATCGACATATTTTAAAGACATTTGCTGTGCAACGGATAGACGAGATATGAAAAAATTAACAAAAACTTTATTAAACAAAGATAAAATAAATACAGCTGCAACAAAACACGGACAGATATATGAAAAAAAAGCCAGGGAGCAGTACGAAAAACTAATTGGTAATAAAGTTCAGGAATGTGGTTTATTTATTGTTAAAAATTGTCCATATTTATCTGCATCTCCTGACGGTTTAGTCGGCGAAGATATGGTACTGGAAATAAAATGTCCATACTCATGTAGAAATAAGAAAATCAATGTCGAAAATTTACCTTATTTAACAGAAAAAAACGGTACATTAACATTAAAAAAGAATCACTCTTATTATTACCAAATAATGGGTCAGTTATTGGCAACAAATAAAAAATACTGTGATTTAGCAATATATACCTTTTGTGATTTCTTAGTTATAAGATTAGAACGTGATGAGGAGTTTATACAAAGACTGATTAGTAAACTGACTGAATTTTATAATAGTCATTTTTTACAAGCTATTAAAAACACATATTATTATAAAAATTATAATTTAAAATAGATTCGTAGGTATATACTTTTTCCTTATTTTTTATATTATATTTTTTATTATATTTGAGAGTTATTTTTTGTTTTAATACTTTTTATTTTATTATATTTTACTTGTTACCATTTCTTATGAACATAAAAGGGCAAATAAAACATTTATATAATTTTATTTTTTCATTATATTTTTCCTAAAATTACATAACATACAACATACAAAAAAAATATCACTACCAAGAGAAATATAATTTTTATTTAATGGATCACATAGGATTCTATATGTCTTACTCATTCCTATTATTCTTTCTATGTGGACACGCTTACTCGCAATTTTTCTATCATTCAGTAGAGCCATTCTAGGAATTTGAGTTTTTCCTTTCAAAAAACTGGGAATATTTACGCATACATTGTCCGAACAGAATAAATCCTGGACGTTGAATCCGCGATCAGCCATCACTGAATCTCCGGATTCAAATTTTTGTCGTAACGGACTGCGTTCGATAATTTGTCTGTCGCTTGTTGCTCCGCCGTAGAGTTTAGAAACATCTGAAATTAATCCACCCGGTGTAGCAGTGACAATACATTTTAAAGTGTTTCTATTTTTGTATGTTGAAAAAGTTGCTTGTTGACAAATTGGTTCCACCGGTTTTACAATTGGAATTTCTGTAGAATCAATTATTGCTCGTGTTGTTGGATACGTATTCTTAAATGCTTCCGGCATGTAGTAATCTACAAGCTGCCGCGAAGGCCACAAATCCAGCTCACCCCACTGCATCGCCATAAATTTAATCCACGTGTGTATTACATTGGACACGGATGAAACACTAATGTCGAACATATGTGATAATTCATAATAAATATAATTCCTTCTTAATTTAATTAGCGTTAAAAAGAACTGATCTTCAACAGATAGTGATAAAATTTCAAACTGTTTATATTTCAGTCTAAATCTGTTAGGACCCAAAGATTGTAGAACAAAACTAAATTTAGAATAATTTTCTAGGCCAGTATAAAAATGTATTGCTTTATGGTTGTTTGCAAATTTAGTAACAGAAAATATTTGTTGTGGAGCTGTTTGTGACCAATTATCTTTCGATGTACTTGTGGATGCAATATTAGTATCATTTGTTTCCATTATTACGTTACTTTCACTTTGGATTTGGAACTCGTCGTTATTTTGTGTAGTTGGAACACATAATTCAGATCCTATTTCCTGTATCGCAACATATTTGTGGCTAGTTGTAGTACAGTCTTCCGATTCATATTCTTGTTTTGGTGGTCTATTTTGTATGTCATTCGTTGCTTCCGAGAATAATTTAGTTTTGCACTTCGCTTTCCACAAATGGCGTGATGGGACAGCATTTGGTTTCAAAATTTTCCTGGTATGTTTTAACCCTAATATTTAAAAAAAAAATCCATAAGTGTTATCGTAATTATCTAATTTTCTTTACTCACCAGTAAAATAACCTGTACAAACGAAATCGTCTTCATCGAAGTGCGAAGAACAAACAATGTTTTTCTTTTTTAAATTTAAATTACGTTGATTTATGGCTTCCAGCCATATCGTTTTTAAATGGTCATTTGCGGGAAACTTATGTCCCGTTCCTGTTTTGTTACTACAATTTTTTATACAGCAATACGGCATTTTAAATTTTATAGGTTAATTACAACCGCCGATACGTTTCTGACATTTTAAACGTCAAATATATGGAGGGGGTAAAAAAATTTTTCTTTGGGTCTGGAACACTAGCGCCCCTAGTGTCACTGTAAGCTCCCATTGAGTACATCAAGTAGCGCAATAAACGGCATAATATTGTACCATTTTTCTTCATTGACAGGGACTAAGGAAGATCAGAGACACTGACACTATCCTCCTAATTGAAATAAAAATAACTAGATGCCATTGCTATCCGTACTAAATCTGTAAAAAACGGCAAACTTTTATATGAGAAAACAACTATTTAAAACGGCCATAATAAGGCGTAGTGCAATTAAATGAAGTTGGACATGTCATGATGTGGCTCGCGTTTCGTCCACCATTTGTGGGCCACTGGCATATGTGTTGTTGCGCAAATTATTATGTGTTTTCGAGATTATTTGTTTTATTTTAATGAAAAACACATTTAGATATAGTTTTAATATCTATTTAAAGTGTAAGTAATATTTTTTATTTTATTTTCAAATTTATTTCCTTGAGATACTGACTACGATTACTGATAATATTGAAAACAAATAAAAATGACCAATATTAAGCATAAACATTTAAATTTTTAAAGGGTAAGTTTAGAATATATTATGTAAATAATAACTACAGTTATTAAATTAGATGTGATAATAACAACCTACATCCTATACTCTACATAACCTCTAAATCTATGTCATAATAATTGTGTATATCTTAAATAAACTAATTTTTATTACCTTTATAGATTCATAGTGTGATTATTTAATATTCCTTTGTAATATAATATCACATTTCTTACAAATAAATGGGGAAATGTATTCCATGAATACCCAGTAGGTTTGACATTGGCCCGCAAATGGCGGCGATCTTGGCCTATATGTGGCCCATGGCCATACCTGTGTATAGAGGTATCCTCGTTGCTCGTGGTAGATGCAGCCATCTCTTGTTTTTTCTGCAATACTGAACAAGACATGCAAAATTGAAGTGTCGTACTCGTGCTCCTTGACATTTATTTTGTGATTTTCGTGCAACCGTGACATAAATAATACATTTTAAATGTTATAACAAGTGAAGCATGTAAAAATGTTGTCACGAGTTTGTAGATTATCTAGTATAGTTTATAGATACCCTATTTATAATAATATTTATCATAAACCGATTGTAACCCTACAAATTTTAAACAATGAATATGATTATAAACAACGTAGATATTATAAAAATTTCGGGCATAAACCAGATAAAATTCCTAAGATTACTAAAATGTGGTACATTTTCGTCTTATGTGGGTTCATGTTACCAGTTTTAAACTATGATGCGTATGTCAATCATTTTTATCAACCACAAGAATGTTTTTTTTTTCTTTTTCTTTAGATTAAAACAATGGCTCTTTCCTCCTGTTGATGCCGCCAGCCCGCCGATTTTAGAAGACAACGAAATCTCGAATAGTGATCCATGTGACGGAACCGATGGAGATGATAGCAAGAAAAAACGACTCCGTAAAGAAAAAATTGGATTTAGAGACAGAAAGGTAGAAAAATGTTCTTAATTTTTTATGGTTTTATTTATATATTAAACACAGATCATAGAATACGAGAATAGGATGCGATCATATAGTACACCAGATAAAATATTTCGTTATTTTGCCACTGTTAAAATAACTACTTCGGAAGGAACGGAAACTTATATGACGCCGGATGATTTTCTAAGGGCTATTACACCTGGAGCCAAACAGCCAGAGGGTAAAGAAAAATAAATAATAAATAAAATATACATACTCAGAGGGTTTTGATCGCGACACCGGAACATAGGACTTTAGTATATTTTCGTAATTTCCTGCTTTCCTAATTATTTTAGGTAAAAATGCTTCAAATAAAAGTTGTAGAGCTTAAAATTATGTATGTGAATCTATAAGCAAAATTAAATTTGCATGCTTTGTAACGGCAGAAATTGTGTACGAAAATATCGAAAATCACCCCAAAGATAACGATAGCCATGGAATTGAAACAGAAAAATTAACAAATGTTTAACGTTTTACCTGTCAAGTCAGGTTCATAAATTTTTATTATATAGGTATTATTTGTAATTTGTCCTAGTGAACAATTATCTACATATTAATTTAAATATTTTTTCACTTTAACAAAAATTACAAATAATAATAATAAAAATAAATTAACTTAGCTTGACCGATAAACCGCTAACATTTGTTAATTTTTAGTTTCAATTCCATGGCTATCGCTACGTTTGGGTTGATCTTCAACATTTTCATACCTAATTTCTGCCGTTATAGCTCATGCAAAATTAATTTTGTTTATTGATTCTGATGTAGAATTTTATGCTTTACAACATTTATTTGCAGCATTTTTAGTTAAAATTAGGGAAACAGGAAATTACGAAAATATGATTTTACATGTTCTATGTTCCGGTGTCGCGGTCAACACCCTGTATATCCGAGTATGTATTATATCAACACTAACTATAGTCAATTTTTTCTTAGAATGGCATTCTAATGTGATTACGTGATTGCAGAGTATGAATAGAGAAGTCTCATGTATTTTTAGCAACTTTTTTATCGTAATTGTTCTATTTTTACGTAGCGTTTGTTTCCATATGTCGCAACTTGAACTATATGAATAATTTGTATGTTTACATGTGTGACAATAAAAAATTGAGCGGTAAAATATTATCGAAACGGTGCAAAGAAATAATTTTGAATGCTTCTGCGTGCTTTGAGGAAGAAAAACGTATAAATGTTCCCCCTTTTCGTCTGTAGAAGTTTTGAGGTTATCACAACGACAGTTCTCAGTTTCGTACTTCCTATGTATCTTTGTCTGAATATTATTACATTTTAGAGAGTTTGTACTGCTTTGGTTGAATGTGTCGCATGTGACGGTAAATAATATCAAAAATGAATTTAAAAGTCTCCATAAAAATTAGTGATCCGTAAAAACTCAATGCGAAACATTGACAGTTTTACTCAGCCAATTCGACGTATGGTCGTTCCACAAAATCAACGATTTACGTCCCCAACTTGCGAAAATTATAAAAAACTGAAAATCCCCAAACGTTTGAAATGTTTTCGGAAAATATGAATTATTTTAAAACTTTGACAATTAAATTTACATTTAATATGTATGTTATGAAATAAAACAGTAAATAAAAGCAAATTGCGAATTTCTAATTTGAAGCAAATATATAAAATAAATTACAAAACCCCGTTTAGCTCCACTAGTATACGAACATCTGAGTCAGCTTTTTTAAATGCCATCGTCAGAAGTCGGTCAGCACAACAAGTAACCACAGACGCGTTTCGCACTTATTGGTGCTCATCAGTGTGGTGTAACCGAATTTCTATATACTAGTGGAGCTAAACGTGGCTTTATAATTTATATTTGCTTCAAATTAGAAATTCGCAATTTGCTTTTTGCCGAGCTTTTTGCAGTTTGACGGTAGTCAAAATATTTCTCGGTAGAGGGCTCTGATGGTACTAACATACTAGGGTACCTTTATATACAGGGTATGGCCATGAGGCAAGATCGCCGCCATAAGCGAGCCAATGTCAAACATACTGATAATTCATTTCCCTATTTATTTGTAAGAAATATGATATTATATTATACAGGAATATTAAATAATCACACTATGAATCTATAAAGGTAATAAAAATTCATTTATTTAAGAGATACACAATTATTATTATGACACAGATTTGGAGGTTATGTATAGCATATGATATAGGTTGTTATTATCACATCAAATTTAATAACTGTGGTTATTATTTACATAATAAGTATATATTTTAAACTTACCTTTTTAAAAAATTAAATGTTTGTGCTTAATATTGGTCATTTTTATGTGTTTTCAATATTGCCAGTCATCGTACTCAGTATCTGAAGAAAATATACAAATAAAAAAAATAAAAGTATTACTTACACTTTAAATAAATATTAGAAGTATATTTAAATGTGTTTTGTATTAAAATAAAGCAAGTAGCCACGAAAATACATAATAATTTGCGCAACAACAACGAATATGACAGTGGCCCTCTAATGGCGGACGAAACGCGAGCACGTCATGGCCATACCCTGAGTATATAGGTACCCTATAACATACTAGGGTACCTTTATATACAGGTATGGCCATTAGGCAAGATCGCCGACATAAGCGGGCCAATGTCAAACATATTGATAATTCATTTCCCTATTTATTTGTAAGAAATGTGATATTATATTATACAGGAATATTAAATAATCACACTATGAATCTAAAAAGGTAATAAAAATTCATTTATTTAAGAGATACACAATTATTATTATGACAGATTTAGAGGTTATGTAGCGCATAGGATATAGGTTCTTTTTATCACATCAAATTTAATAACTGTGGTCATTATTTACATAATAAGTATATATTATAAACTTACCTATTAAAAATTTAAATGTTTGTGCTTAATATTGGTAATTTTTATGTGTTTTCAATATTGCCAGTCATCGTAGTGAGTATCTCAAGAAAATACACATATAAATAAAATAAAAGTATTACTTACACTTTAAATAAATATTAGAAGTATATTTAAATGTGTTTTGCATTAAAATAAAACAAGTAGCCACGAAAATACATAACAATTTGCGCAACAACAACGAATATGACAGTGGCCCTCTAATGGCGGATGAAATGCGAGCCACGTCATGGCCATGCCCTGAGTATATAGGTACCCTACAACATACCGCTACAGGCCTTTTACATAGATGATCTTAAGATCACCGCCAGCACAACTAGTCATTGTCTCTGGCCAGGAGTCCACTCATTGTGGACCGAACAGACACCACAGGTTACACCACACTGATGAGCACCAATAAGTGCGAAACGCGTCTGTGGTTACTTATTGTGCTGACCGACTTCTGACGATGGCATTTAAAAAAGCTGACTCAGATGTTCGTATACTAGTGGAGCTAAACGTGGCTCAGTAAATAAAACTTTATTTGATGTGAATCTTTTAAATATATTTTCCTTCTTTATGCTCCTGTTGGTAAGACTTACGATTGACAATTTGATTATATGTTTACATTGATTTTTGATTGAAATTAGTGTCATTGAGGGAAAAAAAAAGATTGCGAAATATTTCTATGTCCCCCCTGATTAACGCTATGAAAAAAATTAAAAGCAAAAAATCCTAATTTTTACAATATACTGTGGCAATAATTATAATCTCTCTTTTGCAGATTTAGTAATTTTCATTATTGTCATCAAATTTGCTTTGTTGTAATCAAGCATATTATTTTGCTTTGACTCGCACTATAGGCAACAATCACAACATAAAACGAAATAGTCTCATATATTAGCTAAAAAAATTAGTAACTTTCTACTAATTACGTAAATCAGTTGATATCGTGGAACGACCATACCTACTATTTATATGTACAGTGAAAGTAAATTGCTTTTTAAAGTCCTTTGTATAATCAATTTTTAGTCTATTTTATAATTAAGTTAAAAATGGTTTATCCTTTGTGCATTAATAGTATATTATGTTATTAGGAGTAGAAAGCGGTCTTTTTGTGTTGAACCCAGCTATTGCGGCCGAGGCGCTAGCCGAGGCCAGGCAAGCTGGGTAAAACACAAAAAGGGCATTCTGCTCCGAATAACATATACTATTTTTTCTTCAAGTGTTTCAAAGAAAATTGGGGAATTTCTTATATTTTTCTGGAATTGTTTTAATTATGGAGTTTGCAATTTCAGCCATAGTTGGCTGTGTACACTACAAAACACAAACGATACAACTGTCATATACGAATTTTTCAATATGGCCTGTGTTGCTGTGACGACTGCTGCCGCCAGCGGTGAACTAAGAAGCTAACATTTTTTTACTAGTACAATAATGAACAACTAATGTACTAGTAATAAAATGAATATCTTCTATAGTGTGTGTATAGTAGCATAATATGAATATTATTGTACATTTGAAGAAAAAAGCTATTTTTACCTTCCGTCACCTATAGTAAGGAACGTATTGTCTTTGGTCAAAAAATTCGATGGTGTTTTTAATGAATAAGCACGTTTTAGAGTCCCTATAATACGAATTTACTGTTTTTTACGATTATGTCTGTATGTGTGTGCGTGTGTGTGGGAGCGTGTGTGCGTGTGTGTGAGACGAAAATTTCTCCTTCGATAACTCCAATACTACAATTCCAAAAATTATAAACCTTTCATATTCCTCTTTCGTACAGCCATATGAAGAGTTGATTAGATTTTGGTTGCGATTGATTAACCGGAAGTACCCTAATTTGAAGATTTTAACAGTTTTTCTTAAAAAATCTGTTGTGGCCACCACAATATCTTCCGTCAATTCCTGTGTAATATGTATAAATTCCATACATAAATTTTCTTGCAAAAAATTCTAAATTTCCAGTAAAATTATTTCATAAACAAACTATGCAAATTTCACTTGACACTAACATCTTCTTCTTCTTTAGCTTTTCCCATTCGTTAGGGGTTGCTATTTTTTATTTTCTTCCACTCATTTTTATTTTACGTGTCGTTCTCATTCAGTTCCTTTTCTCTCAAGTCTTGCAATACAGTCCTTCTATTTTATTTTTGGTCTTTCTCTGTTTCTTCAACCTTCTATTACTAAGCTATTCATTCTTCATCCAATATACTCTTCATTTCTCCTCAAACCAGTGTAATCATCTCTCTTGTATCTTTCTAGAAACTTGTAACACTAGAGTTATTTCCTTACCTATCTTTCCGTATCTACTTCAACATCCTCATCTGTGCCACATTAATTTACTTTTTATTTATACTGACATCTGTCAATTTGAATTTTATTTTATTATATTGTTTCGGGATTTTCAACCCTTACAGGTTATATCCCTAGAATGGTCTCACACACAACATCTATTTAATTTTTACAATTGCCACGAAGTTTCTTGCGTAGATGTCATGTGTGTTGCCCACCCGAGCAAGCCCTTGTTACAACCACCAGCCGGTGCTAGATAGCTTAGTGATTGCCAAGTTAATTGTATCCCAACTTGGAAAGGTAACGGGAGTAGATACCGATCAAGATCAGTCGAGAAAAATTTGACCTGACCCGGATTCGAACCTACGACCTCTGAGTCCAGAGGCTAGCACTCTACCACTGTGCTATCCCGCCGTCATTTGAATTATATGAATATATTAGTAGTTTCCATATTTAGCATAGTTGGCTGAATTATAAAATTTAATTTCTTTATAATTCTTTAACTCCATATCTATTGAATATGAAGAAAAAATGCAATCAAATCGTATAGAGAATAATATATTCTTTAAATTATAATAACGTTAAATGTCAATAAATCAAATTTAACTGTTAAATCTTCAAATGAGACCACTTCCGGTTCACCAATTATAACTAAAATATAATCAGTTGTTCTACTGGATGTTAAACTTGAGGTATACGAAAAAAATATAATTTTTGGAATCGTGGTATTGAAGTTATGTGATCCGAAACTTTCGTCACATACATACAGACACACATACATACAGACATCATCGTAAAAATGGTAAAATCGTATTATAGGGACCCTAAAACATGCTTATTCACTAAAAACTCATCATTGATTTTTTTTGACCAAGGACAATACCTTCCTTACCTAAAGGTGACGGAAGTTAAAAACGCTGTTAAATATCATTTTTTGACCTTTTATATTATTATAAATATTAAAGAATATTCTATTATCTATTCGATTTAATTAAATTTTTCTTCGTATTTAATGAATTTAGAGATAAAAAATTATAAAGAAATATCTTGCAACCTATGCTGCTAAAAGCTGCACTATGGAAACAGAATATTCAAATATTACTTATTGACAGAAGTCAGTGTCAAATAAAATATACATAATATCTTTGTGAAATGATTTTACTGGAAATATAAAAATGTAAAATAATTTAATGTGGCAAAAACAAATCACATAAGATAATACAACATATTATAGCCACAAGCCAATTCAGCAGATTATTATGTTATAAATATAACGCTATATATGTTTTTATTTTCTACTTTTTATTTAAAAAAAAAACACTTCTTTTTAAGAGTAATTCAGTTCAGTTTAATACGAGGTAAAATCAGTTCTGTTCATTAAAATAAATATATCATCACGGCATATTACCCATTGCTGAGTGTGCCAATCTGCTTTGTACACAGATATCGGTAATAATGAAATATTTGTACCGTGCGGGCGCTTACCAGTCGTCACCTCACGGGCACTCAATGCTGGCGTGGAGAGTGCACCACAGGTGTCAATTTAGTACCATTAAAATTCGAAGTAATTTTTGCCGTCGGTCGGGATCGAACCTGGATCCCCAGATTCGCTACCAGACACTCAGAAAAAGATAACGCCCATAGACTAGTTTACAAAAAAAGTTCTGTGTGGAATACTGAGGTGCGTTCGGCTTATACGCACTATGTACAAAAGGAGTTGGTGTGGATTTTTGTAACATGACAATAAACAAGAATAGCCGAACGAACGCTCGAACCATTCGTTCATTTAACAGTTCAGGTTATAACCGTTGTTGTCTTTTAAAACAACTATAGTAGGCAGAAGAAACACGTCAACCTGAAAAAACTTTATAAAATGAAATATAAACTTGTAGAAGAAGAAAAAATATACTATATAGTATTAAGAAACGTCTATATTAATGAATTTACAATTATTTCTAAGTCACTCCTTATTCATTTTGGGGAATATAAAATTATTTGACATAACATGCTCATTTTCAGTAGTAGCAACGTATGGTACGAAAATAAACTACAATTATTTCAAATAGTTTTATATACCGTAAAAGGAATAACGATTGATTCAGAAATTTTTGTAAATATGATTAATATAGAGGGTGGTGACCGCGACCCCGCAACTTTAACATGTAAAATCATACTTTCTTAATTTCCTGTTTTCTTAATTATTTTAGGTAAAAATGCTTCAAATAAAAGTTGTAGAGCATAAAATTCTGCATCTGAATGACTTCATTCACGAAATACTGGTTCTTTGAAGTTAGACCCATATAACTTGCTGCATTACTCACAATACATCATCTTTATCCAAGATTGGGGGCCATTTATAAATAGGACTTTTTGAATTAACAGTTAAAAAATGCTTCTTATCATCTGAACTAATTTGTGCTAATTTACTATTTTCTTTTGGAGAACTTTCTGTTTGAGCTAATTTATATATAATTGTTGCTGCCTTCTGTAATTCTTCCCTGTCATTTATTAATTGGTAACTGTAATCTTTTTGATTTTAAACATTCAATAAATCTGCGTATGTAGGCAACTCTTCTTAGCAATTTTATCCAGTCAGAGAACTTAAAAATAATGATCCTGATTTGGATCCGGATTCGAAATTTTGTTTACGGATCCGAATTCGATGTTTTGTTTGCGGATCCGGATCCAAATTTTAATTCTGGATCCGATTTTTCATTTTGAATGTGAAGTCTAACATTAGGAATTGTGTTCAAATTCAAACCGTTAAAGTGGGCTTGTTTATCTTTACAGCGGTCTGTAAACACCAGTACACGAACAGTAATACATTTTATAATACCGCTCTAAAATAAACAGGTAGTATGTGCAAATGTAAAGAAAAAAGAAATTTGAGAAAGAATGGCCATAGGTTCGTTGCAGGTAGCGAAATACCTATCGTTCACGTGTTTCACATAAAACGGGTTGTTTTTGTTACTTATAGTTCTGTGGAATCGAAGAATTTCCTTCTTAGCGGATGCTAAAAGTTGTCCAACAGAAATTTATATCTGCCAACTATTAATTAACCACATCAAACAAAAATGTATTGTGGATTGTCATCAGATTTATTTGGTTTTGATGAGACCCGATGCTAATACTGAAATGTAAGGTTCAATACTGAGAATATTCGAATCCGAGAGCCGATCCGGATACTGGAATTCCATATCTCATATATTCGAATCTAAGATCCAATACTCAAATCCGTTTCCAAGATTCGATATTCGGATCCGGATTCAAGATCCGATACTCAGATTCGGATCCAAACTCCAATACACAGATTCGGATCCAAAATCCGATACTCAGATCCGGATCCAAAATCCGATACTGAGATTTGGATCCGAGATCCGGATAGTTCAATATTCAATTATCCGGATAATTTTGGATCCGAAACCGAAACTATCCGGATCCGGATCCCACCACTAGTGGTGACCGCGACCCCGGAACATAGGACTTTAACATGTAAAATCATACTTTCTTAATTTCCGGCTTCCCTAATTATTATAGGTACAAATAAAAGTTGTAAGCATAAAATTCTGCATCTGCATCAGTAAGCAACATTATTTTTTTATGCCTTGTAACGGCAGAAATTAGGTATGAAAATGTCGAAAATCACCTCAAAAATAGAAATAGCCATGGAATTGAGACAAAATAAATCTAACGGTTTATCTGTCACGTTAGAGTAATTTATTTTTATTAGATATTATTTCTAATTTCTGTTTCAATTAACAATTATCTGTTAATTTAAATTGATATTTGCTCACTTAAACAGATTTTACAAATAATAATGAAATTAAATTAATCTAGCTTGACAGATATATCGTTAGCATTTGTTAATTTTTTGTTTCAATTCCATGGCTATAGCTATTTTTGCGGTGATTTTCGAAATTTTCATACCTAATTTTTGACGTTACAAGGTATACAAAATTAATTTTGCTTAATGATTCAGATGAAGAATTTTATGCCCTACAACTTTTATTTGATGCTTTTTTACCTAAAATAATTAGAGAAGCAGGAAATTACGAAAATCTGATTTTACATGTTAAAGTCCTAAGTTCCGGGGTCGCGGTCTAGTATTTTTTTCTTCTTTTTTTAAAAATAAATACCCAATCTTTTCTACAAGTTATATTTCATTTTATAAGGTTTTTTTCAGGTTGATGACGTGCGTCTTCTGCCTATTCATTTTTACTATATTATTATTTGTAAAATTAATAATTTCATTCAGCCTGTTGTGCATATGGCAAGAATGTACTTTGAATATAATTCTTCAGATAACGACGATATTTTATTACTAAAAGTGGAGAACTATGCTGAAATTTGTGTAGTTTCTAAGAACGATAAACAATTCAAATATCATTTTCGAATGTGTTCCACTACATTTGAAGATCTTTTACAAAAAATGCAAATTTCACATTGCACATGCCTGGCTCTGGTGTTCCCTCTTTTAGAGGTGGGACTTGTGGAACAAGTTCTTTTTGCTCGACTCCGAAATATTCGAACGCTTATATAAAATTACTATTCATTCCAAATTGTATACTCGAACACACAAAGTGCATTTAGAGCAAAATGATAAGGTGGAACAGAGAATAAAGTGTTCCCAGTGTGCCATTCGGAGCATTGAAATATCGCTACCATAATGGCAGAAGGTCATAAGTGAAATTTGTGTTTATTTGAGATATCGAGGTTAGAAAAAACTACACAATTTATAAGTTCAATATTATTTTTATTTTTGCTTAAAAACAACGTTGTTTTTTACAATCTTACTTTATTTGCTTTTTTAAACAAAAATTAAATAATAAAATTAATATGACTCTTATTTAACAAAAAAATTACACTTATGACATTATGTCACACATATTAATGGAGAAAAGAAGAACATATTCTACGCTTATGACATTATGTCACATAAAAAAACTCAGCTATGGCAACATATTTATACTTTGTCTAGAAACAACTTAAAGAAAAGAACTGATAGTAAGTTGATGGGTATCTAAGATTCTAATATCTCCTTTTCCTCGTCCGACTTCAACACACAGTCATTAACAATTTCTCCAGAACTATTTTTGTTGGTCTTAAGCGACTTATAAAAGTAGGAATGTCACCTCGATTGCAAAGTGTTATCAAACTGTTTAATTTCCTTTCATCTATTTGTAGTGGTTCTGTATTTTTTTTCTTTATTGCAATGCTATTGTCTAAATTTTTACTTCTTCTTGAAGGTTTCAAATGAATTACTTTTAAGTTATTTCACATGTAGCACATACGATCTTTAGTCAGAATGCTCATCCGTCGTCCAGGATACTTAATCGATCAATTTTGACATACGACATTTTGTCACAATCAATAATAAACCGAATGAATGTTTATGTGCAATATAATAATACATGTGACATTTTGCCACGTTCAAAGTATTACAGTTCTTCACATACTTATTTAAGTATTGGTTCAAACTCGATTACGTTTCATGTAGCACATACGACGTTCTGTTGTATTATAAAGTAGAGTTTCACGAATATTCCTATGTAAATATGTATAAAATGCAAAAAATGTTACATACGACCTTCTGCCATTATGGTAGCGATATATACTATCCAGAACTTGCGTACGTCGTGTGAAGTGAAGCAATAGCAATCTGAACAACAGGATTTTGCTGACTTGGATCGCTTTCGTTTACGTTCGAGTAATTTCGGAATGACGGGTAGAAACAGTGACTGAGATATAAAAGAACGTGTGTTTAAAATTAAATTCAAATATTACGTAATATAAGTATAATATAATATGAAGAAGTACATATAAAATACAAAAACCATGAAATACAATAATACTAGAAGAAACAAATATTGAAGCTTAAAAACAAAACAAAAATTGTAGTTTCAGAAGAAGGTACTGTAGAAGTAAGTGTAGAATTATTTACAGTTTTACGAAAGTCAATTGTAAAAATAATATTTACACCTAATTTGCGATTATGAACTTTAAGAATAGTAAGACAGACATCCTTCTTTAAAAAAATCTTGTTTTTTAACGTTGAAAAACATGTTTCGAAAAATGTACAACACTACATCTACTTATAGGCGATAGGAAATATGCAGTATGACATCTGGTGGTATTTTGCGGAACTATAGTTGATGGGATAAGTTATACTCATGACATTTTCTTGATTGTATAAACACAAGTGTTATATATTATGTTTATAATATTTAGGTTTAGAAATATAATATCTCTTAATATTACACACTTAATGCATAAATGCAATTAGTAAATGTCAAATTATTCCGTTAACATTAGTTTCTTTAAAAGCCATTTTGGCGCTATATCCCATAGGGTACCTCTATATACAGGGTATGGCCATGAGCCAAGTTCGCCGCCATTTGCGGGCCAATGTCAAACATACTGAGTAGTCATTTTCTTATTTATTTGTAAGAAATGTGATATTATATTATAAAGGAATATTAAATAATCACACTATGAATCTATAAAGGTAATAAAAAATCATTTATTTAAGAGATACACAATTATTATTATGGCATAGATTTAGAGGTTATGTAGAGCATAGGATATAGGTTGGTATTATCACATCTAATTTAATAACTGTAGTTATTATTTACATAATAAGTATATGTTTTGAACTTACCTTTTAAAAATTTAAATGTTTGTGCTTAATATTGGTAATTTTTGAGTTTTCAATTTTGCTAGTCATCGTAGTCAGTATCTCAAGAAAATACACAAATAAACAAAATAAAAGCATTACTTACACTTGAAATAAATATTAGAAGTATATTTAAATGTATTTTGCATTAAAATAAAACAAATAACAACGAAAATACATAATAAATTGCGCAACAACAACGAATATGACAGTGGCCCGCAAATGGCTGACGAAACGCGAGCCACGTCATGGCCATACCCTGAGTATATAGGTACTCTAATTTCCCATCGCCTATTACATCTTCAATTCCTTTTTTACCTTCTGTCACCTCTAGGTAAGGAAGGTATTGTCTTTGGTCAAAAAAATCGGTGGTGAGTTTTCATTGAATAAGCACGTTTTAGGATCTTTACAATACGATTTTACTATTTTTACGATGATATCTGTATGTGTGTGTGTATGTTTATGTGACCGCGGTTTCGTGCACGATATCTCCAATACTAGAATTCCAAAAATTACAATTCTTGCGTATTCCTCTTCCTTACAACCATATGCAGACTTGTTTAGATTTTGGTTATAATTGGTCAATCGGAAGTGTCCCCGGCCCCGGAAGTGTCCCCTGAAAATTTTAACAGTTTTTCTTGAAAAACTCAGTTAAATTTTATTATAACTTAAAGAATATATTATTCTCTATACGATTTGATTGCATTTTATATTTCATATTCAACAGATATAGAGTTAAAAACTTACAAAGATAATAAATTTTATAAATCAGCCAGCTATGCTAACTTAACCATGGAAACTGCTAATATATTCAGGTAATTCAAATTGACAGATATCAGTATCAATAAAAAGTAAGTGAATGAAAGATAATAAGGGAAATAACTCTAGGGTTGGGCGTTTCTAGAAAGACTTAAGAGAGACGATTACATTGGTTTGAACATGTCATAAGGAGAGATGAGTATATTGGAAGAATGAAGAAGGTGGAAGACCAAATATAAGATGAAAAGAAAAGGAACTGAATGAGGACGACACACAAAACAAAAATTAGTGGAAGAAAAAAATAAAAAATAGCGACCCCCTAACGAATGGGAAAAACTACAGAAGAAGAATATGTTACAAGTGCAATTCGCATAGTTTGTTTATGAAATAATTTAACTGGAAATATAGGATTTTTGCAAAAAAATATGTGCAGGGCGCGTGCACGTGCAGTGACGTGACTTTGCTGACTTTGGCAAGCAGATATGTGGACCCGTGTTGTAATGATAGTAGGCTTGTTAATGTTGTTATGAAAATGTTTTGAGTTGACATATAGAACTTATATGTTTTTGTAATAAAAGTCTTAATGAAATATAATTGACTACATGAAAACTATTAGTGTTGTTTAATTTAAAAATACTAGTAACAAAACTAGAACATGGCGCAGTCGGTGAAAAACTAAAACTTGAAGATTAGTAAGAGAAGTGAAAATTGTAAAAAAAAATCTGATGTGGCCAGCACAATACCTTCCGTCAATCCTGTGTATTATGTACAAATTCCATTCATAAAATGTCTTGCAAAAGATTATAAATTTCCAGTAATATTATTTCATGCAAATGGCACTTGACACTAACATTTTCTTCTTCTTTAGCTTTTCCCATTCGTTAGGGGTCGCTAATTTTTATTTTTTTCTTCCATTCATTTCTATTTTGCGGGGCATCCTCATGTCAAAATTTTTCATTCAAAATTTATTTTTTTGGTATTTTATGATTCCTTTTCTCGGCAACTGAATTCCACACCCCTGATAATAAATATACCACATGAAATAAGAAAATCATGAAATTTTGAATGAAAAATTACGACATTTGTCAGTTATGGACGTAATTCATAGCTGTCATTTTGACACGGGTCCACATATCTGCTTGCCAAAGTCAGCAAAGTCACGTCACTGCACTCTCCCTACACATATTTTTTTTGCAAAAGATCCTATATTTCCAGTTAAATTATTTCATAAACAAACTATTCGCATTGCATTTGCACTAACATCTTCTTCTTTAGTTTTTCCCATTCGTTAGGAGGTCGCTATTTTTTATTTTCTTCTTCCACTAATTTTTGTTTTGTTTGTCGTCCTCATTCAGTTCCTTTTCTCTCCTTTCATATTATATTTGGTCTTCCTATGTTTCTTCCAACTTATGTTATAAGCTATTCTTTCTTCCAATATACTCATCTCTCCTCATGACATGTTCAAACCAATGTAATCGTCTCTCTTATATCTTTCTAGAAACGCCCAACACTAGAGTTATTTCCCTTATTCTTTCAACATTTACTTTTTATTGATATTGACATCTGTCAATTTGAATTACCTGAATATATTAGCAGTTTCCATGGTTAAGTTAACACAGCTGGCTGATATATGAAATTTTATAATTATTACAATCTTTATAATTCTTTAACTCTATATCTGTTGAATATGAAATATAAAATGCAATCAAAACGTATAGAGAATAATATATTCTTTAAGGTATAATAAAATTTAACTGAGTTTTTCAAGAAAAACTGTTAAAATCTTCAAATGAGGATACTTCCGGTTGACCAATTATAACCAAAATCTTATCAAGTCTGCATATGGTTGTACGGAAGAGGAATATGCAAGAATTGTAATTTTTGGAATTCTAGTATTGGAGATATCGTGCATGAAACTGCGATCACATACACACACACACACATACACACACTTACGAACACACACACATATACAGACATCATCGTAAAAATAGTAAAATCGTATTGTAAAGACCCTAAAACGTGCTTATTCAATGAAAACTCACCACCGAATTTTTTGACCAAAGACAATACCTTCCTTACCTAGAGGTGACGGAAGGTAAAAATGGAATTTAAGCCGCCAAGAAGTCTTGAATTGTCCGGAAACATTTGTGAAAACTTTCGGAAGTTCAAACAGGCCTTTTTAATATATATGAAAGCCGCAGGTCATGAATCAAAGAAAGATGATGTTAAAATTGCCATATTACTTAATGTAATTGGAGAAGATGCCATCGAGCTATATAACACATTTGATTTAACAGAGGAGAAGTCATTTGATAAAGTATTTGAAGCTTTTGAAAATTATGCTAGTCCTAAAAAGAACATCGTAATGGAAAGATTTATATTTAATAAGAGAGATCAGCAAGAAGGTGAAACCTGTGACAATTTTCTAACAGAAATAAAGAAGTTAATAAAGTCATGTGAGTATGGTGACCTGAAGGAAAGCATTTTAAGGGACAGAAACGTCTTGGGGGTGAGCAACAAAGGATTGCAAGAAAGACTACTACGCAGCACAGACTTAAGCCTGAGTAAAGCTATTGAATTATGTCGAGCATCTGAGATGGGAAAAGCACAAGCAGAAACCATCCAGTCCAAAGCAGTTACCATTGATGTGATTCGTAAGAAATCTAGTCCGAAGACTGAACAGAAAACACAAAAGTATAATGAAGGTAACAAAGTGTGTAATAAAAAGAACAATAATTATAGTAAAATGCCAAGTAATACTAGTGATAGTAGTTTTAATGAGTACCAATGTAGAAAATGTGGGTACAGACATTTAAGAGCCAAATGTCCGGCATATGGTAAACGGTGTTTACTATGTAATGGACTGAATCATTTTAAAATAGGATGTAGATTTAAAACTGTAAATGAGATAGTAAATCCTGATGGTAATGTAAGTGACAGTTCCAGTACTAGCTTGACTATTGGTACTATAAAGTGTTTGTCAGTTAATTCAATAAATAAACAATCCCGTTGGTATCAAGTTGCTAACATCTGTAATAAAATTGTTAAATTAAAATTAGATACTGGAGCTGAAACTAGCTGTATGCCATTAGCAGTATTAAATAAATTGTCTGCTAATATAAAAATAATTAAAAATAATATAATTTTACAGTCGTATGGGGGTTGTAAGTTAAATTCGTTAGGAACTGCAAAATAAATAATATTTATAAAACTGTTAACTTTGTGGTGGTGAATAACAAGTTTGATATTGGTGAAGTAATTTTAGGTTTAGTAGATTGCTTAGCATTTAATTTAATAAAAACGGTGCACTCTGTAGATAATAATGATTTAATAAAGAACGAATTTGTTGCCAAACATAAAGATTTGTTCAGTGGGCTAGGAAAATTTGATTTTAAATGCAAAATAAGAATAGATCCAAATGAAATACCTATAGTTAAGCCACCTAGACGTATACCATTGGCTATAAGAGACAGAGTCAAGACAAAGTTAGAACAATTAGAACGTGATGGAATAATAGAGAAAGTCGATGTACCAGACTACAAAGAATGCGTTTAAAAATTCTTAAATATAATCTAAAAGTAAATTACTTACCGGGTAAATTAATGCACGTAGCAGATTTATTATCACGATCATTTGTAGAAGATAAAGTGGCAGATGATCCATCCATGTTACAGTTAGTACATGCGTTAGCAAAATATGTAAAAGTTTCAGATAAAGTCAAAAATAAAATAGCTGAGGAAACCAAAAAAGATAATAGTCTATCGTTAGTACTTTCATATATTAAAAATGGGTGACCAAATGAAAAAACTCTAAGTTCTGAATTAAAGCAATATTATAAGCTACAAGATAAATTGTGTATAGAAAATAATTTCTTATTTATGAATAATAGAGTCATCATAACAGCTACATGAACCCCACATGGGTATTGAAAAATCAAAGGCTAGGGCTAGACAAGTAGTATATTGGCCAAATATATCAATTGATATACAACAACATGTTAAAAAGTGTAGACTATGTGATAAATATCAAACAAAGATTAGTAAAGAATCATTAATACCACATTTAACACCAAATTTGCCATTTGAGAAAGTAGGTTTAGATTTGTTTGAATTCTCAAACAGTGATTATTTAACACTCGTAGAATATTATTCAAAGTGGATTGAGTTAGTGCCGTTAAAAAGTAAATCTTGTAAAGAAGTAATAAGTAAACTCAAAGTTATATTTGCAACGCATGGTGTACCACAAGAAATAGTGTCAGATAATGTTCCATTTAATTCATGGGAGTATAAAAAGTTTGCACAGGAATGGAATTTTAATTACACTTTTAGTAGTCCAAGGTATCCTAAGTCAAATGGGCTGGCTGAGAAGGCTGTTGGTATATGTAAACGATTACTTAAAAAGTCAAACGATCTACAGAGTGCGCTATTAGAGTATAGAAACACACCAATAACGGGGCTAACGTATTTACCAACACAAATGTTGATGAGTAGATTAACTAGAACCAAATTACCCATAAAGACATCTTTGTTAAAACCACATGTTAAGACAGATGTAAAAGAACAACTTGAGCGTGGTCAAATTAATTATAAACGTAATTATGACAAAAGTGCTAAACAAAGACTCGAGTTTCAACAAGGTGATAATGTTCTTTTACTTAAAGATAAAGTTTGGGAACATGCTCAAGTTGAGTCTAAGTATGATACACCTAGATCATATGTTGTAAGAGATCAAAACGACAATAATTCCAGTTTTTTAAGAAAAACATGTAATGAGCCTGTATTTAAAAGTACGGAGGAGTCTGATAATAATTTAAGTAATGAGTTCAATTTAACAGCCAATGAATCTACTGATATAATATGTGATGCCACTAATAATAATAATAATAATAGTTTAAATTCATTAAGTAATGAAACAGCAGTCACAAATCAATCAGACTCATCCGTTGTAAAAACCAGGTATGGTAGAGTTGTTAAGTATCCTGCTAAATATAAAGATTTTGTAAAAGGGAAGATGTAATGATAGTAGGCTTGTTAATGTTGTTATGAAAATGTTTTGAGTTGACATATAGAACTTATATGTTTTTGTAATAAAAGTCTTAATGAAATATAATTGACTACATGAAAACTATTATGCCCGATAGTATAAACATAGGTCAATTATTGAACTCAGTTTAACTAAAATTGAACTAGGTTCAAGTAAAATTTCTATAGTATAAAACAAAATTAGCTTTTGACTTTAGTTTAAACTACGTTTAATTTGAGCGGCCGATTTCATCCGTTCAAATTGAGTTTAAATAATAACTGACGTTTTTATATTATAACTGTCAATGTTGTTAATAATATTTTAATAAAGTATATTGATATACTTAATTAATATTTTGGTAAGTTAAGTGCATTAGCATATATTTTATAATTCATTTAAATTACGAGTATATGCTTTTTATATTCTAGAGTAAAAATGTTGACGTACGATTCAAGTTCTGATAGTAACGACGAACATGTATTGAATATATATTTAATGAATAATCGCCCCCGTATATTTCGGGAAAGGAGAAATCCTTTCGAAATATATGATATTGAATTTAAATTGCGGTTCCGTTTTGAAAAACGAACAGTTTTAGAATTTTTACACATTACAATAATCTCGGTCCACTATTTTATTTTCAAATTATTTGTTGCCGAGTCAGTTTTTTTATTTTTAACAATATTTATATATTCTTGCATTATTTCTATTACTGACAGTCTTTTCTTCTTCATCGAAATTCTTAGATCACTGCTTTTTGTTCATTTTATATTTTTAGAAAAAGTATTATGTAGGTATTTTTCAAATACTTAGACCCACGCGCGAACAAAACTTCAAAAAATTAAATTGACAGATAGAATGACGAGAAGTGAGCTGCATGAAATATTACCGACTGAGAAAAGGATAAACTACGTTCAATTGACTCCAGTTCATTTTAATGTTATACCACCCAAATATAATTAACCTAAGTTCACTAAATAAACTTCGTTTGCTTAACTGTTGTTTAACACATATTTAATCGACCTTTATACTATCGGCCATTAGTGTTGTTTAATTTAAAAATACTAGTAACAAAACTAGAACACGTGTCAAAATGACAGCTATTAATTACGTCCATAACTGACAAATGTCATAATTTTTCATTCAAAATTTCATGATTTTCTTATTTTATGTGGTTGATTTATTATCAGGAGTGTGGAATTCAATTGCAGATAAAAGGAATCAAAATACCAAAAAATGAAATTTTGAATGAAAAATTTTGACGTGAGGATGACCCGCAAAACAGAAATGAATGGAAGAAGAAAATAAATAATAGCGACCCCTAACGAATGGGAAAAGCTAAAGAAGAAGAAGAAGATGTCAGTGTCAAGTGCCTTTTGCATAAAATAATATTACTGGAAATTTAGAATCTTTTGCAAGAAAATTTATGTATGGAATTTGTATATAATACACAGGATTGACGGAAGATATTGTGCTGGCCACATCAGATTTTTTTTTCAATGATTTTGAATCACAGGATCTTTCGTAAATCTATAAAATAAGGTTTGTTTCATAAATTTTAATTTCTTTTGTAATAATCCAACCTATAAAAATTACAATCATTTTCATACGAGTTATTAAAACAACAAATACAATAAATAGGCATTTTAACTATAACCTAAAAAAATAAAAATAAGTTTATCAATTCAAAGCTTTTACATAAATAGCACAAATAAGACTTGCTTAGTCAATTTCGTTGCAGGCGAAATTTTTCGAGTCAGCCACAAACATGCTTCAAATGACTTCACTCTGTTATGTAGCAAAGGCCTGTCATGCGAGTTCCATGCCTATAATTAATTATAAATTGTATTTCATTTTATTTTGTAAGTTTAGTAAAATTCTTGCTCGAGATTCCATAATTTTGACTATAGATGTCAGCTCCATGGACTTGATCAATCAGCTTCACTACCTGGCTCATATAAATTAACTAAACGACATCACATTGGAATGGCATTTTTGGAGAAATTTGACTATATATTATGTATGTGCTTAACTAATAATAAAACTACGTATTTATTTGTGATTTATTATTTTTATTATACAAAAATAATAACGAAGGGAGAAAAGAGAGCCTCTGTTTTTTTGTGTAAAGCATTGTTAACGGTAGTTATTTCTTTAGCCAGATCGTTTTAATTTATTTACTACTACTTCAAAATGACTTATTATCCATTGCTGGGTGTATCAATTCGCAGATTTCGGTAATGATGACATTAATTTTTTATGCTTTTTTGTGTAGTTAATAAAAGAACTCATGCATGTATAGTCCAGTCAAGGAATGGTTTCCAGACAGACTTTTGTGTGCACTTTTTTGACTTTTGGGTTGTGTTTGGAGATTAATGTACCAAAAGTCCTGGGGTCTCCGAGGAGAGCTAACTTCAGGGCATAGCTAAATGTGTCGCTTTTTTGGTTTTTCGCTTATATCTCGATAATAATTGCTCATAGCGAAAACGACTTCATACACAAAATTAAAGTTGATAAATTTTGGCATACAATAGTTCCTATTCATTTTTTTTATCCTTAACCCTTTTCTAGTTTTAAGCTGTTGAAAATCATCGTTATTTTTTCCAAAAATAATTTGCACAGAATTTAAATTATATGCAATTTATATATATATATATATATATATATATATATATATATATATATATATATATATATATATATATATATATATATATATATATATACATACATACAGGATGTTCATTTTTAAGTGGCTACCATTGCGATCTCGAGAACTAGAAGATATACGAAGTTGGTTAAATTAGCAAAGAATCTCTATTTCACATAGGTATTTCAATGATAAACTGAAAAAATAAATTGAACCAGTGGTTCTCAAAATATGGATACCAACTTTTTTATTTTAAATAGAATCATATATTTTTTATTTGCTCATTCAATAGAGCTCTTTATTTTGAATCCAACGATATAAAAATTTTATACCCTAACATAACAAAATTTTCGAAAAAAAAATTAATAAAGTTTTGAATTAATTTTTCCTAAATATGGTATTTATTAGAGTGCCATGAATGAAAAAAGTGAACATATTTAAAAATAGTTATTTGTATTTCAAGGCTGCGAAATCACTCTTTAGCGTACCGAGAGATGCTAAAGGATTTCGCGGACAAGGTGTACACAATATTTTTTGTGCAACCGTAAAAAATATGTAATTACAAATTTTACAGTTTCACTGTAAATTGAAAGTTGGCTTTCAAGGTAGCTATGGAATTGACATTTGATAAACAAAACAATTGTCATATTGATTATTTACTCAATTTCGCGGCCGTTACCATGACAGCGAAATGCCTATTTCGCGGCGGGTTGCACAAAAAGAACTTTATTTTCAATTAAATGATTTAGTGTTTATAAAAACTGCTCAAAATTACAGTAGAACCCCGGTTAACCGAACTCGGGTCAACCGAAACCCGGGTTAACCGAAACAATTCCACGTATAATTATCAGTTCCACGAATGATTATGTAGCACTACTTACTGTCCGGCTCCTTCATTCCACAGGCGGGCTGTAGCGACGGGGAGCTCGCACGGGGCTCGAAAATGAATAGTAGCGTGGAACTATTTTTTTAGTTGTGTCTTTACGTATTGTTGTGAGATGGCATCTAAGCGGAAGCGTGTTGTAATTTCTATTGCGGATAAATTAGCTGCTATCAAAGAAGTTGAAAACTTATGTACATACTGTACTGTATCTAAAAACTGTAACTACATATGTATGTATATTATGTAATGTACATTGTTTCAAAATAATTCATTTCCCGTACACACCCATTTTAGTACATATGTAGGCTATTTTTAGATGTTAATGGGGTAACCAAAAAACTCGTTATCCGAAACGGCTGCGCCCCCTTTATTTCGGTTAACCGGGGTTCTACTGTATCTCCATTTTTATTAATACATAACTGAATTTTCCATTTTAAATTTTTCCTAACTTTTTTAAATTTTCTTCTGTCAATACCTCTTAAATGTTTCTTCAATACAATCTTTTAAATGCTGTACGTCGGGATGCACAGTGCGGTAAACTTGATCTTTTAAATAACCCCACGCAAAAAAATCCAGTGGATTCAAATCGGGCGATCTAGCGGGCCATGCAATAGGGCCATTAGTACCAATCCATCGGTTTGGGAAAAAATTGTTCAAATATTCAGTTACTTGGCGGCAATTATGAGCTGGGGCCCCATCCTGCTGGAAGTACACATTTTGTACTGTAGCCAGTGGTATATCATTCAGAATTTGTTCAAACATATTTCGCAAAAGGGCTAAATATCTATCGCCAGTTAAAGTTCCTTCATACATGTAAAAATAAACATTATTATGTAAAATCGCACACCATAAATTTATAATAAATTTATTTTGAAAACATCTATCGCGAACTAAAACAGGATTTTCATCACTCCAGTAGTGATTATTTTTTAAGTTAAACATTCCATTATTGGAAAAATTTGCTTCATCACTCCATATTATAAATTTTAAAATATCAGGGCCTTCATTTATCAACAAATGACAAAATTCTAATCTTCTCTCTTGATCACCGGGTTGAAGATGCTGTACTCGGTGGAATTTATAAGACTTGTACTTATGTTTCTTCAAGTATTTATACACGGTTCCTACACTCAAATTGCATTCGTGTCCAACCATTCTTATCGATGCCGTAGGATTTGCTCCAAAATACGCTAAGACATTAGTCTCAGCATTTATATTTTCAAATCGTATACGTCTTTTTTTAAATGTTTATTAGCTCGTAGTCGTCGTTCTAATTTTCTAAAAATTTTGAGGTTGGGAATATTCCTGTTAGGGTATTGTTCCCTGTACATGTTAACTGCAGCACGAGAATTCTTATGACACAAAATGTAAATTTCGAACATATCTACCTTTTCGTCATGTGTGAATTGATCCATTTTTAGGTATTAAAAATGATATGAAGAACAATTTCTCATTTGACAGAAGTAGCAATAAACAAAATATTCACTAAAAAAGGTTGTATTATTCTTATTGAAATATGAATTCTGAAAGATTTTTTAATAATTTAAAATATTCACTTTTTTCATTCATGGCACTCTAATTAATATCATATTTAAGGGGAAGTAATTCAAAACTTTATTAATTTTTTTTTCAAAAATTTTGTTATATAAGGGTATGAAAATTTTATATCGTTGGATATAGAATAAAGAGCTCTATTGAATGCATAAATAAAAATATATGTTTCTATTTAAAATTAAAAAGTTGGTGAGAACCACTGGTTGAATTTCTTTTTTCAGTATATCTTTGAAATACCTATGTGAAATAGAGATTCTTTGCTAATTTAACCAACTTCGTATCTCTTCTAATTTTCGAGATCGCAATGGTAGCCACTTAAAAATGAACAGCCTGTATGATTCTACAATATTGAAGTAGGCTATGCAATAAACAAATGCAAACAAATGATACAGGTGACAGATAGTTTTGTTACTTACGTTATTTCTTAGTAAAACAAGTTATTTTAGATATAAGAAAATAATATACTATCGTAACCTAGGCAATAGTCGTATTAATAGTTGTTTATTGCATAGCCTACTTCAATATTGTAGAATTATTTCTGATTTTTAATATCATTTTTCTCGAAATAATTGTGATACAACCCCATATCATATTTATATCGTTGAAATCAGAAAAAAACTCTCTATCTAATGGACAAAAAAATTATATAGGTTGCCATTTAAAAAAATATAATTTTATTCTACCGTTTGAGAACCACTGGTTGAATTTTTTATTTATTATTCCTCATAAATTAAGCCCTTTTTCCTGGTAATTTTTTGTATATAACATTTTTCCCTGAAGTTAACTCCCCTCGGAGACACCAGGACTTTTGGTATGTTCATCTCCAAACACCTCCGCACTCAGTCCAAAAGTCAAAAAAAGTGCGCACAAAATTCGTTGACTGGACTAGGAGCTTCATATAGGAGAAAAGAAATATTCCTTTTGGAATAACTATGTTAAATCTATGTTACATCAATAATGGGTGCTCATCATTTTCAACACAACATTTTTTTTTTGGTGTTCTTCTGTATAATGCTTTTTCTATTAATGCAATTTCTTTACACGCTGCTTATTGGACATTGATAGATCATCGAATATGAAAATAGAATTAGGCATTATTCAACACCGGACAAAGTGTTTCGGTATTTTGCGACGCTACAAGCAGACCAACATGATGTTTATATGACCCCAGATGATTTTCTGCGCTCCATGACTCCTGGTTTCAAACAGCCAGAGGGTCAGTGAAATTTCTCACTTTTTTAAGATTATAGAATAGGAAATTATTTCAAATATGTAAAAAAAGATTATGACGCATGTAGATACATTATTTGAAATTATATTGTTTTTTTGTATTCATTGTGGTAATATAATTTTGTGTTTATAATTTTAGGTCTGGGTTTGGACCAATACAAAAGATACGACCCAAAGGTAAATATTCTTTACAAATATCATTATCAAATAAATGTCATTATTGTTCCTCTCAAATATATGTCATTCTTACACTCACATCGTGTAAGAGATTTAACACTTACACGTTTTTAAAGTGTTTTCGGCACTTGTATATAACTGCACTTATTTTAAAACCCCTTGTATGTCAAAATTACATATGTGTACTTGTCTTATTCTATATGTGCTTACATATATTTTCATCCTCTCTTGTATTTTTTCAGAGTAAAGTTGAGGTAAAAACATTTTCTCTTTGACTCACGTTTTTCTATTGGCACTTTTACCATTTTTCGCTGTTAGCACGACGCTTTGCATATGTGTTAGTATTTTCTTTATTAACAATAGTGTGTTGTTCATAGAATAATATCACAAAATTCGTAGATTAGTGTAGAGGCAAATTATTACCTTCCGTCACCTGCAGGTAAGAAGGAAGATATTGTCTTTGGTCAACAAATTCGATGATAAGATTTAATGAATAAGCACTTTCTAGGGTCCCTAGAATACTATTTTTACTGTGTGGGCGTGTGTATGTGACATTTTTTTCGAATTGTATTTACTTCCATATGAAGATAAAGAGCTGATTAGATTTTTGTTATAATTGGTTAACTGGAGCTTTAACAGTTTTATTTGAAAAAATTCAGCTAGAAATTTTAAAGAATATTTTATTCTCTATATGATTTGATTGTATTTTTATCTTCATATACAATGTATTTAGAGGTTAAATTATAATGAAATTAAGGCCTGGTATTTAGGTGACTAGTTAAACTGTCCGTTAACTTAGGCAATTGTCAGTTATAAGAACTATGTCGCATCGAAAAATTAACATATGTGTAATTTTTACAACTTGTGCTATAATACCGATGTTATATTTTTCTTTTAACTGGCAGTTTAACTAGAGATGGAAATAACGAACTTTCATTAATCTTGCAACCTATGCTACTTTACCATGGAAACAGTTAGGATGTTCATTGTTCATATATAGGCGATGGGAAATAAGCAATATGACATCTGGTGGTATTTTCGGAACTACATATAGTTGACGGGATAAATTATACACGTGACATTTTGTTGATTTTATAAACACAAGTGTTATCTATTATGTTTATAATATTTACGTTTACATATGTAATATCTTTTAATATTATACACTTAATGCATAAATACAAGTAAATGTCAAATTATCCCATTAACATTAGTTCCACTTTGGCGCTGCGATCTTATTTCCCATCGTCTATTACTAATTGACACATGTCAGTGTCAAGTGCAATTTATATAATACTAGCAGTGCTTTTTTTGTAGAAAAAAGGTGCCGGAACGCACAATTTCATAACTTTTCTATACAGTTGGTACATAGCAACACGTAATGTGTAAATATAGCATTGGGGCCATAGATTAAGGAAAATATATAGTAGAAAATTGGGTATCTCCCCTATAAACCGTGATAACAAGTTTTAGTGCCGTCTATGAAAAGGTCAGAGAACTAAATTTGACAGCCGAGAAAGTGGCGTGAAATATGAATGCATTTTGAATTGTTCGAAACTTTAAATTCTATTTCTTGATAATGTAATTAATAAAAAATCTATCGAAAATAATTTATTAAAAGACATTATCAAGAAATGTGAAATATATGTTGAACTATAAAAAAATAATTACAGTTAATGTCTGTATTTATATATATATATATATATATATATATATATATATATATATATATATATATATATATATATATATATATACACATTACATTATTTAAATCAAATAATAAAAACTACAAATCTCAAACTACACGGCGACAACTATTAAAATTTAAGAACATACTACTCAAGGAATCAAAAATTTGAATTATTATTACAAGAGGTAATTTTATTTCAAAAAAGGGATGTTACTTTAAATGTCTGCCAGAAATGCACTGCTTCATTGACCTCGTTATCGATGTTCGTCCACTTTTTAACAAATCTACCCTCTTCTATACTCATTTTTTCTTAAAACTGACACCATACTATTTCAACATTCTTTGATGAATCTTATGAAACTTCACGTCCTTTCGCCTAATAATGTAATATTTTGATGCTCTTCTATGGTGTAAATATCTAAGAGCACCACCATGATGTAAATTCTCCTGGTCCACTTAAATAAACCATTTCTTCTATTGGGCATTGTCAACTTCTGCAAGAATGTGTCTTCACTATGCAGGTGTTACAAATATTGCGTATGATTTTTTTTTTCTGAAATATTATTAATTTGTTGTTATATTTTATATCACCCCCGTATAATAATGCTAGTATGAAAACTAATATACTTATCGAAAATATATTGAATGATAAAGTACTATATTGCAAGAAAGATACAAATTCACAAATAATAGTTTTAAATGTCAAAGAATTTCGAACGATGCAATAGAGAATTGGGGGAAATTTACAGCAGTTCTCACACATATGTTACCTTTTTATAGTATTTTGATATTAAAGTTTGAGAATCCATGTAAAATCCAACGATGTAAAATGTGTACTACTAGAGCCATCTATGAAAGGGTCAGGAAGTATTTCCAAACGCTACTAGATTGAAAACTTGTTATCACGTTTCTGAATGCAGATTCACTCTCCTGATTGGGGCTATTTATATTTCGAAAAATATCAAAATAAATAAAATAGTAAATATTTGTCAAAAAACATTGATCAAAGCGGAAATATCGAAAACAGGTACAAAAAAAGCTGTAAATACTGCTGGGGTCACGCTGAAAGTATTGAGAATGAAAATAAGACATGCTTCATATTTTTTAGAATTTTATTTTAAATTGTTCAAAGTAGTTCCCTTCAACAACAATACATTTCACCATTCTTTCCTTCCACTTAAAATCTCCCAACCAGTTTTCTTTTGGAATGCTTTCAAAATAATCATTAATTGCAGCATCAATCTATTCTTCAGACGAAAACCTTCTACCCCATTAATTTTTTTAAAGTCCAAAAAGTAGCCAAAAGTCGCACATTGCCAAAGCAGGTGAGTAGGGGATTGTAATATTATTTTTATAGGTATAATTTTTTTCCCAAAAACTAAAGAAAATGCTCTTTGGTTAATTCCATGAATAATATGGAGGGAGTATTTGCAATCGCTAGTGAAGCCCCTTCCTCCTCTACAATAGGTGCGTTCAATGAAGCTAGCAAATCGAGCAAAGCGGAAGTAAAATGTACTGAACGGCTTGCTAACTTAGCATTTGCTCGTTTTGCTAAGTAAGCAAAGCAAGCGACTATTTTCTCGCTTGTTTTGCTGCATGTAAAAATATGGCGCACAAATTCAAATATCATTTGTAATATTTGAATATATTTTCAATGAAAATTAATGAATTACGTAAAAGTAACATAAAATATTTGTACTTGAGTTTACTTGCGTGGAATATCCTAATAAAATTAAATTATGCATGTAATTAATACCATTGAGAGTTTATTTTCTATTTATTATTTATCTGACACTGCATTCAATATATCAGTGTTCTATTCTATGGAAAAATTCAATATTTGAACATTTTCAATTTTCGTAACCTCACTGACTGACAGTCATCTGACAGTTCGATCGTAGCAAAACAAGCAGATCGTTCAATGCACGCTCTAGCAGATAGCAAATGCTAAGTAAGCATTTGCTCGATTTGCTAGCTTCATTGAACGCACCTAATGTGTCCCATATCATTTTGAAATTATAAGGTAATTGCTGTCAATTGTGCATTGTATATTTTTTGTACGTGTACGTCGTTGAAGAAGTGTTTGCAGTTTGCGACTTTTTGATATATTTCGTATTTTATATTGGTTTTTCTTTAGATGTGTCGCGAATCCCCACTACAGTGTGTACTACGACAGTACCTGCGTCCGTCCCCACCGGGTTATATTCCCCGTTCAAGTTTATATTCTCTCCATATTATTCCTACCTCCGTGATTAATTCTATATTTTCACTCCGAACGATACTTTAAAAAATGGATTAACCAAGTTGTAACTAACTTTCGTAACTTAATTTCAAATGACAGATAAATAAATTTAAAATGATAGTGCAAATTTTGTTTTCCACGGACTACCTAATTTTTTTATTCTCAATAAATCTAGCGTGACTCAAGTCTGTTCATGAAATAATTTTACTATTGTTCATTCACGATAGCGAGAGAATTCTGGAGGCCGATTCTAACGGGGTCCTATACCAATTTTTCTAAAAGAAAAATCTAGAAGTACAGGAAGAACTAAGAATTTTAGTGCAAACGCGAGTTAAAAATTTTACGTAATAAGCGAGGTATGAATTTTTAAAGTTGAGAATTTGGTGTATGACGTAGTTGGTCCTCACCAGTGATCGACAAACTGTTCTAGAGGGTACAAATTTTTCATGTTCGCATAGCTGAAATATTTTTATATATAAAATTATACGTTACATTCATGAAGAAATTATTATTGAGCATAAATAAAATGCATTTTTTTCCCAATAAATTATAGAAAATTGAAACAGTGTGACCATTGTTTAATATTGAAATACAAACTACAAAATATAATTTCTTAAATGGAACCATATTTTTTTTATATCGAAGTTTTTTTTTCTTTTAAATAAGGTAATATTGTTTATGTACATTTTTTGCAAATAAATTATTATATATATACATATAGGGGATAACAGTGAACACACGTTTTCTATCCGTTTTTGTATTCGGAATAGTAATCACAAGCAAAGTATTCTTATCCCAATATCAACAATCGTAATATTTGCTTGTTGCTTTCCACGACAAGCACAAGAAATTGCGAGTAGGAAAGCAACCTTTATCATCAGAAATATTTCATCAGGCGCAGTACGTAGAAATTCATTTATTCCACTTGTTAAAACTTTCGCCTTCTTTCCTTCATAACCAAAAAAAATCGTTTAATAAACGCAATGGCTGGTAGCACAAGCCTTGTTTTAACTAAAAGTGTATTCCGAAATTGAACCACGGTAACCACTGAAACTGGTTACGGTTTAACCGCAGTTACTATGTTACCGTCACCAGGCTGGAAAAACGGAACACTTTTCTTTTAACATTTGGTAAACTAGTTAACAGCTAACTTCAACTTGTAAAATTTAAGATAAATAGTTGAAATCTATAAAGACCAACTAAATCTTAACACGTGCGCACAAGTGCTCATACGATCCTCCTTGGCCTATACTTTAGTAATTAGTATATTTTCTGTGTGCTCATGTCATGAGCCAAAATGTAACCGCACCATAACCGCCGATCTAGCATGGTGAGCTTGGTTATGGAAAAGTTACCAGATCTTTCAGTAACCGCGTTCCGAAAATACAACCGGTTACTGAAAAAATAACCGCGGTTAGCGTGGTTCAATTTCGGAATACACTATAAAACGCTGTTTTAAGAAATGTCAAATTCAAATTTTAATATTTAATTTCACCCTTATATTTAAAAATATTTGTTTGTATACATACCATGTAATGCTTTAAAATCATATTTTGATAAATTTGATATTATTTATTATTATTAAATAATGAAATTTGACATTTTTGAAAATGGTGTATTAGTTAAAATAAGGCTTGTGCTACCCGTCGATAAGATTGCCATATTCACTTATTTTGACTTTCTCCTTTATCTCTAAACAAGTTCTAAGCATAGAGTAATGGGTCCATAGCGAAGCTGCTGATTAATTTCTGCATATAAATTAAGGACATGATATATACAATATGATTGCACAATCGGACATGATAAAAATGATAAATAAATTACCTTTCTTTTGAAATACGCAAGAACTATTGGTTCTTCAGCTCCTTTTGCACTTTTCGACTGACGCCATTTACAGAATTCGACATATTCCCTCTTATACAAATTTCTAGTTTTTTCTGGTAACAAATTCGAAGTTATTTTTTCCGCTTCCAACAAAATATCATCAGCAATACATTCAATATTTTCCATCACAAGATTATTTAACACGGATATTAACGATTTACAATAGACTTGGACGTCACCAAGTAACTATTCGGCTTCCGCCTCGTAGCTTGGCAACGTCCTTGCCAATTATGAATACCTTAATATCCTTATTAAATAAATAGCTATTACAGTAATAATAAAATATTCAAAGTAAATATTCAGATTAAAAGCTATGATTTGTTGAGCACATTTCAACTCTTTTGGGAATAGTTCCGACTGTTCTATCGTTCTACGTAACTGATATCAAGTTATATATTGGCAATTATGTATTTCTTTTTTGCAAGTCTTCAACGCCCTTACTGCAAATTAGTTAATAAAATAAATTTATTTAAAAAAAAAACAACTGTTTCCATGGCTTACTTGGCTAAATTAATTAAAAACAGTATACAAAATTTTCATTTCTGAACGTAAATAACTCGTTTATTTGAAAAAATTGTACATAAACATTACCTTATTGAAAAGAGAAAAAAATACTATTTCCAATAAAATAATAGAAAATAAATGGTTCCATTTAAAAAATATATTCGTCCCATATTTTTGGAACCGCTGATGCATTTTTTTGTTTGCTGATATCACCAATTTTCTTATTCAAAATGACACAATTTTGCTCATTTAATCAACCTTATACCTCTTCAATTAAAAAAGTTACCAATAGTGATCAAATATAGAAATATAGTACAATATAAAATAGATGCTTAAAACAAACATTTATATAATTTAACAAATACGTAAAATTTAAATTTATTATTTTTATTTTAATTACTGGTTATGTTTCACGCTCGTTTGACGTTTCAAAGTCTCTTGAAGGGTAACTAACTGACTAGCGAACCCAACGGGAGAAATATTGTGCTAAAGAGCTAATAGACCAAGAGCTGGCAGTAAAAACAAGTGACTCGTATGATACCAAAGGTTTGACACTCTAGTATGTAGTACTGTTCCGTTCTAAATTAAAAACCACTCGTCTGCTAGCCGCAACTGGTCGCCTTTACTCCTTACATTTTTCAAAAAAGGTTCAAAATTGACCTCCAATTGTCTCATTAATACCAGATTAAATTAAACACCAAAGTGACTAGAATTGTATATTGTACTTTTAGAACATATGCGTCTGCCGCTTCACGCGGTCGCATTTTTGAAGGAGACGGCGTTCAAAATTTCAAAAAAAAAAAACGCCTGACAACTTACTCATGAACTACCATCTTCATTTTTTGACAGAAAATTAATTTATTATCCAACGAGCAGAGGGGCTTAAAGATTTTAAAAATAGCGAGAATTGTTGTTCTTTTTTAAATGCAATACCCTATATCTTTTCATATATTTTGAATTGTATTTTATTCGCCTGTATGCACATATAAAAAAACAGTACGCCTTTACAAAGCATTGCGTGTATTAGGTCTTTTTATAAAGAAGAAACCTTATATTTAATAGTTCTCACGACATATTAGCGAACAACACTAGATAATTAAATCCGTATTTGATACCTATAACAAAACTATGGTAACAATATGACGTCATTAATTGCGACAAGTCTCTAAAATGAATTAGAATCGCCCCCAAAAACTAACTCGCGAACAGAAACAAATTGTTCTATTGGTCGGATGGGAATAATTATTGTTATTTTAATATTATTTTATTGACTATTTATAAGGGCAGAATCCGATAGTAAAATATGAAATAAAACGCATAAAAAAATTATTGTTCATTTACGTCTATATAGATAAAATAATATTTTATTTTAAAAATAATTTGTTCCCATAAGAAAACATTGGCTTCATTTTGGCTGTACACCCAAGCATATGATTAGTGCTTTCTGACATTGAATTTATAATACGCCTAAAGAACGGCAACCAAATGTATTAAGTTAAAACCTTGAGAATGACGTCGGCATCTATCCCTAACTCTAAAAACTATGAGAAACCAGATGTTGAGCGTACAGTGTTGTCAAATAAATAGTCGGAAATCCAGATCTCTTTCGTTGGCTTATTCATTTGACTTACACTGGACTTTTGATTATAAAGTTGAAACATACATATTCTTATACGAAATTTTCCGACAAATTTAATGATGGTAGTTTCTATTATCGATCTGGGTCATAAATCCACATTTTAAATAAAAAATGAAATTTATGTGTTTTCACACATTTTTAAACTTTAGTTTATAATAGTACATTAAGATACAAGTTTCATAAGACATGATTTTAGCGCACGCGTCTTTGTTATGCTGGCAGTACACTCCGAGGCCGCTCGCCGAATGTCTCGGCGAGACTTTTGTTATGGCAAGGTGCGAGGAAGCACGAGTGGAGTGCAGTACACTCTCGATTTGCCTCGTCTCGGATTACACAATACGCATGCGCAATAATCAATATTAACCGTCATGAACGACGTTGAGGTTGAGTTGCTGCTGTTACAGCTTATTGTGCAATTGCATAATTATGTTAATATATATTAGAAGTTCACTTAAACGAATCCATGCATCATTAATATTTTTTTATCTTTATGAAATATATGCACAGGGTCCCACAAAATATGCTCGTTCTGATAAGTTTCCAAAAAATTTAAAACGAATTCATTACTCTATTCTCCCATTTTGCATAATAAAATAATTCTTAATATTATGCAAACGAGAGTGTACTGTGTATGCTTACGCACGCCGCTCGGTTTCTTTGACTCGCGCCAGAAAAACCGACACGAAGGCGAGCGACTACGAGGCGAGGCGAGGCACCACGAGGCGAGCCGAGTACTGCTAGTACACTCTCGTGCTCGTCTACGCTCGCCTTGCCTCGGCGAGAATGTACTGCCGGCATTAGAAGCGAGCGGCTTGCCGCGAGTTTTCTAACGGGACAAGTGCGCTGAAATGTCTTATGAAACGTGTATTTTATACTATTTTTTCTATTTTGGTCCTTTTGTCAAAAAAATATTTACAAATATACGTGATTTAATTTTTAGGAATATTTTAATTTTTATTTGATTGTTGGTAACCATACTTACCACGAACCTGATTATAACAATTAAAAACTTATTTGCATCCGAAGTTCCTACTGTCATCTGCGAAAAGGTTATGTTTACAGGATAATATAAACCATTCTTATTTAAAATACAATATTAATATATTTAAAATATAACAAAATAATTATTAATATATTTACTTATATGTATTATTACTTCATTTCAATAGTGGGGTCTTCTAGGCTAGAAATAATATTTACTTTCAAATGACAAATGTCTAGAAATGTAGGTACTACGTACCAACCTAACAGAAATTAGGTTTGAGTTCTTTTAAGAAGTACTTAGTACTTTTTCTATTTTGGTGTTCTTATGTTTCTATAAACGCACTGTTTTGTACTGCAAACACGACGTTTAGAAGATCTATAAGCGTACTATTTTTGGCGCCTTTCATGTTCTCGAGTTGGTAGTCATGCTTTCATAACTGACAGATGACAGGTAACCTCAAAATGGTAAGTTGTTGATAATATTTCAACATATTACTTTTAATTGTGGATTTTTATACTTTCTTTAGGTGATAGGACTAGAAAAAAATATAATATTAATTTCACAATCAGAATCAGACCTTGAATCATAAATACAATACACCTTGCAATACACTAATTAATCAATAGTTGACAAAATATGAAATTTCAATTGTTAGCGAGAAGCGTTACCAACATAAACATAACTAACAAAAAAATACCTAGTCATAATTTGACGTCGCAATTTAAATAAATTTAATCGTAAAATTACCTCAATAGAAAAAATAGTATAAAAAACACGTATCATAAGGCCTGTTGACGCACTCGTCCTTTGTAAAACTCGCCTAGCGGCTCGTTTTCCAAACTTGGACTCGTACGTTAACAGATTGCCTTATGATACTTGTGTTTTAATGTACTATTATGACATCCAAATGGGTTTCATAAAGTACATATTAAAGAACCAAAATAGAAAAAGATATAATAATAATTCTTTCACATTTAAAATTGTACATATTTTCTGAACGTAATAATGTTTAAACAAATTATATATTTTGTTTGTATAGACTGCAAATTAATTAAAAACAGAAAAATGGAAATGTAATTTTTACATTTTATAGAGAAATTTTCAGTCGACAAAATTTTTGTAATTTGTAATATATACAATTACACGATGTAAATTGTTTAAATATTGTGGTGCAGTGGTAGTATTTGGTGTGACTTCTTGCTTGTCGTACGCCAGACGATCTTAGTATTAGTAGTGTTTGGCAACTATGCACTCATTTATCCTCGTAGTTTCTATATTGGACGTCAGAGATCGTTAGCTCGCGACTTTAAATTTTCGGTAGAAAAAGATAGATATAGGTTTCAGGTTGATGCTTTACGTTGCCATTCTTATAAGGGTATTATAAATTCAATGATTCTGATCATACGTATTGAGAAAGTAATATGGTCTAGAATGACTTACCTCTTGTCAGCGAGTTAATTCAAAATTCTCTCGTTATCGTGAATGGACATAAATATTTATAATCTTTCCCAAGAAACTTTCTGTATGGAATTTATGTAAAATACCTATATAGAATTGACGGAGAGTAATGTGTTGGTGATATCAGATTTTTTTACCTTCCGTCTACAAGTAAGGTGGTAATCAGCGAAAGTTATTTTTGTTTATTATTTACTTTTAAAAAAGAGTGTGTTAATTAAAGATAATGCGGTAATAAACTCACGAAAATTGAGTGGCATAAATTGTACTCAACACACACGAGCTTAGATAAAATATGTTATCCAGTAGATGTGAATTTAACAAAGTCCAGTTTCTTGTTCTGACATACTAGATTGCTAAAAATTAACCACTGAGCTACAGAATAGGTCGAAATATATAATTTTACTTGAAATATCACTAATGTCGGAACAAAAGGTCAACTTTTTCAGTAATTATTATGTTTAGATTCAATTTGGTACCTAAAACGTACAACTAAACTAAACCCTTTCAACCGTATTAAGGCATGCCTATAAACTTCCAATACTTTATAGCCTTGTTCTCAGATAAAATTATGTACGTTGGAACTCCAAATTTAATCCAAACCTATAATTGAAAAAAAATCGACTTATTATCTTTTGTCCCAGCACTAGCGATAGATTGGCCGTATTCTCAAATTCTCACCTCTTGAAGTAGCGCTACTTACGAAAAATTACTATTTCAATATATTTCAACTGTTATTTGAAGTATTTTTCTTCAAAATAAACCATAAACGATTGACAGAGTTATAACACTGTTAGTCATATCCTCCCTAGTCATCTGCTAATTACCGTTCATGCTACCACCCTATAGGTTTAATTTACAAAATAATGAATCCAATTTTTGTCTAATAAAATATTAAAATCAAAATAGAGCTTCTTCAAAAGGTAAGAAATACGGGCCGTAATCTTTTGGAAGAAACTATCTGTATGGAATTTATATAAAATACTCGTATACAGGATGTTCATTTTAAATGAGCCACCATTTCTATTTCAAGACCTCCAAGAGCTACAAAGACGGCTAAATGAGCAGACAATTTCTATTTCACAAGACAAAGAAAAGAAAAATGATTTTTTTGGACCAGTGGTTCTCAAAACACGGAACCTATTTGTATTTTAAATGAGAATATATATTTTTATTTGTTCATGTGTTAGAAAATTTAAATTTCAATTCATTGATATATTTTTATACTTTTAACAACGATTTTGTTTGAAAAAAATACATGTAAAGCCGATGTCACACTATCAGTCATATGAATGATGGTAAATGAGAAAGAAGAAGTGAAAGATGAAATTCTTACAGAATATACAATAAAGTGAAGTTGTTTATAGTACTCTCACGTATGAAATTAGTGAGACTGATTCTGAATGACGAATAAATAGCGGCCCCTGAAAATTTGATCATTCACGGAGATCACTTCTTCTTTCTCATTCACCATCATTTATATAAATGATTCTGTTACATAGGCATAAAGTTTTATACTAATTTGATTAAAATATGGCTATAATAAGGGTATCACGAGTAAAAAAAGTGAAATAGTTTCGTAAACATATACATACCTTGTTCCACCTTAAGCATTCAGTATTGCAGAGAATAGGGCATAGTTTTGGCTTCTCTGATTGGCTTAAATTTGAGCCAAGAGACAAGTTTACCCAATGTAATTTCGGCTACTTAAAACTGGTACTGATGCGAACGTCATCTGCTGAATGCGTTAAATGGAACAGAGCATAGGCGGCAACATGAAATATTTGTGGCTTAATTTAAACTGCAAAAAATAAGTGTAATTTATAGGGCTCGGATACTCAGCTGTTTCCAGTAACCTTGCGATCAGCTGTTCCGGCGCCCTGATAACAGCGCCATCTGTTCTGTCATCGTTTTCCTTAGCGCTAATTCAAAAGTTGGAATCAAGTTTGCTGTCTTACATTGAGGTGTGGTGTAAACAACATTTATTTTATGCCTAGTTTTTTTTTTGTAAATTGTGTTTGAGAATATCAGCTTATTTTAAAGTATTAAGTAGTGACGTAAAAAATCGCTAGTTAGATAAAATTAAATTAATAAACAACACTGATCCATATGATTGCGACGAAAGTAATTTTTCCAGGAATATTTTTGACTTCAGCAATTTTGCATATGGACATAGTGAATTATTTTATTTATAAAAAATTGCATACGCTAATGCTGAGTTAAAAGCTTTTAGAAGCTTGCAAGCTTATAAATTTTATCAGTGTGGTTGGGTGCGGGACACTAAGGTGAAGAAGTTTGAAAAAATAGTTTTAATCAAAGGAAATATGAGTTAATTTTCTATACTTACAGTGTGTTATACAGAATCTGATTTTGTTGTACGAATATTTCATGTAATGTGGATTAGTCTTTTATTTCATGATTTACAAATTCGAACACTCATCAGGATATTATAAATATTTTGTAATTTTTATTTTCCTTAAGAACACTATATTAAAAATATTTCATATGAAATTATTGTTTTCGTAACAATACCGTATTAAATACCTAGTTAAGTAAACTAACGGAAATCGCCGCCGATTGCGTAGGCACTGCCAAATATAAAACTTTATATACAATTTTCTCAAAAAAACCTTATGTAATGATATAAAAATATTATTTCACTGAATTCAGAATTAAATTCTTTAACTAATGAACAAATAAATAAAAAATATGTTCTCATTTAAAATACAAAAGTTAGGTCCCATATTTTGAGAACCATTGGTAGCAAAAAATAATTTTATTCACAATCATTAGAGTAATATGCCAATTCCTAACCTTTTAGAGGTTGGGAAATACGTCATTCCTAACTGCAATGACTATTGCTTGGGTGAGAAATGACAGAAAACGCTTCCTTCCACCCCATGTTTATGTAGGGTTGTCTAGCAACATAGATCCCTATAATAAAGTAGACTAAAATTTTAACAGAGTTGGCAAAAAATATTAATGAAATTAAAGGTTGTTGATTTATTTTGAAAATTATTGATTTAAAAAGACAATGATTGTGAATAAAATAGTATACATACTTCGGTGGGAGCTTCACCACAACCCAGAGACAACTAATCTACTAACGTAGAAGCAATATTATCAATGTAAGAAATGCAACCGGCCACATACTTTCATATATTTACTTACCCTCCCAAAAAGAAAGAAAGAACATTTTCTTCAATAACGTTATTGTGTTGGTTAAAACTTCCATTATTTTCTTACAAATTTTCAAACACAATGGCAGTTACGATTGTGCTTCCATCTAACCAGATCATATTGTTTTACTTGTGCTTTAATTCTTTAATTTGACTTTTGATGCCATCTACAATAGTGACCAACTAACTAAAATCCCCTTTCCCCGCCTGTACCTACTTCTATAACAGATCTGTCTATCTATTTCTAATTTATCCATTATAATAAAATATAAAACACTTTTTCATTGTTATTCATATCCATTTTTTTAATTTGGTAGCTATTTCGTTTAATGATATTAACCACACAATTTTTCTCGAACTTCTTAACCATACATAACTTATGACGTCATTACCCTAAACGCTACTAAACCAGGTTAACTGTGGTATTTGTCGCGAAAAATGTCCTAACTTAGTCGGAATAATACGGTATATCCATCCTTATCGCACAGGCTTGTTGTCTTTGCAAATGACAGAGATAAATGTATGCCAAGTTGTTAATTCGTTCGATACAAATGACCTTGATCGAACATCTTTGAAAAAAATTACTGTACATAGGAAATACGGAATTGCCATGTTATAACCTTAAAATATAATACATTTTCTATAACAAGGAATGTAATTAGGGAACAATTTATACGTTTCTCTTTCTATACAGACGCATTCAAAATAATTTCTTTACACCGTTTCGATATTTTTTTACGGTTCAATTTTTTGAGTGTCACGCATAAACATATATGCAAATTATACATATAGCTCCAGGTTACGACATACAAAAACAAACGCCACGTAAAAGTAAAACAATCAAAACATATACGTTGCTAAAAACACATGTGATTTCTCTCTTCAACTATGTAATCACGTGATCTCTGGAATGCCATTCTAAAAAAAAATTGAGTATAGGAAAAAAAATCAAAGTAGCTGAAATCTGGTGTGAGATTTGTGAACGTAGCAAATAGGGAAAACAACTTTTTCTCATTTGAAATACATGTTTATTTTGAATATAAATGATATTTTGCAGTAAATGTTTACAGTTTGAAATAAAAACAAATGATATCACTGTTTTACTAGACAAAATGGCGACCAAATGTGGGATTTTTTCGTCGTCCGAACTCCCATTTATAGTTCATTTTTTCCTTTTATAGAAATTGTTTGCCCATTTAACCGTCTTTGTAGTTTTTCTAGTTACCGAGATCGCAATGGTGGCCCATTTAAAATGAACTCCTGTAAACACTGGCGAGCAAACAAACCAAACCAGTTCAATATTTTATCAAATGCAGTGCATTGAATTTTTGTTCTAAATTTAAGAAATATGAAGTCGGCTAAGTTAAATTAGGATAAAATTGCCCCATTCATTAGACTATTGTAAAGATTTATTTGTTTGTCAATCAAATGTTAATATTTCCCTTGTGATATTTCCATTTCTAGTTAAAATATCTGTTAATTTAACTGACAGTTTAACCAGAGATGAAAATACTAGGCCTAAATATAAAATAATATGGAATTTGTATTACTTTAGGGCACTTTTTTATACTCTTCTTAACGAATGGCGATGATTAAATGTTTTTCTCGGATTTCGATTTTTGTGTTAGTTGTTAGAATTTCTTTAATAAAATAAAACCGTAACTTCATACATGAGATCCCACTGTTTAGGTTGTTAACAAACCAGACAGGTACAGTATTTTTTTTAAAGATGTCCGATCAAGGTTATCTGTATCATGAACGAATTAACAAATTGGCATACATTTATCTCTCTCCTTTGCAAAGGCTCTAAGCGTGTGCGAAAAGGATGGATATAACACGCTTGTCTTTCAAAATTTCATATTGTTTCAACTAAGTTAGGACATTCCACTTAAAAACGATGCTCGTTGTTGACAATACTTTCGCTGTAACGTAAGTTTATTTATTAATTCAGATAATTACCTTGAGCAATAGCCGTACGAATAACGTTATTTTCTGTCAGTATCAGTATCCTATTTTTCATATATTTGGTTTTACATTTGCTAATAAACTTACCAGGTGACTTATTTTTGAATTTTGAATGCTTTTATTGTAATATGTATTTTTATAATAATAAAATAACCGTAGTATCTTATGTACTCTCATAAAAACTAAGCAAACGACACTACTGAATTCGTCAGAATGGGCGGAGCAACAATCTGAATTCATACAATTCGTAGATAACCTTGATCGGACATCTTTCAAAAATTTTACTGTAGTTATTGTTAGTTTAATATAATTACCAGCATATCTATAGGTATAGTAGCTTGAATCTGGAAATATATGGATATTTTTAAGTGGCCTGGTTTTTGCTCGCCAGTGTAGGATTGACGGAAGGTAATGTGTTGGCCACATTAATTTTTTCTTTGCTTATTATGATTAGAGTGGGCAATTGCCCCCAGGCAAGAAATGGGTTCAAATCCCAAATGCTCCACGACAAATTCATTATTATTGTTTATAGTTTTGTATCATACTACACTATCTATTTCTAAACAGAGTATTCAACATAAACTAGATCTTGGACTAGGCGAAGACAGTATCTTTTACAAACTGGGAAGTGCTGGACTTATAACCTTTTCTGATTATATTTTCTTGCTAACCGTTCTTTCAAGTAAGTAGCTTCGTAGTACTTTCGTCTTCTGTTGCAAAATGAGGAATTTTGCAGCTTCTCGTAGACATTTTGAAATCGCTTTTCGTATGTTTGACTTAAACGGCGACGGGGACGTTGATTGCGAAGAATTTGAAAAGGTAGCGACACTGATTCGACAACAAACGAGCATCGGATCTAGGCATAGAGATCATGCCAATACTGGGAACACCTTCAAAGTAAACAAAAATACTAAATGCGAAAAACATGTTAAATATTTTTTTTATGTTTCAGGGTGTCAATTCGGCATTGACAACTTATTTTTTTGGTCCAAACTTAAAGAAGAAACTAACAATTGAAAAATTCTTAGAATTTCAAGAACAGTTACAAAGAGAAATTTTGAGTTTAGAATTTCTACGTAAGAATCCAGATGATTGTGGAAATATCACCGAAGCAGATTTTACTGAACTGCTTTTAGCTTATGGGGGTTACCCTCAAAAAAAGAAAGCTAAAATGTTAAAACGTGTCAAAAAAGCGTAAGTCTGTGCATTTTTTAACAATTATTTATTAAAAAAATCATTTAGTTTTAGAGACCACGGTCAAGGAATCTCTAAAACCGACTATTTAAATTTCTTCCATTTCTTAAACAACATTAACGATGTAGATACAGCTTTAACTTTCTACCATATTGCTGGAGCTTCAATTGATCAACAAACTTTAAAACATGTCGCAAAAACTGTTGCAAAAGTTGATCTAAGCGATCATGTGATCAACGTAGTTTTTACCATTTTTGATGAAAACAGTAAGTATAAAAAAACAGGAAATACAAAATACAATTTATGACGATATTTAGTGGATGGACAACTCAGCAACAGAGAATTCATTGCGGTTATGAAAAACCGGCTATTAAGAGGGCTGGAAAAGCCAAAAGATACTGGTTTTGTAAAGTTGATTCAGTCGGTCATCAAATGCGCTAAAGAGACAAAACCAGTGCTTCTTGACATTTAAATATAAATGCGTGTAATAAGTAAGTTCCTCATGTTTTAAATAATTTATAATTTTTAATTTGTGCAATTGATTACAATTTTTATTGTTGTACTCCATATATCTTGTTCAAAATACAATAAAATGGTGTTTTAATGTGTACGTGTTTTTTTATTTTATTGTAAGAATATGATACGAGTATATATATATATATATATATATATATATATATATATATATATATATATATATATATATATATATATCGCCGTGCTAGAACAATACCAAGACAACTTAAAAAAGTTAGTTTCGAGATAATTGCGTTTTAAAGTTTTAAATCAACTTATTTTTATTATTAATAAAAATAAACAAAATATTTTCCAGATTTTCTTAAACCTTTATATTGGCTTAAAGTCAGTGCATTTGAATTTTGTAAAACTTTGCCAACTCTCCAAAAAAACTCAAAATTCTAAGTTATCCTTGTCTTTCACATTTTTTTTCTTTAACATTTCAATTTGTTCTATTTTAAGCGATAAGTTGTCTTTGTGTTGCACTTAAATTGTTTATTTACTGTAAATTGTACTACTTATGTCAAATATGTCTTTCTTTTGCACTGACTTTTATGTTTAATTATTGTAAATTGTACTACTTATCTCAAATATGTCTTTATTTTGCACTGACTTCCATAAAAGTTTGTTTAATATAAACCAAGTTTAGCAAAATATAATATTTATTTCGAATATACTAATAAGAAGTTTACATGGTTCTGCATAAAAAAACAAAAATATATCTTGTAAAATGCAAACAATAACACTTTTTTTAAGAAAAAATTATTCTAAATTTTAAAATTAAATAATCACGTTGCTACCTACTAGCGTTCTTCGGGCTGCTGGGAAGGTGAATTATTATTATTATTCAAAGATTTTTAATTTTTGAAGAATTGGTGATACAGTTCCGGTATGTGTGGCAAAAGGCTTAGCAAACTTGACTTTTTTTTGATAACTAATTTTTGGCTCTTCTTTATAAGCCAATGGTAGGTTTTCTTGCAAGGGAATTTTATATTTGAGCTATTTTGCTCTGTATTGAAAGTTTCTTTCTTATTCTATAATTTAAGAAAAAAGATGTTATTATAAAAGAAAAGTGAGGACAGGATTGGAAAAATTACGTTATTAGACGCAATATTAAATGGACTTGAAACTATTTGGCGATACGACACTGTATCCGTGTCTTGAAGATTATTCTATAATTTAAAAAAGGTTAATAAGATAAATTTCTGGTATGCAAGGGAGGTTAGGATTATAAAACTTATGCTATTTGATGGAATACCCATTGGATTTGAAATTAATGTAGCTGCTTCGACAATCCTTTTTGCTCTTGAAGACATTAAACCAACATTGCAAGACACAACACAACCTCACATGGCAAAACTGTATTTCTAACTGACTTTTTGAAAGAAAAGACATGTTAAATTTTACTGTATAACATCTGTTGTAGAATTATAAAATTTACAAGCGCAATACTAGGACAACTTTTAAAACAGAGACAACTTGAACAATTTTATCAAAATTTTGGCGTAATATAAAGACATTTTAAGTTGTCTTAGTATTTTACTAGCAATTTCGTTCTATTTACAGAATAATGTACCCATCCAATACTTGACTATTAATGTTGTCTCTTTTTTGTACAATAACTAAGTGAATTTCCACAAAATGTAAGACTAGGATATATGTTTTTTCTTTAATTGTAAGTCTTATTTCAGAAGTTACAGTATTGCACTATAAAGTATGTGAAATTAGCTTTCAGAATATATGGATAACTCCAAACCTACATTTTTTAAGTTGTTTTAGTATTGTTCTAGCACGGCGATATATATATATATATATATATATATATATATATATATATATATATATATATATATATATATATATATATATATATATATATATATATGTATATATATATTCTATTTAAATCATAGGTGAATACAAATTCTTGATTTCTCGGAAATGTACAATGTCCAACTTAGGAAAATCCTATCTATGACGTAGGAGTAGGACATTTTTTTTTAAATGATATTAATAAAATCATCTGTTTACCAAAATCTGTGACAAAATTTAAGTGACGCGTTTAATTGTACCTTGGAAAAAAGATAAGAAATCGTGTAGATAACAAGTGTTTGAAATATTTTAAAGCGCAAGGCTGCTAGGGATATAAGAAATTACACTGCAGCCATTGGCAGTACGATTTCGATGCTAGGCGAGTTAACATCTTTTTAACATCGTAAGTGCATTTTATCTGGTTTTTTTTAATTCCGGCTTTAGATTTTCAAATATGTTATCATTACGTTTGCGGATTTATCAGTTCTCAATATTTTGGACGTTTGGAACATATGGAATATCGAAAAAAACTGGATCATTACATAACAATGTCTGGGTGATGCTCATATTGATTTTTGCGGGTATTTCCAGGGCTGTAAGAAAGAAAATTAGGTTAAAAGTGTGGTAAAAGTTAAATATTAGACGAAGTAAATATTTTTTTATAACTATTAATGTAATTTATCACGTGGAATAATTTGACAGGTGCCAAAAATCCGTATAATTTTAGATAATGACGTATTGTGTTTCATAACCTACGAACATTATAATGATATTGGCAACGCAGATACTTGTTTTCAATATAGTTTTTGTTTTCCCTTCAAAATTTACGTACAACCTACAAAATTCATAAAAATCTAAATTGTTAATATGGTTTAACTAGATTTTAAGGTGCAATATCATTCATATTCTTCCATCCCTTGCAGAAAATGCATCGAGCACGATCTATAGTCAACTCCATCAGCAAATCTCAGGTGTTCGCCTCCTGGTTGATCTCTAAACCAGCTCCAGTCACATGTGTGTTACAAACGAGGTATTATAATGTGCCTGCCTCTGCACAGCCTTTTCTCAATGGGAGCTCTGCTTCCTACGTTGATGACATGTATCAGGCATGGACGAAGGACCCATCATCTGTACACGCGGTAAGAATGATTTACAGATATTTAGGAAACATAAAATATCGAGTTTAAGTTAATAATAAGTGATATAACTTTCAATAATATAAAACTTGGCAATGACATTGTCACCGTGGATACGTAGTCTCTTCTGACAATAAATTAAGTCAAGCAAAGGTGGGTACGGGTAGTATTTTGATGGGAAACCTCCACGAAAACCACTATCAAATTTATTACTAATTTGAAATATAAATAATATTTGTATCAAAAATAATAACAAAATTATGTCAATAAAATATAATTCGAAATTTATAATGGAAAATTTATTTTTTTGATGAAACTGAATTTATTAAATATTACTATTTTTTAAAAATAATTTTCCATTTTTTTTTAAATATTTTTTTTAATTTAAATACTTAGATTCGAAACAACAACAAAAGCAGAAATGATTGTTAACACTTGATCTATAGTGAACACGAATTAAAACCCCATATTTAATAAAACTGAAGACCGAGCAATATTTAACACCTCGATAAATGATAATCAAAATTTATTAGGTGGTTATATTTAGTTGTTATATCTTGTTTTGTTATTTGTTGTAGATGTAGAATTAACAATACAAATATAAGAGACAGTGGGTTTATACTTTTTTAAATAGATAGCTTTTTTCTCTAAAATAATCCACAAACGATTGACAGAGCTAAAACACTGCTAATCAACTCCTCGCTAATCACTCAATACAAGACCGGTAAACATTATTTATTTCTCAGCTGTGTTATTGTAATTTTCAATAGTTTTTAATATTTTATGACTCATATAAACTTGAACTACTTACTCTTTCTTACATTGAAATATTTACCTTGGATACTTTTACTGAACAATTAAAAGTTAAACGTTCACGTTACATTAGGAAAGGTTTCGTAAGCAACCTATATAACTAACTTATTTGAATTATTTGTTTTGAAGATTATTTCCTGTTCAGGCCGCTAGTTTCTATTACCATTTTTGTATGAGTGCTTTCCTTGAATTAAGTAAAGTACTCTTATGTGATGATAATCAACCTATTGTCTGAACATATGATAAAGGAAATTTTATCGTTCAAAGCTGTTTTACACTTTACAATAAATTGTACGATTTTGCGACCTTCAATTTGTCGGCAAGTGCAAAATTGTTCAATTTATTTTGAAAATAAATTTTGAAATTGGAATATGTTCTACACTCAAAGAAATTTTGCTTGAAATTCAAATAAATTGCAGGTAAAATCAAGTGAATTTGTTTTTAAAAATGCTCCAACAACCAACAATTTCAAATCAATAGTAGTAGCAGTTTCGGTATAAATTATTGTCTTCGAAATGAATGCAAATTGCTTTTATATTGAAGGCTAAGGCTTACTTTTGAACTGAAATTATTACTGTTAAATAAAAAAACAAATGCAATTAAAACCAAGCTTTTAAATCAAATACTACTTTTATATTAAGAATTTACTGCATTGTTTCAAAATCAAGTTCCTTTCATTTGTAGTGACAAAATTTTCAAATTAAAAAAAAATTATATTCAAATCTATGTTATACTACTCTTAAATGTATAACATTTTGTTTTCATATTAAAAGTATAAGATCTTAGATTTTATCTGATAGGTGCTTTCAAAATAAAATTATTTTTCTTAAATTAATTAGTTTTTTATTTTACATAACTAATGTACAAATTATGCATAAATATAAATGTTTTTACAAAAAATATTTGTGAAATATTTTTACAAATGTTTATTTCTTATGAAATATTTTTGTGCAACATTATAAATATGTAGAGGAGGGCTTGTAAAATAATTTATATTATAAATAAACAAATTTTTGGTTCTTAGTCCTACTTCATAAGATTGAAAATGATTATTGAAACAGTTAATGGTTATTTGAGAAACAATAATAAATAAATTATTATCTTCATTTAGAATTAAATCATTAATTCTGTATAATTTTAAGTTATTTTTATGTTCATACCTTGAAAGATAATAATTTATTTTAAATTTTGTTCCTTTATATGTCACTGTCTTCAATGAACAAGCGGAATTAGGATTTCATCTATTTCTTGTACCTATGTATTGCTTGCTAATGAAGATGATGATGATGATGCTGGAATTTCATCGGTTAATCGCCGTACTTTAAATTTGTGTCTTGAATTTATGTAGCGGGTGTATAAAATCCTAATCTGTCTCTTTCCCTTGGCTCCGGCGAATTAATAAAAATCCTATAAAATACACATTATAAGTTAGAACTTCAATTATTAAGTTCAATATAGTATTTTGACTTACAGGATTTTCTTTGGGGAATATTACACAAATTTCTTGCGACAATTTTTTAAAATCTTGTTTCCTTAATATTTTGTTCTTAATTATTTCATTATCAATAATAATTCATTCCACTTTCTTTCGCTCTTGCTCATTTTTTAATTGTCCTTTCTTCACTAAATATTCTCCAAAACTATCACGAAGTAATATATCTCAACAATATCAGTGGAAGCAGTGAGGGTATCGGTTCCTGTGCCTTCACCAAACTATTTAAAATGTAAATATTTAAATTCCTAGTGTACTACATAATGAAATTAAAATTTATATACCTCAGTGTGTTTGTTTGAATTAAACTTTACTTTTAAAATAAATGGCATTATATTTGATTTAAAATAAGGATTTTTTTAATGAAAATTATCAATTTCATATTGAAAATACAAAATTATTAAAGTACGTTACTTTTAATTTAAAATAGTTCATTTTAATATTGAATGCTAAATATTTCGAAAGGAATAAATTAAACATTGAAACGAAATATTTGTCTACTTTTAAATCAAACACATTTTCTAAAAGTAAGTTTTTCTATGTGCTTTTAATTATACCTGCAATTTTTTTAATTCAATAGTAAATTTTTTAAATTTTACTGTTTCTTAAAAGAAAAGTACATTTTTTTGTTATTAAAGTACATATTTCTTTGAGTGTATTTTCCCCGATTTTCTTACAATTTTTTGGTTATTTTTCCAATGCCAACTGTATAATATTTGACATATTGAACTATTTCTGTTTGACGTTTGTGTGTATATGGAAGTTTTTTATTCTTGTTATATGTCACGATTTCGATGTTTGGCGCGTAGAATAAATTGGTAGAAAATCATGAAGTGTACGATAAATTGTACGATTTATTGTGAAGTGTAATACGAGCTTCCAGTGTCGCCTTGAACTTGTGTGCGATACAAAAAGCAAAATAAGACAATGCGCAGAATTTTTAGGCAATTTTATGTAATTGTTATATAGAGCAATTACATTAATACCCGGTTGCATCAAAATTTTAATTGGGGATTAAACAAAAATTATTTAAAATAAGCATTTATATAATACATTTTATACATATAAAATGTGGGTTTTAATTTAATTTTTATTTAATTATCAATTAAAATATTGGTCCAACCGGGAATAAAAATATTATAACTTAAAATTAAAGATTAAAATTACCTTTAATCAAAGTCTGAGTTTTGTGTCAAGTAGTGTGTAATTCTTTTATTTGTATTTTTTTATCGTCAATAAAATTAATTTATGGCTCTTTCTGAATAAATCTGTAAATAATGAATAAAATTACAACGAAAGCTGCCACTCTTGTGTATAATTTTATATTAATCAACAAAAATAGATGCGTTTGTGTCAGTTTTTTACAGATTTATGCCCCTTTCACACTAGCAGCCGTATTCATAGTATCTTCATTATTCCGCACTTATTTCCGGTATAGTTTGGTTCACGAAAGATGACAATTCAAGGTCATTTATTAATCATATGGTAGAATATTACTAGCAGATTATTTCACTGCATTTCGTATACATAGACGTGCAACATGAAATATTTATGGTTACATTTTAACTGAAAAAAATAAGTGTAATTTATTTGAAAATTATGTTTCTTTTTAAATAATGCCTTTCTCAAAGATTTATGCTCTTCACCTATGTATTTGCAAAATCCAAAAACATAAGATTTGACAAAAACCATGAAATAATAATTTGATTTAAATGTCAACGTCACTGGGTAACTATTAGGACAGAGGGCAGTGCAGTGGATAATTACATATCTGTAATTCTGCGACATACGTCATTATTATTTGTAATGTGTTAGAAAGTAATGTCACCATTTACGTATATCTGTCATACAACATAAACTATATAGACATACGTCAAATAATCTTTCTAACATGAAATGTTGCTAAGCTACTACTGTATAAAGTGCTGTGTATTCTTTCTTCGAACAAGTGACCATGAATAGTCTTCTTTCGTGAACTAAAGTATATAACTATTCCACCTAGTTTAAATTTAAAACTGGTTTAACAGTTCGGTATTCATAGCAACGTCATATATTTTAAACTTATTAGTTTAACTATTCCAGATAAAACATTTGGCAACATTGTATTTTTATTCTCTTTGACATTTATACATGAGCAAAAATAATAAGTAAATTGTTTTGAAAACAGGTACGAGTAACGGGTAAGTTTTGATCTTATAATTAGGTACAATTTGCTATCTTATATTAAATATTAAGCAAAATTTTAAAATTTTAGTGGAATTATAAAATGACAACAAAAAAATAAGAGATCCGAAAATTGGACAGAAGAGGAATAGAATTCGTTATTTGAATTAATTAAAATACAAGGCAGGCATATAATGTAGATAAAAATTCCAATAAAAAAATAAAAGATAAAGCCTGGAATCAAGTTTATCTTGGCATGTCATTATCATTCTCGCGTTCTTAAGAATCTAAAAATTATAAAAAAATGTAGATTGAATCCTTTAAAATAAATTTTACTAACCTATATCTTATATTTAATAATAAATATCCACAATCAATCTTGATTAGGTTAGGTGGTCTGTATCCTTTGGCTACGGCCACAGACGCAATATATATATATATATATATATATATATATATATATATATATATATATATATATATATATATATATATATATATATATATACACGTACTCGCAGTCAATGTATGTTCATATTTAAAACACAATAATATGTAGTAAAATAGTTTTTCTACTACCACTACTGTAAGAGGGTCATTACTGAACCGACTACTAACAATGTAAGTTCGTGCTTATGAATAGTGTTACGTAATGAAATTTCATTACGTAACACCGTTACGTAATGAACAGCAAATTTAAGTTGGCAGGACTGTGTCACACTGTAAGAAATGATTAAAATTTGATAAATAAAATTTAAGATTTAAATAGAATGAAATTTATCTGACATATACATATAAATATATATATTTTTGGGTTATTATATTAATATTATATTATGTCAACAATACATATTTCATTTCAATCAAATTTGCAGTAGGGAACTATTTTTCATCGTATATCCCTACGCTTAGCAGTAACCATGGTAACATCGTATCGCAGTTTTATTTTTGTAAATAAAACCCACCAAACTTTTTGACGTTTCGAACTGCTGCTTTTTTGTGTGATTACAAATACATATACTGAGGTAATAATAATTATTATAATAGTATATTGTGTTATTAGGAGTAAAAGTGAGGTTTTGTGTGACGAGTGGCAGTTTAAACGACGAGCGAAGCGAGTCGGATAAATACACGCAAGGCACACAAAGACACTTTTACTCCGAATGACACATTATATTTTTTCTTCAAACATAGATATTTAAAGAAAAATATCTACTACTGATGTTACATTTTACGTAAATTACGTTTGCGATTTCAATTGCCCTGTAGCTATGGATACTTATTTGTTCACTTTTTGTTATAACATTGAAATGAAAATTTTCACGTTTTGACGTTTAAATAAAAACTGTACAATTTTATATCCTCCTTGTATGCAATTATGTCGAAATTTGAAGGATTATAATGTACGCCCGCTGAAGTTGTTCAATTGGATGGAAATCTAACAATGTGGCTTAAAGATATGTCCAGTAATCACTGCAAAACAATATAATCTTTTCTTATCACTTTAATTCTAAGTATTCTTATGCTCATTACCGTCCCTGTAATTGTAATCTGTAAGTCTGCTATTCTTTAATAATGTTATTTCCTCAAAAGTAAACTCTGTTTATATTTCAATTCACAGGTTATATATTTAATTTTGACAGCTATTCATCGTATTTAGTAACTTTACTCTTAGGTTACCTAGCGTGTTATAGTGACATTTAGGCCGATATTACAGGTTTCTTTTATTAAAGTTAATTTTTATTCGTTAATTCTGTATAGTTTCCATGGATATTTATTTATTTTATTTCTACTCCGGCGGCGTAGAAATTACTTATTTCTACTCCGGCGGCGTAGAAATTAAACTTCTACCTTGTGAATCAAGTCACAAAAGATGCTACTTTTATGACGTTTGAAGAAAAACAAAATTAGTTGATAATATTATTTGTAATTTGTAATGCAATAAAAAAATAATTAATTTATAACTATGTATCTGAATTTTGCTTCAATTTAGAAATATTAATGAGTGGTCGTAGAAAAAGTATAGTACATAATTCGAGATGTAAAGCAATTACTCACTCGTAAAATTACAAACTCGACGCTACGCGTCTCGTGTGTCAATCGTTTTACTCGTACGTAATCTGCTTCTTACATCTCTCATTACGTAATATACTATTAAAGCATTTTATAAATTATACATTCATTAAGTTTGCTTATTAATTACAAAATAATTAAGTTACAATTTAATAAATTAGAGTAATACAAAATAATATAAAAATTGTGTAAAAAAACGAGGTGAACGAATCACATTTTTTACATATAGCATTCATAAGTTATTTGATTTATGATATCTCTTTTTATATAAATTAACTATTTTTGTGGTGCACTCTCCACACTAGTAATGAGTGCTTGTGGGTGCCGTCTAATAAACGCCCACACGGTTTCGAATATGTCATCATCATTTCAATACCGATATCTGTTTACAAAGTGGATTGACACACCCTGCAATGGGTTTCAAGTGCGATTTCCGGTTATCCGATTTATACCAAAATCTAATGGCTTCTTTCCTATTAGAATAAGGTCGAAATACAAGGTTTCAAATTTTTCCGAATAATAGTATTTGAGTTAGTGTCCAGAAGATCCACACACACATATAACACATACACGCACATACACACACGCACATATCCACACACACACATACACACACATACACATACACACACACACATGCACATACACACACGCTCGTACACACACATACACACACACACATGCACATACATACACACGCACATACACATGCACATACACACACAAACATACACAGACATCATTGTGAAAGTGTTAAAATTGGATTCTATAGACCTTGAAACGTGGTCATTTATCAAAATCTCAATATGCAATTTTTAGCATGATCCCTATACCTCCCTTACCAAGGGTAGCGGGAGGTAAAAATGACAGATCTCAAACTCATTGACAATTTTATCACACTACGCATACTTAGGCTCGATTTACATTAGCGGTACAATGACGGTACAATACTGATACGATAACGGTACGATATTTCGTGCTCCAATGTATTTTAATGGACCATTTACATCTACGTTCTCAGTAGGATGACGGCACATTGATATGCATTGATTTACATTAGCGATACGACCACGGTACAGTATAATTTTGTTTCTATTGAAAAAATATTGTATCACAGTGAGTGACGGCGTAGTATTTGCATTCAAGGGGGAGTGGAAGGTTGCGTTTGAAGAGTACGTGCACGTCACGTTGATGTTCATGCCAAAATCAGCTAACAGGAAGTAAACATATGCTAGCACGTGATTGACATCTGACATGTTTTTGACTTTTTGATATTTTTTTGTCTTTTAGTTAAACCAAAATGCGAGCCAAAATGTATTCAAAATGACCTAGAAATGAGAAATTATTCTATACATTATTCAACAAAAGTTCTCTGCTTATGACAAAAACGTGAAATATACTCCACAGATTATCACAGTAAATACATAAAAAATAGTTTCGTTTTGTAAAATTTTCTGGATTTTTTTCATTTTCTTCTTTATCAAAAGTGAAGGCAATTATAGTCGGTATTTGATAAATTTTTAAACATTGCACGATATTTTCTACTTTTGATAGAAACATGACAAATGTACCACAAACCGTCATAATAGATAAAAGACAAAATTATATTGTCATGGTATTTTATTATGTTCGTACCGTCGTGGTATCGTCTAATGTAAATGCTTTGTGTATTTGACATAACGTCATTGTACAACCCTTACTGCGCATGACAAACTTTTACGCTTATGTCGAAAACAAAAACTGTGACTATAGTAAGTGGTGGAAACGTAGCTTAGATTTACACATTTGTTCAGAATTGGCCTTATTGACTAGGAAAGTAGACGGTGCTAAAGTACGTCGAATGAATCGAAATTACTCGCTCCATAGATAAATTTAGCGAAAACTTTTGCTTATTACTAAAACTTATGATGAAGAGTTTTAATAAAATACTTTCAATCTTTCCTATTGTACATTTTAAATTAACTTATTTATTATTAAAAAAATGTACAAAACGCTTGTCCTAGCTCGGTTCAGACGGTCAACAGATTTATTATGACGAAGGTGTTGTGTTATGTGGTGTTTTTGTGATAATATCTGAACACACCCGTTATATTATATATGAATATTGATAACAATTAGTGATATAATAATATATTGGTAGAAATGCCCATCATTCGCAAAGTGAGGTAATTTTTTTACGCCAAACCACATAACGCGCCACGACAACGTACATTTAGAAAATTAAACAAAGATAGTTGCGACTCAGCCCCGCCTTCTATGACGTTTACTTTCTTAGTCAATTACGATGTGAAATTATAGTCATCACTATACTTCATGCCACGTAAGAAAATAGCGTTGGTTCGGTTCAAATAGGGAAATCAAATCTTCCCCGTTGATTGGTCAGAATGCAAACGTAGTTCACAAAAAAAATCAGCTGTCATTTGTCAGTTATCAAATAAAATCTACGGAATTTTGTTTAACCATGTTTTGTTGTAATTTTTAATATTCAGGTACATTTTTACTGATAAAAATATTTATTATTGACAAAGTTTGGTTTCACGAATTTAAATTATTAATTTAATGCATGTAAAAACGGTCGGCTCTCAAGCGCCATCTATTATTTTCTTACGTGAAATGGAGTATATTACATGATGTCCTTACTATCACGCTCATTTATAATTTTGATTTGGTAGGTGTGTATGAAGTGCCTCAGGTAAAATGTTTCTTTTTCTTTTCAAACTAATTTATGTTTTACGGTTAGTATTGTTTATCTTAGTATGGATATCGTAAGGATATCGTACAAGATGAAATATTATACAGACTAATTATTTAATCTAGATCAACAGACATATTCGTTTACTTTATGATTATCTATAAGATTATGTACATTAAATTCTCCTTCTGAATTATCTTATTCCAAGAAGTTGAAGTTATCATTGTGTTGAAGGTCTTTGCTATATTTATTATTTATTATACTCACACACATGTATATACCGAGTGCAAAACGAAAAGCGGGCCATAGGCGTTTCAGTTTTTCCTTGGCAAAAGTAGTCTCTTAACTTTAGGCAATAATGCTTTAAATAAATGGGCTGGATCCTGGATTCTAGAATATCTACCACCCTTGAAATTCCATTTTTGATGCATGTCTTCTTTTAGCTAAAATATAACAAAGAAGCACAAAAGTAGAGGGCGGAAGTAGGTATTTATATATTTTATATATTTTTTCATTATGACGTTCGCTTTCAAATTTTCAAAAAATATTGAACAGAACAGACCTTAATTTGACGAAATTCGGGTGGTTATATGCATTTTACAGGCATTTCGCGCCAAAATGATTACAACTAGTTTTTTTAGACTGTATTTGTGTAAAATGTGATTTTTTCGTATACAAATTTTCAAAAAATACTTTTTTCTACTCTCACTTTATATGTCACTGTCAACAAACCAATCATTTCAATTTAATAATAGTAACGTTTTAAAAAGAAAATAGTAAATAGAACAATAATTATATGTAAAGGAACTTAATGCAGCATAAGTAAATTTGTACGAATATAGGTATAGTTTGATTCACGAAAGATGACTATTCAAGGTCATTTATTAACCGTATGATGTAATATTACCAGCAGATAACTTCACTGCATTTCGTACACATAAAAAGGCATTATTTAAAAACAAACATAATTTTCAAATAATTTACACATTTTTTTTTCAGTTAAATAATATATATAATAATAAATATTTAATGTTGCACGCTTATGCATATGAAATGCAGTGAAGTTATTTGCAATTAATATTATATGAGACGACTTGTAAATAACCTTGAATAATCATCTTTCGTGAATTAATTTATAAAAAGTATTTGTTTCGTTTTATTTTTTTCGTATATTGCCTACTGAAAAATAATTATAAAAATAAAATTTATTTTCAAATTTCAATTGATTTTTTGTCAATATTTTTATTATGTAAGGATGCAAAGTGATTACATGGATGAATTCAGAAAAAAAATATTCTATCGAAAGAGCCTAAAAGTATATACCATTCCATTTAAGAAAATATAACAAAATTTATGTTATAGTGGTTTAATTATTTTTTTCTTCCCCCTCGATTTACTACAACTTTTATTTGAATTTGTGTCGTCATGCCCAATAATAAAGAAAATAACATAGCTGGTCATTTTTATTGAAACACTCCTGTATATTACTAATACTGGAGCATATACAGTGTGAAATAGAAACCTAACTCGGAGTAGGCTATGAACAGAGAAACGTATGTCTCATTATTCAATTCAAAAGTCAAATTGTTAAAATTGATCTTGAAATGTAATTTTAAGGAGAAAGGATAATAAAGAAGGATACAGTATATTGCTATTCGCCGTTTTCTAATTTATTACCATTTCTAAAATAAGATTCAAGAATAAACGCCTTGAGTTCTTTTGATAACATTTTTGACAATATCTCGTGTCAAACTGACATTTAATTAAATACTTTTAAATTGAATAAGGTACAACTGTCATCGAGAAAATTATACAGTTGTCAAATATATAACATGTGTATCTCTCGTATCTCTTTTATTGGTCTGGAAAGTTATACAACATGAATTTATAGATACGTACAATTATTTGCAGATGATGGGATTAATTTTGAAGTTTTTTTTTAGATCTAAGAAAATATATATATATATATATATATATATATATATATATATATATATATATATATATATATATTCTATTGATGCGCCGAATACAATTTTGGCCGAATAACCGAATACCAAACTTTACCGAATTTCACAGCGGCCGAACCGAATATTCGATTCTAGATAAAATGAGCGCGCGATATATATCGAAACGTTACATTCAAGTTTGAAATGAACAGGCCTAATCGCGCTGACAGACACAACATCGCCCCCGTGCGAATTTTTTTATAATAAATAATTTACTTTTTCTATTTCGGTATCTTTGAGTCTATAAACGCACTAGAAACACGTCGTTAATAAGATCTATAACCCACTGTTTTTGGCGTTTTTCGTTTTTTAGAAGTGGCATGACTGCTTTCAAAACTGACAGATGAATGGCATATAACCTCAAATTGCTCTCAGTGAATCTGTGTAATTAAAATTGTTAGTGGGATGCGCTACCAACAAAACTGATGAAAAGGCCATGTCACATTTTTGGCAAGTTAACCTTTATAAAACTTGTGCGTTAACAGATTGCCTTAGACACTTGTTTTCTTAGTACAATTGTTATATTATAATCATTTTCAAATAAATACAAACTACGTACATCACAAAATATTTTTGTTTTGAATGGATTATTACTTCCAGAAATAAATGAGAAAATGCCGAATGTTCGGACGTATAACCTAATAATTCAGCTAAAACCGAATAAAGAAAACGTGGACGAATATGCCGAATACCGAATAATAACCGAATATTCGGCGTATCTCTAATACATTCATCACAAAACTTTGAAAGCCGTTTTGGGTAGGTATACATATTCATAATGTACATAGATAGCCCTGTAAATATCTTGCCTTGTACATTTTCATAACTTACAAATACTGCCGTGTACATTTCTTGCCTTACACAAATTCCCTGTACATATTTTGCCCCGTAAATTTTCATAAAGTACAAATGTGGCCCACGAAGTTGGCGCGAGTCATACTTCGCACGCTCAAATTTAAAAAGTACACTCCGGAGTTCAAATAGTAAATGAAAATATTTATTAAATTAAAGTAGGTTGATAGTTATTGGGAGCACTAATAGATTGCGTAAGTAAAAATTATTATGGTTTTATATACATATTATACAGCGTCGTATAATAAATAAATATGAATTATTTATATTTGATTTGAATGTGCATAACGATTTGTAAATATCAATTATTAACAAATATCTGTTTCGTTTTAATTTAAGCTCAATTGTTTTTCATACATAGTCGGCTGAAAAATAACTATAAAAATAAAATTTATTTAAATTTCAATTGAATTAAATAAATAAATAAAAATATATATCATCACGGCATATTACCCATTGCTAGGTGTGCCAATCTGCTTTGTACACAGATATCGGTAATGATGAAATATTTGTACCGCGCGGGCGCTTACCAGGCGTCACCTCACGGGCACTCAATACTTTTGTTATGCAAGGATATAAAATGATTACATAGTTGAATCCAGAAAAAAATACTCTATCGAATGAGCCTAAAAAATTTATACCATCCCATTTAAGAAAATATAACTCCTATAGTTTGAGAACCAGTGATTTAAAAAAATAAAAACTTCAAGATGTGAATGTCCTCTTTGATTTACTATAACTTTTATTCAATCCTTTTTTCAGTCATGGGATGCCTTCTTTCGTTCTTCTGCCGGCGGAGGCACAGGCTACCAAAGCCCCGGAGCCCACCTGGCCCCCCCAGCCAGGAACACGGTGCCCCTTAGTCAATTCACGGCGGCAGGACCTGCAGTTGCAGGGGCTGCGGCACCCGTCTCCGAAAAAATTATCGATGACCACATGGCCGTGCAAGCTATCATCAGAAGTTACCAAGTAAGATAATTATTTCAGTAGAAATATACAGGCTGTGACCGGCACAGCCGAACATAGAATTTTAATATGTAAAATCAGACTCACGTAATTTCCTGCTTCCCTAATTATTTTAGGCAACAAAGTTTCAAATAAAAGTTGTAGGACATAAAAATCTGCATCTGAATCAATACCCAAAATTAATTTTGTATACTTTGCAACGGCAAAAATTAGGTATGAAAATATCGCAAATCGCCCTAAACATAGCTATAGTCATGGAATTGAAACAAAAAATTAACAAATGTTAACGATTTATCTGTCAAGCTAGGTTAATTTATTTTTATTTGTAATTTCTGTTCATGTAAACAGATAATTTTAATTAGAACAGAAATTAGTAATAATACCTAATAAAAATAAATTACCCTAACGTGATAGATGAACCGTTAGACATTTGTTATTTATTTTGTCTCAATTCCATGACTATTGCTATTTTTGAGGTGGTTTTCGATATTTTCATACCTAGTTTCTGCCGTTACAAAGTATACAAAATTAATTTTGCTTATTGCTTCAGGTGTATAATTTTATGCTCTACAACTTTTATTTGAAGCTTTTTTACATCAAAATAATCAGGGAAGCAGGAAATTAGGAAAGTCTGATTTTACATATTAAAGTCTTATGTTCGGCTGTGCCGGTCATATTATGTAATAATAAAATATTTTATTGATAATAATGATATAGGATGCGTCATGATGATATATGTATCATTTTTGCCAGGGTTTTCTTATTTTAAAAGGAAATAGTAATTAGAACTAAGTATGAAATGAATAATTTTGATAATGCATAGTAGCTTTTATTACATTAATATAAATTTCAAAGTTACTCTCTCGTTCTGTATGGTATACAACAAAACTTGCAAATAGGATTTATTTTTTTAAACTACCAAAATTCTAAATTAACATATAGTTTGATGCGTCAACTATTTTCGGCCTATTTGGGAAGATCTTTTATTTATGTTTTTTTAGTTTATACACTTGGACGTTTCGAATGCCCAAAAACCCTCATCTTAGCAATATTCTAATAATTGAACATTTTATTATACAATACAATCTTAAGTAGATTTTTTATATTAATTTATAGTAACACTTCTGAAATGTGTCTTTGAAATTGTCTCGTTTTTTACATTGATTTAGTTTTTATTTTCCAGGATTTGTTTGCAACAATCCAACAAGTCCAAGTGTATAAACTAATGTAAAGCATCAATAAAAAATCTTCCCAAAAAGGCCGAAAATAGTGTTTTTTTCCAATAAATTACATATGTAAATGGGGTTCTCCACTGTAGTAACAAATTAGAACATGGGTCATTTATATTAAAACTAGACCTTAAAACTGTACCTATTTTAATGACTACCTATCAAAGTTTGAAGAAAGTTAATATTTTTTGAAATAATCGAGTTTTTAAAATCATTTCTTCATCTTTATATCTACGTCACACATTTACACTATTCCAAATTATCACAACTATCAAGCCTTCTGCTATCACTGTTTTAGAATAAGGAATTAATTTTCAAGTAAAGAAAAGGTGAAATAACAACAAAAAAAAAGTAACGGAAGTAAACCACAAAATACTTGTTTAAATTTATGATGCAGCACTAGATTCCATATGTTCGCATGAAAGTGAAACATATGTTGAATGACAGGCTACCAGTGGTAAACAAAACTATAATATATGTATTTTTTTTATTAATTATTTTATTAATAAGTTATTTTAACATATTTATATTGTTTTATAAGTGCAGAAGAAGATCAATTCATATGACTCCATTTATTGGCGAAGTCCACTGTTTGAGAACAAAATCATCTCTATATCTACGTCACAAAATATTTTAAAAAATACTATGGCTTTACGAATAACAATAGACTTTTTAACACTAAACCGTTTTCAGATTACATGAAGTTATATAAAAAAAAATAGTGGAGGAATTCACTTTTGTGTTATTGACTAATATTCGTAATTTTTATAAATCAATATCCGTAATATTTTGTCGCTATGTCAACTGCATCTTGACTGCATATAATAGATACCGGCAAACCTAGTTAATAATTAATTAATTAGCAATTCATTTATGTATTTGCTTTGATGATTTTGTCCTTTGATGATTTTTGAAAAGCCGCTTTGTTTCGAAGATACAGGGCGAAATTTTTTTTACCTTAAATGCAAAGTTTGTTTGACGACTACTGATCAGAATTATCATCTACTCTATCTTCTACTTATCATAGAATTCATACCAAATTTCAACTCAGTACCCTTGAACAGTCCAAAAGTAACTTAATTTTTTATTTTAATTTAATTATGTTTACATTTTGATGTAATCATTTATAATTACTTTTTATAGAATTAATCTGTTTGTATCATTTACTTACATTCTAAACTTCAACCCCGATATTTTAACCGTTCAGGAATTACAACTACATAGGTATTATGGCCAGTTGCTGCGCTTATAGTTAAATTTATTTTTTTTGTGTTGAATGAAATATTATTGCTTAAAACCGTACAGGGATATATTACAAAATTAAAAATATTGACTGGTAGTATTTACTCTTTATCAGGGGTGATTAAGTTATGACAAAAATAACAAATTGTATTATTTTTTTAATCATTCCAATGGATTTTTAAATAGCTAGTAGCTTAGTTGGAAAGAGCGTCACTCCGACAAAGTGAAGGTCTTGGGTTCGAATCCCGATGGCTGGCATGATCTTTCCACAATTTATTTCAAATATACTAACTGTTAACTCGTTGTTAATATTTTTTCGTCGTACTGTGTTATGGAATGAATAACATTCAACAATTAAGAATCGTCTAGCTGTCAATAACAGCCTGGTAATATAATCGCGCTGTTAAAAGAATTTTTCATAATACCATAGCGTTACTATGATTTAACAAAGCTAAACACGTAAGTGGAATTGATCTACAACGGACGTCGGCCGTTAAGGATTATAACGGACGCACGAACGAAAAGCAAAAGTGAAAGGCATCTATAACGACCGCCGGTCGTTAAGGTATATAACAGGCGCCTGGAATTAAGGATAAAGTATTCCTAAAAAAAATCATAGTATCGTGAAGAGCTTTATGGTACTACTAAAATATTTGAACGCTACACAGCCAATTTGTAAATAACGGACTGGGCTGATTATAAACCTCCGCTATCGCCTCGGGTTACAAACTTCAGCCGCGTCCGGTATTTGCTTTTTATCTGCCTAATGACGTTAATAACTAACAGTCCGCTCTTTTTAACTACCCGCTTTTTCAAAATTTTATTGTAAAAAAGAATTATAACCAAAAATACAATAACATGTACTCATGTAACATTTATTTGTTCATGTAAAGTTTGGTTATGTAACAATTATTATTAAAACTGACGTTCAAATAGTTAGATATTTTGTTTCTACGCTGGAAATATGTTTACAATTAAAGTATTTTCTACGGTCGTCTCAGCTAATTCAGTAGACGCAACACTCAGCAAACGAGAATGCTATCATCTAAATAACCTTCAGCGACTGTTGTACTTTTCCAGCCACCCAAACGTTTTAGCTTTGTAATGTCTCCAACGGCGTCAACCAGTTGTAGCTGACGACCTACGTAAGCAGTGTCCTGTATACAGATTAGGATTTTTCTAAACCAAGAAACATAGCGATTTTCTTACATATTGCTCCTATTCTTTCCGACTGCCTGTCTTGTACAACGCCCTTTTTTCTAGGACAAACAAAATCTGTCATGTCCAACATAATCCGATCTCAATGCAACATATTTGCGATATAAATTCATTGCATTCAATTCCTGATCATCAAGTATGCAGAAAGATCGTTGTTTGTAGTTTTTAGTTTCTGGAATATTAATGACAAGAACGGAACCTTTGTCCTCAATGTCTTTTGTTTGCATGTAGGTAATTTTTCCTCTACGGCAAGCACCAAATAAGCCAAATATTAAAACAACTTTTTCCATTAAGTAGTCTTCATCTGGACTGGAGCATTATTTTAAAAATGCAGTACCTGCTGTTTCGTTATAGTTTTCGATTTAATGGGAGTATACCTGACAGAATTTCGACGTAGAGTAAAATTTTCGAAAGAAGTCCGATCAAAGTCTCCTATATTATGAACGAATAAACGAATTGGCATACATTTATCTCTCTCATTTACCATGACACGATAAGGATGAATATAACACGCTTGTCTTTCAAAATACGACTAAGTTAGGACATTCCATTTTAAAACGATGCTCGTTGTTGACAATACTTTCGCTGCAACGTAAATTTATTTATTAATTCAGATATATTACCTTGTTTTATAGCCGTACGAATAACGTTATTTGCTGTTAGTGTCACTGACATTGTGTCAGTATCTAATTTTTCACATATTTGGTTTTATATTTGCTAATAAACTTATCAGTTGACTTATTTTTGAATTTTGAATGTTTTTACTGTAGCATGTATTTTTATAATAATAAAATAACAAAAACTAAATAAAGGACAATACTGAATTTAACAGAATGGGCGGAGCTAAATTCATACAATTCGTAGATGACCTTGATCGGACATCTTTCTAAAATTTTAGTGCACTTAGTACTTAAAATGGTACGTACGTAGCAATTAAAAATACTTAAGTCCTTTCAGGATACTTAAATACTTTAAGTAGGTCCAGTTAGTAGTTGTTCTTATGCATTGTTTATAGTATTTTCGACTATAGTACATTTTACCTTATAAATATTTACTATATAGTACTCATGATACTATTATACATAGTAACTTTATATTTTACAAAATAATTTATAGTTAAAACAAATGTAATCAAAGTAAATGAAACAATAATGCAATTACTACATTTTATTTAACAAGAAAATGAACTATACAGGCTGTTTATTTTAAGTGGTTACACTATTGCTATCTCGAGAACTATAAGAGCTTCGAGGTCGGTTAAAGTAGCAAACAATTTCTATATTATAAGACTATTAAAAGCGAAACAAGAATTATTTTAGATCAGTAGTTCTCAAAATGCGGGTGCAACTTATTTTAAATGGCAACCTATTTTTTTATTTGCTTATTCGAGTCAGTATTTTTTTCTGAATTCAACGATATTCATATGTAATACCCTAATATTACAAAATATTTGAGAAAAATGCAAAATTAATAATGTATAATTTTTATTTAAATATGCCTATACAAATAGTGCCATGGAAGAAAACAAATCAATAATACAATAATTGTAACAATTATTGTTAATATTATTTTTCTACTACCACTACTGTAAGAGGGTCATTACTGAACAGACTACTAACAATGTAAGTTTGTGCTTATGAATAGTGTTACGTAATGAACAGCAAATTTAAGTTGGCAGGACTGATTGTCAAACTGTAACAAATGATTAAATTTTGATAAATATCATTACCGATATCTGTGTATGAAGCAGATTGGCACACCCAGCAATGGGTAATATGCCGTGATGAAATATTTATTTATTTATTTTATTTAAATTTAAATATAATATAATGAAATTTATCTGACATATACATATAAATACATATTTTTTTGGGTTATTATATTAATATTATCTCAATATATTTCATTTCAATCAAATTTGCAGTAGGGAACTATTTCTCATCGTATATCCCTACGCTTCGCAGTAACCATGGTAACATCGTTGCGCAGTTTTATTTTTGTAAATAAAACCCACCAAACTTTTTGACGTTTCGAACTGCTGCTTTTTTGTGTGATTATAAATACATATACTGAGGTAATAATTATTATTATTAACTATACAATGTACCAGGGTTCAAATAACCATGTAGATGTTGAAGAATCCTTAAATATATACAATAAAAAAAAAAATTATTATTATAAACAAAATTAGTTGATAATATTATTTGTAATTTGTAAGTAATGCAATAAAAAAAATAATTAATTTATAACTATGTATCTGAATTTTGCTTCAATTTAGAAATATTAATGAGTGGTCGTAGGAGAAGTATAGTACATAATTCGAGATGTAAAGCAATTACTCACTCGTAAAATTACAAACTCGACGCTACGCGTCTCGTGTGTCAATCATATTACTCGTACATAATCTGCTTCTTACATCTCTCATTACGTAATATACTATTTTGGTCAAACTTCTGAAATGTACTTCTGTATTTCCGTATTATAACAACAAAATGAATATTTTTTCTCATAATGAGAAGGTAGACATGTATGAAGTATACCTTTTATGTAGAAAAAATTCGAATACATCTGTAAACATGTATAGTGAGTTGTATCCTGAGCGACTAGTGCCGGCTCATAATTACTTTCGGAGGTTGGAAAATTGTTTACGTTCCAATACCTCTGCATTTATAAATAAACGAAAACGTCATTATGATGAAATTAATGAAATAAATGTTTTGGCATATTTCGAAGCCAATCCAAGACATTCCATCAGAAGGGCCGCTGTTGAATGTGGTGTAAGTGTAGGTAGGCGCAGTATATAAAATTTTGAAAAAAAATAAAAATAAATATTGTAACGTAACCCCCGCGGCCGCCGCCGCCGCGCTACTGCGCGCCACAGAGTCGCGCCCGCCACTCACTCGTTCGAACCTGTAAGGATAAGGTCGCAGTGAGGTTATCTATTGTTCACGTTGTTTACCTCTAGATGTTGTCTAGGAGGTTCCAGAAATAATCTAGGCAGGTATATATAACCCACCGCCAAAGCCAGGAGACATTCTGTATTATAGAACTGACGAGTAAAGAAGTCTGATATAAATAAACGTTGTGAATAGTTGGTGATATAAAAACAAGTCGACAAGTGAACATAAATTAGTGACATAAAGAGTAGTGTTTAAATAAATAATCTTAGTGTTTAAGTGTCTTATAATATTCTTAGTCTTTAAATTAGTGTTAATATTTGTTAATCATAGTGTTAGTTACTTTATAATCTTTTAATTATATTTCTAATATTTATTTACCGTTTAATAAACGTATTCTTTTAGTTAATAATATTTGTCTATGTTTTACACTTCACCCATATAAATAAAAACGTTACAATATAAACCTTACAAACTTAACAAAGTGCAACATCTGCAACCTGGTGACTACTATCGGCAACTATAATTTTGTTATTTACTCTTAAATGAAGGTGTAAATATGTTTAAAAAAAATTATTTGGACTGCTGAGTCGAATTTTTCGAATAATGGCATGTACAATGTAAAGAAAAATCACTATTGGAGTATTGAAAACCATATATTGATTCGTGAAGGAAATTTTCAAAGAAAATTCAGTGTTAATGTTTGGTGCGGCAATTTAAATGACAAAATATTTTTTCACATGTATGAAGGCACATTGCCGGGAGATCGTTATTTAGAATTTTTACGAAATATTTTAGAAGATATTTTAGATGATTTACCACTGGATCTTCTAAGAGATATTCACTTTCAACAATACGGAGCACCTGCACACAATTCTCGTCAGGTTACAGGATATCTCAACGAAATGTTTTCTGACAAATGGATAGGTACTAACGGTCCTATTCCTTAGCCTTAGATTTTTACTTATGGTGATATTTAAAAGATAAAATTTATGACATCGTTCACAATAATTTAAACGAATTAAAAAATAATATTGAATTTGTTCTTACTAATTTTGACGGAAGAACACTGCGATTAGTGAGAAATAGTTTATTAAGAAGATTAGAACTTTGTATTCATGTCAATTTTGAACAATTTTTATAAATTATTTGTCTTCATATTGTATCTTGTTTATTAACTAATAATTATTCACAAATTAAAGAAAATTATTACAGTTTTTGCAATAATTTTTGCATTTGATTTATTTGTTTTCTTCCATATAACTCTTTGTATAGGCATATTTAAATAAAAATTATACATTTTTAATTTTGCATTTTTCTCAAATATTTTGTAATATCGTTGAATTCAGAAAAAATACTGAATCGAATAAGCAATTAAGAAAACTAGGTTGCCATTTAAAATAAGAAAGTTGTACCCCGCATTTTGAGAACCACTGGTCTAAAAATAATTCTTGTTTCGCTCATTTCAATAGTCATATAATATAGAAATTGTTTGCTAATTTAACCGACCTCGTAGCTCTTATAGTTCTCGAGATAACAATAGTATACCACTTAAAATGAACACCCTGTATACGTAATATTTTATACTATACATTATAAAATAAAGATCTTATAATTATTGTGTTTTGAATTATATAATATTTACTATGCTTTTATTATCACTTACAATACCAATTTTTCTCCGTGTTCTCTCTTAACAATAGACTTAATTGAAATATTTAGTACTTAAGTTTAAGTATCTGTTGGACAACATACGCACTGTGCCTATACAGTTGACCACTGATCACTTGTAAAATTTTGGTGTCCATATTATGCCTATAATAGACGCTCCCTGCGATTCCCCACCGTTAGGGATGGAACTCTGATAACTCTGATGGGTCGCTTAGATCTTAAGTATACTTCGTGTAACCTATTGCGTACAGTTTGGTTGCTATAAACAGTACGCCATGTGTCTTATTTAACCAATGGGGACTTATACAATTCAAATATTTTGGTCGCCATCTAGTGTGTAAAAATGTATTTAATAATTAGTTATGTAGTGAGCAAGATTTAGCTCTAAGTTTGACATTTATCACGTGATATATTTGGTCCCACGTGATCACAACAACCATTGTTTGAAAAGGAACATGAACATGTCTGAGACTGAACACGGAAGTTGAAATAATATGATTAATATAAATTGAATATGAATTAGTAATGTGATAAAAAAGGAAGTTTAATTATGTTCAAAATAATAATAAAATGACGCAAACCTATGTTTGTAAAATGGACAAACATAATCAAACTTATTTTGGAAAAACAAGTACAGCAACTTTAATAAAGCTGTCTACTAATAAAGAGACACAAGTTTATATTAATAAAAACACAGATAAAAATAGATAATAAGCAGAACAACCCCACACAAACAGATATAAAGATTAATAAGGAAAGTAGTACCCAAACAGTCAACAATTATTATGTAAGAAAGTTATTTGGTGCTGTAGAGACATCGAGAAATGAAACTAAATTTGTCAATAATTGAATACAAAATTATAATTTATTAAGCAATGATGCTGTAAAATATATATATTTCACTGGCTTATCAGTAGAACATTTTAATGTTCTATATGATTTGTTAAATCCCACAGTTATGCCAAAGTTGAAATACAGATATTTCCAAAAAACGCCAAAGAAAACTAAATTTAATAATTTAACATCCAGAGACAAATTATGTATGACTTTAATAAGATTAAGACGTGGATATACACTAAAAGAAATTTCATTATTTTTTTCCGTCTCTCTCAACAGTGGAATTTGTATTGTTTACATGGATTCAGTTCATGTTTTTTCAAATTGAAACGATGAAATCGAATTTGTTTTCCCTCCGTGAGAATCAGAAAGATTCGATTCCGCAATGTTTCATTAATAACAATCACTACACATAATAACTTAACCAAACTTTGCTGACTAAATAACAAATTATGGGATCAACGGGGAGGTGCTGTAGAGGGAAAGCATTTGATCGACTGGGCCATGGTATATCACCTCGCTCTTTCTAAAAATTTCTTGTCCCTTTCTAAATTTTGTGGAGGGAGGTTCGCTGCCGATCCGCCGTCGATGACGTCAAAATCATAAGTCCCCATTTTGAAGTAGACGAGCAGTACAGGTTAGATTTCGTAGAGCACAAAGTTGGATATAACACAGTGTTGCCAGACCTTCGGAAATTTCCGTTTTTCTACAGATTTTTTTTTATTTTTACGGAAATCAAATGAAAAACTCAGGAAATTTAAAGACTTTATTATATCAAGTAATTTTAATATATACCTAATAACGTAGGCGGAAACCAGAAATATTTTTATATACCTTGCCATACGTTTTCACTTTTCCACAATTATAATTTAAAAATCTGATGTGACCAACACAGTACCTCCCGCCATTTACCTATGTATATAATTTTTATATTACTTTATAAATTTATCCATACAATATATAGAAAAAGTATTAAAGCAAACTTGTAGAAAATGGAATAATCTTTAATTTTTATAATAACAAATTGAGAAAAAAATACATTTTACTCCATTCTTATTTCAGAACGAAGTATAATATGGGTGTAAAGTATATTTGTGCAGTAATATATGTTTTTTAGCCTCAATATTTTTTTCAATTTGGAGACTATTTACAATAATAGGAGGAGTCTAAGGTTAAATTATAAATAAAACTAAAACAATTACCCCTTAACCTTAAAATAATAATATAAGCTATGAGCTATATACGTATTTCGAGAACTAAGTTCTCATCATCAGTAGAACAAAACAAAAGTTTAAGCAGAGAAGTTAAGGTTACTCAACATGTAAACCATGTCAGAGGTCTAACAACTCTGACAGAGTTGTTAGACCTCTGACATGGTTTACATGTTGTGTAATCTTAACTTCTCTGCTTAAACTTTTGTTTTGTTCTACTGATGATGAGAACTTAGTTCTCGAAATACGTATATAGCTCATAGCTTATATTATTATTTTAAGGTTAAGGGGTAATTGTTTTAGTTTTATTGGAGACTATTTACATAAAAAGAAACTAATATTTCTCAACAAAACCATTTCTCAGGAATTTTTAGGAAAAATAAGGTTTTTTTTTCTCAATATCTCAGGAAAAATATAGTTATACATCTGGCAACACTGATATAACAGTCTTGTACTGTGGTTGGAATCCTTTAGTTGCCGCATGATGTTGGTTACGTACACCTTCAGTATCCCTATAACGACTCCATAACCGACTTACAACACTTATTCCATCTTCAAATTCGACTGCAAATTTAATTTTACGTCGCTCAACTTGTAACATACCAACGGCACGTAACATTGGTTTCAGTGATAAATGTCACCTTTTCATTAATAAAAGAATTATAATTTACAAATGGAATTTAAATTTGTTAAACTGACGTTATTCTGCAGTTAGAAAAATATGACTCGTTGTTGTAACAAATATTAAACATATCATGAAAACAAAAGAAAATCGTGTCATTAGTGACAATATAATACGAAAAGCTTTATACGCATTATTTTTCTTAATAATATATGAAAATAATTTAAAGTTTTCATTTTACATCTAATTAAGAAAATATCCCTGTACTATTTTAAGCAGTGTAGTTGTAACTACAGAACTACACTAAACAGTGTGTGATATCTGGATGAAATATGGGGTAATTTTTTTTTCTGAAACTTCCATAAATTTGAAATACAAATGTGGAAATTTGAGTGTTTTATTGTGTCATTTCCGTGAGATATGAATATTTGAATTATGCTTACAAATTTGAATTATATGGTATGACGTCTATTCGCTTTATCACGTGATCTGTGGAAAGACTACAGCTGTTAGTCGCTTGGCTTGGAGCGAGTAAGGGGAGGGGAATTGGTTTGTTCACAGTGTCAGATGCTATTTTGTTTTGGATGACTTTCATTTGTTTTGTTATCCGTGGATTTTAGTTGTAACTATATTAAAGTATTATTAGTTAAGAATTTGGTTGCTGTCATATCAAAACTAGCAAGAAACACAAACAAAGATCAGCTGAGAAACGAGAAAGCATCAATGGTGAACGCACTGCTTTTTCTTTTTCCACAAGCAGACAAGTACATTACATACGTTATAGAGCGAATGAACGTCATACATCACGTGAATCTTTTCCGCGCTGAAATAAAACATATGGAAAATCATATTAAATAAAACAATTTTGAGTTTATTTTTCAGAATTCGGTCGTTTTTCAACCTAATTAATAACATTATAATGTTTTTTTCTTTTAAATTTTACTACACTGGAATACCCCAAACATATCGGACTAAACTTTGGAACACGAGTATACACTACCGACAGAAAGTTTGAGGCAGGTTACAAATTATTATAAAATTAAACATATATATATATATATATATATATATATATATATATATATATATATATATATATATATATATATATATATATATACATATACAGAGTGTCACCGAAATCGCCGTCTTCGATAACTCCCTTGTCGTTAGAAATACAGCATAAGTTTATTAACAGAATTTATTCCTCTACTCAAGGAGCATAACGTAAAATTATTTTCACATATACAGGGTGTTGCATTACGGCTCGGCGAGAATTGTTTGTCTTTTTTTAAATGGACACCCTATACAGGGTGTCCCATTTTACATTATCTTCTTGAATATCTCGAAATGAAAGCATTTTACCGAAAAGTATGCCGAATCATAATCGTAATGGTTTTCAGGGGGACATCGGATTTTGACAAAATGGCCCCCTTAGCCCCCCAAGGGGGGCCGGGAGGGGGGTCAACTTAAAAAATTTAAATGGGAACCCCTATTTTTTATTGCAGATTCTGAAAGAGCGTTAAAAAATATGTAGGTTTTATCCGGATACTTTTTTCAATTTCCAACAGGTGGCGCTGTAATCGTGAAAGTATTTTACATTATCTTCTTGATTACAGCGCCACCTGTTGGAAATTGAAAAAAAGTATCCGGATAAAATCTACATATTTTTTAACGCTCTTTCAGAATCTGCAATAAAAAATAGGGGTTCCCATTTAAATTTTTTAAGTTGACCCCCCTCCTGGCCCCCCTTGGGGGGCTAAGGGGGCCATTTTGTCATAATCCGATGTCCCCCTCAAAACCATTACGATTATGATTCGGCATACTTTTCGGTAAAATGCTTTCATTTCGAGATATTCAAGAAGATAATGTAAAATGGGACACCCTGTATATATTTTGAATTGTATTTTATTCATCTATATGAACATGTAAATTTTGTTTTAGTTTTCCACGGCGTTGCCAAGTTATTCCGTTTTTTCTCTAAAAAAGACCGAATACACGCATTGCTACGCATTGCTTTATAAAGGCTTACTGAAGTTATTTTAATAGTAAAAATTACGAATTTTCTTTTCTGTATAACTGTAATTATACTCTATGTTCTGACATATTTTTTTAAAATGTAATTATACAGGCTGTTCAATAAAACGAATCAAATGTGCTCAATTTCAAATGACTATAACTCGTCATTTTCAAATGGAACACCCTACATTTTATTATTCAGTTGGGTGTATTTTTGTATTATCTTCATATGTTATTAAGGGTATCAATGCCTAAAACCAATAATTTTGGAGATTTTCACCATTTTTCTCTAAATTTATATATTCACTTAAAAATTAAATCTAGTATACCATGGATATTGTTTTTTGAATAAGAAACAATTGCAGTAATGATAGTATTTCATTAGCCAAGTTATTATTAATAACAGAGGGATTAAGTAAATTAATTTATTAATATGAGTCTCTCGCAAGAAGAACTTAGGAATATGGTGTATGCTGGTCAGGCCAGGCGTAACCTCACGGGCACTCAATGCTGGCGTGGAGAGTGCGCAAGAAGAACTTACGAATATGGTGTACGCACTTGAAGCAGCGAAAACAAACCCTCTTTTGGCATCAAGAATTTATGCACAACGGTTTCCGGGAAGACGACATCCAAATCCGCGTTCTTTTGAAAAACTAAGGGAAAGGTTTGAAAGAACTGGTCATGTTCAGTACGACAAAAGAGGGTTTCTTTCCGCTTCTCCAAGTGCGTACACCATATTCGTAAGTTCTCCTTGCGAGATATTCATATTAATAAATTAATTTACTTAATCCCTCTGTTATTAATAACAACCTGGCTAATGAAAATACTATCATTACTGCAATTGTTTCTTATTCAAAAAACAATATCAATGGTATACTAGATTTAATTTTTAAGTGAATATATAAATTTAGAGAAAAATGGTGAAAATCTCCAAAATTATTGGTTTTAGGCGTGTGATACCCTTAATAACATATGAAGATAATACAAAAATACACACAACTGAATAATAAAATATAGGGTGTTCCATTTGAAAATGACGAGTTATAGTCATTTGAAATTGAGCACATTTGATTCGTTTTATTGAACAGGCTGTATAATTACATTTAAAAAAAATATATGTTAGAACATAGAGTATAATAATTACAGTTATACAGAAAAGAAAATTCGTAATTTTTACTATTAAAATAACTTCAGTAAGCCTTTATAAAGCAATGCGTGTATTCGGTCTTTTTTTAGAGAAAAAACGGAATACTTAGCAACGCCATGGAAAACTAAAACAAAATTCATATGTTCGTATAGGTGAGTAAAATACAATTCAAAATATATAAAAATATATAGTGTTCCATTTAAAAAAAGACAAACAATTCTCGCCGAGCCGTAATGCAACAACCTGTATATGTGAAAATAATTTTACGTTATGCTCCTTGAGTAGAGGAATAAATTCTGTTAATAAACTTATGCTGTATTTCTAACGACAAGGGAGTTATCGAAGACGGCGATTTCGGTGACTCATCCTGTATACAGGGTGAGTCATCGAAAGCGCCGTCTTCGATATCTCCCTTGTCGTTAGAAATACAGCATAAGTTTATTAACAGAATTTATTCGTCTACTCAAGGAGCATAACGTAAAATTATTTTCACATATACAGGGTGTTGCATTATGGCTCGGCGAGAATAGTTTCTCTTTTTTTAAATGGAACACCCTATATATTTTTATATATTTTGAATTGTATTTTATTCACCTATACGAACATATGAATTTTGTTTTAGTTTTCCACGGCGTTGCCAAGTTATTTCGTTTTTTCTCTAAAAAAGACCGAATACACGCATTGCTTTATAAAGGCTTACTGAAGTTATTTTGATAGTAAGAATTAAGAATTTTCTTTTCTGTATAACTGTAATTATACTCTATGTTCTGACATATATTTTTTTAAATGTAATTATACAGGCTGTTCAATAAAGCGAATCAAATGTGCTCAATTTCAAATGACTATAACTCGTCATTTTCAAATGGAACACCCTATATTTTATTATTCAGTTGTGTGTATTTTTGTATTATCTTCATATGTTATTAAGGGTATCCCATGCCTAAAACCAATAATTTTGGAGATTTTCACCATTTTTCTCTAAATTTATATATTTAACTAAAAATTAAATCTATTATACCATGGATATTGTTTTTTGAATAAGAAACAATTGCAGTAATGATAGTGTTTTCATTAGCCAGGTTATTATTAATAACAAAGGGATTAAGTAAATTAGATTATTAATATGAGTCTCTCGCAAGAAGAACTTACGAATATGGTGTATGCTGGTCAGGCCAGGCGTAACCTCACGGGCACTCAATGCTGGCGTGGAGAGTGCGCAAGAAGAACTTACGAATATGGTGTACGCACTTGAAGCAGCGGAAACAAACCCTCTTTTGGCATCAAGAATTTATGCACAACGGTTTCCGGGAAGACGACATCCAAATCCGCGTTCTTTTGAAAAACTAAGGGAAAGGTTTGAAAGAACTGGTCATGTCCAGTACAACAAAAGAGGGTTTCTTTCCGCTTCTCCAAGTGCGTACACCATATTCGTAAGTTCTTCTTGTGAGAGACTCATATTAATAAATTAATTTACTTAATCCCTCTGTTATTAATAACAACCTGGCTAATGAAAATACTATCATTACTGCAATTGTTTCTTATTCAAAAAACAATATCCATGGTATACTAGATTTAATTTTTGGTTAAATATATAAATTTAGAGAAAAATGGTGAAAATCTCCAAAATTATTAGTTTTAGGCATGGGATACCCTTGATAACATATGAAGATAATACAAAAATACACACAACTGAATAATAAAATATAGGGTGTTCCATTTGAAAATGACGAGTTATAGTCATTTGAAATTGAGCACATTTGATTCGTTTTATTGAACAGGCTGTATAATTACATTTAAAAAAAATATATGTTAGAACATAGAGTATAATAATTACAGTTATACAGAAAAGAAAATTCGTAATTTTTACTATTAAAATAACTTCAGTAAGCCTTTATAAAGCAATGCGTGTATTCGGTCTTTTTTAGAGAAAAAACGAAATAAATTGGCAACGCCGTGTAAAACTAAAACAAAATTCATATTTTCGTATAGGTGAATAAAATACAATTCAAAATATATAAAAATATATAGGGTGTTCCATTTAAAAAAAGAGAAACTATTCTCGCCGAGCCATAATGCAACACCCTGTATATGTGAAAATAATTTTACGTTATGCTCCTTGAGTAGACGAATAAATTCTGTTAATAAACTTATGCTGTATTTCTAACGACAAGGGAGATATCGAAGACGGCGCTTTCGATGACTCACCCTGTATATATGTATGTTTACATACAGATTATTTCGTGTCTAAATAAAACCTACTCTTACTCTGTTTACAATAGAAACAAATACATAAGTATTTAGTAAAACGGTTATTACCCGAATAAAATTGTTCTCTCAATAGTGTTTATGCTATAGACATTTTAAAGAAAATAAAATAAATTATCCAGTGATATCAAAAAGATTAATTTAAAATTTGTATATCTTCAAAGCACTGAAACTGTTGAAGTAAAAATTAAAAATTCCGTTATTTTTAATCCTTATATGCTTTATGATATTGTGCTGAATTTTGCATCAGCATTTATATTATCTTTACGTATATTTATTTACTTCGTGTTTATTTATTTAGACCAAAACCACTAAATGAAAAATTCCGTTATTTTTTTATCCTTATGCTTATGATAAATATTGTGCTGAATATTGCATCAGCATTTAAATTATGTATATGTATCTACATGTTTATTTATTTACCTCATGTTTATTTATTTAGGCAAGACACAGTAAAACTGTTAAAAATTCCTTTATTTTTTATCCTTTTATGTTTTTTGATATTATACTGAATTTTGCATCAGCATCTATTTCATGTTTACGTATCTGGATGTTATTTATTTACCTCCTTGTATTTATTTATTTTATTGTTTGTTTGTATAATAGTTTAAAGAAAATTCAACTCCAACAGTAAACAAACAATTATTTATTTCATTATTCAAAACAGAATTTTAACAACTTGTTACTAATTGAGTCAGTTCTAATTATTATTTTCTGTTTTAAATGGGTGATAATTTTTAAGTTATTTTCCATGGTAAACATTTCATAAACAGCAATTAAATAAGATACAATCATAATTATATTTAGGTAAATAATTCATTCCACACTAACCAAGGCATTATTATGATTATTTTCATTTACATATAATTATATAAACGTATCTACACTACATATACTAATAAATTTATCATGCATTATAATATTTATTCTGTTTTATTTGTTTACAAAGAGAAATTCTCGATCTTTCATATTTAAAACAATGACAGGAAAATTTCGTTTATGTTCTATTATTAGCTCAAAGTTACTTAACTAACAAATTAAAACTACGAGTATGTATTGTATTGTATTATTGATTTCACGAACAAACGCTAGGTTTTTTAAACGATAAAACACCCCCTATGCTTTAAAATAATTACAAAAAAACCTCTCAGCATGTTTGTACGTTGTACGATAGTATAGCGGCGGAATGCTTCGCTTCTAACCAGTATGTGCACTTTCCGCCGAACCCTTTGATCTTTGGAAACCGGTCATTTATTCGCGCGGCCCGCCCACTGGCGTGCAAGCGCGGGAAATTCAATTAAACGTCAAATTTTAAATAGTTGCATAGAAAAGTTAGGAATGTCTTTCCTTATATATGTATTGTAATAATTATTAAATTTTATACAATAAATAAAAAATATAAAAATAGCTATTTATGATAAAAGTATAACGTGTCATTTTATGATTATTTTGTATACGAGCATTATTATATTTAAATTTGCTTTTCTGATAATTTTAATATGTCATCTTGCAGCTTTAACCGCAGGTGCATTTAGCCGTTTCGTTCGACCAACTCTCCAGCACTCGACACATAACCCCTGATTCCCACAAAATCGAGAGATATTTGAAAGCCCTTTAGGTAGCTGGATCATGAGAACAATGCCATCTATTGATTCCGTGCCAAACAATGTAGATATACTCTAGAGTTGCCTGCCTGCTTCAAGTTATATAGCTATTTACATAAATTTTCATTCGCATTGTTGGTAGCACTATTTTCTCTTGCATTGTTGGTAGCACTGCTAAAAACATCGCGATGATTTCTAATTTTTGGAATTTTTCTTTACTTTGTAATCGTGAGGTTAACAAAGTAGTAAAAAAAATGCTGAAAGTTAGAAATCATAGCGGATGTTTTTAGCAATGCTACCAACAATGCGCGTGAAAATTTCAGAGATTGAAATATCTGATGAATTTCCAATTTGAATTTATTATATCTTTGAAATCAGATGGGCTAGCATGTTTTTCTTTTAGTTTTTTGCCCAGACCTTCATTTATATTCACCTAGTTTTTAGTCAAAAGTTTATGGGTTATCGCGATTCTAGAGGCAATTACCTTGATAATTTCTTGAGCTTCCCTATACTTCCAACTTTGGAGTTCAACAACTCCAATCGGAACTGAGCAAGTTGGCTAAAATTTTGGATTTACATCGAGCAATACTTAATTTAGCTGTACGCCAAAGATTATTATGATTTTATGGGTTTTACTTCATTCTTCAACTACCTTTAAGCGATTTCGTTTATTATCTCTGAAAGAGTAGTCACATTTGTCTGATGACGTCATCAGATGGTTTAGATTAGGTTGTTAAGAATATTTGTGTAATATAAGAACGGACAAGAGCTTTTTACAATAGGAATTTCAATATTTTGATATTTAATTTACGATTTCATCTTTGATATCAACGGTTAACTATCAAATTACCATGTCTATATCAAATAAATGTAAGGGAATTGTATCTTGCAAATAAATTATTTTATGAAAAGATTGCAATGAGGAAATAGAAAAAATCATTTTGAAAGAAATTATCATGAAATTATAGATGAATTTACTACGAGAAGGTCAAGATAAAAAACGAAAGCAGATAGGTACGCTCTGAGACAAGAAACTAACGCTTACGATCCTTCAAAGTTTTCCGAGATGATAATAAACGAATATTGCAAGAGAAGCGGATACGTTGATTTTTTGGCGCAATGAAGTTCTTTGAAAAAAGCTGCGCAAAAATACTGCAGTTTCCAGATGAATTCCGTGAAATTCAAGAGACTGATTTCATCAGCAGGTCTCATTCAGACAGACTTGTAAAATCGCTTGTCTCCACACAAATTGAGGATGCAACGTTCTTTAAATAAAAATATTTTAAATGTTAATTTAGTTCCTAACTTTCCGGTATGAGCAGAATTTGTGTTTCTTTGTCTAAACTAAATTTGGTTTCACAAGTAAATATGCAGCATTTACCTTATGTATTTCTTTTATTTTTACTTCTAAAATTTATTTTATACCGCCGATATTTTTCAATAACATCGGTATCGTATCGGTAGAAACTACTATTGTTGCACAGCTACAAAACAAAGCTTCTAGTACCTAAAGTTCTTTGCATAACATGTTTGGATTGAAAAGAAACAATAGATTGAGAAAACAATTTTCATTGTGATCCAAGAAAATTATAAAACTACTTGCTAATGTGAATTAATTTTTATTCCTTCGCACGTATTTTTATGTGGGATGTTTTTTTGATAATTTTATATTTCTAAATTTATTCTTTGTTCGCAGAACCCTTACGAGGCTTCCACGGAACCCTAAGGTTCTGCGGAACACACTTTGGGAACCGCTACTATAGAGTGCACATACTGGTTAGAAGCAAGCGAAGCGTTCAACCGCTATACAAGCTTGTACTTAATACAAATTTTTGTATTGTTCTCTCGTATTATTTTTACCAGGCGTCACCTCACGGGCTCTCAAAGCTGACGTGGAGTCATGGAGAGAGTACCACACGGGTCACTTTTGCCTGGTAAACTACCTCAACGGTATGGATATATCATTATTACCAAAATCTGAAAATGGAAGCATTATTGGCATACCCAGCCGTGATGATATACTCGTTTTTATTTATTTATATTATTTTTACAATGATACTTAATTTTCAAACACCCTATGAACACAGTTTAAATAAAAATAGTTTTCTTTATTAATAATATGTACTCATATACAACCCAATGTAATATTGGTTGGCACAAAATCTAGTTTAACATGCGTTTGTTAATCAAAACTGATTAAAACCAGTTTTGACGTCTATTTTTATTTATTTCATCCACATTTGTTAGAATGAAATATTACTACCAAAATATAAATCCATGGTTTAACAGAAAAAAACCTTTGCTTCCACTCTATAAATATTGCATTTTTTTATTTTTTTGAAAAATATACAACTAAAACTAATTGACATTAAATCAGATTTTGGTAATTGGGTTTCGGTTTTAAGGTTTAGTTATGAAAAGTTTTTGAAATCGAATTTATAAACTGATTAAAGTCCTATGCGAAACTCATAAAACAAGTGACAATATTTGTATTTACATTTTGATTTATGGTGGTTGTAATTTAAAATTCTATATTCGTACTTGAGGGGAATTTTGTTGTTTTATACCGGTCCTTCGAATTTTAGTGAGATCAAATATAAAATAGCTCTTGCTATACAATATTAAATCAGTTGCATGATAGTTTAGTGTCTTGGTGCATCATTTTTTATTAAAATAGTTTATTTCACTATTTTTTTTATTTTTTGTTATTCTTTATAAATAACTTTTTTAAATCCATGAACCAGCGCGAAATAATAACGTGCCGCTTAGGCACATGCAATAATACTGGGAACACAACTACTTTACTTCATTTCACGTAAGAAAATAGCGTTGGTTGAAATGGGGATATAAATTCTACCCATTGATTGGTCAGAATGCAAACTTAATTCACAAAAACGGACAAAATATCACCTGTCGTTTTGTTGTAATTTTTAATATTCAGGTCTTGGAAATTATTGCAGATAGTAGATATTTATACACTAAGGCCCGGTTTTACCATCTTCATGTTAATAAATAACATGCGGTTAACTTAATGTTAGTAGAAAAAGTTGTTTTTCCATTCCATATTATCCATAACCTCAAGCTAAAGTACATGTTATCTTAACATCAAGAAAAAGTACATGTTAACTTGGCAACATGAATTAACTTCAAATTTTGTGTACAGTTTCTGACAGTGCTAGTGTTGAACGTTTCATAAATATCAAATTATGAATCCATATGATGTAAATGCATATAGCGATGATGAGGAGGTGCCAATAAGGGCAGCAAGGATATTTCGAAATAGGCCAAATCATTTCGAGAAATATAGTGGGAATGAGTTTTTTAAAAGATTCCGGCTGTCCGCGATAACTGTTGGAAATATTATAGAACAAGTTGAAGATGTCATTCGACATGAAACGAATAAGTATATATCATAATTAATGCTTTAAATTTTAAATCAATGAGTTTTTATTACATAAATTTTATATAATTCCAACTTGTTTTTTACATTCTACTGTATGTCGTTTTTCATATACGAGATTGGCAAACAAATATTCTTCATCTATAGAATAATTTCCTCTTTTCTTTTTTTGAATTGTTGGTTCCGTCATTTTTATCTACAAATTAATGACATATTTAACATTTTTTTTCTATTTTATTATTTATTTACTTGTCATAATCGTCGTTGATAGACGTCAAGTCGTTTATTTATAAATTATAAACAAGCTTTATTTTCTGTCATTTGTGTCGTGAAAAATAATGAAAATAGCTGATCTGCCTGATAAACACTGTGGTGAAAGTGTTATTTTCGTGCCTGATGTTATTTTAAATGTATTATTTGTTTCAGAGCGAGTTAAAATTCTGTGAGAGTGATTTTTTTTTTTTTTAATTCACTAGCAAATAAATAGTTACTTATAGTTGCTGCTATGGAATAAATAATGATATTTCAAAACATCAAAATTGAATAATAGTTATTTGTGCAACAAGAGTGTAAACACAATCTTTATGATATGAGGTCAAGTATTTCTTGACGAGGCTTGCCGAGTCACGAAAATTATTGACCGAATGTCATAAAGCTTGTTTACACTTGAGTTGCATACAATATTTTTTATATGACCTTAAATAAAATTTCTGAAACAAATTAGAAATTTGACAGACGAGCAGACGACAATTGAACACACCAAATACCGAGTTCACATTTAACAGATAACAAATCTGAAGTTGAATACTGCAGTTCTGTCAGTATTACCAACATGAATGTACAGAAAAAACTAAAATTAGGTAAGACAATGTAAATGCCAAACGTGTATTCATGGTGGTAGCTTTGTAATGTGGAAATAAAATAAAATACGAAAATCGTTTACTTTACACATTCTGTAGTGTGTAAAGTATCAACTTTACACATCGGAGTATAAAAAAATATTTATTTAATGTATGTAAAAACGGTCGGCTCTCAAGCGCCATCTACTATTTTCTTACATGAAATGAAGTACAGACAGCAAACGAGTAGTAAACAAAGAACACTCATGCATGTCAAGTTGACGTTTCTAAGCATTTCTAGCATTTTGTGTTTAGAGGTCATATTTATTTATTAATTGTAAAGTTTTAAAATGAATAATATTTCTACAAATATTATTTTGTACCCAACTGTTTAAATAATTCGATGAATACTGTGCATGTACTACTGTAGTAATGTTAAATGTCATTCTGCGGTGACACAGACCATTTTAAAACGATGCAAACTTTAATTGTAATTTATAATAAACATGATTTTTCAATCCAAATTTCAACTTCAAATGAAAACTATACTGATTATAATAAATCTGATGTGGCCAGCACAGGATCTCCCGCCACTATGTTTAAAATAGCAATGAGCTTTAAGTAAAGTATCACTTTCGGTTGATCGTTTGTAAACAAAATCTAATTTGTTGTTCCAATAAATAGAAAAGTCTGTAATACGAAATTTTGGATTATATATTATTATGTTGTTTCCAATCCCAATCATATACGGGTTTTAAATATTAAATTTGAGAAGTTTGGGATCATTTTAATATATTTTTTCTAGAAAATCTGTTCAGAGCTTCAAAGAAATTACCATTTCCGGTTTATCAATTGTAACAAAAATCATCTGTCTGCCAAATTCTTATTATAATGGTATTATATTTTTCCACGAAAATATGTTGAGTTCGAAGTAAAGTACCACTTCCGGTTTATCATATACAGTCAAAATCTAATATGTTGTTACCAATCATATACGAATTTTAAATACCAAATTTAAGAAGTTGGATTATATCATAATATATTTTTTCATGAAAATCTGTTCAGAGCTTCAAGTAAAGTATCTCTTCCGGTTTATCAATTTTAGCCAAAATCAAAAATGTTGCTCCCATTGACATAAAAGTCTTAAGTACTATAATTGAAATGTTTTGGATTATATTTTAATATAGTTTTTGATTAAAAGCTGTTATGGGGTTCAAGTAAAGTACCACTTCCGGTTGTCCAATTTTACCCAAAATCTAATCAACTTTTTATATTAATGCAGAAAGCTTAAATAGAAATTTTTGGTAGTTTGATATGAGATCGTGCGGAAGAAAAAATCGTCACACACACACACACACACACACACACACACACAGATAGACAGAGATCATTGTAAAAGTAATAAAAACGTGTTGTGGGGATCTTAATTCGTGCTTATTCATTAAAAACTCACTATTGAATTTTTGAACCTCCCTTAACTACCTATGTATGTAGTTTGGCGGGAGATAAAAAGATGATCACTGTTTATTCATTTTGAATTATATATCATACGGTGTAGATACGTTTCAGAATTGTATGTTGAGCATGTGAGGTTGAATGTTATATGGGGCTTGTTGTTAATAAATAATTGTTAGTCGCGAGGACATCTGGTTGCTGAGCTCGACCCCCTGAATCTTAAATATGCCGACCTGCACGCATACGAGGAACGAAAAGGCGCCCCTTCCAAGCTTGTTATCAGGGACCACATGATTGGTACGACCAAAATGTTCCTTTCACCTTTTAAACCAGACATCAGCATCTACCTCACATACAGACAGACAAATAATTAAATTTCGAAAAAATAATACATCTGGAGAAAATGAAAGTTCTGTTTATTACTTGGTATAGGGAAAAAGTGTTAACAATATTTGATAATATAATAAATACTGTATACTTCGTATATATTTTTTGTGTTTACAGTTTGTATAACGAAAGCAATTAAGTTAAAAAGCTGCGCAGTTGACGCTTTAATTTTAACAATAACAAAATAAAAAAAATATTTGTTAATGAAACTGGCTAAAATTTACAGAAAACTTGTAAAATTAATTGAAAATAATTTATATATACTCAAATTTGTCTAAAAAGTGAGGTTGGAAGTGTCCTCGTTTCCGGGCTATTGTGTAGCCGTCTTTAAAATTTAAGTACCCGTGCTTGGGCATTCAATTACTCTCAAGCAAGAAGGGGAGTTAGAAATAGATTACATACTTGATTAATTTGTATAACTTTTATTTTTATTTGGATTTAAAAATAACAACCACTTGCACCTTTTTTAAATTTTAACCTGAATATCATATTATTGTTTAAAAATCTGAATTAGAATTATATTAGTATTTATAAATCATGGATCGAATAAGATTGTATCCAGTGAGGTTTGAAAATTAAATATCCGGTCGTAAAAAATGATAGGTACTTCCCAAATGATATTTCGAAATATATTTAATTTATATCGCGTATAATAAGCCGTTTTTGAAGTAAAAGTACTATTGTGCCTTCTAAAATACCTTTAATCCCCTTCTTACGTGAAAGTAATTGAATTTTTTTTAAAGTTGTTATCTTTATGGCCAATACTGTATAATCTGCATTTTCTTTTCTTAATAATCACCCCAATTCTGTTGCAAAGTTACTAACTGAAACTGGATAGGTTCAATGGAAACAAGAAAAGTATCGCTAACTAACAACAATCAGCAGCAAACTAGCAAAATAATGAATCTATTGAACAGTTCATTTTTAGTTAATATGCTTACCACGGGAGGGCAGCATATTTAATCCATTTGCTTACATTTTATAGGTATTTATGTATTAAATTTACATTTGTGAGGAATCTTGTTTTGTTAAATTTATAGAAAAGTACAATAAGTAACAAAAACTTTTATTTTTTAACAAATAAGGATGGGCCCTACAGTAGGAAAGGTTTTTGTATTATATGGCTGTATTACACGTAACGATAAATCGACCGATTTATTGATCAACTGCGACCTTCAATTTATCGGTATGTGTAATACAGGAAAATCGATCGATTTATTTACGAAAATAAATTGAACAATAAATTGAACAGCTCGTTCAATTTATTGTTCAATTTTCCGTCGATTTTTTGGGGAATATTTGGTTACTTTTCTAATGCCAACTCTATAACATTTGACATTTCAAACTATATTTGATGTTTGCAGGTTATAAGTTTTCATTTCTGTTTTTTATACAAAAATGACAAGATCGGTGCTTAGCACGTAGAAGAAGAATCAAAAATCTAAAAAGGATAACGTTTGCGTTGATGGTTATTCTATTTGTGAAAAACAAAAAATGTAGGAGATGGTGGGTGAGACCGTGGTTTGATAAAACCAAACGAAATTTACCTTATATATCTGCTTTTACTCATTTTTAATTATAAATACACTGCAAACTCTAACAAAACTAATAAACGATACGGACAGAAGCCATAAATATATTGAAGCGCCACGAAGTTAAATTCCAACTTCAAAAACATTCATAAAAGCATAAGTAGTTGGTAAGTTGCTAGCCTTAATTCCAACAAAAATAAATTGATAGAAAATCTTTGTGTGTAAATTCTCAAGATTTCTACGATAAATTGATCGATTTATCGGTCAATTTTCAATAAATTGACCGATTTATTGTTACGTGTAAAACCGCTATTAGGGTAAATTGTATCATAGTACAATATGTTTATTTTATAGCTGGTAATATCATTTATGTAGAAGAGATACACATAACCTCCAATGAAAATTACGGAGAAATCAATACGTAATTTAAATTTGATCACAATACGACTCTTTCTTTACTCTCATATTTTTTCTCAAAATAATAAACCACATACACCTACGTCTTTTTCTTTTATTTCATTATTCATTATAAAAATCTGTACTTCGTACTTCTAAAGAATTGCTCATGCTTTGTACAACAGTTGCCGCAATTCCTCGCTTTCTTTGCTCACCAGCAAAGTTAGCTAAGCAAAAATAGCAAAACGTTCTATAGTTTCAACTTGCTGCTCATTGAACCTAGCCACTTTTAGTAATATTATTAAGATTTTTCATTTTTAACAGTAATCGATAGAGTAATGAAAAATAATCGATTTTTAATAATGAGAAAATTGCAATTGAAAATGACTGTTCAAAAAGAGGCTGATTTTCCCCGCCTCGCCCTTCGTCCTGTGACGTCACATTTCAATATCAACGGCCATTTTGATTTTCACAGTATGTTCTAATCTGAAGGCCTATTTATAAGAACGCAACGCAAGATGTAACGCAAACGCAATAGGTAACGTAAGGAGTTAAAATACATGCTTGTAACATGGGCTATTTATATCACCACAATGCAGTGGGTAACGCATTGAATGATACGCAAGAGATGGTCAATTTTCTGCGTGATGCCGTGCGTTTCCTTTAGCGTGTAACCAATCACTTGTCAGTGCTTCTTGTACGGTAGAGGTTATGTAAACGTCAAATTTTAAAAGAAGTCCCGATTTACACTATGCCTTCTGATTGGTTACAAGCTGCAAATGTAGCGTGGTTATAAATTGCACACTTCGCGATTGCGTTACCTACTGCTTTGCGTGCTTGCGTCGCGTCATGTGTTGTATTGATATAAATAGGCCTTAAACGTCAAAGTGACATTTAAAGATAACCTGAAATTTACGAATGTAAACATGTCGGTGAAACGTTTTGTGTCATCGTGCCAAAATACTAGAAAAACTATATTCAATTCAATGCCTCGCGTGCGTTTCTGTAGCTAAACAAACTTAGCGTCTATTCTTAAATCTTTACAAAGAAGCATAGCTAATGTGACGCGTGGATAACTTCAGGCCAAATGAAAATTATATTTATAAAAATGAAAATAATGATGTTATATTATTAATAGCATATTTAAATTTGTAATAGCAAGGTATGAAGCGTCATAATGTTTATACACCGCCCTGTTCATTTCTTGTTGCATTCAGTTTCCTAACGTTCAAATCTTGACCATGAAGTTAGCGCAGAAGAATTTCGCTCGCTCACAATTTAAAAAGTACATTCCGTAGCACAATTTTTTTTAAAAATACTAACTACCTATTCACTCCAATTCAATAAATAATTTTCATGTACATTTTGTACCCTGGAGTGTACTTTTTAAATTGTGAGCGTACCAAGTTCATCTGGGCCAACTTCATGGTCAATATTTGAACGTTAGGAAACTGAACGAAATAAGAAATGAACGGGGCGATGTATGAACATTAGGACGATGTGTGTGTCCCCATTTGTAATTTTCAATTTAGAGTCATATATTTTTTTCTTTTACAAATTCTGTGTTTATATGATAGTCTCTATGAAATGAGTCTGATTTTGCAGTTCTGAAACATGACGTCACAACATGGCTGTTTTTTGCAACTTTTTAAAAATATACTTTAAAACAATTTTATAGAACTAAAAATGTAAATAAAAAATAATTAGACTATGCTTGTTCGATTTAAACAAAAAGAGAACAATTATTTTTTTGCATGATCTCATTGGGATGATTGTTATACATTTATTTTTAATATTTGCTAATACGATAGTTAAAATATCTTGGTATTTTTTTTTTTTACTTAGCCTAGTATACATACTTCGTTCAAGAGAGAACGTACCTGTTTTCGCAGGAACTTTAAAATTTAGGCGGGGGAAGTCATACCAAAGTTGTATTGTTCGTGATAACGTTCTCTCGTTGAACGAGGTATAGTTGCATGATTGGTTTTATATTTCAGTCATGTTTGGAATTTTACGCCACATATTACAATATTGGGCCTGGAACATAAAACTTTTGTTTATGACTTAGATTTATTTCAACTTAAATGCTTCAAATATTGAAACATTTTGTGGATTTTTAACAACTGCTTTCTAACTAAACATGTTTTAATACAACAGTACTCAATAATAATACGATTTAAAAATAAACAGAACTTTTTTTAAAACAATTATCATCTTCTGATTGTAACTTGATTTTCAGGGCTAAGTAAGTAAATTAGCTTCCGTCGTTATGTATGTCTCCCTTCCTTGGCCGTCAGTTTGAAACATTTAGGATCAGTTTCTCGTTGCTTTGTGTGTTGCTTGTGTATGTTGTTGGTGTGGTAGGTATGTGGCACTAGGTTCAGGTATAAGGTGCTGATTGTAGATTCGTGGCCACCACATAGCCAAGCTGGATCCTCTGGGAATCAGCTCCGTGGATTTGGAGGATAAACCGCCTCCAGAGTTGCTGTACAGTTTCTATCATTTTGGTAAGATACTAACTTCATAGAAATTGTATCGCCTGGAAGGAATGACAGTGTTTTAACAAGAAAAAGGTTTTGTTTACCATATACTATGTATTATATGTAATTCGTTTCAGATTTATGTAATTCTAAATTTGCAAAAAATACCAATACAGTATGTTTTACGGATGAGACACGTCGATTATTTTCTTTATTATTGGGAATAGAAGCAAATCATTCATTTCAAAGTTGTGGCAGATAGAATAAATTCACTTATTGAAGAATAAAAAATCCCAAACCAATGTTCCCAAACACAGTTATATTTTTAAAGCATAATCTATAAATCAATTTAGCTCATTTGATAGAGAATTTTTTTCTGAATTTATTTATTACTTTTGTTTGTCATTTAATAGAATTTAGCTTCCATTGTACAATTTCTTTTCTTTTTCGAAAAACTATATTAACCTACCTAATATACATATTAAATAAAATCATTTTGAGTATTCTGTTATTTTTTTTAGTATAATCTACAATATTAATTAGATCTTAGGCTTGAATGATGATAACATAGTAGAATATCCAATTAATAATAATTAACCACATTTTTTATTTTGTCTTTATAATTCGTAATATTGTGGTAGTTTTCATATTTACAAACAAAATATATGTAGTATGAACAAAGATTAGTTTCACGAATTTAAATTATTTATTTAATGCAAGTAAAATGGTTGGTCCTCAATCGCCAGTTACTGTATTCTTAACTGAGACGATGTTTGTTTCATTACTTTCAAAATAAAAGATACCAAAATGAAAGTTGAACGCTAGTATTCTAACCAGGCGGTATGTTCACCTTAACACGTTTAATTTATTATTTCTCCTTTTAGTATGGTTAAATTATTGTTAGTTGTCCTTCACGTATTATTATTCAAAAACAAGATAAGATTGTTGTTCTCTGTTACATATTTCTGCATATACGAGTAGGTATTTTGATTTTTATTACTAACGATTTGGTCTTTTACCAAAAGGATGCCTGATGATAAGTAAGATCTTTAAATAAAGGTGATGGAATTTTGCTTGTATGCTTTCGTTATCGTTTTACATGTTTCAAACTGATATTCCCATCCAGTTAAGTACCCCGGTCACAAGCTTTGTTCCAGCCTGTCGTTGTTGATAGTTTGTGACTGACAGACACATGCGCAGTAACAAAATACCGTTCCAACCGTACAACTGACAAGTTTGCAACTACTGGTTAGGTTTTCCAGCACGTACTGTTCGACTATCACAAACTAGTTGCTGACAGTCACAACAGTTCGAACTTTTTCTGCTGACTAGAGATGCTTTCCTTTTACGTGCACAAAAAGAGTAGCACTGAACTGAACTAAAGTCCGTAGATTACTAAAGTATCGCGATTTACCGCCATTTTGGCTCCATATTTAAGCGCCAGATTATTAATACACAGGCTTAATGAATCGCGCTACTTTAACAATCTAGGGACTTTAAACTGAACTATACTTAATTTCCCGTAAGAAAATAGCGTTGGTTGAGATAATATAAATTCTGCCCTTTGATTGGTAGAATGCAAACATAGTTCACAAATTTAAATTATATATTTAATGCATTTAAAAATGGTCGGACCTCAATCGCCATTTACTATATTCTTACGTGAAATGAACTATAATCCGTAACTCCCACTGGACAAAATGAAATGAACAAGAGATGCTTATTGTCTGTCAACGAATGATTTTGACAAGTTATTTTTATTTTATGACTTGTTTTATGATTATGAAGATTAATAATTTTTAAAAATCTGCTGTGGCCAGCACAATACCTTCGGTCAATCGTATGTATTATGTATAAATTCCATACATAAATTTTCTTGCAAAATATTCTAAATTTCCAGTAAAATTATTTAATAAACAAACTATGCAAATTGCATTTGACACTGCCATCTTCTTTAGTTTTTCCCATTCGTTAGGGTTCGCTATTTTTTTATTTTCTTCTTCTACTAATTTCTGTTTTACGTGTCGTTCTCATTCAGTTCCTTTTCTCTCAAGTCTTCCGCAATACAGTCCTTCCGTCTTATCTTTGGTCTTCCTCTGTTTCATCAACCTTCTATTACTGAACTATTCATTCTTCTTCCAACATATTCTATACCGTGTGTCTGTCGTAAAGGTGTACATAGGAGATTAACATGGGAAATTAGTTTTTTGCAATTCCCTGCACACGTAATTATTTTAAGCAAAAACGTGTCAAATAAAAGTTTTAGGGCATAAAATTCTGCATCTAAATCAGTAACGACAGAAATTAAATATGAAAATGTCGAAAATCACATTGAAAATATCGATAGCCATGGAATTAAACAAAAAATAAATAAAAGCTTGACGTTTTATTTGTCAAATAAGTTATTTGACGTTTCTGACAATTTGATTTTGTCTCTGGTTTTGTTGTCTGATATTATTAAAAAATGAATATTTATACTAATGAAGAGCGTGTTTTGATAATAAAATGTTTTTATGGAGGTAATGTTACCGCAAAGTGCGTGATTTATTTTCCGTTAAGTTTATGGATCGGCCGATTCCCAGTACAACTACAATTGCTAAATTGGTGACAAAATTTGAAAAGACTGCAGTGTGTCTTCAAAAAATACACGTGAGCCGCATTATCAGAATGTAGGACGAGCAGAAGAACGTGCCTTGCTGGAAGAAAGAGTGTTAGGAATGATAAGTGTAAACCCCTTCTGTAGTACTAGATGTATTGGAAATGAGTTGGGAGTTCATCACAGCATCATACATAATATTTAAAAAAAAAATTCGTACTATTCTTATAAAATGCAGTGTCACCAAGAACTTTTCCCATACGATGAAGAAAGTAGAAGAGTGTTTTGCGAAGATATGCAGAACCGGGCTAATAATGATCAAACTTTTTTATCGTCCATTTGTTTTACAGACGAATGCACTTTCACGTTAAATAATGAACCCAATACCCAAAATACACGTTGTTGGGCAACAGAAAATCCTAGAATTAGTATTTCAACAAGGACACAATATCCCCAGAAAGTTAATATGTGGGCTGGGATTTTAGGGCACCACATAATTGGTCCTGCAATAGACGATGTTGTGCGCCCAGATCGAGAGGTATGGTTCTAATACGATGGATGTCCTGCACACTATGGTAGAAACGTTAGGAATATTTGGATCTGGCATTTCCTGGGCGCTGGATTGGACGAGAGGGTATTATTAACTGGCCTGCTAGATCTCCAGATCTTGCTCCATGTGACTTTTTTTTATGGGGTCACTTAAAAAATCAAATTTATAAACAAAGCCACGAAAACATAAATGATCTGAGAGATGCCATATTTAATGAATGTTATCGTATAACTCAGCGGCAACTATTTAATGTACAAAGGTCGTTTTACAATAGATTAGGTTATTGTCTTGTCCAAAATGGTGCTACATTTGAATATTTATTGTAACTATTATCTTTAAATTATAATTACTTGTTATTCGTTTACTAATTATAAAACTTTTCTTGCTTGAAAATATTGTTAGAAAATATTAAATTTTTTATAAATTCATATTATTTAAACAAAACTGTATTTTTTAACTTTATTTATTAATCTAATATTTCTGTTATTGTCATACTAAACGATATTTGTCCAAATCAGATTGTTAGAAATGTCAAATAAGTTAACTTACGTTGTGACAGATAAAACGTCAAGCATTTATTTATTTTTTGTTCAGTTCCATGGCTATCGATATTTTCAACTTAATTTTCGACATTTTCATATTTAATTTCTGTCGTTAAAAAGCATGTAAAAGTAATTCTATTTATTGATTTAGATGTAGAATTTTATGCCCTAAAACTTTTATTTGACGCGTTTTTGCTTAAAATAATTAGGTGAGCAGGGAATTGCAAAAAACTGATTTCCCATGTTAATCTCCTATGTACACCTTTAAGATAGACACACGGTATATCTCCTCATGACGTGTTAAAATCAATGTAATCGTCTCTTTGTATCTTTCTAGTAACTTGTAACACTAGAGTTATTTCCTTACCTTATCTTTCCGTGTCTTCCCCAACATCTACCATAACATCCTCATCTCTGCCACATTCATTTACTTTTTATTGATACTGACATCTGTCAATTTGAATTATCTGAATATATTAGCAATTTTCATGGTTAGCATAGCTGGCTGATTTATGAAATTTATCTTGATAATTCTTTAACTCTACTCGTATCTCTATTGAATATAAAGTATAAAATGCAATCAAATCGTATAGAAAATAATATATTCTTTATGTTATAATAACGTTTAATGTTAATAAATCATATTTAACTGTTAAATCTTCAAATGAGGCTACTTCCGGTGGACCAATTATAATCAAAATCTAATCACTTGTTCTTCTGGATGTAAACTTGAGGAATACGAAAAAAATTTAATTTTTGGAATCGTGGTATGGAAGTTATTCGATCCGAAACTTTCGTCACTCACAGACACACACAGACACACACACAGACACACACACACAGACACACACACACACACACACACACAGACACACACACAGACACACACACAAAGACACACACAGACACACACACACACACACACACACGCGCGCAAGTGACAAGTTCTAGTAATTTCTGTTTCAAGAATAATTTTTGACTACTTGTCAGTTTTCCAATATTACTAGTGAATTTTTACAAGTTGACAAGTTTGAAACCATAGTTTCATAGTGAATGTAATATGCAGCCACCTTTGCATTAAATATATATTTTTAATCACATTAAAAAGTATGCGTTTTAAAATAATTTAATTTATTTTTGTCCACATTTTGACATTCAACCCTTGCAATCAAAGAAAGTTAAGCAGGCAAAATTACAATTAATTGTAATTATATTTAATATGGCAAAAAATTCTATTAAATTGGCGTTTCTTCGCGAAATTAAGGAACATAAATACATCCTATTTGGCGCTTTTTCCACAAATTTAACAAAAAATATGAAATGTGAAAAATGGAAATTAATCCATGAATTTGCTGTTTCGCACGCATTAATTTCAAATGAGAAGGACTGGCAATATTGCAGGGATACATTATGGCCAAATTTAAGAAAAAGGACACTAGTAAATGCTTTTGTTACGGTCTCACTTTGCAGTATAATAAACCATTTTCTTAATTTATTTCAACAAACTCAGTTTCATATTTTCTTTTAAAAATTTAATTAGATTAATTAATTTTTTAATATTGGAATAATTGCTCTCTTTTAAATATTACTATTGAAAAGTATTAAATTACGAAGTAGTTGCTAAACATACTTTTTTATATTTAATGTTCAGGCTAAAGTGGATAATGCAAAGAAAACTGGCTCCGCAGGAGCAACAGATTCTACAGTGGTAATTTACAAGTGTAGAAGTTTTATGAAACAGGGCCCAGGTGTGATCAGTTCACTCGAAAATAATCTGAGTGCTTTGGGGGGGGGGGGGGGGGGGGTAGGGCGAGGTAAGCGTGTAGATGAGAGCAGTCTATCCGCTTACCTCATCCCGTGATTGTTTCTGTTATTTGATTTTGACGTTTTGTTAGACTAACGGTATTTTGTTTTTTATTTATTAATCAGCATTAACATAAAACACGACATAAAAGAAAAATAACGTGTCAAAATCATTCGCTGACAGATCGACAAGCATCCCTTGTTCCTTTCATTTTGTTCAAGGGGTATTGCGGATCAGTTCAGTTCAGTGCTATTCACCTTTTTTGTTCATGTAAAAGGAAAGCATCGTAAGAGTCAAAGCCTGCGTAATTATTGCAAATTCAGTGTTCGTTGTCATATTTTCCATCTGTCAAGGGAAGATGGAATTTATATTTATTAGATAACAATTAAACAAACATATTTCATGTTATTATGTGTTTCTTATAACATAATCTTATTTTATTAGAAAAATAAGCGACGAAGACATTTGTTTGTTGTTAAATAATTTATTTACTTTTCAGATTAGCTAGCTTGTATGCAACAAATACTCACGTTGGTACCGTCATTGTCTCATTCAGGGTTCCAACACTGTGGTGTTTCAAACTTGTCAGTTAACTAGTTACGCAAGCGCATTAAAAAAATCTGATACATGTTGCAAACTTTTTCAAAATTACCGACTGGCACAAAGCTAGTAACAAATCATTATTATTCATTTTTAAAATACTTACTTCGACAAAAGTAAATTCATTTAGTGCACTACTTTTCATTCTCTTTGTATAGATTTAGTCTGCAATTAACCTGTCCAACAAAGAACTTTATTAATATTTTAACAATCTCTTTGTAAACTGGTTGAACATAACAATAGTTTTATTCTGTATTTGAACAGTTCACTAGAAATGAAGAATTAAACTCGTAAACTTTTCTCACTTAAAAGTATATTTGAATTGAAGAAAAAAGTGAATTTACTTAAGTGTTACTTTTTAAATGAGTAATAATTATTATAATTGTCTGTGATTCAAAATTGAAATTTATCTCGCTGTGCAGAGGATGTCGATATGGATCGGGTCTTCAAGCTCCCCACATCAACATTTATTGGTGGGAAAGAAACTCATCTTCCTTTACGCGAAATCTTGAAACGACTTGAAGAAATCTACTGTCAACACATCGGAGTTGAATACATGTTCATCAACTCTTTGGAGCAATGCAACTGGATACGTAATAAAATGGAGAACCCGGACCGGGAAAAGTTAAGCCCCGATCAGAAACGTTTACTTTTGGCACGTATTACTAGATCCCATGGGTTCGAAGCTTTCCTTGCCAAGAAATATTCATCGGAAAAACGATTCGGTTTGGAAGGATGTGAAATTCTTATCCCTGCTATGAAGCAAGTCATTGATGTCAGTACTGAACTTGGAGTTGAGTCCATCATCATGGGCATGCCGCATAGAGGAAGATTGAACGTACTAGCTAACGTTTGCCGCAAACCTCTTCGTGATATTTTCACCCAGTTTGCTGGTTTAGCCGCCACAGATGAAGGATCTGGAGATGTCAAATACCATCTTGGAACATACATTGAAAGACTTAACAGAGTTACAAATAAAAATATTAGATTAGCTGTTTGCGCCAATCCTAGTCATCTTGAAAGTGTCTGCCCTGTAGTCCAAGGCAAAACAAGAGCTGAACAATTTTACAGGGGTGACGAATTTGGGAAGAAAGTGATGTCAATGCTGCTCCACGGAGATGCTTCATTTTCTGGTCAAGGTATTGTATTTGAAACAATGCATCTGTCAGATTTACCAGATTATACAACCCACGGTACTATTCATATTGTTGTGAACAACCAAATCGGCTTTACAACTGATCCACGCTTCAGCAGATCTTCTTCTTACTGCACCGATGTAGCTAAAGTTGTAAACGCGCCTATCTTCCATGTAAATGCCGATGATCCTGAAGCTGTAATGCACGTTTGCAACATCGCTGCTCAATGGCGTGCCACCTTCCACAAAGATGTCGTTATTGACTTGGTTTGCTATCGCAAAAACGGACACAACGAAATTGATGAACCCATGTTCACTCAACCTACGATGTATAAGATCATCAAGAAGACTCCTCCTTTGATTGAAAAGTACTCGAAGAAACTTATTTCTGAAAAAGTTGTGACAGAAGCAGAAGTTAAAGATGTTGTAGACAAATACGACAAAATTTGCGAAGATGAATATAGTCGTGCTAAACAAGAAACCCATATTAAATACAAGGATTGGTTGGAAAGTCATTGGTCTGGCTTCTTCGAAGGCAAAGACCCTCTGAAAGTTGCTCCAACTGGTGTCAAGGAAGAAACTTTACTCCATATTGGTAAACGCTTTTCTAGTCCACCCCCAAACGCGTCTGATTTCGTCATCCATAAGGGTATAGAGCGTATTTTGAAAGCCCGTATGGAAATGGTGAACGCCCGCCAAGTTGATTGGGCTTTAGGCGAGGCTATGGCTTATGGAACCCTGTTAAAAGAAGGAATCCACGTTCGTATTTCTGGCCAAGACGTCGAAAGAGGCACATTTTCTCACCGACACCATGTTTTGCACCACCAAACCGTAGACAAAGCCACTTATAGACCTATGTCCAACTTGTACCCTGATCAAGCTCCTTACACCATTTGTAATAGTTCTTTATCTGAATTTGCTGTGCTTGGATTCGAACATGGTTATTCCTTGACCAATCCGAATGCTTTGGTTATGTGGGAAGCTCAATTTGGAGACTTTAATAATGGAGCTCAGACCGTTATCGATCAGTTCGTTGCTTCTGGTCAGAGCAAGTGGGTTAGGCAGTCGGGAATGGTTTTATCTCTTCCTCATGGTATGGAAGGTATGGGTCCAGAGCACTCCAGCGCCAGAATGGAACGTTTCTTGGAGATGTGCCAGGAGGACTCAGAATATTTCCCTCCAGAAAGTGAAGAATTCGCTACTCGTCAGCTCCACGATTGTAATTGGATTATTGCTAACTGCACCACTCCTGCGAACTTCTTCCATCTGATTAGACGTCAAATAGCGATGCCTTTCCGCAAACCTTTAGTGCATATGGCGCCCAAATCATTGTTGCGTCATCCTGAATGTCGTTCATCTTTCGATCTGATGCTTGAAGGTACAAGTTTCCAGCGTGTTATCCCAGATGATGGACCGGCAGCTCAAGGTGGTCCTAATGTCAAGAAACTCATTTTCTGCTGCGGAAAAGTTTACTATGACATCAGAGCTGCTAGAGATAAGGCTAATCTCACTAAGGACATCGCTATAAGCAGAATAGAACAGGTAAGTGAAAATATTCTAATTTTGTCTATAACCGTCTGGTCGTGAATATGGGAACCAGCGTTCGATCCCTATTAGTGATGTGCCATTTGCAAGTTTCAAGCTTTAGATTTCATGAAACAAAAGCTATAATGCACATACGCCGTGCACCTCTCTAGACTTGCTCAAATCAATATGCAAGCACTTATCGTCGTATAAGTGTAACGTTTTAATAGGAAGATATGCTCGGTAAATCTACATGTTGAACATAAATTTTGTTGATTATAAAATTCAGTGCAGTTTAAGTGTATTTGTGTCATTTCATTGAAATTTATAGTGAGACATTTTGTGAAACTTTCAAAAAACAAGTTTCTGAAATTTGCATATCACTAATCCCGACCGACGCCAAAATTATTTCAAATTTTAAATAGTACAAAAATTGCCCCTGTGGTGTACTTTCCTTGCAAGCAATAAGTGCCCGTGAGGTGACGCTGGTAAACGCCCGCACGGTACGAATATGTTATCATTACCGCTATCTGTGTATAAAGCAGATTGGCACACCCAGCAATGGGTAATATGCGATATGTATGTATATTTATTTATTTATGAACTGAACATATGGCTACCCTTTTGATAAATTATTCAACACTTTACATGGCACAAAATTTCTTTGAGAACTAGTTCTCTCATTTATTAGAGCGTTCAAGGGTTTACGGAAAATTCATCGCAGGTAAATCGATAGAGATAAATTTTTCGCGGAAATTGATCGCGTGAAAAATTAATCGTAAGGAAAATAGATCGCCGGTATATTGATCGCGTGAAAAATTAATCGTAAGGAAAATAGATTGCCGGTAAATATATCGCGATGAAAATTGATCGCCAGAAAATTGGTCGTTAGGATTTTTTTTCGCCAAATAATATCGCAGTAGTTCATCGTCACAAAAATTAATGACAAGATTTACTACTACTGTTATGAATATATTTTAGGCCGTCTAGAGTCCCGACACAGGGAGCGCAGTGTTATTACTAACGACAAAAATGATATATTTCTCTATCTATAACAACAATAATCTAACCTAACGCCCAAAACTTGGGCGAGATTTTTAAGCCTGACTTTTGTGTAACTATAACAATAACCAAACCTAACGCACAAAACTCGGCCCGAATTTTCCAAGCGTGACTTTTGTGTAGATAAACAACAATAACCTAGCGTAACGCACAAAACAGCCCAAATTTATCAAGCGTGACTTTTGGGCATTATTTGTAATTTGTAACACAATTGATTTGTTGTAAACAAAAATTTTGTATTTATAAATATTCTGTCGATCTATTTTTTGGCGATCAATTTTTCGATGAGTTTTCCTCGCGATCAGTTTTCCGGCCTTCAATTTACCGGCGATAAAAAAAACTCTTTAAAAAAAGTGTACTCATTATTCATATGTCCTGTAAAGATAAACGTCTGTCAAGTATTGCGTGTTCTTGTCTTCATAGGAATAATGTATCCCTTAAAGTTCCAATATTGTTCTAGAGTTGTTGTTTTTAGAAATTTTATTATAAATTAACTTAAATGTCGACCTTCTTATTCCCTGTAGATGTCTCCGTTCCCCTTTGATCTTGTCAAGAAAGAATGCGCCAAATACCCCAACGCTAAGCTAACCTGGGCTCAGGAAGAACACAAAAACCAAGGGGGCTACCAATACGCGTATCCTCGCATCCGTACTTCAGTCAATCGTGCTCGTGATGTTACGTAAGTACCTCAGTATTGTTACTTGCCTGTTTTACATTGGACAACAGTTGCAACTGCAACATGCAATTAATAGCGGCAATGTTGCGTAGTGTAATACGAAAATTGCGCATGTTCTAATTCATACAACAATAGCACGTGCAAATTAGTAGATATTGCCAACTTATATTTGTCTGCGATTTTAGTTAAAATAGATTATGTATTTAATTTCATTATATTGACATTAACATTAAAAATTACTTTTCAATTCTGAAATTATTTCTGCTTTTAATCAACCGTGTTGGTGATACTTAAAAGTATTAAGGTCAGTAAGTGCTTTCTAACAGTTGAGGATGATTTTACATACGATACCGGTAGGAAAGCACCTACTGACCGTAATGCTTATTACGTTTTTTGCACGATCGACGCACAAAATTTAAAAAATAAGATTTGAAAATTATTTAAACATTAAAATTTTTTAGTTGTCATTTGATCAGTAATTCATAAATAAAACCTACTGCCTTGAAAATCCTATTGGTAAACATTGAAAAAACCCGAACATATATATATATATATATATATATATATATATATATATATATATATATATATATATATATATATAAATATAAAAATAAATAAGTTGTTTGTTGCTCTCAATTACAAGTTGCATTTACACGCGCAATGTAATACAGGCTTGCACTAACACTTGGCAATTCTACGGCACAACGTGTTGCTTTTAATATGCTGAACCGGTCTATGGTTTTCAGTGTCGAACGCAAGGGATGGTGGGCCAGACTGTTCAGTAAGCCCGAACCATCAAAAGAAACTAATGACCGAGTTGAACGCGATGTTAGGTGAGCGACCGTTGTGCTGTAGATGGAGCATTTAAATTATAGAGCACATATTAATGGTGTCACGCAATAACCTAGCATTGTAGCATGAATAAGTATTTTAACATTGTGTTTAAAGTGTCTTTAGTTTCGGCTGATTTTAAATTGGAATCTTTGTATTGCAGCATGTTTAACACCTACTATTATTATAATTACATTTTATTCGTCGATGTTTCAATTATTATCATTTGTATAATAATTTATTTTAAATGTTCTATTGCACATTTAAAATACTTAGCTTTGCATAATTTAATATGCATGTCACCAAATTGATTTCATCCTGTTTATTTTAAAATATAAAATAGCTAACATTATTCTGTACTTAAAATATTTTGTAGTCCCGAACATTGGACTTTAAAAAATCATACATTCGTAATTTCCTGCTTCCGTAATTATTTTAGGGAAAAAAGCTTCAATTAAAAGTTGTATAGGTGAAACAAATTTGAGTTCCTTATATGAAAAACTTTTTTATTATGTACGTTACAGAAAATTAATGAAGGTCTTTATGAGCCAACTTTGAGACAATTTTAATAGGCACCACAGGAATTTTCTATGGTCTTTTGTTTTTAAGATGCAGGCAAAAATTTGATTTTTGCTTATTTTGAAAATACTTCGTATCTCACTTATTATGAGAAATAATGACAAAATTTTTAAATGATTTTATATGGTTTTTTACGTAGAATATCGTGGTGTAATTAGATTTTTTCAAAACTTAATAATGGGGTCCTATACCATTTTTTTTAAATTCAAGCAATGTTTTCTCCAGATGACCTAAGAATTTTAGTGCAAACGCGACTTAAAATTTTTACGTAATAAGCGAGATAAACTTTATACGTTAAATGCATGAAAAAATTATTATTAAGCATAAATAACATAAATAAAATGCATTTTTTTTTAGTAATAAATTATAGAACATTGGAACACTGTGACCCATTGTTTGATAATATTGTGATACAAAGTATGGCGACGGATGGCGCTAGTGTTTTTCCAGTGATGTTTCACGGTAGGCTGACAAACAAGCGAGCGAGTCTCGCATTTAAAATCAGGAAACGAATCAAGTAGCAAAGACCTGATACGTCATCCTAATTATTAATCGACTTCAATCACTTGTAGTTTGCGAACAAATTAATGTTTAATAGTATATTATGTTTTAGGAATAGAAAGGGTTTTTTTGTGTTGAATCCAGCCATTGCGGCCGAAGCGTAGCCGAGGCCAGCAAGCTGGGTAAAACACAAGAGGACGTACTGCTCCTATTTTTTCTTCAAGTGTTTCAAGAAAACTGGGGATTTTTTAAATATTTTTTTGGAATTGTTTTAATTGTAGAATTTGAAATTTCAGCCAAAGTTTACTATGTACACTACAAAACACAAACGATACAACTGCCAAATAACAATTTTCAATATGGTCTGTTGCTGTGACGACTGCTGCCGTCAGCGGTGAAGTAAGAAGCTAACATTTTTTTGCTAGTACAATAATGAACAACATTATTGTACTAGTAAGAAAATGAATATCTTCTATACTGTATGTACAGTAGCATAATATGAATATTATAATACATCTGAAGAAAAACAAAATTCTTTCAGTAATACTCATTAATTTACGTATATATTCGCATTCTTATCTAAACATTTGACTACCCCATTCTTGAAATTTAAATAATCTCATCTTGTTCCTTATTTTATAAGCTTATCAACGATGTATAACAAGTCTATATTCTTTTGTTTCAAACATGAATAAAATGTGAATTATTAATTTTTTGGTGTGAAAAAAATTTAAAACTATTAAGAAAAATGAAAATAAAACAATTATACATCATCAGTAGTTTTTTTTCTAATGTTATTTTCGTTGTTTATATTCATTTTTCATTTATAGACTTCAGAAAACATATTAAATCACATTTGTCTACTACTGACTCAGTAAATAAAAATTCGTACCCTAGCCACGCATCTAATGCGTAAGTGAAACGTTGCAAGTCCCGCGTAAGTAAAACTTACGCAGTCAGGACAATAGTATATTAGGCGTTTTCGTTTATTCTCTCGGAGAACTCGGAACGATCGTAAGCGTTCGTTTATTGTCTCGGAGCGTACCTATCTGTGTTCGTTTTCTGTCTCGTATGTCTCCGAGAGGAACGCTCCGAGGACCTTCAAACACTCTGACAACTCTGTAGGGTTATTGTGTAAAATTCGCGGTAATTCAACTTCGAATCTGTCACTAACTTTCCTAAATAAACAATTTTAAATTATTTTATATAGGTACTGATAAAAAATGTGTATGATCAATAAGAACCTGTATACTTCTTGATTAGCCAGCATCCAAACAACTATAAGTAATTGTTTTTTTATATCACAGGCTGGCTTTCCAATGCCACTTGGGTTAATTAAACATATTTAAATAAGGTCCCAGTAAATTTAATAATTTTTCAAAAGTAGACCTATTTAATCGGAAATGGGATTTAAAATCTGCAATATTATTGTAACAATAATTATATTGTAAACATTTGTTGTTGTAAATTCATCAATAATTTGTTTTAAAATGATTTCGTCCATTTCGTCAGCGGAATCTTCTTCAAAAAATATTTTTTTTTGCTATTAAAGGTAATATTTCCTTATTTAAAGACATGGTAATTTCCAGTTCATCGTTGGTACCAAACTACATTTAAAAATAAAGGTTTGAATTTTCAAATTCCCACTATGAAGATTCTCTCGTCCGTTCTTATATTACACAAACAGTCTAAACAATCTAAACCATCTGATGACGTCACTAGAGAACTCTGACTAACCTAACCTCACGGAGAGAATAAACGAAAACGCCTAATATGTTATTAGGAGTAGAAAGCGGTCTTTTTGTATTGAACCCAGCTATTGCGGGCGAGGCTCTAGCCGAGGCCAGGCAAGCTGGGTAAAACACAAAAAGGGCGTTCTACTCCGAATAACATATACAATTTTTTCTTCAAATGTTTCAAAGAAAACTAGGGGTTTTTAAATATTTTTTTTGGAATTGGTTTAATTGTAGAGTTTGCAATTTCTGCCGAAGTTGGCTGTGTACACTAAAAAACACGAACGATAGAACTGTCAAATAAAAATTTTCAATATGGTTTGTGTTACTGTGACGACTACTGCCGTCAGCGGTGAACTAAGACGCTATCATTTTTTTACTAGTACAATAATGAACAACATTGTTGTACTAGTAAGAAATAGTGCGTGTACAGTAGCATAATATGAATATTATAATACGCTTGAAGAAAAAAAAGTTATGGGCTACGTAATTTGGATGTAAAACTAAATTTGTGACATACGGTTTGGAGTTTGATTCACTAAAGATGACTATTCAAGGTCATTTATAAGCCGTCTGATATATTACTCGCAAATAATAACTTCACTGCATTTCGTATGCCTAGGCGTGCAACATTTTAACTATTGACGTACATTTATGCTCCTTTACTGTATAAGCATTGACACACACCTTCGAAAAGGACAGCGCTAGTTTGGGCAATGTCAAAGGTGAAAACAACAGAGTGCTTAGGAGTATTCAAAATAAAATGACTGATATATTAATGTAAAATGGAATTAATATTCGATTTAACATGCAATATTTAATTCGTATATTAATTTATTTGTAAAAATAACAAATATAAAAAAAAATATTTTGCTAATATTTTTTATTTAAAATTTTATTTTTATACACATTTAAGGTGTAGTCCGTCGATTGGAAATGAATGCTGCATATCACAGAATGTTTACAATTGTGTCATCTAACTGTAATAAGCCATTTTTTCATCTTTCGGAAATCTACTCGAAAAAATTCATGTAAGATTATGAAAGTTGAGTTTACGACGAAAACGAGATTTTATCTCTTTGGCTTTTTGATAATGAACTGTGCATCCATATTTCACATTAAATCATAATTACTCACTTTGTAATTAACTTTTATTTAGAGTGATATAAAAGCAGAATCTTGTTTGTGTTTGTAATATTTGAAATATATTTCACTCTTACTAACCTTGACAGAACAGCAAAACAACAGACCCCACCGCTACACTAAGCACTCTGTTATTTTTCACCTTTTGACATTGCCCAAACTAGCGCTGTCCTTTTCTAAGGTGAGTGTCAATTCCTCTCTCTACGTCAATGATTTTAAATGCAAAAAATCTGATGTGGGCAACACAATACCTCCCGTTTAATTTAATTTTTATTCACGTAAATACTTAAAATTAAATTAAATTTAAACCAACTTGATAATCAAACAAGTCGACGGCACTCGATAGAAAACGATGGCCCAATGCGAGACACGCCAGTAGAATACACATATTTGAAATATATACGGATAGCAAACGATTGATTGTACTTGGTCAGTGGGACCGCCACCTATATACATTGTAGTCACTAGTCAGTAGTAGAAAAAATTTAATACATTACATAATGCCTAAGCTTTTTTGACCTTGGAAATTTTACAGGCCTTGGCGTTTGCCTCGGATCGATAAACTATCCTCGCCCAAAAAAAGTTAGCTTACGCAGCTTGTAATGTAAATAACTACTTTCGAATTGTGTCAGAGACAACTATAACGCCGATAAAAAATAAATTAACTAATCCGAAACTAATTGACTAAAAATAATTTTGAGAACTTAATTATTAGACATAGAATGAAAATAAACAAATGATTATCTTGTGGCCGTGTGCCTGAGTGTCTGGTCGCGAATCTATGGGACCCGGGTTCGATCCCGACCGACGCCAAAAATTACATCGCATTTTAATGGCACAAAATTGACCCCTGTGGCGCACTCTCCACGCCAGCAATGAGTGCCCGTGAGGTGACGCCTGGTAAGCGCCCGCACGGTACAAATATTCCATCATTACCGACATCTGTGTATGAAGCAGATTGGCACACCCAGCAATGGGTAATATGCCGTGATGAAATATTTATTTTATTTATTTATTTATTATCTATAATTGTTTTTTTCGTATGTTTCTTAATAATTTTCAATTTTTTCACTTCAATAAATTAATAATACATCTTTTATTCATGTTTAAAACAAAAGAATGTAGACTTGTATAACATCGTTGAAGAGCTTATAAAGTAAGGAAAAAGATGAGACTATTTTCAATATACGTTCCCATTTAAAAAATATCTGGACATTTTTTCTTTATCTCTCATAATAAGCAAGGTATGAGGTATTTTCAAAATAAGCGAAAATCTCGTTTTAGCCAGAAGCACAAAAACAAAAGACGATAGAAAATTCCTGTGGTACCTGTTAAAAATTGTCTCAAAATGTTGGCCCATAAAGACTTACATCAATTTTCTGTAGGGTGCATAATAAGAAAGTTTTTCATATAAGCAACTCGAATTTGTTCTATTCTGTACGTCTGAGTCAATAAGCAAAATTAATTTTGTATACTTTTAGTGAGTCGGATCTGTTCGATGACGTCACAAATATATCAAATCATCCGATTATCGAAGCTTTTACGGATGCGTCAGATATGTATATGATTTTGACGTTACGTTTGAGGTTACAGAATAAGTTTAACTTGTTAAAATGGATAAGAAAATAGAGCTTGTTTCTGTAGTTGTACATAATTTTTATATACGACTCAATTGAGACTAAACGGCCCTTTGATTCATTCGTTTAGATTATTTCGATCAGATATTGTTCAATGTGGTCATTTATTTGTTCGAAATAACTCATAAAAACTTCACAAAATTCGAACTACTATATTATTATTTTCTTTAGAAAAATTTGCGCACGCATTCTGTGCTAACCCTGCACATGGATTAAAGTTGAACATTTTTACGAACGCTTCAGATTACATCGGATCAATCTGAAAATCCGATTGACTTTACGTTTGTAACTGCAGAAATCAGATATAAAAATGTCGAAAATCACACCAAACATAGATAGCAATAGACATGGAATTGAAACAAAAATTAACAAATGTGTAACAGTTTATCTATGAAGTAATTTTTATTTGATATTATTTGTAATTTATCTAAAACACGTTCCTTGGTAACAGCAACTGCTGAACGCCGGAGTTAGAGGGGTGTTATCAAAACGCAACGTGCTTAAGGAAATTGTGACAAAATTATAAATTATTTATCAATGATCGAGATTCGGTGATTTTTTTTTTGCAATTTCAATATTAAAGGTGTTAACAATTATTCGAAATTTCAGCCAAACAGCATGTATTCTTACAACACCGACGTTTCAGTGCAACCTTGCACCTTCTTCAGGGTATAAAGATCTTATAGATTGACCAACAGACAAACCGTGAAATATTTTTTTATTTATTTCAATTCTATGGTTATCGCTATGTAAAATTAATTTTACTTATTCATTCCGATGTAGAATTTTAAGCTCTACAACTTTCATTTAATTTTTTTTTACTTACAATAATTGAGTGCTGATTACCAGTCTGTATGTACAGGTGTCTACCGTAAGCGGGCCACCATTGCTAACTTTCTTATTTGAAGAGATAGCAAGACTGCTAAAAGGACAAACTTGGGTGATATTATACGATAAATTTAACGACGAAAAGTGCGAAACAATTGAACATCAAATATGCGACATATTCAACAAAATAACATTTTCTTAAATGGAATGCCATATTGATAGTGGTACCATCTGAATATAAAAGTTATTTCAAGTTGAAATTTCAATATTATATTTCTTATTTTAATTCAAATATAATATTGTTGCTATGGAAACAACAAAAACAAATAACGAAATTAATTATTAACTAGCACTAATCAAAGAACAAATAAATAATTGCTAATAAAACTGTTTGGTTTATATGAGTAAAACTTATATATTATGCTCTTTTATCACAGACTTCATAGTTTTAGTCAACATCTACCAATAATGTAAATAAATACAATGTCAATTGTTCTTTGTTTAATGTTAGTTTTTGTTGTGTATGATATACAAGTTCGAAGGTTTAGACCACTCCGCTTCGCATGACAAAATAATATGTCACTTTTAACACATCACAAATACTTTGAAATTTATTATCAATTTCTGTATTTGTGATGCGTAACTATGACAACAACAAATATTGTGTACAACATTTAAGTAAAATTCATTTGCTAGGATACCGAAGCGTGCTGCAAAGAATCGCTTTCAGCATGAAAAACAGACTAGAAAATTGTATTTTCAGAGCAGAAGTAGAAAAACATTATTAACTTATTGAAAAGAGAAAAAAAATACTCTGCAATAAAAAAATTATAATTCTATTTAAATATATATATATATATATATATATATATATATATATATATATATATATATATATATATATATATATACAGGGTGTTTCCTTTAAAACAACCAGCGCTTTTTTGGGCGAACTAATGACTTTAGAGAAAAATGTTATATACAAAAAATTACCAGGAAAAAGGGCTTAATTTATGAGGAATAATAAATAAAAAATTCAACCAGTGGTTCTCAAACGGTAGAATAAAATTATATTTTTTTAAATGGCAACCTATATAATTTTTTTGTCCATTAGATAGAGAATTTTTTTCTGATTTCAACGATATAAATATGATATGGGGTTGTATAACAATTATTTCGAGAAAAATGATATTAAAAATCAGAAATAATTCTACAATATTGAAGTAGGCTATGCAATAAACAAATGCAAACAAATGATACAAGTGACAGATAGTTTTGTTACTTACGTTATTAAGTGTTTGTTTCCGTAATTGTTTAATTACTTATTAATAAAGGAGGTGTTTTCGAGCACAAATTATAATAAAAATTAGTACTCTTAAGTGCAAAAATACCAAAAATACCTAAGGTTGCATAAATTTGTAAATAATTTCCATCATATTGTTTTTCTTGTACTATTATTTTTTGATATTTCTTCGTTATGCAGTTCATTTGTTATTATGAATTTCTTAGTAAAACAAGTTATTTTAGATATAAGAAAATAATATACTATCGTAACCTAGGCAATAGTCGTATTAATAGTTGTTGTTTATTGCATAGCCTACTTCAATATTGTAGAATTATTTCTGATTTTTAATATCATTTTTCTCGAAATAATTGTTATACAACCCCATATCATATTTATATCGTTGAAATCAGAAAAAAATTCTCTATCTAATGGACAAAAAAATTATATAGGTTGCCATTTAAAAAAATATAATTTTAATTCTACCGTTTGAGAACCACTGGTTGAATTTTTTATTTATTATTCCTCATAAATTAAGCCCTTTTTCCTGGAATTTTTTGTATATAACATTTTTCTCTAAAGTCATTAGTTCGCCCAAAAAAGCACTGGTTGTTTTAAAGGAAACACCCTGTATATATATATATATATATATATATATATATATATATATATATATATATATATATATATATATATATATATATATATATATATATATATATGTATATATTTCGTCGTACATTTCGGGAACCGATATTACAATTCTTTTATACCATCAATTTTCTAATGCAAAGCGGCACAATTTTGTCCATTTAACCAAACACTATCTCTTCAAATAAAAAAAGTTACCAATAGTGAGCGAGATTATTGAAACATCTGTACTCTATAATAATATTTATAACTGATTAGTTGCTTCAAATTATCTATTTAACATCTTGATTGGTTGTTTTTAAAATGGGCTATTTGTCATTTTTGTGATTGGTTATTCAAATATTTTATGTATTCCATAACAAAATAAGATAATTAAATCCAAATCAATTAAATAATAATTCCATTAATGGAAAAAGCTGTTGGCAATTGTTTTTTTTTTGCAAATATGATATTTTAAATGTTTTCATTTAATATATTTTTATTTATTTGTTTGTTTAACAGTATTTTTCAAAGCTTAAAAAACTTATTAAAAATTGTTTTTTGCGAATTTATTTATTAAAATATTAATAAGAATCTAGATTATTCACGAAGATGACGTTTGCATCACAAGCCGCAGGAGAGTGATGCAAATCATCTGAGTGAATAATGACCATAATCCCGAATACAGTACTATACTTTTTGTACTCCTGTAAATTCGGAAATAACGAATAAATATTTTGGAAACAATTTTACAAATTCACAATTTATTGGAACAACATTTATCAAACGGAACATTAAATTGATTTTTGATTATTATTTATTAAGGGAACTACCTTGAACTACCCACTTATTGGCGATTGGCGTGAAGATATATTGTAAAATTTGTACAGTTGGTAAGATTAAGAGACGGGGTGGTAATATCCATTGTTAAATTCTCACTGAAGTATTTCTGGCGGGGTGCAGTTCTTCTCATGGCTCGCAATATCAATTTTAACATAGTTTAGCTCTTTTAATAACGATAGAAATGGGTTGAAAAACATAAACACAAAAGTACAAAATGACGAGTAATAACAGTGTCAATGACAAAATTGTCAACTGTCAGACTGTCGTAGAAGAGTGTCGCGGCAGAATTAAAATAAACGTGAATTATTGATTTCTGGTTTTTCTGATTGGCCGAGAAGAGTGAATTATGGCTACTATGTAATCGAAAAAAATTAAATAATGGGTAAATATTTTTACTGGAGTAGAAAAAAGTCATTGTTAACATAATTTAAAATCATTGTTGTTACGGACATACATAGGGATGTCTGCCGTAAGCAGGCCATCATTACTAACGTTCTTATTTGAAGAGATAGCAAGACGGTCAAATGGACACAGTTGGGTGATATTATACGACAAATTTAACGGTGAAAAATGTAAAACAATTGAACATCAAATACGCGAATTATTCAACAAAATACCATTTTTTATCTGAATATATGAGTATATTATCACTATGCCTCTAAAATTAAAAACAAAATATTTAATATATATTTCTTATATTAATACAAATATGAAATTGTTGCTATGGAAACAACAATTTAGCGGTTTCTCTTAAGCGGATTTCAATTGTCCTAAAATATGTTCTATTTGGTTGACGTCTATTAGGATACAGTCCTAATATTTTTATGCATTAGCTACAGAATTTTTATTACGTTTTGCATAAACAAAATTCATATCAACTAATTCATCATTAATAAATAAATTGTTCTTTGTTTAATGTCAGTTTTTGTTGTTTCCATACCAACAATGTCATATTTATATTAAGATAAGAAATACAATATTTAAATTTCACCTTGAAATAACTCTTTTGTTTTAATTTTAGAGGCATAGTGACAATGAACTTTTATATTCAGATATAAAAAAATAAACTTTAAAGGGTACCACTTTCAATATGGCATTCCATTTAAAAAAATGTTATTTTGTCGAATAAGTCGCGTATTTGATGTTCAATTATTTTGCATTTTTCACCGTTAAATTTGTCGTATAATATCGCCCAACTTTGTCCATTTAACCGTCTTTCCATCTCATCAAATAAGAAAGTTAGCAATGGTAGCCCGTTTTCGGCAGACATCCTGTAAACGTATTATAGGTCGTGCCAAATAGAAATGACCTGTCAATCATTTCTTGCGCATATACTGTGTACTACTATTTTTAGAGCGGAGTAGAGCGGAGTAGTCTCTATTCATTTCATAGTGCACCTTTTCCGTGCGCCGCTTACCCAAAAAGAATTCTAGGGACCGCCCACTAGTCGCTCGTGTAAGTACGGTAATGACATAAATGCAAAACCGATGAAGACACAATCGTTCAACTGACAATGGATGTAAACTCTGTGTTGTGTCAGTGGCGTAGAAATAATTAGGCAACAATAGTATTTAGAATATTTAAATTAAGCTTAAAAACTAAAATATGTACAAAATACCTAAAAATAAATGAAGATCATTTAATATTCTCCATAAATTTGATTACCTTTTACACTAACAACCTACTTTTACTATTTAGTACCATGTTTTCTAGTCAACTTCACTAAACACAATGGCTGCTAGTATGAACAAGTGATTAAGGGTGATTAGCGAGCATGTAACTAGCATTGTTTTATCTCTGTCAATCGTTTATGTAATATTTTAGAGAAAAATACTTCAAATAAAAGTTATAAAAAAATAAATTCCACAAATCTTTTATTTGAGGTATATTTCTCTAAAATATTACATAAACGATTGCCAGAGATAAAACAATGTTAATCGAATGCGGCAATCACCCTTAATCACTGTTCATACTAGCGGTAGCGGCCAATAAATTTAAATCTTTAATAATATTATTCGGACGCCACTGAGACAAACCCGCTTAAGTACAATGCATGCGATTGGCCCTTTAAGTAAGAAGGGCGGAGAATGCGTAAATGCGTTTTACGCGCAGGTCATTTCTATTTGGCACGACCTATAGCTATTCGTGCAACAAATACGGAAAAGTGATGTTTTCCATAAAGCCTCGTACAGACCTGCGAACCGTTCGGCGAACCACGTCCAGACCGGCGCAACAAAACGGCGATCCGAGCAAAGCACTGCAACACGTGCAACGTTTGCCTGGAACGTTTGCGCGATCCATGCGTTGTCGGTATTTCAACGAACGATCAAAGGATGTTGCGCGAACACGTTGCAGCTAGTCTGGACGCGACGGCGAACGGATACTTGCAACAAAATATTTTATTACACTTTATTCTTTGGTTCGAAGTAGATGTTTGCTCTTCATTAATACTACATTTACCAAAAATGGAATGGTCTAAAGACAATACTTCAAAATTTATTGAACTGTACAGAAATCATGATATTATTTGGAATCCACAAAACATACATAATGTATCTGCAACAATAATGGAAAAGAGACGAACATTCCCCCACCATCATCTGCTAGAGCTCGTCGAACCGTTCGCCGAACGGTTCGGCGACCGGTTCGGCGTACGGTTCGCCGAACGGTTCGTCGAACGGTTCGCAGGTCTGTACGAGGCTTAATAGGTGAGAAATATTTAGTCGAGGCGTAGCCGAGATTAAAATTGTACCGTGTAACGACAAATATACTTTTTCTATCTGTTAGATTACACATAAAAAAAAAATCTTCGACCGTTTGTAATAAGTGTAAAAAAATGTCACTTTTAATCTCAAATTACTGTTAATATTTACAATAAATAAAGCTATTTGTTACAATAATAAGTGATAGTCTATTTTCCGTACTTAATACAATACTGAATGCAGAAATAAAAAAAATCCTAACTATATGAATATAATAAAGGACTTTTCCAAACGGCAGTAGGAAAAACTACATTATAAACGTATTATATTAAAATTTACAACCTTAAAGAAAATCAAATTGCAATAATTATTTTTATATACAACCGGTAAATAAAGTTAACTTTATTCTTATCAAAATCATTAATTAATGTGCATTATTATTCACCGAGGGAAATAAAAATGACAAGTACTCCCTAGGGAAATAAAGTGATTCAATGCCATTGACAGTGTCACCTAGGAATTATTTTATTTTCTTACTGTTCAATTCTTAATTGATATTAACATACAAATATATAGAATATTATCGATTATAATTATTTTGAAAAAAAAATATAATTGTTTTTGTGAAAAATTAAAAAAATAAATAGATTTTTCGTTTATAGGAATTTACTTCATTTTTACTAGTGTCACATGCTGTTAGTCTCTTTTGTAAGCTAAATAACAATTTTTTCTGTTTGTATATAAAATATTGTATATAACACGGGAGTAAAGTGTCATTATTTGCCTCAAGCGATTGCATCCCTCGGGCTACGCCCTCAGGATTCAATATTCGCTCTCGACAAATAATGACGAACTTTACTCCCCTTGATATATAAACTACTATTTTTATACGAGAAGTGTAATGTATAATGACTTAAAGTCATTGTTATATGCACATACATACCAGGTGTAACATGAAAAGCGATGCGTTTAACATGGGGAAAATGTTTTTCCTTGTGCAAAAGTGGCTTATTAATTTTAGACAATAATGCTACAAATAAATGTAGAGAATTAAATTCTGCATCCAATTCAATAATCATATTTTATTTGGCACGTTTCATAACCTAGCAAATTGAATTTAAAGTTTTATAAATGTTACTTATTTATATTGTTAGCATAATATTGAAATAAAATCATAAACAAATGTAATGACATTTTACTTGTCAGAAATTATAAAATATAATTTGCGTCAAAATAATACTGCTTAATAATTTTCTTCGTGCGAATCAAGGAGGATCAGTAGTGCGCATTCTATGTTAATGCGATAGAACCGCCAAGGCGGGATGTTGTTTAATTGGGGCCCGGGTCGCAAGATGCCTCTCATGGCAGTTTTCCAAATATTTTTATTTTTTTATAAATAAAATTAACATAAACACCAAATATTGATATATTATGTTATTATATTTCATCAAAAACCTATAGTGCAGAAAAAATAGATAATATAATATATGCATTTGTTAACCTATACTATAACATATAATCAACAGCATATTAATTTCACGTTATTCTAAAAAAATTAATGATGAAAAACTTAATAAGGGACATGTATATTGAAGTTGAGTTGGTTAAAAATGGGAATTTATGTATTTATATTAAATGAACAACTAATTTAATGGCAATTTTTTATGGTATCGTTTAAGTAACAAGATTTAAAAGTACAGTTTGTCAATAGAATTAAGACTAAATATACCACGATGATCTTTATTGCTTCTCTGATTTGTTTTCTGGTATTTCTAGAACAGTACAGAAATGTGTGGTTTACTTTCTTCAATAATGATACGCCCGTTATCTGCATTTTCTGTTTGATAATAAAAGTTAGATAATTTTGTTTCTCTAAATTAAATTAACTGAAAATATTACCTTTTTAAGATTATTGTTATTGAACACCTAATTGAAAATCCTCTTAGGATTTGGAGTGACTTCTAATCAAAATGTATAAATAATATATATCTAAACGACATAACCTCTTCGCCATCTACAATAAAAATTTAGGTAATGTTAATTAATATCAGTATCCGATGAAGTAACTTATTGTTTACCTTGAAGAAAAGTCAAAATGAAGCAAACCGTTCTTTATACAGAAAGTACTTTAAGGTAGTTATATCGTGAAATCATTTTCAACAGAATTAATTGAAATTTTAAGTACATCTCAACTGAAGTATAATCTACCTGCTCTCCAAGTTTTAAAACAATTGACCAAGCGGTACCTGAGATATTTGCAATTCAATTTGGCCCTTTTAACACGTGAAGAATAGGAAATGGCAAAATAAACACAACATTTTAAATTATAACTTTTATATTAATTATGACATTTAATCGAAAAACTAGTATGTTATAGATAACCAATTAACGGATTTTATGTAAAAATTTGAAAAAAATTTACCACCCAGATTTAATTTTATTGCCTCTAGAAAATTATAATCTGAAGATACGATAAATAGGTAGAATTATACTTGACAACCATGTACAAGTTCTCCAGATGGAATGTCAGTTAACAACGCCCACTGTGGTATTAGCGAATAAGAGGTGTTCTGTGGTTAAAGGAATTTCAAACGTACATTCGAAGGAAATATTTTTTATATGGGTATTTTACGTGAAAAGCATGAAAAGTACAAACAGTATAATACTACTTTCGTAATTTTAAGAAAGAAATATATTAATTTATTTTGCAGTTCCGATTTGTAGTTTAGAACTAGTATTATATCTCAAAACATCTGGATTACTTTTATACCTGAATGTACCAATAAATGTGAGAAAACTTCAACTTTGAGTTTATATTAAATTGAATTTCAGACAAAATTATTGATTTTTACTTAAAAAATCAACTTTGTCTAAAATTCTTTTGTTTTTGGTTATACGTGGTTTCGTGTTGCCGGTTTCAATTTCTGATAAAAATTGAATTACACCTTTTCTTCCATTTTCTGTATATATTCTACTTAATGTTTCAAAATTAATCCCACTATTTGCAATTTTTTTAATTATGTTTTTGATATTATACCTCTGAAAACCGTACACGGTTCGACATTTTCACATATGTCAAAATTAAAATTCAAGCTCTGACTGAAAACAAACCAAATATTTCTGTCCTTGTCTAAGTGCGACAGTGCGACGTTGCCACAGTTATTTTTCAACACTCGTGCTGTTGTGTGAGTAAATTGGAATACGACACTTTTGTATGTGTTAGTGCGAGTGGTACAGTTCAACAAAAAACTTTTCTACGGAAAAATAAAGAAAATTCGTCTGTTACAGTCTTTGATATAAGCTTTTAACAATTTTTACACAATCTATGTATATAATATAATGTTAAAAAATATTGATTATTGCAAATATAAACTGCATTAGCTTAATTTTTATTTTGAACATAGAACAAGTTTTTGATAGGTACACTCGAGTGACAACTACCTTAATAAGAAGCGAGCAAAATCGTAGTGAACTCTAAAAAAAATTCGTATTACTATTTGTTGAAAATATGTTGCCAAGGAGATGACATACTGCATGTTCATTGGCTAATTTAAATACGAGTAGTTGGGGCCCGAGCCAATAGATGGCGCGACAAAGAACAAAGGTTGTCAATTTAAGTGATTTCTCCTGTTCTTCCTTGGTGTGAATAATTCTCCATTTCCAATAATAATGATGCAAACAGAGCGTTTCTGACAGGTAAAATATGTCACGATGTGACAGATATGTTGCAGAAAAGCAAAATGTCATTACATTTGTGATGTTATTCGAATGATATGGCTAACAATATAAAGAAGCAGCATTTACAAAATTTTAAATTCGACTTACTAGGTTACCAAACGTACAAAACAAAATGTGATTTCTGAATTAGATGCAGAATTTAATTCACTACAGCAAATATTTGAAGCATTATTTTTTAAAATTAATAGGCCAGTTTTGCAAAAGGAAAAACTGTTTTTCCATGTTAAACGCTTATATTTTCGTGTTACGCCCAGTATATTGTTGAGTAAATACTAAATAAATATTTCTTTAAAACATTCATCCGCTAAAAATTATAGTTTATAACAATAGGGGAGTATCATAATTTTTTAAAATAAATCGACTTGAAAAAATATGTGTACGTATTTTTTATATGAAGTATCATTTACTGGGAAAAAACTAATTAAATATTAAACACATGCATGTGATTGTATCATGAGAAGCGTCAGCGATTAAACAGAGATAGTTATACCATGTTTCTATGGCACAGTTTACTGACTAACATTTTATTTTATTCTGAATTCCGGGATTCTTTTATTCAACATTTTTTTGCCACTTTGTCAGTGTGTAAACTTTCCGTATATATAAAATTGGAGTTTTAAGTGGTAAGTTTTCTTACGTTAATATAATTTTTAAACAAATAGTTAATACATTCTCCTATATTTTTGATTCGCCTCTATACCTACTGAAATATATTTGGTGTCACATAATTAATTTAGAGTTGCAGTTTGATTACATTCGATACACTGTCAATATATTTTAAGTAGTTTTCGAACTAACTTTCACTAATAGAATATTATATTAATAGTTGATTAAATTGTAATAATTAAAACATAGATTGAAACTTGATTTAAGCTTTAATCAAGTAAAATACAACTGACATATGAACAGCTCTCAGCTGTGTTAGCTGCCATTTTTCACCTCTAAACAGACATATGCGAAGTAATGCCATCTAGCGTCCATCACCAAGAGAGAACCAGGGCCGGATCCGGCATATCAGGATTTTTATGTGGCGACCGTTTTGAACATGTGGTAGTTTTAATTTGGATTTTTAATTACAATATAATATAAATTTGGCTTTTATATTTACTATTAGGCTACTTATACGATATAGTTTTAGTATACATTATCAAAACATTTAAACTTCACTTAGTGATACTCCCCTATTAAATAGTTTTACATGACAAATAAAAATTAACTATTCTAATTTACCAAATACAGGTCAAATTAAAAAATTGGTATTCGTTTATATTGACATATACATGTACATATTTAACATTATCATTAACCTAACATTATTTTTTAACATTGCAAACATCCTTGCATGTGGCTGTATTTTAGACACCCAAGCTTTTTAGTGTACCTTGTTCCTTGTATTACTAATGAAAAAAAGGTTATGGAACAAAGAATAATGTCGTTTATCTTCAGTTACGCGGGCAGAAGCACTTCGGGAAGTACAGCCACTGGATCCCGCGCCGCACATAACAAGGAACTCAAGAACCTTTTGGACGAATGCCTCAATCTTGAATAAGCATCACCCATCTACTTTTCCTTCATAACTATATTTATTTTAGAATCATTTCTTTCAAAAAATGTGTCATCTTCGTATTTATTTAGTGCTGCCTTATGGACGATACTCTCCACACAAATTACATTCTGATTCACGAAAGATAATGATTGTTGGGCTGTCTGATGGGATAGTTTTATTAGGCGCTAGTTTAAGAATTAATTTTTAGTTGATTATTGAGAGTTTTAGGTATTAACAATGTATGTGAACATCTTTGACCTTCAATCTGGCAACCCATGATCAGCTTATCGGCTAGCAACATATCATTGTTACCCACAGCCATGCGACAAAAATTTTGTGGGACATTTTAAATGAAAAAAAAGTGGATATTGTTATTTGTTTTTAATAATGCCTTTTCTCCAAGTTTTATCTTTTTGACGTAAACCACAGAATAATACTTTGAATTAACCGTCAAAGACACTGAATAAACATTAACACAGAGGGCAGTGTAGTAGATAATTACATCTGTGTAAATCTTCGACATACTTTATTGTTATAATCAGTGTAATAGTAAAGAGTTATGTCAATATTGTCATATATCTGCTACACGTGTTGCGTAGCAATAAAAATAAAATGTCATTTTTCGTGAATGAGAAAATATTCTGTGTGGAGAGTAGCGTTTATAAAGAACAAGTTTAGTTCATGTACACTGTTCTATGTTTATGTTAGGTAATGTAATTATGTACATAGAATATACCCACGTTGTAATGATATTTAAGTGAATCAAAATCTATTAAGTTTGAAATTATATTTATTTAAACTGTTGAGCCGTTGCTGTAGCAATGATTAACAAGTATTACTACGTAACTTTGCACCATAGCTAGGTAGTCTGGTACTGCCTATTGTTGATGTATTTTCACCAGAAATACTCGTTTCAAATAAACTGATACAGGTCAAAATGATAACTTACTTTTAGAATTAGAGAAGAAACATCAATGCCCATGTCACGCTAGAAGTAAAGATACTGGAAAAAACTTCACGAATGTGATGGTACACTGAAATAAATTTTATTGTAGATTGACAAACGTAATGTAATGCAATAAATACACCTGTATAAATTATTTTTTTAGTTATTATAATAAAATACTATCATGAATATATATATATATATATATATATATATATATATATATATATATATATATATATATATATATATATCGCCAGTCCAAAGACCTTCTTAAGTTTAGTTTTCTCTGGTATTTTTATTTTTAGTGTGATATGGGCATAATTGAATTCATTGCTTCCTCCTATTTTCAGTTATGTTGGAAGGCCGCCCTCTTGTAGTACTGCTACAGGAAATAAAAAGCTTCATTTGCACGAAGTTGCTACGTACATGACTGCATCCATCAAGTTATAAGTTTTAAATTATTCCTCAAATTTCAAGAGAATCCCATGTACTCATTTTCGTAAATAAATCATACAATACATCATTTTAATTGTAATGTAAATGAAGTGTAAATACAAATAAATATGCTATACAATATAAAATAATAATTATTTGCTCTTTAACTGTAAGTAAAAGTGTAGATTACTAAACAAAAATCATTTCTGTCCAAGAAAGCCTTTAGGTGCACCGTTCAATGGAGCTAGCAAATGCTAAGTAAGCACTTGCTATCTGCTGAGCGTGCATTGAACGATCTGCTTGTTTTGCGACGATCGAACTGTCAGATGACTGTCAGTCAGTGTTTTTACGAAAATGGAAAACTTCCAAATATTGAATTTTTCATAGAAGATCATACTGATATATCGAATACAGTGTCAGATAAATAATAAATAGAAAATAAACTGTCGTTGGTATTAATTACATGCATAATTTAATTTTAGTACGATATTTCAAGCAAGTGAAATCAAGTACCTACAAATATTTTGTGTTATTTTTACTTAATTCATTAATTTTCATTGAAAATATATTCAAATATTACAAATGATATTTGAAATTGTGCGCCATATTTTTACATACAGCAAAACAAGCGAGAAAATAGTCGCTTGTTTTGCTTACTAGCAAAACGTGCAAATGCTAAGTTAGCAAGCCGTTCAGTACATTTTACTTCCGCTTTGCTCGATTTGCTAGCCTCATTGAACGCACCTATTGTTTTTTTTTATTAACGGAAAAGGAATCGCCTGCATTGAAAAAAAATATACTCATGACAATATAATCAATGTAGACATATGAGCAAAATTTTGAAGGATTTAGCGCTATGAAAAATTTAAATCTCAGAATTAATGACATTTGTGATCAACATTAGTGCAGTGTAACAAATGCTCGCGCCCGGTAAATTCAAAAAAACCCCGGCATAAGATGCGTGAAATGTTCAAAAACTTTTCATCCACTTTGCATAAAAATGAATAGCGAGCAGTTCGCTCTATGCAAATCTGGCGAGTATCTGTGGCGCTGTTCCTCCACTTCAACCTAACAATCAATCCTAGCTAATTCAAGTGCTTAAAAACTTTAAATCAGAAATTTTGTATGAATTTAATGAAAAATTTAATACATTAATGACAACTGTCGAATTTTGCAGCAATAAAATCTCGGACTTTGAACAAAAATTAGAAGCAGTTGATAAACCGCTAAAAACTATCGAGTTAATCGAAAGCATCGAATTAAAAAAGAAAGTTTCAGAGTTACATAAAAATATAAATGAAATGGAACAATACAGCCGGTTAAACAATGTACTCATACATAATGTCCCCGAATCAAACAGTGAAAATGTCTTAAATATTGTTAAACAGATCGCGCAAAACACTGGGACTGAAATTAAAGAATGTCATCTAGATGCAGTACACCGATTACCGCCTCATATTAATAATAAGTCTCGAATGATTATTGCCAAATTTACCTCGCGCATTGGAAAGGAAAATTTTCTTGCGGCCTCTAAACGCACCGATCTTACATCAACAATACTATTCCCAGACAAACCCGCAGAGAGAATCTTTATAACAGAACATTTAACTCCATCTAATAGTGCTCTATATAAAAAATGTCGAGAAGTTATAACGCGCTAAAGGAAATATGTATGGATAAAAAAAATGCAAAATTTTCCCTCGGAAAGACGATACTGCGCGCATGACCCTTATCCAGTGCGAAAATCTTAATAAATTGTAATTTTTTATTCTCACGTTAACACTTTGCAATTATTTTCAATGGATTAGTCAATTTACTACCAGAACGTCAGGGGACTTAGAACAAAAACGAACGATATTCGCATTAATTCAGTTGAGTGCGGTTTCCACATAATTCGTTTAGCTGAAACCTACTTAAACTCTTCAGTGTATGATAGTGAAATCTTATCAAGTGAGTTCAACATCATACGGCGAGACAGATCTACCAGCATATCCGATAAAGCAGACGGGGGTGGAGTGCTCATAGGCGTCAACAATTATTCTCCTACACGGAATTGACTGATTGGTGTTCAGTGGCCGAGGACATATGGATAAGTTTGAACATTAATAATTATAATATATATATATACAGTCGACTCTCTCTAAATCGAATTCGTAAGGGGTTTTTGAATTTGTTCGAATTAGAGAGACTAATAAAAGAAAATGGAATGAACATTTTTATAAATTACATAGAATATATATATATATATATATATATATATATATATATATATATATATATATATATATATATATATATATATATATATATATATATATATATATAGTAGTAATTTTGTGGGGAGTCAGTGAAGTGACTCCCCGCAAAGTTTATATCAGTGACGAACTTTCACCAAATATATATATATATATATATGAAATAGAAAAAAAAGTTTATTCAGTTAATATGTACATATAACGGAAAAATAAAAATGTAATACATACAATTACAGAGGCTTGAAGAAATTTGAAATTTTTGTTTGTTTTAATATTTTGTTGTAAGCTTGTTTTTGAAAGTACGCTTATAGTTTTTGTATGTTTTTGAAGATTGTATCTAATTTCGATTTATAGAGAGTCGAATTTCATTGAAAATGATGACAAATGCCCAAAATTTAATTCGATTAAAGGGAAAGTTCGAATTAAAAAAATTCGATTTAAAGTATAATTTTTACATATACAAGTTTATAGTTGTACGTGTCAAAAAAATAATTCGATTTAGAGAAAAATTCAAATTAGAGAGAGTCGACTGTATATATATATATATATATATATATATATATATATATATATATATATATATATATATATATATATATATATATATATATATATATATATTCAATAAGTAAAGAGACAAATGGCTATAGCTCAAAAACGGTTTAGTATTTCAGTCTTTCAAAATTAAGGCTATTTTTCAACATAATCACCCTCCACAGTTATGCACTTGTCCCATCTTTCTTGCAGCTTCCTAATTCCCTTGGCGAAGAATTATTTCGATTTACCCCGAAGCCACTTTTGCACCGCTTCCTTAACTTCCTCATTGTTAGCAAATCTTTTTCCACGTAGGGCGTCTTTGAGTGGTCCAAACACGTAAAAATCAGATGGGGCGAGGTCGGGACTGCAGGCAGGATGAGGTAAGACCTCCCAACCCAATTCTTGAAGCTTATCACGTGTCAGCTGGGCTGTATGAGGGCGGGCGTTATCGTGCTGAAGAATGACTCCTTTTGACAAGAGTCCACGGCGTTTGCTCCTGATAGCTGGTCCAACTTTGTGTTCTAGCATCTCAGAGTAGTATTGGCTATTGATAGTTCGCTGATCTTCAAGGAAATCGCAATAGACTGGACCCTGTGAGTCCACGTCCACATCGGGGTTCATCACCTACACTTGTTCGGCCACTTTTAAACCGATCAACCCACTTGTAAAAATTCGCACGGTTCATACAACTTTTACCGTACTGTATTAACATTCTAGAAAAAAAATCACTTGGTTTTACACCTTCTGCGACTAAAAATCTAATGACTGAGCGCTGCTCTTCTAAGGTGCAATCTTCTAGTGGACTTACCATGGTGAACTGAAAATTTTGAGGTTATGTTGACAAAATGATGAAACAGCTGATCAGAGCATATCCCAAGGTTGCCAACTAACACCCCTGAAAAGATTGTACACATTCATTGAATAGTTTTAAAATTATAGAATTTGTCTCTTTACTTATTGAATGACCCTCGTATACTTATATATATATATATATATATATATATATATATATATATATATATATATATATATATATATACACAGGGTGTTAATACTAAGTCGTTACACCCGAAAATGGTACATAGAACTCATTAAAACAAACAACTTTTCTTAGCTCAAATTTTTGATTTGGAGCCCCAGTTCATAGTTATTGGCGTTCTCTTGTTTTTCGAAAAATCGTCATAACTCCCTTATTTTAAGGAATATTTAAAAAATACAAAAACTTTCAGCATTTGCTTTCTGTTCTCTAAAACACTTGTATTTACAATTATTTTCTATTTCATCAAATAACAAAATGGCGACCAATCAAAAATTTCAAAACAAGATATTTTGAAAACCACCCCATCGATTATCGAAAATAAAACATTTATAAAATCCTTAAACTTGCTATTACAATATTTGTCTGAAACATTTTTTACTATCTGTCCAAAAAAAAAAGTTTTTATTCACTTACTTGGCTTGCATACGTATTAACAAACTAAAAAAATCTGATGTGGCCAGCACATAACCTCTCGCCGTATATTTTACCTGGCTGTATGCATAAAGCAAAGAATATTTTTATAAATACAAATAATATATTCATATAAATCTATGACGTATAAACTTCTTTATTATTCAATAATAGCATGTCTCAACATGAAGATATTTTACCATAAATTATGTTACAATAAATTACAAAGTAGAGTTTACCATATATAAATATTAGGCTGGTAACTGCAATTTTCAATTCGAACAACGTTGTTTACTTTCTCTTCATATTCTTCTAGTAAAAACATTAATTTTGGGCGGTCTAAAATGTATATATGGATTGTGCATCTATTCTTACATATCTTCTTTTACATTTTATTTTTTCATACATGTTATATCTAAATAACACTAATTCCCTTTAATAAAGTGACGGATAGATTGCATTCCGATTATTCTTATATCGATGTGTAATTTTGTCAATATTTACAACTTACTTGAGAAGAATTTGATAGCTTTTTCGCAATTCAAAGTTACTCTAGTCTACAGTACTGGTGTACATTGTCCCATAATGTTTGAAACAAATTTAAGTCCTTCAACCTAGACTTGTCATCTCCATAATAGTCACAGATCAAGAATTAAGGGATTCTCCAAATACATTTTTCTTTCATTACTCATTATTTCTGACACTGACATTTATCTGTCAGTTACAAATAATTTAAATTTGCAACTATTTTTCATGGCATCCTTTCGGTTGTAAAATTAATTACAACATTATTTTATATATTATATTTCTTTTATCTCTAAATCTATAAAATATGTATAAAAATATTTAAATGTATCAGAAAGAGAATTTATTTTTCTTTAATATTATCATGAAAAATTTTCAAAAAATAATATTTAGAAGATTTTTTTTCAAGAATCTTCTACTTCCGGTTGTCCAATTGTTACCAAAACCTTTTCAGATCTTCCCATGAATGTCCGATTGGGAAATACGTTGTTAAACAAATTTTAAGTCTTATAGTTTTTGAGTAACCGTCCTTCCAACATCCCACACACACACATCCACACACACACACACACACACACACACACACACACACACACACACACACACAGACATCATCGTAAAAATGATAAAATCGGATTGTAGGGACCTTAAAACGTGCTTATTCAATAAAATCTGGATATGCGATTTTTAGCATGAATCCAATACCTCTCTTAGCGAGAGGTAAAAAAGCATTTAAACCGAAGTAGCTTCTGAAAACAATGAAACAAAAAAGAGATTAGATTTGACAAGTACTCAAAAATAAGTTACTTCAAATGCTTCAAATTTAGCGCACGTGTATGTCCGTTTGTATGTTCGTATTTTGCATAATTTATACGTAAACATGCATCATTATGAAAACGTTGAACTTCTTGACATGCTTCTGGTTTTTGGGGAGGCAAGGCGTAATGCACAGGAAGCTCGAAGAATTTATCGGGAAAGATACCCGAATCGTCAACAACCAAGTAGCCAACTCTTCAGAAAAATTTGTAGGTGTTTGTTAGAAACAGGTTGTTCCTACCCAGCAACTGGTGGAAACGCCAACAGGATACGTCAAACCCCGACTTAACTCCACTAGATTTCTTTTTTTTGGGGTCAGATGAAGACCTCTGTTTACGATACACCGGTGAACACAGAGTTAGAACTAGTGGCTAGAATCGTGGCTGCAGCAGAAGATATAAAAGAGAAGCAGGCAGTCCTTGCGAAGGTCTCCACCAACATCAAAGCACGCTGCCGGGCTTGCGTTGCTGCGAATGGTGGCCACTTTGAAAATCATATTTAGTCCCATCCTTGTTGTTTCATTGTTTGTTTTATTTTTCTTGTTTGTTTCTTGTTTTTCTTGTTTAATGGCAGCAAGCCTACTTTGTTTTAAATGATTGTTGCAGTTTGTTAAAATTTATCTTGCAATTCAATTTGAATAAAAAATTTTTTGGCTAGATAGAAAAAAAAAATGTTTCAGACAAATATTGTAGTAGAAAGTTTATGGATTTTATAAATGTTTTATTTTCGAAAATCGATGGGGTGGTTTTCATAATATCTTGTTTTGAAATTTAAATGACTATTGCCTATTAATTTTCAATAAAATCATACGCAAAAGGGCGTATAAAAAGTTTTATTGCTAATCTCGTATATTGTAATAAACGAAATTTGTTTATTACATAAATTATTATGTAGTCGTTTTACAATAATTAGATGAAACTTGTATTTTTTTCAGTAAATTGAAACGACATTTCTTTAGTACTATATTGAATAATACATGAAATGTTTGTTTAGTTTTAAATACAGAGGAAGGCTTAAACAATACATTAAATTTATTTTATACATAGGTTTGAATATACTAATTAAGAGTTCATACATGATGCAGTCGGAAACAAATGTGTTCTCAATGGTTTGTTACAGAAAGGGCAATAATCTTATTTATGACTCCCTTGTTTCTGGTAACACATATTTTTTTTTTATTATTGTCTTTAGTGGATAAAAAATGCACAATTCCTTCTCCTCCATGTTCTGTATGTATTTTTTTTAATTTCATACGTAATTCCTGTAATTGCGATTTTCCTTAAAACTGGGGGTGATACAATGCTGACTGTGTGAGAATGGTGTGAGACGATGCCATACCGTCAAAGAGGTTAGTGCGCATGCGTCGGCATACACTGATCGTACAGTATCATACAAAAGTGTTTTCTGAAGTTGAAAGAAAAACACTACTTACGCGTTCTAAACATACTAAACATTTTTTTCCACTGTTAAAAGAGTAATATGATAAAGCAATGTTATCTAGTATGTATTTTATTGACATACACTACAAATAATGCATCTTTATTGTATTTACACTAGACTTAATTTTTGCACATATTGTAGCACGCATACTACCTTAAAGAAAAAGCTCATAAAAAAATATAAAATCTATAAAACTCAATTTCATTACAATACTTTTACAATTCTGAGAAGAAGGGTGAAGAGTATGATTAGAGTTTGCTATAACTCATACATTAACAATATTGAAGGTCAAATCATCAATAATAATAAAAAATTCTGGTCAATTGGATCATCCTTAAAAAAATACAATATTCCTTTACAAATGAAATACAAAGATACAACTTCAAATTCCGGGCTTGAAACTTGTAATCTTCTTTCCGAATACTTTAAATTTGGTTTTGTTAGCGAGATTGATCCACCAGCTGTAAACCTTAACCATAATCAAAACTATTCCCCACATTATCTACCAGGTGTTCACGTTAATGAGACTATTATTTTCGGTATTTTATCAGATTTACATATCAAGAAAGGTGCTGGTCCTGATAATATACCAAGTCTGTTCATAAGAAACTGTGCATCATCACTCCGTACTCCATTGAGTATAATTTTTAATAAATCGATTGAAGGTTACTGTCCCGATATTTGGAAATGGGCCCGTGTTATTCCAATATTTAAAAGTGGCCACAAAAATTTAATTGAGAATTACAGACCCATCTTTAAAATTGTGTATTTTTGAAAAGGTTTTCGAAACTATATTAGAAACCAATATAATTAATTGATGAAAGATCTCAAAAATACATAATGGAAAACAGATCCAAACAAATAGAATAATCCATAATCCCTGGATGGTCCTGACTCTCTGCTGCTAGTGCCAATAGCCTGTAACAGATAAAAAATAGATGAGTATACTCTCTCAGTGAGTGCTTAGGATCCACGTAAATACGCAAGGACTCGGTCTAGCTTTGGGATTAGGTACCAGTCCCAGCCGCACTGTAGACTCTTCCTCAGCCCGCAAGCGAGGGTATAGCTGAACCGCAGAACAGCTCTTTCTCAACACCGCAGCGTGAGAGCAACAACATATAGTAACAACACAACTCTAGCACTCACCGTTACTCAAAAATAAATAAATATCCTGATGTTGTCGCTTCAGCAGCTCCAGCACAACTGACCGATACCTAAATAAACAATCATTTAATATATACGATCATGTAATTCAATATAAAGCTGAAATTAAAAGATTAAAGAGGGAAGTAAATAAACATAATACTTGCATAACTCAAAATGCCGCTAACAACTATTATTTTATCCTCTTTACTAGCTCAAGTAAAATCATACTGTAACGTCGCCGCCACCGCCGCTCCGTAGCTCTCGCCGCCGCCGCACCATTGCTGGCGCCGCTGTGTCGCGCCCGAATGTCCGCACGTAACAGACCTGTTCGGACTAGTCGCGATGACGTGATCTATTGTGCATGCTGTTTATCTGCGAGTATTCTGGTAGGGTCGAGAACAAAAGTTGCCGGGTATATAACCCGTCGCCAAAGCCAGCGAACACAGTCTGTGATATAGAAGCAACGAGCAATGAATTCGGTGATATAAATAAACAGTCTACGAGTTGTGAACATAAATAAATGTACAGTAAAATTTTTGAAAGATGTCCGATCAAGGGCACCTGTATCACGAACGAATTAACAAATAGGCATACATTTATCTCTTTCTTTTGCGAAGGCTGTAAGAGTATGTGATAAGGATGGATATAACACGCTTGTCTTTCAAAAATTCATATTGTTTCGACTAAATTAGGACATTCCATTTATAAACGATGCTCGTTGTTGATAATACTTTCGCTGTAACGTAAGTTTATTTATTAATTCAGATACATTACTTGGATTCATAGCCGTACGTCAACGTTATATTCTGTCAGAGTCACTGACACTGACATTGTGTCAGTATCTTATTTTTAACATATTTGGTTTTACATTTGCTTATAAACTTACTAGTTGACTTATTTTTGAATTTTGAATGCTTTTCCTGGAATATATATTTTTAAAATAATAAAATAACAGTAGTATCTTATGTACCCTCATAAAAACTAAGCAAACGACACTACTGAATTTGTCATGATGTGGTCGAACTGTACATATCAACTTGGTGGAATCACAGAATTCATTCTTAAAAGAATAGATGATAGAATCCAGGTGGATGCCGTATATACCGACTTCTCTAAAGCCTTTGATAAAATGAATCACAATATACGAATTAACAAATTAGCAGAAGGTGGTGTACATGGTCCCTTATTACAATGGCTCTGTTCTTACTTGACTAACAGAGTACAATGTGTCGTTTCGCCTGGATACCAATCGCGTGATATCATTATAACCTCTGGTTTGCCTCAGGGTTCACATCTTGTACCCTTATTGTTCAATATTTTTATTAATATTACAAAATGATTTTCCTATGCTAAATTCTTACTATATGCTGACGATTTGAAGGTCTACCATCCAATTAAGTTTGTTCATGATACTGAAAATCTTCAATTTGATATAAATTTGTTCAATGAATACTGTGTTAAGAATAAATTATATATTAATACAACTAAATGCTGTACTGTTAGTTTTACACAAAATAGAAATAAAATTAATTATTTTTACAGTATTAATGGCGCAACACTAACATATGTCAACCGAGCTAAAGATGTAGGAGTGATATCTGATTCTAAACTTATATTTGATGTTCATGTCGATTATATTACTAAAGAAGCTTATAAGATGTTGGGATTTCTAATTCGTACTGCAAGAAATTTCAAAATCCCGTATACAATATTAACATTATACTATTCATTAGTTGTAGTCAACTTGAATTTTCATCTGTGTCTTGGTCTCCGACATATATTATTTATATTAACAGAATTGAAAAAAATCAAGGTAAGTTTTTGAAATATTTTGCTGGGAAATTTACCAATCATTCTGTAAACTTATTATCACTACAAAAACTGACAGTATTGGCAGGTTTTATGTTTCTTTATAAATTAATGAATAACTTTATCGATACTCCATCCGTCCTCAGCCAGTTCTCTTTCCGTGTACTTACTCATTCTACAAGATCTAATAATATGTTTACTGTTCCAAATACCAGTACTAATTCTGCTGCTAATTCACCGATTAACAGAATTTCCTCTTAGATTTAAACAAACAATAAAATAAGTGGAAAAACGTTCTCAACACCACGAGATCGCTGGACTACGACTGCGACTGCGCTGCACTTCACAGATGGGCGTGTGCTTGTAGAAATCAGTGGCGGGTTCTTGTGGTATTGTCCTGGGCGCTCGGTTATAGACTCCCCCTCTGGTTCGTGAGTGCGTCCTCGTTCACGGGCCAGGAAAACCAATTAGAGCACCTTCCGTGGTCGTCCTCGTTTTCTTTTGGGGATGACTGGCTCATTTTTGTCTCTAAGCTTACCAACAAATGGGGTTAGTTCACTCACATGATACTTACCAATTATCATGTCGGGTTTCGTGATTGAGGTAATCTCGTACGTAGTTGCAGAAATTGCCTGCGAGATCTTGTATGGTCCATCTCGTTTTGGGATAAACTTGGCAGTGACTCCCTTTGCATCATTACTAAGGGCATGTGTTTTCACTAGCACCAAGTCTCCGGGATCGTAATCAGGTGCTGGTCGTCTATTTATATCGGCGTATATCTTCTGTCTGGCTTGTTCCTTTTCGAAACGTTCCCTAGCAAGCTCAAGATGAGTCCCAAGCAGTTTCAGATAGGGAGTTATTTGCGGCACGGTTTTATTGTTCGACTATATTCCTTAAATCGTGAAAGCGTCATCGGCCGTTCTAAGTTCACGTCCGAAAGTAAGAAAGGCAGGTGTATAACCTGTTGTTTGACATACAACAGTGTTCATGGAAAATCTTATTGCATTGAGGTATTCGTCCCATTTTGAATGATCGTTACCAACCAAAATAGCTAGTCGTGGCTTTGTCTCTATTCTTTCTTTCTACGGGGTTTACTTCAGCATGGTAGATCGGGATAAAAGACTGATGTATTTTAAGTGAAATACATACTTTTGCATTATCGCACTGATAAATTGGACTCCATTGTCACTGATGATCTTTCGTGGCAATCCGTAGCGGAGAAATACTTCTTCAATGAGTTTTTGTGAACAAGCGAATGCAGTAGCATCAGGTAAGGGAAAAAGTTCAACCCATTTCGTAGTCGTATCTTCCACTATGAGTATCCATCTATTTCCTATTTCGGGAACAGGTAGCGGTCCAAATAGGTCAATCGCTAGTATCTCAAAACGTTGAGCATATGCAGGGGTCTGCAATAATCCGGCTGGTTTTAGGTTACTTCTGTAGCGACATCAAGCTATCATGCAACGACATCAAGCTATCATAACTAGCATAGCCCATTGTTACAATTGTTTTCCGAGGTTTCTTGGAAACAAAAAGAAAATAAATATTTATTCTTGTTATATCATTCGAACTGTCAACAACAAAATCTTTCTATTAGCCCGTTTGATTCGGGGTGATAAGATGTAGTTCTTGTTCTACTGCAGTCTATTAAGGTTAATAGTTCTTTAAAGAATGTTGATTCAAATTGTTTTCCGCGATCTGTTGTGATTTTTGATGGTACTCCGAATCTTGATACCCAACCCCCTATGAATGCTTTAGCTATTGTTTCGATTTTGACATCTGGCAATGGTATTGCTTCTGGCCATCTTGTAAATCTGTCTATGATGGTGAGTATGTAACGGAATCCTCGAGAAGTTGGTAATGGGCCGATGATGTCTATGTGTATGAAGTCGAAACGAACGGAAGGTAATTGTAATTTTTGGATTGGTGATTTTGTATGTTTCGTTATTTTACAAGATTGGCATTTGTTACATTGTTGTGTCCATTGTTTGATATCCGTGTGCATATTTGGCCAAATGAATTTTGATGTTATGAGTTTGCGTGTTGCTCTAATTCCTGGGTGTGATAGGTTGTGAAATTGTTCGAAGACTGATTTCCGAAAGGGTTTAGGTATGAAAGGTCTGAGTTTGTTTGAAGATGTGTCACAGATAAGGTGTAAATTTGTATTTGGGAATTTAATTTTTTTTAGTTTGATGGATGTATTCTTATTTTTAATTATGAAATCTATCTCTTTGTCTGAATTTTGGTGTTTTGCCAAATTATCGTAGTTTATGTGTTGTATGCTGTTAATGGATGTTGTTTGGATGCGTGATAGTGCGTCTGCGGCGTTGTTATATTTTCCTTCTATGTGTCGTATATCTGTAGTGAATTGGGCGATGAAATCTAAATGACGTATTTCTCTGGGTGAATGTGTGGAAGAATTTTTGTTGAGAGAGTATATTAGTGGTTTGTGGTCTGTCAAGATGAAGAATTCCTGCCCTTCGATATAGTAACGGAATTTTTTTATTGCTAGGTAAATGGCATATAATTCTCTGCCAAAGGTACTGTATTTCTTTTCGGTTGGTGTGAATGTTTGTGAAAAGAAAGCTAGTGGTTTCCATTCACCATTTTCGAGCTGTTGAAGGACCGCGCCTGCGCCTGAGTCTGAGGCATCTACCATGATGCTAGTTGGTGTGTTTGGTTTTGGGGTTGATAGTTTAGTTAAATTGACTAATGCGTTTTTGATGTTTTTGACAGCTGTCATTTGTACTTGATTGAGTGATATGTGTTTAGTTTTTGGTGTTTTATTGTTTATTACTTTATTGAGAGGTTCTAGAATGGTTGCGCATTTTGGGATAAATCTGTGATAAAAATTAATGAGGCCTAAAAATTCGCGGAGTTGTTTTTGTGTGGTTGGTATTGGGAATTTTTGGATAGCCTCGACTTTTGATGGTGAAGGCATTATGCTGTTTTTGGTGATTTGGTGACCTAGGAATTCTATTTTGGGTAAACCGAATTGGCATTTCTCGGGATTAATGATAATGCCATATTGTTGTAATCTGTCAAAAAGTAGTCTGAGATGTTGTATATGTTCTTCTTCTGAAGAACTGGCGATAAGAATGTCGTCTATGTATGCAAAACAGAAGTTTAAGTTGCGTGTTATTTCGTCTATTAGGCGTTGGAATGTTTGTGCGCTGTTGCGTAATCCGAATGGCATTTTGGTGTATTCGAAGAGGCCGAATGGTATTGTGAAAATTCTTTGGTTACTTACATCAATTATTATTTTGAATTGTTTTAAAAAATCTGCTCCCAAGATTGCATGTTTTACATTTGCGATTATAAATTCCCACTTAAATAGTCTGTCGAGTCCGATGTCTATATTTAAGTGTGTGTGACCGTATGTGTTAATTTTTGTGTTGTTAATTGCGTTGAGAGTATTTTTTCGTAGGTTATGGTGATGTGTATATTTAGGTGGAATGACACTTACCTCTGCACCCGAATCGATAAGGAAATGACAACCAGATAAACTGTCTGTGACGAATATGAGCGGACTTTTGACGGAGGGATTAGTTCTGGAATAAGAGAATGAGTTGTAGTTTGTAGATGGTAATGAAAATTTTTGAAATGTTTTCTTGCTATTGTAGAAGTACTTGCATTCGGGGCTGCATCTTCTGGCGGCGGGTCCACAGTTGTGGTGATACCAGCAGATGGGCTGGCTGCGATCGTATAGTTGGAGAGGAGGCGTCGTATGCGGTATTGCTTGGTGCGTAGGCGTCGTTGGTGGAGTTCGTAAAATTTTGCGTTGGTAGATAGGATTAAATTGGTTTTGAGTTAAGGTTGTGAGTGTTTGCTTTATATCTGATATATCTGCTTGTATAGCTGTTTGGTTGTACGGAGTGACATTTGTAATGTTTGTTTTGGTGGGTCGCGCAATTTCGATCATTTTGTCGGCTAAGTCAGCTTTTTCTTCTATTGACAGGTTTTTTGATGATGTTAACATTTGTTGAATGTGCGTTGGTAGTTTTTGTAAGAAAAAATGTTCTAGTAGTGTGGTGTTTTGATTGGTGCTTCCTGCTAGTTGCTTCATTTTTCATAGTAACTGTGACGGCGTGTCGTTGTCTAAATTTGTAATATTTAGTAATGTATTTAGGTTTTGGAAATTTGTAGGCGTCGTTCTTTTTAGTAATTCTGCTTTTGTTGTGGTGTACGGATCCCTCATAGGACGGTTTAATATTAAGTCCCTGATTTCGTTTGCATGTTCTGGTCGGAGTGAAGTAATTAGTGCGTTGTATCTACTGACCTCGGAAGTGATGCGTCGTGAGTCGAATATGACTTCGGCCTGTCTGAACCATAGTTCGGGGTCTTCGGCCCAAAATTCTGGTATGTTACTTGCGGTGATAGCCGAAATACTGGTTTGTTCTTGGTTCGTGTCGTTTGTCCTGTTGGAGTCTTCGGAGGTGGGTCTGGTCGAAGTCATGTCGTCCGGTCGCGCTTGGGTTCAAAACGGGGTCACCAGTTGTAGCAGTATTATTTGCCACTACAAATTGTAAAAAATAGAATGGGTAAATTAAAGTGTATAATATATAGAATTAATAAATTTATTTGGGACGAGAAAGATTTTGTTGTTGACAGTTCGAATGATAACAAGAATAAATATTTATTTTCTTTTTGTTTCCAAGAAACCTCGGAAAACAATTGTAACAATGGGCTATGCTAGTTATGATAGCTTGATGTCGTTGCATGATAGCTTGATGTCGCTACACTTCTGACAGGCTACGCACATCCGAATGTGGTCAGTCACGTATCTTCGCATTCCTGTTCAGTAGTAGCGTTTTGATATTCTTGATAATGTCTTTTCGATACCGTAATGTCCACCTGTCGCACTATCATGGTATTCTTCAAGGATTTTCTTTCTTCCTTGCTCCGGTACAACTAACTGAGCTTCTTCAGTTTCGCTTGTCGGTGAATATCTATACAATACACCATTCATCATAATAAATCCACGGTCATTTCAATCATTCACGTCTTGCGTAGCTGGGATATCTTCTAAGTATCTTATGATTTTTGCAAGTTCGGTGTATTTTAATTGTTCTGATCTAATGTTTTCGGCTGTATCATGTGGAATTTCAGCAATTGCTGTACAAAGTTTAGTTTCTTCAATATCTTGTTGCTTACAATTCGGGCGCGAGAGTGTATCTGCTAACACATTTGTTTTACCAGTAGTGTACGCAACTTTTAGATTGTACGATTGTAGTCGTAAGGTTCACCGAGCTAATCTCCCTGATAGTGTTTTCAAGGTTAACAGCCATTTCAATGGTTGATGATCAGTTCCAATAACGACATCAGCATTTTCCAAGTATCCTCGGAATCTATCTACAACCCATACTACGGCCAGGGCTTCTCGTTCCGTTTCTTTCTGCAGGAACAAGTAATCTACTCGCATACTCTATGGGTCGTTCCATGTTACCTTCACCTTGAAGGAGAGCAGCCCCCAGCGCATAGCTGCTGGCGTCGGTACGTAAAATGTATGGCTGTTTCGGGTCCGCTTGTTGTAAAATAGGTGCTGTCGTTAGAGCATGCTTGAGCGCATTGAACGCATTTTCTTGAGATTCATCCCACTTCCATTCTTGTTTCTTCTTAGTAAGGTCCGTTAAGGGTTTGGCAATCTTTGAGAAGTTTTCTATAAATTTACGGTACCAAGCGCAGGTTTGGACAAAATATTGTACCTGTTTTAGATTTTCAGGACTTGGTATATTCATGATTGCACTAACCTTCTCCGGGTCAGTTTTTATACCGTTTGACGTGATTACATGTCCAAGGTATTTTATATTGTCGCACGCAAAATGACACTTCCTACGATTTAGTCGTAAATTAAAAATGCAAAGTCGTTCCATTACTGTTTTCAGGTCGGAAATATGTTTATCCAACGATTCGGATAGAACAATTATATCGTTGAGATATGCAAATAAAACGATATCTCCGAGTCCGGTTTTAAACCTGTCAATCATTCTTTGGAAGTTTGCCGGCGCATTTTTCAATCCAAACGGCATTCTTCGGAAACGGTAGGATCCAAATGGAGTCAGGAAGCATGTTTTGTCTCTGTCCTTTTCGCGTACATTTACCTATCCCGCACGTAAATCTAAACATATATGGTGTCTGCTTGGCTTCTTGTAGAAGGTCATCAATCCTGGGCATAGGATAGCTATCCCCGGTTGTCACCGCATTTAGTTTGCGGTAGTCTACGCAAACTCTAAGACTACCGTCCTTTTTGGGAACTAAGACAGTCGGTGCACCCCATGGGCTTTCGCTCTCTTCTATAATACCTTCATCTAGCTAACGGTTTAGTTCTTTTTTAAGGAGTTTTGTGAAATGGTACTTTGTATGGTGGGACATAAATGGGTGCGTGGTCACCTGTGTCAATACCATGTTCAGCAAACGTACTAGACTGAAGGTTTCCTCATTTTCTTGAAGAAGTTTATTGAATTTGTCATCGGCACGTAGTACTACACTCTCTGTACAAATACTTTGGATTTCGCTACTATTTATACATGTATCTTTGAGTAATGAATATTTCTGCAAATTATTATCTCTAAAGTACCATTCCTCATGACCCATATCCATTATTATTATTCCAGCTTTAACGATGAAATCGACTCCTAATAGGGTTTGGTTATCATGTTCATTTGGCAAGACTAACAGCTTTGTAGGAACAGTTTTCCTTGCTATCTTAATGTCAACAGTTGTTTCTAATGAATCCGTAACAATTGTACTTCCATCTGCTAATGTGATGTTAATTTGCAGGTTATTAAACGTACATTTGTCTTTAATGAGATTATATAAACTTCTGCTTGCGACACTTCGATTTGCTCCAGTGTCGGCTGCCGCAGTGCCTTTGAAACCACATATCTCTATATGAAAAGTTGGTCTTTGGAATAGTGAATTTGTTTGCGTACCTTTGATGTCGATGCTATGAAATTCGATTTTCTTCGATTCTTTCTCTGATGACTCTGGCCTAGGATTACAATTTTCACATCGGGACCTGATAACGCCAGGTGCGCCACATCCATAGCACTTTAGCACAGTAGCTCCAATTGGCTCTCTGCTATTTAAAGAGTCCTGCGTACCAGTACTGGCTGTGTTAGTTGTGCTGACCGAAGACTGTTGTTTATTCCTATTACGGCAATCTTCGATTCAATGACCGAATTTCTTGCAATAACTGCATTTGGGTCTTGGTTTAAGCTGAATTTATTTTTTCTTTGCTCCTTCTTCGTTTGTTTTCACTAATTCACTGTCTCTTAACGATTGTTCTGCAACGCGAGCACTCTCAATTAGTTCACTGAAAGTTTTAAAACTGTCTCGATATACACTTTTCTAATTTTGCGATTTAAAACTCCGTATATCATATCTAGTTGAACTTTTTCGGTTAGCTTATCCGGGATTTGGGCTAATAACGCGTGCGCATTACTTACAAATATATCTGTTCGTTTATCATCGTCCTATATAGAAAAGAGTTCTTTATATACTTGAAACGGAGGTTTCTTAATACTAAACCATTAACGCATTCCGCAACGCTTTCACTGCACCCTTCCATGTTTTAGTAGTTGACTTCAGTCCTTGCCACCACGTAGCAGCAGTACCACTTAAGCTGAAATGATACTCCCTTTTATTTTGTTTCTACGCCGAGGCGAGCGCTAGTGTACGCTGAAATTAATAATTTTGGCTGAATCGATAAAGTAGAAATATTTGTTCATTTAACAGTCTCCATCTATTTGGTAATAGTCATACTTTGCTCCAAGTTATAAACCTAAAAGTAAAATAAGTCGTCTGGCATTAACTCTTTGCCTATAGCAAATGAAAATAGAACATTTTATTGAACGTATAATAATAATTTTAAAAGTATTAACGAACGTAAAGATATTTTATTTGTATGAAATATTAATAATGTATTGCAAGAGGGGAGAGTGATGAAGTGAATGAATAATAAGTAACAAAATTTTAAAAATCGTACGTAACATATAACATATTATTCCTTAATTACATAATATTTTGTATTTACCGTAGGAAACTTTTATTATGAACATTTTATAGACTGTAACAGTAAATGTTACATTTTCACAATTATTAAAAAAATAAATAATAGGTAGGTAGGTATATAACAATATAAATAATTTTCGTATGATATTAAATGTATTGTCTTCGTATAATATTTGGTTTGCAATGAATGTCTTGTTTTTAATGTAATATTTAATAAAATATTATGCGACGGGGTTCAGCAATTCAGCGTCATTCACATCCACTCATCCAGCGTTATCACCCATGACGCTTTAGTTTAGGATTGTAATAATTGCTCCTAAATATGCTAAATCAAAAAATTTAATACTCATTTTGGTCAGTACTATATGCCCTTAAAGTTTTTGCTCGAAGTTAAGGGACACCCTGTATATTTAGTTGCATTTTTTATAAATATGTTACAATCTATATACCATTATGTATGATGTAATATAAGCCAAACAGATAATAAACCTGTTTCACATTTTTCGAAAAGTATTTGAAATAAAAGTTTAGGCAATATTTTTTTAGTAATATATTTTTTTAATAATTTCTCATTTTCGTAAATAATTAAATATAAATCTGATGTGGCCAACTCAATATCTCTCGTTTAATTCAATTTTTATTCATGTAAATACTTAAAATTAAATTTAAATATCGGGTTCGATCCAGACCGACACCAAATATTTCGAATTTTAAATGGCACAAAAATTACCCCTGTGGTGCACTCTCCAGGCCAGCAATAAGTGCTCGTGAGGAAACCAATTGAAATATTAAAATGTTTGTAACTGACAGATAAATGTCAGTGTCAAAAATCCAGAGACATTACTGAAGGTTTTTTCTGGGAAGTATATACATTAAATTATTTCTAATTGTATTAATAGTTAAATATTTAAAATTATATTGAGGCAGTACTGCAAGCACGCCTTATTTATTATTAAATGTAGTTGTTTATGAATATTTATTTGTGGGCATATATTTACAATTATATTTTTTATTTCGACTATTTTTGTGTGTGTATTTGTTTACATCCCTAAGCAGGTAAAAGGATGGCGCCATGCAGACGGGCGAGTCTGCAGCCACTTGAGGCTGGGACATAGGTTTCACTAGAGGGCATCTGGCATTCCATATGTGATAAGAGGCGATGACAAACTTATGATGTTCTAGAAATTTCCATCGTCCACCCAACCACCCACCCACACCGGTGACAGAGAGGGCAAATCTTACCCCCGAAACGCCCTAGATCGGAAAGAGGCAAGAGGGACATTTTGGTTTAAATATTGGGCCAGAAATCGTATTCTTCAGTCTTGCTTCGGCAGGACTCACAGATACCGGACCTCTGGCGTGGTTGACACTTTGAGTAACCTGGGATTCTGACATCACCGACTTTTTACCTCTGGCGTGGTTCACACGTTGAGTAATTTAAAGTTCGGACTTAACAAAATTTTACACTTGGCTTGTCCGAGGTAAGTTCTTTTAAACTCGACCACGCATCCAATACCTTATCCTACTTTCCCCCATCCAGCTGCTATGGCTATGTCAGGCACGTTTGGGACTCCCCATTTTTCCCCCACTCAGCTGCTATGGCTATGTCAGGCACGTTTGGAATCCTACTTTCCCCCCATCCAGCTGCTATGGCTATGTCAGGCACGTTTGGGACTCCCCATTTTTCCTCCACTCAGCTGCTATGGCTATGTCAGGCACGTTTGGAATCCTACTTTCCCCCATCCAGCTGCTATGGCTATGTCAGGCACGTTTGGAATCCTACTTTCCCCCCCATCCAGCTGCTATGGCTATGTTAGGCACGTTTGGGACTCACTATTTTTTCTCCACTCAGCTGCTATGGCTATGGCTATGTCAGGCACGTTTGGAATCCTACTTTCCCCCATCCAGCTGCTATGGCTATGTCAGGCACGTTTGGGACTCCACATTTTTCCCCCACTCAGCTGCTATGGCTATGTCAGGCACGTTTGGAATCCTACTTTCCCCCATCCAGCTGCTATGGCTATGTCAGGCACGTTTGGAATCCTACTTTTTTCCCATCCAGCTGCTATGGCTATGTCAGGCACGTTTGGAATCCTACTTTCCCCCATCCAGCTGCTATGGCTATGTCAGGCACGTTTGGAATCCTACTTTTTTCCCATCCAGCTGCTATGGCTATGTCAGGCACGTTTGGGACTCCCCATTTTTCCTCCACTCAGCTGCTATGGCTATGTCAGGCACGTTTGGAATCCTACTTTCCCCCCATCCAGCTGCTATGGCTATGTCAGGCACGTTTGGGACTCCCCATTTTTCCTCCACTCAGCTGCTATGGCTATGTCAGGCACGTTTGGAATCCTACTTTCCCCCATCCAGCTGCTATGGCTATGTCAGGCACGTTTGGGACTCCACATTTTTCCCCCACTCAGCTGCTATGGCTATGTCAGGCACGTTTGGAATCCTACTTTCCCCCATCCAGCTGCTATGGCTATGTCAGGCACGTTTGGAATCCTACTTTTTTCCCATCCAGCTGCTATGGCTATGTCAGGCACGTTTGGGACTCCCCATTTTTCCTCCACTCAGCTGCTATGGCTATGTCAGGCACGTTTGGAATCCTACTTTCCCCCATCCAGCTGCTATGGCTATGTCAGGCACGTTTGGGACTCCACATTTTTCCCCCACTCAGCTGCTATGGCTATGTCAGGCACGTTTGGAATCCTACTTTCCCCCATCCAGCTGCTATGGCTATGTCAGGCACGTTTGGAATCCTACTATTCTGACATCACCGACTTTTTACCTCTGGCGTGGTTCACACGTTGAGTAATTTAAAGTTCGGACTTAACAAAATTTTACACTTGGCTTGTCCGAGGTAAGTTCTTTTAAACTCGACCACGCATCCAATACCTTATCCTACTTTCCCCCATCCAGCTGCTATGGCTATGTCAGGCACGTTTGGGACTCCCCATTTTTCCCCCACTCAGCTGCTATGGCTATGTCAGGCACGTTTGGAATCCTACTTTCCCCCCATCCAGCTGCTATGGCTATGTCAGGCACGTTTGGGACTCCCCATTTTTCCTCCACTCAGCTGCTATGGCTATGTCAGGCACGTTTGGAATCCTACTTTCCCCCATCCAGCTGCTATGGCTATGTCAGGCACGTTTGGAATCCTACTTTCCCCCCCATCCAGCTGCTATGGCTATGTTAGGCACGTTTGGGACTCACTATTTTTTCTCCACTCAGCTGCTATGGCTATGGCTATGTCAGGCACGTTTGGAATCCTACTTTCCCCCATCCAGCTGCTATGGCTATGTCAGGCACGTTTGGGACTCCACATTTTTCCCCCACTCAGCTGCTATGGCTATGTCAGGCACGTTTGGAATCCTACTTTCCCCCATCCAGCTGCTATGGCTATGTCAGGCACGTTTGGAATCCTACTTTTTTCCCATCCAGCTGCTATGGCTATGTCAGGCACGTTTGGAATCCTACTTTCCCCCATCCAGCTGCTATGGCTATGTCAGGCACGTTTGGAATCCTACTTTTTTCCCATCCAGCTGCTATGGCTATGTCAGGCACGTTTGGGACTCCCCATTTTTCCTCCACTCAGCTGCTATGGCTATGTCAGGCACGTTTGGAATCCTACTTTCCCCCCATCCAGCTGCTATGGCTATGTCAGGCACGTTTGGGACTCCCCATTTTTCCTCCACTCAGCTGCTATGGCTATGTCAGGCACGTTTGGAATCCTACTTTCCCCCATCCAGCTGCTATGGCTATGTCAGGCACGTTTGGGACTCCACATTTTTCCCCCACTCAGCTGCTATGGCTATGTCAGGCACGTTTGGAATCCTACTTTCCCCCATCCAGCTGCTATGGCTATGTCAGGCACGTTTGGAATCCTACTTTTTTCCCATCCAGCTGCTATGGCTATGTCAGGCACGTTTGGGACTCCCCATTTTTCCTCCACTCAGCTGCTATGGCTATGTCAGGCACGTTTGGAATCCTACTTTCCCCCCATCCAGCTGCTATGGCTATGTCAGGCACGTTTGGGACTCCCCATTTTTCCTCCACTCAGCTGCTATGGCTATGTCAGGCACGTTTGGAATCCTACTTTTTTCCCATCCAGCTGCTATGGCTATGTCAGGCACGTTTGGGACTCCCCATTTTTCCTCCACTCAGCTGCTATGGCTATGTCAGGCACGTTTGGAATCCTACTTTCCCCCCATCCAGCTGCTATGGCTATGTCAGGCACGTTTGGGACTCCCCATTTTTCCTCCACTGAGCTGCTATGGCTATGTCAGGCACGTTTGGAATCCTACTTTCCCCCCATCCAGCTGCTATGGCTATGTTAGGCACGTTTGGGACTCCCCATTTTTCCTCCACTCAGCTGCTATGGCTATGTCAGGCACGTTTGGAATCCTACTTTTTCCCCATCCAGCTGCTATGGCTATGTCAGGCACGTTTGGGACTCCCCATTTTTCCTCCACTCAGCTGCTATGGCTATGTCAGGCACGTTTGGAATCCTACTTTCCCCCATCCAGCTGCTATGGCTATGTCCGGCACGTTTGGAATCCTACTTTCCCCCCATCCAGCTGCTATGGCTATGTTAGGCACGTTTGGAACTCCCCATTTTTCCTCCACTCAGCTGCTATGGCTATGTCAGGCACGTTTGGAATCCTACTTTCCCCCCCATCCAGCTGCTATGGTTATGTCAGGCACGTTTGGGACTCCCCATTTTTCTTCCACTCAGCTGCTATGGCTATGTCAGGCACGTTTGGAATCCTACTTTCCCCCATCCAGCTGCTATGGCTATGTCAGGCACGTTTGGAATCCTACTTTCCCTCCATCCAGCTGCTATGGCTATGTCAGGCACGTTTGGGACTCCCCATTTTTCCCCCACTCAGCTGCTATGGCTATGTCAGGCACGTTTGGAATCCTACTTTCCCCCCATCCAGCTGCTATGGCTATGTCCGGCACGTTTGGGACTCCCCATTTTTCCTCCACTCAGCTGCTATGGCTATGTCAGGCACGTTTGGGACTCCCCATTTTTCCTCCACTCAGCTGCTATGGCTATGTCAGGCACGTTTGGAATCCTACTTTCCCCCCATCCAGCTGCTATGGCTATGTCAGGCACGTTTGGGACTCCCCATTTTTCCTCCACTCAGCTACTATGGCTATGTCAGGCACGTTTGGAATCCTACTTTCCCCCATCCAGCTGCTATGGCTATGTCAGGCACGTTTGGAATCCTACTTTCCCCCCATCCAGCTGCTATGGCTATGTCAGGCACGAATCCTACTTTCCCCCATTCAGCTGCTATGGCTATGTCAGGCACGTTTGGAATCCTACTTTCCCCCCATCCAGCTGCTATGGCTATGTCAGGCACGTTTGGGACTCCCCATTTTTCCTCCACTCAGCTGCCATGGCTATGTCAGGCACGTTTGGAATCCTACTTCCCCCCCATCCAGCTGCTATGGCTATGTCAGGCACGTTTGGGACTCCCCATTTTTCCTCCACTGAGCTGCTATGGCTATGTCAGGCACGTTTGGAATCCTACTTTCCCCCCATCCAGCTGCTATGGCTATGTCAGGCACGTTTGGGACTCCCCATTTTTCCTCCACTCAGCTGCTATGGCTATGTCAGGCACGTTTGGAATCCTACTTTTTTCCCATCCAGCTGCTATGGCTATGTCAGGCACGTTTGGGACTCCCCATTTTTCCTCCACTCAGCTGCTATGGCTATGTCAGGCACGTTTGGAATCCTACTTTCCCCCCATCCAGCTGCTATGGCTATGTCAGGCACGTTTGGGACTCCCCATTTTTCCTCCACTGAGCTGCTATGGCTATGTCAGGCACGTTTGGAATCCTACTTTCCCCCCATCCAGCTGCTATGGCTATGTCAGGCACGTTTGGAATCCTACTTTCCCCCATCCAGCTGCTATGGCTATGTCAGGCACGTTTGGAATCCTACTTTCCCCCCATCCAGCTGCTATGGCTATGTCAGGCACGTTTGGGACTCCCCATTTTTCCTCCACTCAGCTGCTATGGCTATGTCAGGCACGTTTGGAATCCTACTTTCCCCCATCCAGCTGCTATGGCTATGTCAGGCACGTTTGGAATCCTACTTTCCCCCCATCCAGCTGCTATGGCTATGTCAGGCACGTTTGGGACTCCCCATTTTTCCTCCACTCAGCTGCTATGGCTATGTCAGGCACGTTTGGAATCCTACTTTCCCCCCATCCAGCTGCTATGGCTATGTCAGGCACGTTTGGGACTCCCCATTTTTCCTCCACTCAGCTGCTATGGCTATGTCAGGCACGTTTGGAATCCTACTTTTTCCCCATCCAGCTGCTATGGCTATGTCAGGCACGTTTGGAATCCTACTTTCCCCCCATCCAGCTGCTATGGCTATGTCAGGCACGTTTGGGACTCACCATTTTTCCTCCAGTCAGCTGCTATGGCTATGTCAGGCACGTTTGGAATCCTACTTTCCCCCCATCCAGCTGCTATGGCTATGTCAGGCACGTTTGGGACTCCCCGTTTTTCCTCCACTCAGCTGCTATGGCTATGTCAGGCACGTTTGGGACTCCCCATTTTTCCTCCACTGAGCTGCTATGGCTATGTCAGGCACGTTTGGAATCCTACTTTTCCCCATCCAGCTGCTATGGCTATGTCAGGCACGTTTGGAATCCTACTTTCCCCTCATCCAGCTGCTATGGCCATGTCAGGCACGTTTGGGACTCCCCATTTTTCCTCCACTCAGCTGCTATGGCTATGTCAGGCACGTTTGGAATCCTACTTTCCCCCATCCAGCTGCTATGGCTATGTCAGGCACGTTTGGAATCCTACTTTCCCCCCATCCAGCTGCTATGGCTATGTCAGGCACGTCTGGGACTCCCCATTTTTCCTCCACTCAGCTGCTATGGCTATGTCAGGCACGTTTGGAATCCTACTTTCCCCCCATCCAGCTGCTATGGCTATGTCAGGCACGTTTGGGACTCCCCATTTTTCCTCCACTCAGCTGCCATGGCTATGTCAGGCACGTTTGGAATCCTACTTTCCCCCCATCCAGCTGCTATGGCTATGTCAGGCACGTTTGGGACTCCCCATTTTTCCTCCACTCAGCTGCTATGGCTATGTCAGGCACGTTTGGAATCCTACTTTCCCCCCGTCCAGCTGCTATGGCTATGTCAGGCACGTTTGGGACTCCCCATTTTTCCTCCACTCAGCTGCTCTTGCTATGTCAGGCACGTATATATGTATATATGTATATATGTATATATGTATATATGTATATATTTATATATGTATATATGTATATATGTATATATGTATATATATATATATATATATATATATATATATATATATATATATATGTATATATGTATATATGTATATATGTATATATGTATATATGTATATATGTGTATATATATATATATATATATATATATATATATATATATACAGGGTTGAAACGAACTTAATGTCATAAATTTAAAGGTGAGTAGTATGACATATGTAGATTACGAAACAGAAAGAATTTTTTTAAAATTCGCATATTTAAGGGTAGTTTTCATTAAACCAACATTTTGGGTACCACTGGACCACTAGCAACGCATTTGCATTCTTTTATCTATTACACAATTATTTTCGTTAAAAATGCTATTTAATTTAATTATTAAGAATAATACCTTATCCAACTAATTTTGAATGTATTTTTGATAACCATATTTCTAATGAAATATGAATTAAAACAGCAGTAAAAAAAAGTTTCCTTAAGAAAAGTCGAATTTTCGTTTTTCGAATTTTAAAAAAAATCTTTCAGTTTCGTAATCTACACATGTCATATTACTCACCCTTAAATTTATGACATAAAGTTCGTTTCCACCCTGTATATATATATGTATATATGTATATATGTATATATGTATATATGTATATATGTATATATGTATATATGTATATATGTATATATGTATATATGTATATATGTATATATGTATATATGTATATATGTATATATGTATATATGTATATATGTATATATGTATATATGTATATATGTATATATGTATATATGTATATATGTATATATGTATATATGTATATATGTATATATGTATATATGTATATATGTATATATGTATATATGTATATATGTATATATGTATATATGTATATATGTATATATGTATATATGTATATATGTATATATGTATATATGTATATATGTATATATGTATATATGTATATATGTATATATGTATATATGTATATATGTATATATGTATATATGTATATATGTATATATGTATATATGTATATATGTATATATGTATATATGTATATATGTATATATGTATATATGTATATATGTATATATGTATATATGTATATATGTATATATGTATATATGTATATATGTATATATGTATATATGTATATATGTATATATGTATATATGTATATATGTATATATGTATATATGTATATATGTATATATGTATATATGTATATATGTATATATGTATATATGTATATATGTATATATGTATATATGTATATATGTATATATGTATATATGTATATATGTATATATGTATATATGTATATATGTATATATGTATATATGTATATATGTATATATGTATATATGTATATATGTATATATGTATATATGTATATATGTATATATGTATATATGTATATATGTATATATGTATATATGTATATATGTATATATGTATATATGTATATATGTATATATGTATATATGTATATATGTATATATGTATATATGTATATATGTATATATGTATATATGTATATATGTATATATGTATATATGTGTGGCGGATCAAGTATTCAATATATTTAGTAAGTTATCCGCCACGTTACCCTCGCCCATTGTTGTTCAGCTGTTCCGAGGTTACCTTGGAGCAGCTGACAACCAAAACATCATTAATTGTGTATTCATTGTACCAGACAGTCAAAATTACTTAATAAAATTATATTTACAACATTTATACAATTTAATTACAAAAAGTTTATTTTACACATTGTAACGATAGGATTATCAATCAAAGATAATCCGTTTCGCTACAAATTGGTGACCCCGAGAAGGGATCCGCCCTTCTTTTCAATACTCGTTATACCTCTACCTTACTAATATCTCCAATATGACTGAACAGGCTTCTCCACAAGATCCTTCTCCAGCGACAGCCCCTCCTTCTCCAGAGACAGCACCTCCTTCTCCAGCGACAGCCCTTCCATTAATCGGGGCTACACAACAATTCGAACTACCCGAATTCTGGCCCAACGACCCGGAGCTATGGTTCGCCCAGGCAGAGGCTCAATTCACCGCTCACAGAATTTCTTCCGAGACAGACAAATATTTAAAAATTATCACCTCATTGAGACCAGACCAAGCAGTAGAAGTTCGTGACCTTATAATACGTCAGCCACAAATAAATCCTTACTCCACATTAAAACAAGCTCTCATTACCAGAACTACGTTATCTGACAAAGAGAAATTTCAAAAATTATTTTCTGTCTGAATCAGGTGTCAAAAAACCTTCCCAAATTCTACGTCAAATGCGACAACTTATTGGAGACAAATCTATCGACAACGCCTTCCTTGAAAAACTATTTCTACAAAAATTACCTCAAGATGTACAGATAATGTTGACAACGTCATCTGTCAATCTCGAAAAGAAAGCTGACATAGCAGACAAAATTATGGAAATTTCAAGACAATCCATCGCAACAGTAACTTCACAGGTGGATGAGCTACAAGAAATTAAAAAAGATATACAAGAACTCAATAAAATCATTACAAAATTACCAGTGACACCGCGCAGAACAGAACGTCAAGATACAAGTTCTTCTAGCCCATACTGCTGGTATCATCTGACATTTGGCAATAAAGCCAAAAAATGTGTGGCCCCATGCAAATGGACTACCGACAAACCAAGAAAAGAGATAAGTCCTACAACCAAATATCCACTGCTTCCTACCCCTAATACTAACGTCATTTTCAGTGTTAGCAATTCTTCACCTTCCCTCCTGTTCCACGTTTCTGATGCAATATCCGGACGAAAATTCTTAGTGGATACGGGCGCGGAGGTAAGTATAATTACCCCAAACACTACACATCATCATCTAAAACAAAAATTAACCCTACAAGCCATCAATCACTCCAATATAGCTACATTCGGAAGCACTACACTAACGTTAGACTTAGGATTACAAAAAACATTTACCTGGAAATTCATTATAGCCAACGTCAAATATTCAATTTTAGGTGCAGATTTTATCCATCATTTTAATCTCAGTATTGATTTACGTAATAAACGTCTAACAGACAATTCTAAATTATCTTTTGTTCCTATTTGTAATTTATCTACAAATATTCAAAACACAAACAAATACGAGAGATTGCTCTCTAACTTTCCAAGTTTGACAGATCCTTTCAAAGTAAAACGTCAAATTAAACACAAGGTGACCCATCAAATTCTGACAGATGGCTCACCTGTTTTCTCAAAGCCTCGCCGATTACCACCCGAACGTCTAAATTTCGCAAAAAATGAATTCCATAAATTAATAGACATGGGAGTTATCAGGCCTTCCACCAGCAACTGGTCATCACCACTGCACCTTGTACAAAAACCACCCCCGGACTTATTTAGACCTTGCGGAGACTTTCGAGCGTTAAACAACATAACACTACCAGACAGATATCCTTTACCCCATATTCAAGACTTCGTGATAAACTTACAAGATAAAACAATTTTTTCAAAAATAGATTTAACAAAAGCTTACCATCAAATTCCAATGCATAAAGACTCCATTGAAAAAACAGCTATAACAACACCTTTCGGCCTATACGAATATTTAGTCATGCCTTTTGGTCTTCGCAATGCTGCACAAACATTCCAACGTTTTATCGATGAGGTAACACGTGGTCTAGAATTCTGCTTTGCATACATTGATGACATACTCATTGCGAGTAACACACCAGAAGAACACGAAAAACATTTAAACACTCTCTTTAATAGACTCCAACTATACGGCATCATTATCAACCAAAACAAATGTCAATTTGGACAAAAAGAAATTGAATTTTTAGGACATCATATTTCGAAAAACAACATCACACCAGTACAAAAAAAAATTGAATCCATTAAACACTTTCCAGAACCAAAAACTCAAAAATCACTAAGAGAATTCTTGTGTTTAATAAACTTTTATCACAGATTCATCCCAAATTGCTCAATTATCGCACAACCCTTAAATCAACTAATAGACAACAAAAAGACTAACTCCAGCACCTTAAATTTAGATCAAACAGCTAAACAAGCATTCAAAAACTTAAAAAATGCATTAATCAATTACACAACTTTAACAATCCCTAAACAACACGCAATGACCAACATAATGGTCGATGCATCAGACAACGGAGTCGGCGCCGTATTACAACAATACTACGACAACACATGGCACCCTATTGCCTTCTTTTCAACAAGTTTTACACCCACCGAAAAGAAATATAGTACCTTTGGTAGAGAACTATTAGCAATATATCTAACTATAAAAAAATTTAGATATTTCCTAGAAGGAAGACCATTTCATATAATAACAGATCATAAACCCCTAACTTACGCCCTACATAAAAATTCTGACACATATTGTCCGAGAGAGATACGTCAAATGGACTATATTCTACAATTCACAAACGACATACGCCACATCAACGGTAAAAACAATCCAGTAGCCGACGCTCTATCAAGAAATACAATAAACAATATAAATCAAACTACAACAATAGATTACGAATCTATTGCCAAAGATCAAACAAATGATACAGAATTGCACACACTCAAAAATTCAAATACAAATAACCTCTTATTCAAAAATTTCGAACTTCCCAACTCCAAAATACTCATTTGTTGCGACACGTCGACCGGCACACCACGACCTTACATTACCTCTAAATTTCGCAAAGACATATTTGCAAAATTCCACTGCCTCACACATCCCGGCATAAATGCGACAAAAAAACTCATTGCTACCAAATTTATATGGCCAAACATGAACACTAACTTACGAGACTGGACAAAAACTTGTGTAACATGCCAAAAATGCAAAGTTACTAGACACACTAAAGCACCTTTAGGCAAATTTGACACTCCGTCAAAAAGATTTGACATGATACACATAGATTTGGTAGGCCCTCTACCAACCTCAAATAATCACTCATACCTACTAACATGCATCGATCGCTTCACCAGGTGGCCAGAGGTAATTCCCTTGAAAGACACGAAAATCGAAACAGTAGCTCGCGCATTTATAACCGGCTGGGTATCAAGATTTGGGGTACCATCCACTATTATAACGGATCGAGGCCCACAGTTTCAATCATCATTTTTTAAACATTTAACTTCACTATTAGGCTCAAAACACATCAGTACAACAGCTTATCATCCGGAATCCAATGGTATGATAGAACGATTCCATAGACAACTAAAATCCGCATTAAAATCCTGCTACAATGCCAAGGATTGGTTCGACAACATTCCAATAATATTATTAGGAATACGAACAACATACAAAGAACCACTCAATGGTACAGCAGCGGAAATGGTCTATGGAACAAATATAACATTACCAGGAGAATTTAAAGATAAAGCGTACAATACAACAAAAGATAAATTAGACTTTCCAGCCTACCTAACTAAACTAAAACTGAATATGAAAAACCTTCCAGTGCCAACAACAAACTATTTACAACAAAAACAAAACGCATACATAAATCCAGACCTATTCAAAACAGAATATGCATTCATACGACATGACGCAATCAAAACACCCCTCCAACAAAATTACGATGGCCCATACAAAATAATCAATAGACATAACAATTATTTCACTTTGGAAATAAACAAAAAACCACAAACCGTTTCAATAAACAGACTAAAACCAGCATACATCTTACCCTAACGGGTTTAAAACTCCTCCATGCCCACACGCACCAGAACCGTGGAACAGAAGAGGAACCATTGTTAATTATAGATATTAAGAATTATGTATATCGTTTCTCTGGGTAGGGGGTAATGTGGCGGATCAAGTATTCAATATATTTAGTAAGTTATCCGCCACGTTACCCTCGCCCATTGTTGTTCAGCTGTTCCGAGGTTACCTTGGAGCAGCTGACAACCCAAACATCATTAATTGTGTATTCATTGTACCAGACAGTCAAAATTACTTAATAAAATTATATTTACAACATTTATACAATTTAATTACAAAAAGTTTATTTTACACATTGTAACGATAGGATTCCGTTTCGCTACATATGTATATATGTATATATGTATATATGTATATATGTATATATGTATATATGTATATATGTATATATGTATATATGTATATATGTATATATGTATATATGTATATATGTATATATGTATATATGTATATATGTATATATGTATATATGTATATATGTATATATGTATATATGTATATATGTATATATGTATATATGTATATATGTATATATGTATATATGTATATATGTATATATGTATATATGTATATATGTATATATGTATATATGTATATATGTATATATGTATATATGTATATATGTATATATGTATATATGTATATATGTATATATGTATATATGTATATATGTATATATGTATATATGTATATATGTATATATGTATATATGTATATATGTATATATGTATATATGTATATATGTATATATGTATATATGTATATATGTATATATGTATATATGTATATATGTATATATGTATATATGTATATATGTATATATGTATATATGTATATATGTATATATGTATATATGTATATATGTATATATGTATATATGTATATATGTATATATGTATATATGTATATATGTATATATGTATATATGTATATATGTATATATGTATATATGTATATATGTATATATGTATATATGTATATATGTATATATGTATATATGTATATATGTATATATGTATATATGTATATATGTATATATGTATATATGTATATATGTATATATGTATATATGTATATATGTATATATGTATATATGTATATATGTATATATGTATATATGTATATATGTATATATGTATATATGTATATATGTATATATGTATATATGTATATATGTATATATGTATATATGTATATATGTATATATGTATATATGTATATATGTATATATGTATATATGTATATATGTATATATGTATATATGTATATATGTATATATGTATATATGTATATATGTATATATGTATATATGTATATATGTATATATGTATATATGTATATATGTATATATGTATATATGTATATATGTATATATGTATATATGTATATATGTATATATGTATATATGTATATATGTATATATGTATATATGTATATATGTATATATGTATATATGTATATATGTATATATGTATATATGTATATATGTATATATGTATATATGTATATATGTATATATGTATATATGTATATATGTATATATGTATATATGTATATATGTATATATGTATATATGTATATATGTATATATGTATATATGTATATATGTATATATGTATATATGTATATATGTATATATGTATATATGTATATATGTATATATGTATATATGTATATATGTATATATGTATATATGTATATATGTATATATGTATATATGTATATATGTATATATGTATATATGTATATATGTATATATGTATATATGTATATATGTATATATGTATATATGTATATATGTATATATGTATATATGTATATATGTATATATGTATATATGTATATATGTATATATGTATATATGTATATATGTATATATGTATATATGTATATATGTATATATGTATATATGTATATATGTATATATGTATATATGTATATATGTATATATGTATATATGTATATATGTATATATGTATATATGTATATATGTATATATGTATATATGTATATATGTATATATGTATATATGTATATATGTATATATGTATATATGTATATATGTATATATGTATATATGTATATATGTATATATGTATATATGTATATATGTATATATGTATATATGTATATATGTATATATGTATATATGTATATATGTATATATGTATATATGTATATATGTATATATGTATATACATACCTAATAAATACCCTCGTTGGTTTTCCACGGCATTAATAAAAATAATTAAGGAGAAACACAAATTTCACAAAAAATGGAAATTATACGGTAACCAATCAGACTATCAAATATTCTCGTTATTGCGCCAGAGAGTAAAAGAAAAAATAGATTTAGATTACAAAAACTATATTAATGTTACGGAAGCGAAAATTAAGTCTAATGTTAAATATTTTTGGAGTCATGTAAACACTTTAAAGAAGAACAGTGGTATTCCAAATATCTTAACATACAACAACGTAGAAGCCTCTACCGGTGTAGAAATTTGTAATTTATTTGCCGATCATTTTGAGTCAGTTTATTGCAATAATAACAACTTTACACTTACTGAAACTGATGATAACCTGCCCACCGTAAATATAGGTTCATTATATCTAAGTAAATCTAAGATATTGAGAACACTCGATACTTTAAATATAAATAAAGGATGCGGTCCGGATAGAATACATCCCAGATTCATAAAAACCTGTGCACACTATTTAGTTGACCCACTTTACATCATTTTTAATCAATCTATAAGTTTGGGTGTGTTTCCCACGGTCTGGAAAACATCATACATAACACCAATATTTAAATCTGGTAATAAGAGCGACATCTCCAACTACAGACCGATATCTATTTTATCTATATTCAGCAAAGTGTTCGAGTCTCTAATAATTCAGGATATAAAATATGATATCAATAATATAATTATTCCACAACAATGCGGCTTTTGCCCAAATAAATCGGCTGTAAATAACTTAATTCCATTTACTGAATTTCTGAATAAGAACATGGATGCCAGAAAGCAAATTGATGTAATCTACACAGATTTCAGTAAGGCGTTCGACAAAGTTCACCACAATTTATTATTGCATAAACTATCTCAGTGTGGCATCCATGGGTCACTTTTAAGATGGATCAAATCATATATAAAAAACAGATCCCAATTTGTAGTCTGTAATGGATTCAAATCTAGATACATTTCTATAACTTCTGGAGTACCACAAGGATCACATTTAGGCCCTATGCTATTTAATTTATATATTAATACAATACTAATTGTTTTCCAAAACAGTAATTTTCTTTTATACGCAGACGATTTAAAGTTTTTTAGAGTAATCGAAAATCAAAACGATTGTTGCTTACTACAAGAAGATTTTTCACGTCTTTCTCGTTACTGCTGTGCAAATTATTTAACACTAAATGTAAACAAATGCTCTGTTGTTAGTTTTACTAGAAATAGTAATACAATTATCTATAATTATAAAATTAACAACATTTCCCTTTCAAGAAAAAACAGCATCCGCGATTTAGGCATTATTTTCGACCCTAAACTACTTCTAAATGACCATCTAGATAGCATAACAAGCAAAGCGTATAAATTACTTGGATTTGTGATACGTTCAATTAGATATTTTAATAATATTCAGACAGCAATCATCTTATACACTTCCATCGTTAGGTCACAATTAGAATATGCCACAGTTATATGGAACCCTCAATATTCTAATCACAAATCTAGAATTGAATCCATTCAGAAAAAATTCATTCAAATGCTCTGTTATAAATTTAGTATAACTTATACCAGTTATGAAGAGATCTTACCCAGTTTTAATTTGGTGACTCTCGCACAAAGAAGAACACATGCTGATATGATATTACTCCACAAAATACTGAACAATGTTATTAATACGGAATTATTCATTGAAAATCTCTATTTTTGTGTTCCAAATAAAACAACAAGAAATAACAGCTTATTCTACATTCCTTTAATCAAATCTAACTCTCCGTTAATAAGAGCTATGACAACTTATAACAATCATTACCAGCATTTGGACTTCTTTAGTTTATCTTTAAGTCAAATTAAAAGTTTAATTAGGAACTAGATTTTATGAAACACCTATCACTATACTAATTTTTTCTCCTTTTTATGTCACTTCATTAGCTTATGTTTGTACCTATTATCCTATCTTAATTGTACAATAATTGTAATTTTGTAATTAATGTTTGCTAACTCATTATTAATATGTGGAAGCTCATTATTGGGTAACCGTTAGCTTCCCTCAATGTAAATAAATAAATAAATAAATAAATATATGTATATATGTATATATGTATATATGTATATATGTATATATGTATATATGTATATATGTATATATGTATATATGTATATATGTATATATGTATATATGTATATATGTATATATGTATATATGTATATATGTATATATGTATATATGTATATATGTATATATGTATATATGTATATATGTATATATGTATATATGTATATATGTATATATGTATATATGTATATATGTATATATGTATATATGTATATATGTATATATGTATATATGTATATATGTATATATGTATATATGTATATATGTATATATGTATATATGTATATATGTATATATGTATATATGTATATATGTATATATGTATATATGTATATATGTATATATGTATATATGTATATATGTATATATGTATATATGTATATATGTATATATGTATATATGTATATATGTATATATGTATATATGTATATATGTATATATGTATATATGTATATATGTATATATGTATATATGTATATATGTATATATGTATATAACGAAAAACATTTAAACACTCTCTTTAATAGACTCCAACTATACGGCATCATTATCAACCAAAACAAATGTCAATTTGGACAAAAAGAAATTGAATTTTTAGGACATCATATTTCGAAAAACAACATCACACCAGTACAAAAAAAAATTGAATCCATTAAACACTTTCCAGAACCAAAAACTCAAAAATCACTAAGAGAATTCTTGTGTTTAATAAACTTTTATCACAGATTCATCCCAAATTGCTCAATTATCGCACAACCCTTAAATCAACTAATAGACAACAAAAAGACTAACTCCAGCACCTTAAATTTAGATCAAACAGCTAAACAAGCATTCAAAAACTTAAAAAATGCATTAATCAATTACACAACTTTAACAATCCCTAAACAACACGCAATGACCAACATAATGGTCGATGCATCAGACAACGGAGTCGGCGCCGTATTACAACAATACTACGACAACACATGGCACCCTATTGCCTTCTTTTCAACAAGTTTTACACCCACCGAAAAGAAATATAGTACCTTTGGTAGAGAACTATTAGCAATATATCTAACTATAAAAAAATTTAGATATTTCCTAGAAGGAAGACCATTTCATATAATAACAGATCATAAACCCCTAACTTACGCCCTACATAAAAATTCTGACACATATTGTCCGAGAGAGATACGTCAAATGGACTATATTCTACAATTCACAAACGACATACGCCACATCAACGGTAAAAACAATCCAGTAGCCGACGCTCTATCAAGAAATACAATAAACAATATAAATCAAACTACAACAATAGATTACGAATCTATTGCCAAAGATCAAACAAATGATACAGAATTGCACACACTCAAAAATTCAAATACAAATAACCTCTTATTCAAAAATTTCGAACTTCCCAACTCCAAAATACTCATTTGTTGCGACACGTCGACCGGCACACCACGACCTTACATTACCTCTAAATTTCGCAAAGACATATTTGCAAAATTCCACTGCCTCACACATCCCGGCATAAATGCGACAAAAAAACTCATTGCTACCAAATTTATATGGCCAAACATGAACACTAACTTACGAGACTGGACAAAAACTTGTGTAACATGCCAAAAATGCAAAGTTACTAGACACACTAAAGCACCTTTAGGCAAATTTGACACTCCGTCAAAAAGATTTGACATGATACACATAGATTTGGTAGGCCCTCTACCAACCTCAAATAATCACTCATACCTACTAACATGCATCGATCGCTTCACCAGGTGGCCAGAGGTAATTCCCTTGAAAGACACGAAAATCGAAACAGTAGCTCGCGCATTTATAACCGGCTGGGTATCAAGATTTGGGGTACCATCCACTATTATAACGGATCGAGGCCCACAGTTTCAATCATCATTTTTTAAACATTTAACTTCACTATTAGGCTCAAAACACATCAGTACAACAGCTTATCATCCGGAATCCAATGGTATGATAGAACGATTCCATAGACAACTAAAATCCGCATTAAAATCCTGCTACAATGCCAAGGATTGGTTCGACAACATTCCAATAATATTATTAGGAATACGAACAACATACAAAGAACCACTCAATGGTACAGCAGCGGAAATGGTCTATGGAACAAATATAACATTACCAGGAGAATTTAAAGATAAAGCGTACAATACAACAAAAGATAAATTAGACTTTCCAGCCTACCTAACTAAACTAAAACTGAATATGAAAAACCTTCCAGTGCCAACAACAAACTATTTACAACAAAAACAAAACGCATACATAAATCCAGACCTATTCAAAACAGAATATGCATTCATACGACATGACGCAATCAAAACACCCCTCCAACAAAATTACGATGGCCCATACAAAATAATCAATAGACATAACAATTATTTCACTTTGGAAATAAACAAAAAACCACAAACCGTTTCAATAAACAGACTAAAACCAGCATACATCTTACCCTAACGGGTTTAAAACTCCTCCATGCCCACACGCACCAGAACCGTGGAACAGAAGAGGAACCATTGTTAATTATAGATATTAAGAATTATGTATATCGTTTCTCTGGGTAGGGGGTAATGTGGCGGATCAAGTATTCAATATATTTAGTAAGTTATCCGCCACGTTACCCTCGCCCATTGTTGTTCAGCTGTTCCGAGGTTACCTTGGAGCAGCTGACAACCCAAACATCATTAATTGTGTATTCATTGTACCAGACAGTCAAAATTACTTAATAAAATTATATTTACAACATTTATACAATTTAATTACAAAAAGTTTATTTTACACATTGTAACGATAGGATTCCGTTTCGCTACATATGTATATATGTATATATGTATATATGTATATATGTATATATGTATATATGTATATATGTATATATGTATATATGTATATATGTATATATGTATATATGTATATATGTATATATGTATATATGTATATATGTATATATGTATATATGTATATATGTATATATGTATATATGTATATATGTATATATGTATATATGTATATATGTATATATGTATATATGTATATATGTATATATGTATATATGTATATATGTATATATGTATATATGTATATATGTATATATGTATATATGTATATATGTATATATGTATATATGTATATATGTATATATGTATATATGTATATATGTATATATGTATATATGTATATATGTATATATGTATATATGTATATATGTATATATGTATATATGTATATATGTATATATGTATATATGTATATATGTATATATGTATATATGTATATATGTATATATGTATATATGTATATATGTATATATGTATATATGTATATATGTATATATGTATATATGTATATATGTATATATGTATATATGTATATATGTATATATGTATATATGTATATATGTATATATGTATATATGTATATATGTATATATGTATATATGTATATATGTATATATGTATATATGTATATATGTATATATGTATATATGTATATATGTATATATGTATATATGTATATATGTATATATGTATATATGTATATATGTATATATGTATATATGTATATATGTATATATGTATATATGTATATATGTATATATGTATATATGTATATATGTATATATGTATATATGTATATATGTATATATGTATATATGTATATATGTATATATGTATATATGTATATATGTATATATGTATATATGTATATATGTATATATGTATATATGTATATATGTATATATGTATATATGTATATATGTATATATGTATATATGTATATATGTATATATGTATATATGTATATATGTATATATGTATATATGTATATATGTATATATGTATATATGTATATATGTATATATGTATATATGTATATATGTATATATGTATATATGTATATATGTATATATGTATATATGTATATATGTATATATGTATATATGTATATATGTATATATGTATATATGTATATATGTATATATGTATATATGTATATATGTATATATGTATATATGTATATATGTATATATGTATATATGTATATATGTATATATGTATATATGTATATATGTATATATGTATATATGTATATATGTATATATGTATATATGTATATATGTATATACATACCTAATAAATACCCTCGTTGGTTTTCCACGGCATTAATAAAAATAATTAAGGAGAAACACAAATTTCACAAAAAATGGAAATTATACGGTAACCAATCAGACTATCAAATATTCTCGTTATTGCGCCAGAGAGTAAAAGAAAAAATAGATTTAGATTACAAAAACTATATTAATGTTACGGAAGCGAAAATTAAGTCTAATGTTAAATATTTTTGGAGTCATGTAAACACTTTAAAGAAGAACAGTGGTATTCCAAATATCTTAACATACAACAACGTAGAAGCCTCTACCGGTGTAGAAATTTGTAATTTATTTGCCGATCATTTTGAGTCAGTTTATTGCAATAATAACAACTTTACACTTACTGAAACTGATGATAACCTGCCCACCGTAAATATAGGTTCATTATATCTAAGTAAATCTAAGATATTGAGAACACTCGATACTTTAAATATAAATAAAGGATGCGGTCCGGATAGAATACATCCCAGATTCATAAAAACCTGTGCACACTATTTAGTTGACCCACTTTACATCATTTTTAATCAATCTATAAGTTTGGGTGTGTTTCCCACGGTCTGGAAAACATCATACATAACACCAATATTTAAATCTGGTAATAAGAGCGACATCTCCAACTACAGACCGATATCTATTTTATCTATATTCAGCAAAGTGTTCGAGTCTCTAATAATTCAGGATATAAAATATGATATCAATAATATAATTATTCCACAACAATGCGGCTTTTGCCCAAATAAATCGGCTGTAAATAACTTAATTCCATTTACTGAATTTCTGAATAAGAACATGGATGCCAGAAAGCAAATTGATGTAATCTACACAGATTTCAGTAAGGCGTTCGACAAAGTTCACCACAATTTATTATTGCATAAACTATCTCAGTGTGGCATCCATGGGTCACTTTTAAGATGGATCAAATCATATATAAAAAACAGATCCCAATTTGTAGTCTGTAATGGATTCAAATCTAGATACATTTCTATAACTTCTGGAGTACCACAAGGATCACATTTAGGCCCTATGCTATTTAATTTATATATTAATACAATACTAATTGTTTTCCAAAACAGTAATTTTCTTTTATACGCAGACGATTTAAAGTTTTTTAGAGTAATCGAAAATCAAAACGATTGTTGCTTACTACAAGAAGATTTTTCACGTCTTTCTCGTTACTGCTGTGCAAATTATTTAACACTAAATGTAAACAAATGCTCTGTTGTTAGTTTTACTAGAAATAGTAATACAATTATCTATAATTATAAAATTAACAACATTTCCCTTTCAAGAAAAAACAGCATCCGCGATTTAGGCATTATTTTCGACCCTAAACTACTTCTAAATGACCATCTAGATAGCATAACAAGCAAAGCGTATAAATTACTTGGATTTGTGATACGTTCAATTAGATATTTTAATAATATTCAGACAGCAATCATCTTATACACTTCCATCGTTAGGTCACAATTAGAATATGCCACAGTTATATGGAACCCTCAATATTCTAATCACAAATCTAGAATTGAATCCATTCAGAAAAAATTCATTCAAATGCTCTGTTATAAATTTAGTATAACTTATACCAGTTATGAAGAGATCTTACCCAGTTTTAATTTGGTGACTCTCGCACAAAGAAGAACACATGCTGATATGATATTACTCCACAAAATACTGAACAATGTTATTAATACGGAATTATTCATTGAAAATCTCTATTTTTGTGTTCCAAATAAAACAACAAGAAATAACAGCTTATTCTACATTCCTTTAATCAAATCTAACTCTCCGTTAATAAGAGCTATGACAACTTATAACAATCATTACCAGCATTTGGACTTCTTTAGTTTATCTTTAAGTCAAATTAAAAGTTTAATTAGGAACTAGATTTTATGAAACACCTATCACTATACTAATTTTTTCTCCTTTTTATGTCACTTCATTAGCTTATGTTTGTACCTATTATCCTATCTTAATTGTACAATAATTGTAATTTTGTAATTAATGTTTGCTAACTCATTATTAATATGTGGAAGCTCATTATTGGGTAACCGTTAGCTTCCCTCAATGTAAATAAATAAATAAATAAATAAATATATGTATATATGTATATATGTATATATGTATATATGTATATATGTATATATGTATATATGTATATATGTATATATGTATATATGTATATATGTATATATGTATATATGTATATATGTATATATGTATATATGTATATATGTATATATGTATATATGTATATATGTATATATGTATATATGTATATATGTATATATGTATATATGTATATATGTATATATGTATATATGTATATATGTATATATGTATATATGTATATATGTATATATGTATATATGTATATATGTATATATGTATATATGTATATATGTATATATGTATATATGTATATATGTATATATGTATATATGTATATATGTATATATGTATATATGTATATATGTATATATGTATATATGTATATATGTATATATGTATATATGTATATATGTATATATGTATATATGTATATATGTATATATGTATATATGTATATATGTATATATGTATATATGTATATATGTATATATGTATATATGTATATATGTATATATGTATATATGTATATATGTATATATGTATATATGTATATATGTATATATGTATATATGTATATATGTATATATGTATATATGTATATATGTATATATGTATATATGTATATATGTATATATGTATATATGTATATATGTATATATGTATATATGTATATATGTATATATGTATATATGTATATATGTATATATGTATATATGTATATATGTATATATGTATATATGTATATATGTATATATGTATATATGTATATATGTATATATGTATATATGTATATATGTATATATGTATATATGTATATATGTATATATGTATATATGTATATATGTATATATGTATATATGTATATATGTATATATGTATATATGTATATATGTATATATGTATATATGTATATATGTATATATGTATATATGTATATATGTATATATGTATATATGTATATATGTATATATGTATATATGTATATATGTATATATGTATATATGTATATATGTATATATGTATATATGTATACAGTGTGTTAATTAAAAACCTGGCCATAGGCGTTTAACATGGGAAATCAGTTTTTCCTTGCGCAAAAGTTCCCAAATTATTTTAGACAAAAATACTTCAAATAAATGTTGTAGAGAATTAAATTCTGCATCCAGATTAGTAATAAGATTTTATTTTCGATGTTTCATAACCGAGAAAATCAATTTCAAAGTTTATCGAAAATTGCTGATTTATAGCGATAGCCATGGAAGTCAAACAAAATTACTAACAATTGTATGACATCTTAACTGTCAAAGAAAGTTTGTGTTTTGTGATTTTCGTTCAGTAACATATTTTTTTGGAAGTATGGAACAGTTTTCTCATGAAGAAAAGCTTCAGATTATAAAATGGTGTTACTGTGGACAAAGCTATAGAAAAATACGTGATTTAATAAGTGTAATGTGGTCACATCGACAAATTCCAAGTAAAACCACAATAGAATCTTATTACAAAAACTTAAAGCTGTAATTTCCAATGAATGTAGAAAAATAAATGCCAGACAGCTGCATAATGTTCGACATGGCTTTTATAATAGACTTGGGTATTGCTTAGCGCAAAATGGAGGGTTATTTGAACATTTAATATAAAATTATATTCATTCTAGTTTTCTGTTTTTCTTTTTAAATAAATACATTATTCTTGTTTTCATTTTTATTTTATTTTGTATATGTTGACAGCTATGTATTCTAAAAAAGTTAAATTCTAATTCATTGTGTCAATGTCATACAATTGTTCGTAATTTTGTTTGAGTTTCATGGCTATCGCTATAAATCAGCAATTTTCGAAAAACTTTGAAATTGATTTTCTCGGTTATGAAACGTCGAAAATAAAATCTTATAACTAATCTGGATGCAGAATTTAATTCTCTACAACATTTATTTGAAGTATTTTTGCCTAAAATAATTTGGGAACTTTTGCGCAAGGAAAAACTGATTTCCCATGTTAAACGCCTATGGCCAGGTTTTTAATTAACACACTGTATATGTATATATGTATATATGTATATATGTATATATGTATATATGTATATATGTATATATGTATATATGTATATATGTATATATGTATATATGTATATATGTATATATGTATATATGTATATATGTATATATGTATATATGTATATATATGTATATATGTATATATGTATATATGTATATATGTATATATGTATATATGTATATATGTATATATGTATATATGTATATATGTATATATGTATATATGTATATATGTATATATGTATATATGTATATATGTATATATGTATATATGTATATATGTATATATGTATATATGTATATATGTATATATGTATATATGTATATATGTATATATGTATATATGTATATATGTATATATGTATATATGTATACAGTGTGTTAATTAAAAACCTGGCCATAGGCGTTTAACATGGGAAATCAGTTTTTCCTTGCGCAAAAGTTCCCAAATTATTTTAGACAAAAATACTTCAAATAAATGTTGTAGAGAATTAAATTCTGCATCCAGATTAGTAATAAGATTTTATTTTCGATGTTTCATAACCGAGAAAATCAATTTCAAAGTTTATCGAAAATTGCTGATTTATAGCGATAGCCATGGAAGTCAAACAAAATTACTAACAATTGTATGACATCTTAACTGTCAAAGAAAGTTTGTGTTTTGTGATTTTCGTTCAGTAACATATTTTTTTGGAAGTATGGAACAGTTTTCTCATGAAGAAAAGCTTCAGATTATAAAATGGTGTTACTGTGGACAAAGCTATAGAAAAATACGTGATTTAATAAGTGTAATGTGGTCACATCGACAAATTCCAAGTAAAACCACAATAGAATCTTATTACAAAAACTTAAAGCTGTAATTTCCAATGAATGTAGAAAAATAAATGCCAGACAGCTGCATAATGTTCGACATGGCTTTTATAATAGACTTGGGTATTGCTTAGCGCAAAATGGAGGGTTATTTGAACATTTAATATAAAATTATATTCATTCTAGTTTTCTGTTTTTCTTTTTAAATAAATACATTATTCTTGTTTTCATTTTTATTTTATTTTGTATATGTTGACAGCTATGTATTCTAAAAAAGTTAAATTCTAATTCATTGTGTCAATGTCATACAATTGTTCGTAATTTTGTTTGAGTTTCATGGCTATCGCTATAAATCAGCAATTTTCGAAAAACTTTGAAATTGATTTTCTCGGTTATGAAACGTCGAAAATAAAATCTTATAACTAATCTGGATGCAGAATTTAATTCTCTACAACATTTATTTGAAGTATTTTTGCCTAAAATAATTTGGGAACTTTTGCGCAAGGAAAAACTGATTTCCCATGTTAAACGCCTATGGCCAGGTTTTTAATTAACACACTGTATATGTATATATGTATATATGTATATATGTATATATGTATATATGTATATATGTATATATGTATATATGTATATATGTATATATGTATATATGTATATATGTATATATGTATATATGTATATATGTATATATGTATATATGTATATATGTATATATGTATATATGTATATATGTATATATGTATATATGTATATATGTATATATGTATATATGTATATATGTATATATGTATATATGTATATATGTATATATGTATATATGTATATATGTATATATGTATATATGTATATATGTATATATGTATATATGTATATATGTATATATGTATATATGTATATATGTATATATGTATATATGTATATATGTATATATGTATATATGTATATATGTATATATGTATATATGTATATATGTATACAGGGTGTTTCCTTTAAAACAACCAGCGCTTTTTTGGGCGAACTAATGACTTTAGAGAAAAATGTTATATACAAAAAATTACCAGGGAAAAGGGCTTAATTTATGAGGAATAATAAATAAAAAATTCAACCAGTGATTCTCAAACGGTAGAATAAAATTATATTTTTTTAAATGGCAACCTATATAATTTTTTTGTCCATTAGATAGAGAGTTTTTTTTCTGATTTCAACGATATAAATATGATATGGGGTTGTATAACAATTATTTCGAGAAAAATGATATTAAAAATCAGAAATAATTTTACAATATTGAAGTAGGCTATGCAATAAACAACTATTAATACGACTATTGCAACTGCAAAGCCATTTTTTATTAATAAGTAATTAAACAATTACGAAAACAAACACTTAATAACGTAAGTAACAAAACTATCTGTCACCTGTATCATTTGTTTATTGCATAGCCTACTTCAATATTGTAGAATTATTTCTGATTTTTAATATTATTTTTCTCGAAATAATTGTTATACAACCCCATATCATATTTATATCGTTGAAATCAGAAAAAAACTCTCTATCTAATGGACAAAAAATTTATATAGGTTGCCATTTAAAAAAATATAATTTTATTCTACCGTTTGAGAACCACTGGTTGAATTTTTTATTTATTATTCCTCATAAATTAAGCCCTTTTTCCTGGTAATTTTTTGTATATAACATTTTTCTCTAAAGTCATTAGTTCGCCCAAAAAAGCGCTGGTTGTTTTAAAGGAAACACCCTGTACATGTATATATGTATATATGTATATATGTATATATGTATATATGTATATATGTATATATGTATATATGTATATATGTATATATGTATATATGTATATATGTATATATGTATATATGTATATATGTATATACATATATATGTATATATGTATATACATATATATGTATATATGTATATATGTATATATGTATATATGTATATATGTATATATGTATATATGTATATATGTATATATGTATATATGTATATATGTATATATGTATATATGTATATATGTATATATGTATATATGTATATATGTATATATGTATATATGTATATATGTATATATGTATATATGTATATATGTATATATGTATATATGTATATATGTATATATGTATATATGTATATATGTATATATGTATATATGTATATATGTATATATGTATATATGTATATATGTATATATGTATATATGTATATATGTATATATGTATATATGTATATATGTATATATGTATATATGTGTATATGTGTATATGTGTATATGTGTATATGTATTTATGTATATATGTGTATATGTGTATATGTGTATATGTGTATATGTGTATATGTATATATGTGTATATGTATATATGTATATATGTATATATGTATATACGTATATACGTATATACGTATATACGTATATATGTATATACGTATATATGTATATATGTATATATGTATATATGTATATATGTATATATGTATATATGTATATATGTATATATGTATATATGTATATATGTATATATGTATATATGTATATATGTATATATGTATATATGTATATATGTATATATGTATATATGTATATATGTATATATGTATATATGTATATATGTATATATGTATATATGTATATATGTATATATGTATATATGTATATATGTATATATGTATATATGTATATATGTATATATGTATATATGTATATATGTATATATGTATATATGTATATATGTATATATGTATATATGTATATATGTATATATGTATATATGTATATATGTATATATGTATATATGTATATATGTATATATGTATATATGTATATATGTATATATGTATATATGTATATATGTATATATGTATATATGTATATATGTATATATGTATATATGTATATATGTATATATGTATGTATGTATATATGTATATATGTATATATGTATACAGGGTGATTCATCGGTCTGTCCTCTCTTTATAACTCTTTTATTTTAAGTCATATAGAAAAACTCTTCAGATAAAATTTATATAATATATTATTGTCTATCTACGTACTATATGCACTTGTATACAGGGTGCTCCGTTGAAGCGCAACAACATGTAACTTTATATTTCTTAATGGAACACCCTATGTATATTTATTTATTTTGATAGTAAATTAGATTTCCCTTAAAAAAGTATTAAGTAATAAGGGGTCTAAAATTATAAATTAAGAAGTTATTTACCTTTCTTCGTTGAATGATATTTTTGTATAATGTTATTATTAACAAAGTAAGCTATGGATAATTTGATCAATAATTTTGCATTATTTAGTCTGTCACTAAATTTTAATAGCCTCTTTGTAATTAGTGTAATGTTTAAAATAAGTATTAATAAAAAATGATCAAAATTTTATATTAAATTATGGTTTTTTCCACTATGAACTACTATTTTTTATGAACGTAAATAACTTCTTAATTTATAATTTTAGACCCCTTATTACTTAATAGTTTTTTAAAGGGAATCTAATTTACTATCAAAATAAATAAATATATATAGGGTGTTCCATTAAGAAATATAAAGTTATATATTGTTGCGCTTCAACGGAGCACCCTGTATACAAATGCATATAGTACGTAGATAGACAATAATATATTATATAAATTATATTTGAAGAGTTTTTCTATCTGACTTAAAATAAAAGAGTTATAAAGAGAGGACAGACCGATGAATCACCCTGTATATGTATATATGTATATATGTATATATGTATATATGTATATATGTATATATGTATATATGTATATATGTATATATGTATATATGTATATATGTATATATGTATATATGTATATATGTATATATGTATATATGTATATATGTATATATGTATATATGTATATATGTATATATGTATATATGTATATATGTATATATGTATATATGTATATATGTATATATGTATATATGTATATATGTATATATGTATATATGTATATATGTATATATGTATATATGTATATATGTATATATGTATATATGTATATATGTATATATGTATATATGTATATATGTATATATGTATATATGTATATATGTATATATGTATATATGTATATATGTATATATGTATATATGTATATATGTATATATGTATATATGTATATATGTATATATGTATATATGTATATATGTATATATGTATATATGTATATATGTATATATGTATATATGTATATATGTATATATGTATATATGTATATATGTATATATGTATATATGTATATATGTATATATGTATATATGTATATATGTATATATGTATATATGTATATATGTATATATGTATATATGTATATATGTATATATGTATATATGTATATATGTATATATGTATATATGTATATATGTATATATGTATATATGTATATATGTATATATGTATATATGTATATATGTATATATGTATATATGTATATATGTATATATGTATATATGTATATATGTATATATGTATATATGTATATATGTATATATGTATATATGTATATATGTATATATGTATATATGTATATATGTATATATGTATATATGTATATATGTATATATGTATATATGTATATATGTATATATGTATATATGTATATATGTATATATGTATATATGTATATATGTATATATGTATATATGTATATATGTATATATGTATATATGTATATATGTATATATGTATATATGTATATATGTATATATGTATATATGTATATATGTATATATGTATATATGTATATATGTATATATGTATATATGTATATATGTATATATGTATATATGTATATATGTATATATGTATATATGTATATATGTATATATGTATATATGTATATATGTATATATGTATATATGTATATATGTATATATGTATATATGTATATGTATATATGTATACAGGGTGTCCCTTAACTTGGTGCACAAACTTTAAGGGCATATAATACTGATCAAAATGAGTAAAAAAAGCTCAGTCAAAATGTGTCCGATCTTTAATAGTTTCCCAGATATAACGCAGTGAAAAATGAGTTTTTACGAGATTTACCTTTGCTATCTCGAAAACTATAAGAATTACGATTTTGATTAATTGAGACTTTTTGTTTACCTTTGAGAGGTAATCTTAGATGGCCTTTTGTTATTTTATAAAAATCAAAAGTGAAATGTTGTGGCGACCTTGGTCAATATTTAATTTTCATATAACTACGTAACTATAAGAAATTGAGAAAAATGTTTCATATAAAATTTTATTGTTTTTTTATAGTCTTTTTACTGACATAGACAAAATTTTATTCGATCGCTATCTTTGTCAGTTTTTCTTAGATTTTTCGCTTTTCTCGGAAACAGTTGAAGATCATTCCTATGTTGATGAAGCTTTTTTATTCATTTTGGTCAGTACTATATGCCCTTAAAGTTTTTGCTCGAAGTTAAGGGACACCCTGTATATGTATATATGTATATATGTATATATGTATATATGTATATATGTATATATGTATATATGTATATATGTATATATGTATATATGTATATATGTATATATGTATATATGTATATATGTATATATGTATATATGTATATATGTATATATGTATATATGTATATATGTATATATGTATATATGTATATATGTATATATGTATATATGTATATATGTATATATGTATATATGTATATATGTATATATGTATATATGTATATATGTATATATGTATATATGTATATATGTATATATGTATATATGTATATATGTATATATGTATATATGTATATATGTATATATGTATATATGTATATATGTATATATGTATATATGTATATATGTATATATGTATATATGTATATATGTATATATGTATATATGTATATATGTATATATGTATATATGTATATATGTATATATGTATATATGTATATATGTATATATGTATATATGTATATATGTATATATGTATATATGTATGTATGTATATATGTATATATGTATATATGAATAAAAATAAATAAATATATATAAATATTTCATCACGGCATATTACCCATTACTGGGTGTGCCAATCTGCTTTGTATACAGATATCGGTAATGATGGAATATTTGTACCGTGTGGGCGCTTACCAGGCGTCACCTCACGGACACTCATAGCTGGCGTGGAGAGTGCACCACAGGGGTCAATTTTGTGCCATTAAAATTCGATGTAATTTTTGGCGTCGGTCGGGATCGAACCCGGGTCCCCAGATTCGCGACCAGACACTCAGGCACACGGCCACGAGACCCCATATATATATATATATGTATATATGTATATATGTATATATGTATATATGTATATATGTATATATGTATATATGTATATATGTATATATGTATATATGTATATATGTATATATGTATATATGTATATATGTATATATGTATATATGTATATATGTATATATGTATATATGTATATATGTATATATGTATATATGTATATATGTATATATGTATATATGTATATATGTATATATGTATATATGTATATATGTATATATGTATATATGTATATATGTATATATGTATATATGTATATATGTATATATGTATATATGTATATATGTATATATGTATATATGTATATATGTATATATGTATATATGTATATATGTATATATGTATATATGTATATATGTATATATGTATATATGTATATATGTATATATGTATATATGTATATATGTATATATGTATATATGTATATATGTATATATGTATATATGTATATATGTATATATGTATATATGTATATATGTATATATGTATATATGTATATATGTATATATGTATATATGTATATATGTATATATGTATATATGTATATATGTATATATGTATATATGTATATATGTATATATGTATATATGTATATATGTATATATGTATATATGTATATATGTATATATGTATATATGTATATATGTATATATGTATATATGTATATATGTATATATGTATATATGTATATATGTATATATGTATATATGTATATATGTATATATGTATATATGTATATATGTATATATGTATATATGTATATATGTATATATGTATATATGTATATATGTATATATGTATATATGTATATATGTATATATGTATATATGTATATATGTATATATGTATATATGTATATATGTATATATGTATATATGTATATATGTATATATGTATATATGTATATATGTATATATGTATATATGTATATATGTATATATGTATATATGTATATATGTATATATGTATATATGTATATATGTATATATGTATATATGTATATATGTATATATGTATATATGTATATATGTATATATGTATATATGTATATATGTATATATGTATGTATGTATATATGTATATATGTATATATGTATATATTGTAGCGTTTTTATTTATATGGGTGAAGTGTAAAACACAGACAAATATTATTAACCAAAAGAATGCGTTTATTAAACGATAAATAAATAAAGATTAAATATTAAAAGATAATAAAAACAACTAACACTATGATTAAATAATTATAAACACTAAGAATATTATTAAATGCTTAAACACTACGATTATTTATTTAACTAACATTTATATCACTGCACTTATTTATATAACTACATTTATTTATGTAAACTGTTAAACTGTTTATTTATATCACCGAGTTCATATCTGGTTACTGGTATATATGAGACTGTGCGTCCGCCTTCTCCCGGCCAGTATTTATATAGCGCGTAACAGTCTAGAAGCCACTAGAAGCCTTCCAAGCGACAATGACCGGCACACAAAGGGACGAGGTCACGGCGCAATTAAGAGTCCAGCCGCTGCGGCGCCAGGGATTGCGTCATCGTTCTCGTATATTCGTTCAGTGGTGGCGTTGTATACTATTCTCTCGGGGGCGCACGTCACATTGCCCCCTCCTTAAGACTGTTTCGTCCCGGAACAGTTCTTGATGACGAAATCTACATGCATTGCCCTTGGTACACTTTGAAGTCTTGAAGAAGTGACAGTCGATGGTCCGCTGGGGTTCTCCTTTCTGTCTGTTAGGGTTAAAGCTGCAGACGAGAATTTCAATACCGGTATAGCGGAAGAGGATCTCTAACATGTTCCTAACCACTCTCCAATCCAAGCCATCTAATCCACAGCCTAACTTCGGTACTGCTAGTTTCAAAATGTCATTCTCTAGCAGATGATCCTTCAGGTCACACAGCGAGCTCCATAGATTGCGATATGACGGCTTTTCGTACGAGCGTGGTTTTGTGACCAGGTAGTAGATATACCGCTGCTGTTCTGCATTGTTATCCCTCAGTCGTAGCGTCTTCCCGACGGATGGATCTTGGTTGGCCAATTCTTGTAGTCGTCCAAATTTTGTCTTAAAGACTGACGCTATGCCGCGTGACATCTTTAAGTCTTCCGATACGCAGTGGCCGAGGGAATAATCTGAGGACACGGTGAACAGATCTCTATATTCTTCTGTCGTCACGCCATACCGCGCCTTGTGACCAAAGGAATACTGTTCCATGAAGTCTTCAAAAGTCGGTTCCTGAGCTATGATCCGACGAACCGTTGCTCCATGCTGGTCTTCATTGTTGTCACCGGCGAACGGGGCTAGCCGATTAAAGTGTACTACTCTCGGCTTCCCGGTAGGTGTTTTTCTAATTCTGTATATCACGTCGTTTATTCTCTTAACGGCCTCATAAGGACCTTCCCAATTTCTTTGTAGCTTTGGTGATAAACCTCGGCGCCTTTGAGGATTGTAAAGCCACACTAAATCCCCTGGTTGGTATCCACCTTTTTCTGCCTTGATGTCATACTGGTCCTTCATTCGGTTGCTGGCAGCTTGAGTGTTTATGCGGACTTGTTCATGAATGTCGTTCATTCTTCTCCGTAAGTCCGTTACGTAATCTTCCCCGGCCAGATCTTCCCCAGGTTTACTGCCGAACACCAAGTCACATGGCAGGCGCAACTCACGCCCAAATAAGATGTTCGCGGGACTTTGCCCTGTGGTTTCATGCACGGATGAACGATAAGCCATTAAGAACAGATGAAGATGTCGGTCCCAGTCTCTTTGGTGGTTGGAGACTACCTTCGACAAATATCGGTTGATCGTTCTGTTCATGCGTTCAACCATGCCATCGGACTGCGGATGTAATGCAGTTGTCCTCGTTTTATTAATCCCTAATATCTTACAGATATTTTGGAAAACGGCAGACTCAAAATTTCTCCCCTGGTCGGAGTGAAGTTCACGTGGAACTCCGAATCGGCATATACACTCCTTGACTAAGGTTTCGGCGACCGTAGTAGCTTCCTGGTTGGGTAATGGATAGGCCTCAACCCATTTGGTGAAGTAGTCCATGACAACCACGATGTATTTATTTCTGTCTTCGCTTTCTGGAAATGGTCCGGCCACGTCAATCGCAATGCGCTCAAATGGACTGCCAACGTTGTATTGACGCATTGGAGCTTTCCGTCGTCTATGAGGGCCGTTGCTTCCAGCGCAAACTACACATTTCTTGCACCAGTCTTTAACGTCTTCCTTGCAGTTAACCCAGTAAAATCGCTGGCGCAATCTTTCTAATGTTTTGTTGACTCCAAAATGGCCACCTCCAGATCCGTCATGGATCTCTTTCAGCACGTCTGGAATTCTATTCTTAGGAATAACCAACTGAGTTCTCTTCTCAGTTCCATCGGTATTTTCCACCAAACGCTTTAACAGGCCATCTTCAATCATCATCGAGTCCCATTGCGCCCAGTATGATTTTACACTCTGTGAGTGTGGTGCAACTTCTTCCCATCTTGGTTTTCTCTCTTCTGCTTTCCACTCCAGCAGTATTTTCAACGTCGGGTCATTCTCTTGGTCTTCGCGTAGTCCATCGGTCTGCCAATTATCGTCGACTACTGTTGTCCTGGCGACAGTAAAATGTTTCTCTTCCAGTCGACTACAATGCTTGCACTCATCTTGGCATGGCCTTCTGGACAATGCGTCGGCATTACGATGGCTGGTACCCGCCCTATGATCGATTTTGAAATCGTATTCCTGTAGTCTTTCAATCCATCTAGCCACCTGACCTTCAGGATTCTTGAATTGTAGCAGCCATTTTAATGCAGCATGATCAGTCCTAATCAGAAATCGTCTTCCGTACAAATATTTGTAGAAATGTTCCACGGATTTCACGACTGCCAAGAGTTCTTTTCTAGTCACACAGTAATTCCTTTCTGGTTTTGACAAGGTCTTACTAAAGTAGGCAATAACTTTCTCATGCCCATCTTGTATCTGGGAAAGAACGCCACCAATTCCAACGTTGCTGGCATCTGTGTCTAGAATGAATTCTCCTTCAGGTAAAGGATAACTCAAGACGGGTGCACTTGTCAAAGCATGTTTTAGTTCTTTAAATGCAACTATACAGTCCATTTCCCAGATAAATCTTCTTCCTTCTTCAGTAAGCCTTGTCAGTGGCTTGGCTATGTTGGCAAATCCAGGTACATATCGCCGATAATAGGTACACAAACCAAGGAAACTTCTGAGTTCGTGTTTGTCCCTAGGTGCTGGCCAGTCTCTCACAGCCTTTATCTTCTCCTGGTCGACTGCAATACCCTTACCGGAAACCACGTGTCCCAGGTAATGAACTTCTCTTCGAAACAGGTGACACTTCTTCGGGCTGTCTTCTCTTTGTCTTTTGGATCCAAATCCACTTGCCAGTATCCGCTCTTTAGGTCCAAAGTGGAGAAAATCTTTGAGCCAGCTAAGGTGTCTAATGTGTCGTCTATTCGAGGTAGCGGGTAGCTATCCTTCTTCGTCACGTTGTTAAGTTGACGATAATCGACGCAAAATCGTGTAGAGCCATCCTTCTTCTTCACTAACACCACTGGTGAAGCCCATGGACTGCTTGAAGGTTCAATCACACCTTCCATTTTCATGTCCTCGATTATTCTTTCCGCTTCCTCACGCTTTGCCAGTGGTAGTCTTCTTGCTGGTTGACGGATGGGTCTTGCGTCTCCGGTGTCTATTTTATGATGAACTACATTAGTTCTTCCGTTGGCTTTCTTGTCATATTGGAACACATCTTGAAACCTCCCAATTAAATCCTTCGCCTTGGTTCTCTGGTCGGCGGTCAATTCTTCGAACGATGTCAATTGATTGATTAACGTGTCCGAAACTTTCTGAGATGTGTTCCCTGTGGCCTTTACAGTTCGAATAATCGAGGATACTGCAGAGCATTCTCCTACAATTGTTCCTCTCTTTAGGACAACAGGATAAAAATTTACGTTCATTATTCGAACAGGTATTACCCGGCTGGCTTTGACGAGTGATTTTCCGACAACAACTCCAGTGCCAGTTTTGGCATCATCATTCTTGGGCTCCAGCATAACGATACTTCCCTCACAGAAACTACCATCTAAATGTGCTTCCAGGATAGTTTCACTTCGTTCTGGGAGGGTAACGTCTTCTGCCATTAGTACGCGCACAGCTTTATCATCTCGTGGATTTAATACGAGTTCTTCTTCATTGACCATCATCACGCCCTTCTTCAGGTCAAGTTTAAAGCCATGCTTTGTCATTGCGTCCATTCCGAGTATTAATTCATCTTCAACTTCAGCTACTAGCGCACGATGTTTAAAGGAGGTGTTTCCAATAGAGATGGTGACATCTACTTCTCCTAATGCGATAGCTTGTTCTCCCGTTGCTGTGCGTAACCGCCACTTGGTTGGTTGAAGATGTGTCTTGCCAGTTTTCCTTATGAAGTCGGGCCTAATTATAGTTTTTGTCGCACCCGTATCCAGTAGCATTTTCATTGGCCTTCCGTTAATAGAGCCATCCACATAGATGCTATTGGCTTTATGATGAAGAGATGCGACATAACTGATGGATTGTGGAGCTACTAGATTACGGGTCGACAGTTGCTCCTTCGCATCAACCCGATTTAGTTTTTCCGACTCCTTTTCTTCCTTTACAGATTCAGTCTTCTTATGCATCTTTCTACAAAGTCTCTGCGGATGGCCCAGTTCACCGCAGTTCCAACAACGGAGTTTCTTTCTTCCGGTGAACACTTCAGTTGCAATTCGTCGCATTGTCTCTTCTAGATCTTCAGTGTTTTCTTTTCTCTCAGCATCCATACTTCGCACACGCGATTGGTTACGTGAAGCTTGTTTGGCAGCTTCATGCTCCAATGCATATGAGAGTGCGTCAATTAAAGATTTTGGACGGGCCAATCGCAGTGCTTGTTGAGTTTCGCTGTCTCGAACTCCGTAGATAAATGATTGAGTGGCCAAGCACTCCAAAACGCTGTCAGGAGCTGTAGGATGTGCGAGATGAACTAAACGAGCTACGTCAACTTCAAATTCTTGAAGGCTTTCTTTTGAACTCTGATACCGGTTCCTCAGTTGCGTCTGATACACCTGCTCCAGATGCGCATTTCCATACCGCATATCCAGTCGTTTGACTAGCTGGTCGTAGTCTTCTTGTTCTTCTTCTTTAAGCGTTTGCAGGATGTCGATAGCTTCTCCGCGCAATGAGACAGTCAATGCCGTAGCCTTCTCTTCGTGCGTCCAATTATTCGCTTTTGCGGCCGCTTCAAATTGTTTTAAATAATTCGGCCACGAAGACTTCCCATCAAATTCCGGTGTCTTTATGTGCAGTTTTGAAGTAGTATCAGGTTTTACTACTTTCCCTTCATCTAATAGACCTGCCTTTACTACATTGGAATTTGACACTGACGAAGATGTCATTTTAGTGAATGTTTCTCGTAGTTCTTCGATCTTCTTGTCATACTTATCTTCTAAATTCTTCAGGCCTTCTTCAGTATTTTCCATTAATTTTTGTTCCAAATTTCTAGAATGTTCCATTAATTCTTCTTTTAATATTTTGGAATTTTCCTCTGAATTTCTGGAACTCTCCTCCAATTTTTGTTCTAATGCTTCTGTCAATTCGTCTTTTAATGTTCTGGAATTTTCTTCTAATTTATTTTCTAATGTTCTACAATTTTCTTCCGCCTTTCTAGAATTTTCTTCCAATTTTTGTTCTAAGGTTCTAGAACTTTCTTCAGCTTTTCTAGAACTTTCTACCATCTCCTGTTTTAATTCTTCTTTTAATGTTCTAGAACTTTCATCTGCTTTTCTAGAACTTTCCTCTAATTTTTGTGCTAATTTTTCTATCTGTTTATCAATGTCGGATAGGTCAAATAAGTAATCGTCAGCATTTTCACCAGCAGCGATTAATGCTTGCCGCAGACGAGATTGTAGAACGCCTTTCAGTCCTGTCGTATCTAATTCTCGTTCTTCCAGTTCTCTCTTGAGATCACTTACTTTTAATTCACTTAATTTTAATTGTTTGGTCGCCATTTTATTTATATTATTTACACTTCACAGTTATGAACAACCCCACACCTGACACCAATTGTAACGTTTTTTTTTATATGGGTGAAGTGTAAAACACAGACAAATATTATTAACCAAAAGAATGCGTTTATTAAACGATAAATAAATAAAGATTAAATATTAAAAGATAATAAAAACAACTAACACTATGATTAAATAATTATAAACACTAAGAATATTATTAAATGCTTAAACACTACGATTATTTATTTAACTAACATTTATATCACTGCACTTATTTATATAACTACATTTATTTATGTAAACTGTTAAACTGTTTATTTATATCACCGAGTTCATATCTGGTTACTGGTATATATGAGACTGTGCGTCCGCCTTCTCCCGGCCAGTATTTATATAGCGCGTAACAGTCTAGAAGCCACTAGAAGCCTTCCAAGCGACAATGACCGGCACACAAAGGGACGAGGTCACGGCGCAATTAAGAGTCCAGCCGCTGCGGCGCCAGGGATTGCGTCATCGTTCTCGTATATTCGTTCAGTGGTGGCGTTGTATACTATTCTCTCGGGGGCGCACGTCACAATATGTATATATGTATATATGTATATATGTATATATGTATATATGTATATATGTATATATGTATATATGTATATATGTATATATGTATATATGTATATATGTATATATGTATATATGTATATATGTATATATGTATATATGTATATATGTATATATGTATATATGTATATATGTATATATGTATATATGTATATATGTATATATGTATATATGTATATATGTATATATGTATATATGTATATATGTATATATGTATATATGTATATATGTATATATGTATATATGTATATATGTATATATGTATATATGTATATATGTATATATGTATATATGTATATATGTATATATGTATATATGTATATATGTATATATGTATATATGTATATATGTATATATGTATATATGTATATATGTATATATGTATATATGTATATATGTATATATGTATATATGTATATATGTATATATGTATATATGTATATATGTATGTATGTATGTATGTATGTATGTATGTATGTATGTATGATTGTGACGTGCGCCTCTGAGAGAAGAGTATACGTGCGCGCCACTGAAAGAATGTACCAGAGCGATGACGTAATCCCGAAATTTCCCAGATGTTGAAATCCCCGCGACGCGCCGGCTAGAGGTTAACTACGCCGTGACCCAATTCTTTTGTATACAGGTCATTGTCGCTTCAGAGGGTTCTAGAATGATATGAGCTGTATAAATACCGGCCGAAAGAAAGCGGGGAGATAGTCTGATATATATATATATATATATATTGTAACGTTCAATTTTTTTTATTTTTTTATAAATTCATTATTTATGGAATAGTTAAGCGCCTTACAATTTATTTAGTTCTTTGGTGGCCTGCCCTACACCATTGGTTTGTAATTCTTAATTTAAGATAATTTCATGCGCACATCTCACCTTCCCCCTTCATCACTTCATTTTTCATTATAAGTTGGGACAACAATTTGTCAATTGTTGCAAGTTTTTATTTATGGTAATTAATAAACCGTTTTTGTCGAAATTTATTCACACTTTTGTTATAAATAAACCTAATTTAACACGTAACCCTTGTCTTAAAATTTCATCCTTTGAACCCTATTATATTTTCAGCTTGAGTTATTATTTTGGTATTTTTCGTGAATGGGGTACATTGTTAAAATACCTGGCGCCCTTGTAAAAGTAAGTAAGATACAATTTGTGATTTACCTTTACAATCCCTCCCCCTCTCTGCTAGCTAGCCGCTGTCATGTGTGGGAAGCCACTTTTGCGGTAAATGCCCGTATAGTTTATGTTTTGCCAACTGATGATAATAAATTTTATTATTTGGAAAAAAAGGTACGTGGCAACGAGCAATGAACTTGGTGATATAAATATACAGTTTACCAGTTGTTAACATAAATAAATGTAGTTATATAAATAAGTGTAGTGATATAAATATTGTATAGATAAATAATCATAGTGTTTAAGTATTTAATAATATTTGTCTGTGTTTTACACTTCACCCATATAAATAAAAACGTTACAATTGGTGTTAGGTGTGGGGTTGTTAATAACTGTGAAGTGTAAATAAAAATAAATAAAATGGCGACTAAACAAATAAAATTAAGTGAATTGAAAGTAGGTGATCACAAGAGAGAACTAGAAGAACGGGATGTGGAAACAACAGGAAGAAAGTCAACACTTTAAGAAAGACTGCGGCAGGCATTAACCGATGCTGGTGAAAATCCTGAAGATTACCTATTCGAAATTCCGAGTGACGTATCCGAGACTAGTAAACAGACACAACAAAGTTTAAAACAGGAAATAGCAGAAAGTTCTAGAACCTTAGAACAAAAATTGGAGGAAAGTTCTAGAAAATCAGAAGAAAGTTTTAGAACATTGGAATAAAAATTAATAGAAAGTTCTAGAAAAGCCGAAGAAAATTCTCGAACATTAAAAGAAGAATTAAAACTGGAAATGGCAGAAAGTTCTAGAAAGGCAGAAGAAAATTCTAGAACATTAAAAGAAGAATTGACAGGAACATTAGAAAAAAAATTAGAAGAAAATTCTAAAGCATTAAAATAAAAATTAGAGGATAATTTTAGAAGTTTAGAAGAAAAATTAGAAGAAAATTCTAGAAAAACCGAAGAAGACCTGAAGAATTTAAAAGACGAGTATGACAAGAAGATTGAAGAAATACGGGAGAAATTTACTAAAATTACATCGTCGTCAATCCCGAATTCTGGTGTGGCTGAGCCAAGTCTAATAGAAGGAAGAAAAGTAGGGTTTCTTTCTGTAAACTTGTTGTCTTGACTGCATGTATTTTGTTATTTACTTTTTACCTGATGAAGACAGCACTACGCTGTCGAAACGTCGTCGTTAAATAAAATAAACAGAACTATTCTATTGTTTTTATTTCACACAATAATTGATTCATCACAGTTTGATGCAATATATTTTGCAACACTTTAGGATCAAATTAATTTTTTTCTGTCAACTCTACTATTTCAAAATTCGGCATCTCTTTGTCTTCATTTCAATTTTCCTCTAAAAGATAATCATTCATAAATGGTTCTAGCCGATTTCCATGAACCGTCAAAAGTTTGTCAGAATTTTGTTGTCGAATTTGATATGTTACTACTCCCATGACTTTTGTGATGAAGTACGGTCCTGCCTATGGTTTGTGAAACTTTCGCGACGTTCCTGCATTTATTGCTGGATTATGCAAGTATACTGCGTCACCGATTTGATATTCTGCTGATTTGGTATTTTTGTTGAACTGTCTATGCGTTTCCTCGGTCGCTTTGTTGATATTCTGCTTTACTGAGTTGAAAGCAATTTGCAATCTTTGTTTTAATTCGCATAATTATCTGCATAATCATACCGTAGATCTTGTGGTCTGGTTATGTCGTCATAAGGTAACTCTAGGCCACGACCATGCATTAAGAAAAATGGAGTTTCGTTTGTACTGCTGTGTACACTACTTCTGTATGCCAATAACACATATGGTAGCCATTTATCTCAATCGGTTTGATCTCGATTCACGAAATGAGATAGAATGTCCTTGAAGACGCGATGACTTCGCTCTATCATCCCATTCGTTTGTGGTCGGTATGCCGTTGTTTGTAATTTTTCTACCCCAAATATTTTGCAGATTTCTTTGAAAATTCCGAAGTGAAATTTGCGCCTTGGTCAGTCAACAGTTGCCTTGAAGCTCCGTGTCTTGCGATGATTTCTTGTGAAAGTATTCTCGAAATTGTTGATGCCTTTTTGATCTGATACAGCGAAGGCTTCTGGATACTTCGTGAAGTGGTCCTGGAATGTCAGGATGTATTTGTTCCCCTTCATAGTTGTTGGTAATGGCCCAACAATATCCAATGAGACCCTTTCCATTGGCCTACTAACTTCATTGAATTTTTGAAGTGGCACAGGCTTGTGATGTGGAGATGTTTTCCTCTGATTACATGAGTGACATTTCTTGCAATAATCTTCAATGTCCTTAGCCATCGCTTTCCAAAAATTTTTTTCTTTGATTCGGCTGTATGTCTTCTCAAACCCCTAATGTAATCGTGCATTACCTTGAATTTCATGGATGCTGGTACTACGAGTTGATGATGACGCTCATTATTTGATTTTTCTTTGAAGATTAACCCTTCGTCATCGGTGAAATATCCTTCTTTACTCGTGAGCTGTTGCACTGCTGCATCTTGGCGTTGTTTATTTGCTATCATGTATCTATCCCATATTGGTTCGTATGTTTCTTCAACTTCTACAGCATTAATTGGTATTCTTGAGAATACGTCTGCGTTCACATGCTTCTTCCCTGATCTATCTTCAATCTTATACTCGTATTCTTGGAGAGTAAGTGTCCATCTTGCCAAACGTGATTGTGGATTGCTGATCGAAAATAGTCATTTCAGTGTTTGATGGTCAGTTATTATTGTGAATTTCCTTCCATATAGATAGCATCGATAGTTTTTTATACCCCAAATTATTGCAAGACTTTCTTGTTCTGTGGTAGTGTAATTTACTTTCGCTTTATTTAACTGACGACTTGCAAAAGCTATTGGCCTCTCGTATTCATTGCATTTTTGACTCAATATGGCACTTATAGCTTTATCGCTGGTATCAGTGGACAAGATGAATAACTTGGTGAAATCTGGATGGGCTAAGACTGACTCGGAACAGAGGGCATTCCAGAATGAATTGAATGCTTTTTTGCAATCTTCGGTCCAGATGAACGGCTCACTTTTTTGTGTCAATTTTGTGAGAGGTTTTGATGCTTTTGCGAAATCCTGTATAAATATTTTATAAAATCCTACTAGGCCGCAGAATGCCCTGATCTTCTTGACTGCTTTTGGTTTTGGATAATTTTGTATGACTGTAATTTTTGCTGGATCCGGTTTAACACCCTCTCTATTTATGACGTGGCCTAAATACTTCGTTTCAGTCTTCAAAAAATTGCATTTACTGTGTTGCAATTTAAGATTCACCTGTCTTAGTCTCTTGAAAACCTCCGTGAGTCGATGAACACGATGACGTCATCCAGGTATACTAGGTATTGTTTTCCTCTTAACCCGGATAGCACGCTCTAGTGAATAAATTTGCATTCCCTAACTGATCCAGGGTTTCTTACATGTTGGCTACAGGGAAGTAATCCCTCTTGTCACTTTGTTTAAACCCCTGAAGTCGATACACACCCTTATTTTTTCCTCACCGTTTTCGGATATCTTTGGTACGATGACCACAGGTGCTGAACATGGTGTATCGGAGGGTTCTATTACCCCTGCTTTACGCATTTTCTTTAATTCATTAGTCAATGGTTCTTGTTGGCTGTGAGGAACTCGGTACGGTGCTTTAGTTAAAGGCGGTACATCTTCAGTAATTATTCTGTGTTTTACTTTATGTGTGCACCCCAGCTTAGTGTCCTCCCATTGAAAAATGTCTTCATATTCCAGCAATAAATTCAGTAATTTACTTTTTACCTCTTCCGGTAAATAATCCAAATTGAATTGCTCTTCAATGTACCTGTTTCCTTGAACTCTTACAGTGCATACGGCCTGGTGCCTCTTATTCTCAGCTGCCGTGACTTTCCACCTTGCTGACTTCTTCCTCTTCAATAGACCTGTGTTGTCCTTTCTTCTGTTGAGCCTGTTGGATTACAGCGCCCTCTTGAGAATTCTTCTGTGCAATTCTTCTTTTTCCCGCTATCCCGTCTTTCTGGTTTTGTTGTCCAGATGACATGGAATACTGTACTTTTTCATTCTTCTGAACCTGTTGTATTCCAACGCTCTACCCTTGAGAATTCTTCTTCTTTCTGACTACAGCTGTCTTGACTGGTCCTTTTGACGTAGTCGTCGAATGCTGCTCGTTTTGAGCCTGTTCATTTCCAGCGCTCCCTTTCTTAAGTACGGCCGATTTGCCGATTAACATATTCTTCCCTAATAGAAGCTCTTGATTTGTGAAGTTCATCAACTTCACCGGTACCTCTTTTTCTACTTTTGTTATGACTCTTGCTGCCATAACCCCATGGGTCTTCAGTTCTTCAGGTTCAACCATTATATCTTGCCCTGGATTGGTCAGATCCAGGACTGCTGTATACACGAATTCACAATTTGGAGGAATCTTCACTTCTGTGTCCGTATCTTGAATTGTGATGGTCGCCTTCTAAGTACGTGCGTGTATCTTGTTTTGCTTATCTTGCAGTACTGCCCCTTGACCTGCTCCGCGGACGTCACTGGCTGGTGTTGCGCAATTTATGACGTTGAGTGCTACGGTGTCCATGTTTTCTAAGTCGCGATTGCTCAGCAGTTTTCGGCATACGTTTTTAAAACAAACATCCTCTCTTGATATTTGCACATCAAATTTACGTATAAAATCTCTACACAATAAACCGTCGGCATCCAAATCTAAACCATCTGAGCAAATAAATGTTTTAAGGCGAAAACTAGAATTTTGACATTCATATTTTAATTTACTTGTGCCGTAATATGATACTGGTGCGCCTGATATAGATTTTAATCGCCCAACATCTCCTTTTGTAATCAAATGCCCCTTAGCAAATCGTTTTTTAAGAATTGATACTCTTGATCCTGAATCTATTAATAATTTCACTGACATATCTTTAATTTTGACTAAACTAAAATTGAATCGTCTATATCTAAATCTTCCAATGTTCGAATATTATTAATTTTGAAAATTTTATTTCTTACTGATACCTCCCGAGACGGAGCACTCGCGAGAGGTGGTTCCTGTTTAAATGCTGGGGTCTTCGTCCTGCGAATGTCCTTGTTGTGCCTGTAACCCGCCGTTGCGCTATTGGCGTTGTAGCGATTGCCTCCCGGTGGACCTCTGTACCTGCTATGATTTCGACTTCGCTTCTGATTAGTACATGTTTTACCATATTTTGTATAGTGCCCTTTTTTCTCTCAATCTCTACACGGAAATTTTATCCCATAATCCCGTTCCCTATTTTTACAAACATCGTTTATTCTGTCTGTGCCGATTGATTTGAATTTTTACTTACAGTCCCTATATCTGAACAATTCTTTTTTTTCTATTTCCAACTCCAATTCCTCCTGTTCTGCCAATTCGACAGCTCCTTCAAATGTTAAGTCGGTCCGACACTTCAGTATTACCTTAATATAATCTTTAATTTCTGCTCTCAGGCCTTCTTTAAATCGAGATAAAAATTGGTGATTTATATAAATTTCATTTACACCCTCTGCTTTTAATAATTCTGACTTGAGACCCCTTAAACGTTCTGCAAAATTTTGTATTGATTCTCCTACATTTTGTGTATAATTCCAAAATTCTCTGTTAATTTGGTATGCATATCTACGTTTAGCAAATCTTTTTATAATTTTTTGTCTAAATTCTGCAAATGATATAGTTACAAGATGTAATTCTCTAGTTTCACAATAAAACTTTAAGGCATCCCCATTAAATTTTGTAAGAAACTAAGTCTACTATATCTCTGTCATTAAACTTTCTAACAATTGTTGTTACTAGTACTTTTCGAAAAAAACTTCTACTTTGTCACCATAAAATTCTGGTATTTGTGCTAATACAGCACTTCTTAACGATAACATTCCTGCTTCTGATTTAATCGTTGTTGGCAGATTTAATTTATTAGAACTACCCGCCGGACTACTACCCACAATACTGTCCGCTGGAATGTTTATTTATTTAAAAAATAATTTTGTTACGAAATTGTACTCCGCGAGTGGACCAAATATATTGGCCACACTGGACTGGCGAAATACCCCAAAACCGCTGCCACCAATTTGTAACCCGCCTTTATGAGGCGAATTAACAAATAATATTTAAGATGGGTTCTTGCCAGACTGGAAGTACAAATTAGTAATTGCCAAAAGTATAATAAATAATAATAAATTTTCTTACCGTTGCGACGTTGCTCGTAGAAGAATAAAGGTTCGAAATAATAATAATGATTTATTGTAAATAGGTTTATTGACTATTATAAATGATGAATGGATATGTACAGTTGATGGACCCGACTGTATGGAGGAATGGTCTTTTTACTGGTCCCCTCAATGGACTCTCACCTGACTCTCTCTTCCCATCGTCCATACAGTCTTTTATATTACTGTAATGCTAAGTCAACAAACAATTGAGGTGTCACCTAATTACCAAATAAAGAATCAATATTATAATTGCTCCATATTGCTTATTCTGCAATATTAGTGATTACTACTAAATTAAGAAACAATATTATAATTGCTCCATATTACTTATTCTGCAATATTAGTGATTACTACTACTGAGTTATGATGACCTCAATTGTGTGGTGACGTAGTCTTACACTGTATTAAGAAGAATCCAATACATTTAAGAGAATAACAATATGCAATATTTCGGTGCTAATGTTGTTTCATTCACGTTCAAATTAAATTTTAACTGCTTGCTCTACCATTAGCGTAGACAAATGGTAAAAATGAACAGGTAGAAGACGCAAGAAATGTCAGTGTTAAAAATCCAGAGTAGTAAAAATATGTACCTATTGGTCGATAGTACGAGGTCGGTTTTAAAATTGACATTACTGAATGCTTTTTCTGGAAAGTATGTTTCTTGTTTTGTATTAATAATTGATTATTTAAAATTATAGGTACATATCCCGAACATTTTGAAGAGTACAAAAAGCTGTCGCATAGAGTGAATTTAAAATTATAAGAATTTAAATTTTTCGTATGTACAAGAAATGTTAAATACAATACTTATGTGACATAAAATGGTAATAGCCGAGTTATTGTGCTGGCCACAACAGATTTTTTATCATGTAAACCAGCAGACGTTGGTTGGTAGCGATATCTACTCCTTTCGTAAAGTGGACAAGGTATAGGATAGTTTCTGTAATGTACCTACCTATTTCCTTGTAGAATAATTTCACAGTGCCATGGTTGAGGGATACAATACAATACTCACTCTAAAGGCCTATTTATAACAACGCAAACGCAATAGGTAACGTAAGGAGTTAAAACACATGCTTGTAATACGGGCTATTTATATCAACGCAATGAAGTAGGTAACGCAATGAATGGCATGCAAGAGATGGCCAACTTTTAACTTTCTGTTCTGTAAACGTCAAATTTCAAAAGAAGTTCCGATTTGCACTATGCTTTCTGATTGGTTACAAGCAGAAAATTTAGCATTTCGCGATTGCGTTACCCACTGCTTTGCGTGCTTGCGTCGTGTCTTGCGTTGCGTTGATATAATAGGCTACAAATTTCTTTTTCCTATTTCGAGTGCACAAAGTGAATTTTGTATAACCGTTTTTTTTTATCAAAAACAGTGTTACAATGAATAATTTTGCACAAATGTTTTCAACATTTATACATTTATAATATATATCTTTATTTCTTTCAATTTATTACAGTGGTATTAAATATGAAACTTTAATTGTACTTTGAAATACATCGATAATAAATATATAAATATTTGGAAGTTCCTTTACATGGGTCACCGCCAAACTCATCATTGTCTGCAAATACATAGCATACATCACTGCCGTTACACCTGAAAATTAAAATATATAGAAAAATGCAAGTTAAACGTGAGTTCTATTCAACTTACGATTTTTCTAAAACTTGAACTGCATTTGGTAGTTTACAATCTGTTTTGTTATAATATCCAGTTCTACAAATTTTATCTGATAAGCGTCCGTAAGTTACATGAATTATATCAATCTTTTCCATTTCGTCACATGTCATTTCTATTAATCCATTTTCGCAGGTCACTTTATGATAGTCTTAAAATAAAAGTAATATTAAAAAAAAAATACATTTAAAAACAAATTCTAAATTATTATAAAAAATCGGATGTGGCCAGCAAATGACCTCCCGAGAATTCCATGTTTAAAATCCTTTGTAAAGAAAATCCAATTTATTGTTCCAATAAATAGCAAAGTCTGTAATACGAAATTTTGGATTATATTTTATTGTTTTTCCTCGAAAATCTGCTAAGAGCTCCAAGTTAAATACTACTTGTGGTTTTAAATATCAAATTTAAGAAGTTTTAGATTACATCATAATAATTTTTTTGAGGAAAGTCTGTTAAGATCTTAATGTGGAGTATTAGTTCCGGTTTACCAAATCTAATATGTTGTTCCCATTGATATAAAAGTCTTAAATATTAAAATTGAAAAGTTTTGGTATATTTTTTAATTAAAAACTGTTATGGGCGTCAAGTAAAGCACTATTTTCGGTTGTCCAAGTATACCCAACATCTGATCAACTCATTATATGAATACACGAAGCTTAAATACGGAAAATAGAAATTTTTGGAAGGATGAGTTATCGCGGAGGAAAAAAATCGTCACACAGACATCATTGTAAAAATAGTAAAAACGTGTAATGGGGATCCTAATTCGTGCTCATTCACTAAAAACTCACTTTTTGTACCGAAAACATTACCTTCCTTACCTATGTATCTAGGTTGGCTGGAGGTAAAAATATTGTATAAGTACATATTTATAAATTCACAAAAAATCTAATTAAAAATTATAAGTTACTAAGCATTTTTTACGGAACTAATAAAGTGACTGTATTTGCTTAATATATCAGAATAAATAATTTTATATACGAAGCGGGACCCTAAAATAACGATAATTATTTTCTGGCAATGTTAGGGCGTTAGTTGCGAATTCTCCCGCTAGATGTCTTTATTAAACTCACTACACTTCCCTAGATGAGTGAAGTAGCACGATTTGCCGCCATTTTGGCTCAAAATTTGAGCGCCTATGTTACTGTTTGTTAAATAAAGTAACATTAAGAGGTAGAATATTGGTAAATATTAAATTAAATTACACATTTGTTTTTCAAAATTTGTAATAATTGATATACAATTCTTTACATCTAAAGTAGAGATAGGTATACAGGGTATTCCAAATTATAGTCAAATTTTTTGACTCTGTCGGGTACAGTAATAAAACTATAAATGAACTATAAATATCGCAATTATGATAAAGCGGCATATCCTTTACTTTCTGCAGTATAATACTGTTTGGCATCGGCCCATATTTTTGAGCCGCTCTATTCAAGCATTGAATCAAACGTGTACCAGGTATGTATTGGAAAATAGCTTTACAGTCCTTTAACATAAATAAATAGAGCGGCTCAAAAATATAGGCCGAAGCCAAACAGTCAGAAGCGAAACATGAAAAGAGAAACGAAAATTAGAGTGAGTTAGAATTGTACTACGCATTTAAATGTCCTATCGGAAATTGTCGGTATATCTCGTAAATATTCGTCCGTTTGTGTATCATTTTACCACGTGCTACATCGAATTTATTCATGATACTCAATGTACAAACAAAATACAATTCACAATTAGATGATTCAAATATATTTCCTAATTTCAAGGCGTATAGCACACATCATTCTAATTTTGGTCAACTTAAAACATTGCACGAAAGTTTTTATAATTATGTGTTTAATTTAGAAACTATATTTTTTCAAAATATTGAAAAACTTATTACCTCAAATGGCGTTGATAATATTATATACATGTGTAAAAACATTGATTTTCAGCATCCGTGTTCCAATTTCCCAGTTGATTATTTAATAAAATTGTATATACGTATTTTATGTAATGAAATTTAGCAATAGGAATCTTAAATCATGTGGGAAAAAAAAATTGAAAACTTTGTATACTCATGAATTTGAAAGTTTTATAATGTGTATGATGAAAAAAAAAATATTACTTTATGAAATATTTATTTATTTTTATTTATTTAATTATCTAATTTGTTTTAATGATATTTAAATTTTTATTTGTTTTGTAATACTGTAATATGTGACTTCATACATTTCATTACGTTGTTGCCGAAAGTTGTTGATTTGAATTTCCCGCCAGTTTGTACTACTGATTTAAAGGTCCAGTAGCTTCAAGGTCATAGAAAGCATACTCAGAAGATCAAAGGAACCGACAAGAGTTTCGCTTCTGGTAGAGTTCTGTATTCTGTGATTATACTACAGAAAGTAAAAGATATGCCGCTTTATCATAATTGCGATATTTATAGTTCATTTATAGTTTTATTACTGTACCCGACAGAGTCAAAAAATTTGACTATAGGTGGCTTACCACTGGGATCTCGGAAACTATAAGAGCTACGACTTCAATTTAATGGGTCTTGCACGGGGGGGGGGGGCATCTTAGATGTGCTTTTGCTTTGCCAAAAATTTTCATAGGTTACTAGATAATGGCGAAAAACTGAATTTGGTCGATTTTTACCATCCGCTACCTTTGGTAAAGGAGGTGTAGGGATCGTGTGAAAAATTGCATATCGAGATTTTGGTAAATGACCACATTTTAAAGCCCCTATAATCAGATTTTAACATTTTCACTATGATGTCGATGTGTGTTTGTGTGTGTGTATGTGTGTGTGTGTATGTGTGTATGTGTGTTAATGTGTGTGTGTGCTCAGAACAGTCTTTATTCGAAAAATACATTTAAATTCATTTTTTTTCCCGATTTATGTTATAATAAAAAATAAAGATTGTTACATTTTCTACAGATATGCATTAATACTTTTTCTATTTATTTTATGAATAAATTTATAAAATAATTTATTTTATTAATCCCGGAGTCTATACTTTAAAGATAAACATATCTCCTTATTACACAATGAGTGCAGATATCAAATATATGTAATTTGCAGGTAAATATCACTGTCAATAAATTAATCATTTCAAATTAAAAATGGTAATATTTTAAGACAAAAATATTAAAATATGAATTTTCATTTGTAATTGAAAAGAAATTAATGTCAAATTACAAAATAAAATTATGGTAAGATTCTGAAGAAGATAATACGGATAATACATATAATAAATTGGAACAGTAAAAGTTATATTATATCATGCAAAGGAACTTAATGTAGTTGCTAGTATTAGTAAATATATAAGTATTTATGTAAGTGAACGAAAATTAAATAGCGGGAGGTATTGTGCTGGTCACATCAGATTTTTTCATTTTGAAATTAGTTCTAAACTATCAGAAATCGAGAAAAATGTTTCAAATAAATAAGTTAAGATATGTTTACCGTTTATCCAATGGCGTACGAAAAGAATTTTTCTGTCGGTACGAGGGCAATTTATAAAGAAATGTACCTAGCTATGAAAGAAGATACATTGAAGTTGAACAATACTTTACTTTTCAACATAACTTCCTTCAACACTAACACACTTTTACCAACGTTTCTTCAATTGTGCCATTACGTCAAAAAAATATTTTTTTGGAAGATCTGCAAAATAACTGTACAGCATACATTAACTCCTTATCTGATTCAAATCTTCTTCCCCTAAGAGTGTTTTTCTTATTTTTAAATAAAAAAAGAAGTCACTAGGTGCTAAGTCGGGGCTATAAGGCTGATAATGTCTTCAACTTTACGCGCTTTGTGAACCTTGCAATTTTCATGCAACAACAATTTCTTTTGTTTGTATGAATTCGAACGCTTTCTCTCAGGACAAGTTTTAAGTTTTGTATAGTTTTATCATATATCTCTGCATTAATTACAGACCCTCTTGGTATATACTTTATCAATAATATCCCTTCATTATCCCAAAAGATTGTTGCCATCAACTTTTTCCCTGAAGATTGTGTCTTGGCCTTTTTGGGCGGAGGGGAGCCCTTATGAACCCACTGCATGGATTCTATTTTGGTAGGCGAGACCCAGTGATACACCCATGTTTTATCGCCAGTCACAATTTTCGAGAAAAAGTCGTTGTCATCTTCCAAAGCAATCAAATTTTCTTGCGAAATTTCTTTTCTTGTCTGTTTCTGCTCCGGCGTAAGCAGTCTAGGTATCGTTCGTGAAGACACCTTCCTCATGCCTAAATCATTATGCAAAATTTTCCAAACACTGGTTTCAGATAAAGACAATTCCGTGGCAATAACAGAAACCTTCCATCGTCGATCTGTAAGCACCAATTTTTCAACTTGTTGAACATTTTCTGCAGTTCGTGCTTCAAGTGGTCGACCAGATTTTGGATCATCTGTATCGAATCCCTTCCCCATTGAAACTGTTTACACCAAAATTTTACCTTAAAATAACTTGGGGCATTTTGCTTATATACTCGGCTATCATTCGCTCATGAATAATTTTAGGACTATTGTCTGTTAAGAATGTTATCACACTCCGATGCTCCAATTTAGTTTCACTCATTTTTAACCCAAAATTCTACGCTAAACTGTAATAAGTAATACGATTTGAATGCAACTTACTGTATGAACTTAACAATGACACACAAATCTAACAACAAAAATTTGTTATCGTCCGCCTTTTGTTTCATGGCTAGGTAGATTTCTTTATAAACTGCCCTCGTAAATTTTAGAGATACAACACATACATTTTTTTTAAAGGGACACCATATTTGGCTTTTGCTTCAAAAAATACTGTATGATCTCTTTAATCCGAGCATGCTCTAATCCGAACCTCCAATAATCCGAACAGCGACAACTCGGAGCCATAATCCGAACAACGCCTCGTTAATCCGAACAGCAAAGTGATTCCTGCTACCTAAATGAGGGAATCACTTGGTTTCATGTTCTCTGTTACCTAAATGAGGGAATCCCTTGATATCATATTCTCTTATTCTGCTACCTAAATGAGAGAATCCCTTGATTTCATATTTTCTAAGAACTGCTCTGTTTACTGTTCATTGTTCATTAGACCTTTGTCTGCTATTGAGTTTAAAGCTAAGATGACTTCCTAAAGAAACACGTTACTTTAGGGTCGGGTGCACCACAGTGACCAGTTTGCGATAAAAGTATTCTGTCCTATGACACCACAGTTAGTTCTTCGATCAATAAACGAAAAATTTCCGTGAATAGTGAAATCCGCGTTCGTTCTCAAACGATTAACCGAATATTGGAAGGCTGAAGAAGACTGAAGAAAGAAGACATCCCGTGCCAATCCAGGTTCACCCGCATCCACGAGCGAACATCGTAGAAGCAGAACCAAGCCCTGACGAACACAGAGCAGCAGGAAGCAGCACGATCCATGGACATCATCATTCTTCTATTGTGAGTTGCACATGTCACATAGTAATCAGTACCATTCAGACTCAGATTCTGATTTAGAATCAATAAAAAATCATACTAGCTCATCTGACTCAGAATCAGAATTCCCTTATTATATAACATTTAGTCCCAATTTAACTAAGAACAAACTTACAAAAATGGCACAACCACAAACACAACCAGAAGTACCATTAGTACCCCCACCAAAACTAGAGAAAATTTATTTAGACATGATCCCCGAATTCCACGGCGACAGTAAGCTATTATCCAGATTTTTGGAAATATGCGAAAAACTTGTTAACAAATTTTATAATTTGGTTGACGTTAACGATTTCCAAAATGAATTTTTAATATCAAGCATTCTTTCGAAAATTAAAGGTGATGCAGCAGTAAATATCGCTAGCACCACAGTCACAAAGTGGGATGATTTAAAACATGCCCTGCTAACACGTACTCGGACAAAAGAGATATGTACACACTAAACATTGAAATGACTGAGTTAAAACAAGGAAATGAAACAGCATTCGAATTTTACAACCGTGTACAAGATATCTTAAACTTGAAAATTTCTTATATAAGCACTATTGTTACTATTGATGCTAGACCCGTCTTAATCCAATATTTTAAGAACTATGCACTTAGAATTCTATTACGTGGACTTAAAGATCCACTTGGTACCCTCATGAGGACCAAAGACCCAAAAGACATGAACACTGCATTAAACATGTTAACCAATGATTTCCAGCTCGAAACACATAGTCGTACACATACAAATTTACAACACAGAAACATTTCACAACACTCTCAACAACATAAACAAAAACAGAACATACACACGCAATATAGACAAACACAACACCCACAGCTGATATACAGACCTATTCCACCCACTAACCAAAATTATAAACCAAATAATAACCAATTCCATACAAACCAGCAATTTAAGAAACCATTCAGTACTCAATACCCTAATAATCAAATAGCTAAACCCAATAATCAACCCCAACAAAACGTCTTCAGACCAAATCCTAACTATAAAGCCCCCAGACCGACGCCTATGAGTATCAGCACTAGACAGTCACTGACACCACGCGCGACACCCAATCCGTATCGTCCGCAACAATTTTACCCGTCTCAAAACAGACCCAACTATATAGCAGAGGAATTATTTACAACCGAAATAGACGATTACGTAGAGCCAGAAATTGACGATCAAAATGTAGACTATTCCGAGAACGAGTTAAACCCTAATTACTACGTTACTGAGCCTGATCAGGACGAGTTTTTTCCAATACCAGCCTCGGAACCAACATCGAACTTATGAATGTTATTCACAATCATAGTGGATTACCATTCGTAGTTTTCCCCGAATCAAACTTAAAAGCCCTGATCGACACTGGTAGCACACGTTCATTTATTAACCCAAACATTGCAAACAAATTTTTCAAAACTCAAATAAAAAATGACCCATTTAAAATTACTACAGCTCACGGAACATCAGTTGAAAATTTTAGTATTATAATACCAGCATCAAAATTATTTAACTCTCCTAACATGTTATTAAAATATCATTTATTTAACTTCCATAAAAATTTTGACATTCTTTTAGGACTCGACAATTTAAAACTATTAAATGCTAGTATAGATCTGGTAAACGACAAAATAATCACACCAAATCAGGAAATCAAAATTCATTATCACAAAATTCTCCCTAAATCACATTTTATAAAAATCCCCCCTAATTCCAAGAAATTATCCAAACTTTTCATTCACAATATAGAAAATGGCGAAGTGTTTATCCCAGAAACTAAAATAAATGACATAACTATTCCCGAAGGTTTGGCTACAATACAAAATTATCAAGTTGTTTATCCTATTATTAACTCAAGCAAAATCGAAGAAATTATTAACTCTGTAAACTGTGTACAAGTTCATTCTTTAAACAATTTCGAAATTAACAATCTAAATTTTAATTAAGAAATAGAAAATAATAACTTTGATATGAGTAAAGTGAGACTCGACCATATGAACGAGGAAGAGAAGCGCGAGATAAGAAAACTGCTGACGGAGTACTCTGAGATCTTTCACTCTGACGATAAGGCATTGACATTCACTAATGAAATAAAACACTCCATACGCACAAAGGATGAAATACCTGTCTATACCAAAACTTACCGATACCCCGAAATTCATCGACAAGAAGTACAAACACAAATTCAAAAAATGCTAGACCAAAACATAATCCGTCCCTCTAATTCTCCATGGTCCTCCCCTATTTGGGTAGTCCCCAAAAAACTCGATGCATCAGGTAAACGTAAATGGCGTTTAGTTATCGACTACAGAAAAGTAAACGAAAAGACTATTGACGACAAATACCCCTTACCTAACATTACTGACTTACTCGATAAACTAGGACGTTGCCAATATTTTACTACACTGGACTTAGCATCCGGTTTCCACCAAATTGAAATGGATGGAAAAGACATTCAGAAAACGGCTTTTAACACCGAAAACTGACATTATGAATTTTTACGAATGCCATTTGGACTAAAAAATGCCCCCGCCACTTTTCAGAGAGTAATGGATAACGTACTTAGAGATTTAGTTAACAAAATTTGCCTCGTATATTTGGATGACGTCATTATATTTAGTACATCTCTTCAGGAACATATTGAAAATTTAAAAACAGTCTTTAATCGATTAAAGAAAGCTAATCTCAAAATACAACTGGACAAATCAGAATTTTTACGAACCGAAGTAGAGTATCCTGGACATGTAGTAACCCCGGAAGGTGTGAAACCTAATCCTAATAAACTCAACGCTATTCAAAATTATCCAATCCCCAAATCTACAAAACAAATTAAAGCATTTTTAGGACTCTTAGGATATTACAGACGATTTATAAAAAAATTCGCACATCTAACCAAACCTATGACCAAATGTTTAAAGAAAGACTCGATAGTAAAGTACAATGACCCTGAGTACATTCAGCGCTTCAACACTTGTAAAAATCTTTTGATGAATGAACCAATACTCCAATACCCAGACTTTACAAAAACATTTAACGTTACTACAGATGCGAGTGACTACGCCATTGGCGCTGTGTTATCGCAAGGCACTATCGGTTCCGACCTTCCTATTGCATACGCTACGGAACAAAATTACAGTACCACCGAAAAAGAATTACTTGTCGTTGTATGGGCAACTAAATATTTTAGACATTACCTTTTTGGAAGAAAATTCAAAATTATTACGGAACATAAACCTTTACAATACCTTCACTCACTAAAAGACCCACATTCCAAACTCATGCGTTGGAGAACTAAACTTGAAGATTACGATTATGAAGTAATATACAAAAAAGGCAAGCTGAACACAAATGCAGACGCACTTTCGCGAATAGAATTAAACATAAACACACTAGATGCAGGCACACAAAATCTTTTTGAATACATTGAAAACTTTAATGAAAATTTTAACCCTAATAACGACACACAATCTTTAATAGTAAACCCCGATGATGACGAACAAAAAGATCCCGAAACTGACCAAACTATCCATTCAAACCCTGAAAGCCCCATTGTTGGCATAACAATTACCGAATCCCCAGTAAACTTTGGAAAAAATCAAATTTTTACATCTCTCGTAAAACACTCTCCATCTAAACCTAGAATAAAAAAAATTCACGTTGATAAAATGAGACTTTACGTTCAAATATCGGAAACAAACTTCGAACAAGACATTGTTAATTTTATAAAACAATATGTCGCCCCTAACGCTACATACCATCTCTATTTCGAAAGCCCTATTTACGAACAATTCAGTAATGCACTCCAAAAATATTTCAAAGATTCAGAAATCAAATTTATCAAAAGTAATACAAAATTAATAGATATAGAACAAGAAGACGAAATTCAACAAGTCATCACAAATTATCACGAAGGAAAAACAAACCATCGTGGAATAAACGAGACCCATACACAAATTAAAAAACGATACTACTGGCCTAACCAATTAAAAATTATTACGGACTACATAAATAAATGCGAAATATGTTTAGCTGCAAAATATGAAAGAAACCCTATTAGACCAAAATTAAATATCACCCCTACTCCTAACATGTAGACACATTAACACTTGAAAACGCTAAATTTCTTACTATCATTGACGCTTTCTCCAAATATGCACAAGCATACAGAGTTAGCTCAACAAATGCCGTTGAGATCGCAAACAAATTAACTCATTTCTTTTCACACCATGGAATACCGAAATTTTATCACTTCAGACAACGGACTCGAATTTAAAAATAGTATTGTAAAAGAATTATTAGCTCTCCACAAAATTGAAATTCATTTTACCTGCTCACAAAATCCAAATTCAAACGGTTTAATTGAACGATTCCATTCCACCTTAGTAGAGCATATTCGTTTATTTAATATGCAAGAAAATTTTAAAAATAATTCAATAGATGAAAAAGTTAATTATGCACTTTTAGCATATAATAATACAAACCATAGCACAACAAATTTAAAACCAGTCGAAATCATTAATGGTCATTTAGAAACAAATTCACCGCTTGATATAAAATTAGAAAAACAAGTAACCCAGGATTATATTCAAAAACATAAAGAAAGAACTAAATTAGTATACAAAAATATTAATAATAAGTTACAAGAAAATAAAACAAAAACAATTAATCAAATAAATGAAAATCGCGAAGAACTCCCAGAAATACCAAAAACAATTTATGTACAGAATAAACAAAAGGTCAATAAAACAAAAAATCCAAAATTTAAGAAAGAGAAAATGAAACAATTAATAAAGATTTGAAAACAGCCGAAAATGATACAGAAAACAATGACAAAAAGCAACCCAAAATTCATCTTACAAATATTAAAAGACCAAGAAAAATAATTAATAACAATCCCGCAATTCCAGGTCCATCTACTTCCCGTTCTCATACGGAATAGATGTAAAGGACATTACCCGCAATCCAGGACTTGTGGCTATTAATCTCGGACTTGCAAAACTACAAAGAACACAACACACATTTGTACACTATTATGACCTGTTTCCACTTAAAACACAATACGAAAACCTGAATAAACAATACACAAATCTTGTAGAGACACTAAACACAGACAAAATAACTATAAAAGACTTCGAAAATAACAACAAAATTATAGAATACCTAAAGAACAATATCGATGAAAAAATCAACCATTTATCCACCCGCACTCGAATAAGACGAGGTATAGTCAATGGTTTAGGAACAGTTGTGAAAGCTATTACAGGAAATTTGGATGAAGAAGATAATAAAAGATACACTAAAATTTTAAATCACCTACAAGAAAATCAATTTAAATTAAACAACCAAATTAAACATCAATACTCTGTTAGTCACCAAATAATAAAATATTTTAACAAGACTGTCGACACTATCAGACAAAATGAAGTCACCCTAAAATTAAAAATTGAACAACTCATGCATTTGGCTATTAGTGGAACAAAAAATGACGACAAATTATTTATTAAAGATATTTATAATCAATTGGATACTTTGTATACACTAACATTTAACACACTTCAAGGCATTGAAAATTCCCTCACATTTTGTAAACTTCACACTATACACCCCAGTATAATCAAAACAAATGACCTTTATGAGGAACTAAACAAAATTTCAAAATATTACAATGATGAGTTGCCATTTGACATAAATTTGGAAAACATTGCAGAAATTGAAAATTTACTCTCAGTTAATTGCAAATTACAATAAGACAACAAAATTTTATATTTCATCGAAATTCCAATAAATTATGAAACACATTTCGAACTAATCCATTTAATTCCTACCCCTACAAAACACAACTCTAATTTAATTACTATTATACCCAATCACGATTATATTCTGAAGTCTGAAACTGGTCAAATAAGATCTCTATGTGGTACGTGTAACCGCAATATAAGAAACATATTCCAATGTCCTAATAAAATCAAGGAAATAATCGAAGACTCTTGCGAGGCTAACTTCCTAACGAAAAACACCGTCGAAAACTGTCATTTCGTCAAACTAGAGATAAAGAATAACCATCTCGAATATTTGGAAGAAATCAACCAATATTTGGCTATATTTCCGTACCCCGAAAAATTAGAAACTAAATGCAGTCACGCCGACAATATAAGAAGCCTTCAAGGTATACTCCTCATCAAAGATGATGGATGTAAGTTACAAATTCAAAACAAGGAACTCGACTTCAAACATGGTACATTTGGCAAACCAACAGTAATTGAAAATTACAAAATTAATTTCAATAAGACTCAAATTCCAAAAACTACAATCGAATTGAACAGCATCTCCGAACTCAGGCCAATAAACAAGCTAGAAGACACCCTGCACGACGATATAACAAGATACGAAGAAGATGGCATCAAATACCCCGTTTTAGCATTATATGTTATAATTATTATTGTTGCTATTATTTCTGTCATAGTCTATCTTAAAAGGAAACTTCCACTCAAATCCACGAGAAGGAATCAGTCCACAGCCAGAGACATTGAACTTCACCAAACAACTTCAACCCCCAGGTCGCCGCTGAAGCTTCCTGACGAGGCCAAATTCTAAGAAGGGAGGAGTTACCACAGCCCATATTGCTGAGGTTGCGGTTCCCAGGTTTATACCCGACACCGGAAAGGAGAAACTATATATTTTGTACTTTTACTTAGTTTTAGTTAGTCTGATGTAGTCTCATGTAAATTTCATACCAAACACTCAAATGTAACATAATTAAATAAATTATAACTGTAACTTTGTGACAAAGAAAAGATTAGCGAATATAATTTTTCGACTTGCAATAAATAATCCTTTTTAAAAACCCTTCCGCGAACCTTAAAAATATAACTTATATATATATATATACAGGGTGTCCCTTAACTTGGTGCACAAACTTTAAGGGCATATAATACTGATCAAAATGAGTAAAAAAAGCTCAGTCAAAATGTGTCCGATCTTTAATAGTTTCCCAGATATAACGCAGTGAAAAATGAGTTTTTACGAGATTTACCTTTGCTATCTCGAAAACTATAAGAATTACGATTTTGATTAATTGAGACTTTTTGTTTACCTTTGAGAGGTAATCTTAGATGGCCTTTTGTTATTTTATAAAAATCAAAAGTGAAATGTTGTGGCGACCTTGGTCAATATTTAATTTTCATATAACTACGTAACTATAAGAAATTGAGAAAAATGTTTCATATAAAATTTTATTGTTTTTTATAGTCTTTTTACTGACAGACAAAATTTTATTCGATCGCTATCTTTGTCAGTTTTTCTTAGATTTTTCGCTTTTCTCGGAAACAGTTGAAGATCATTCCTATGTTGATGAAGCTTTTTTATTCATTTTGGTCAGTACTATATGCCCTTAAAGTTTTTGCTCGAAGTTAAGGGACACCCTGTATATATATATATATATATATATATATATATATATATATATATATATATATATATATATATGATATTTTAACACAAAATTTAATTATTTTAGGTGTGCCCATATTAAGAGAAATTTTGTGTGAAAATGCATTATTCTTTTATGGACAGACTCACAAGGATGCCATTTTCAAAGCTAGCTCCGGATGGCTCGATAAGTTCAAAAACAGATACGGGATTCGACAACTATCAATTACAGAAGAAAAAATATCAAGTGATGAGGCTGCTGTTGAGCCATTTAAAAACGCGCTTCGAAATAAAATAGCAGAAATGCAGTTGTGTCCAGATCAAATTTACAATGCTGACGAAAGCGGACTTTTCTGGAAATTATTTACTCAAAAAACACTTGCTCACCAAGCTGAAACATCAGCTCCAGGTAGAAAAATGAGCAATAAACGAGTTACATTTATGCCCTTCTGTAATGCCTCCGGCACACATAAAATGAGATTTTTTGTAGTGGGCATATTTCAAAAGCTACGAGAATCATGGGAATCCACAAATGATATGGATATTTTGGCACATATTCAGAATGAATCAAGTTCCGACGAAGAAGTAGAAGTGATACCAGTACATGTAAAGCACAAAGAGGCAGTCAGAAGTTTTGAAACGTGTTTGAAGTGGGCTGAAGAAAATGATGAATCGGAACACCACATTCTATTTCTATCGGATATGAAAAAACGAGTCAAAAAGGCGAACATTAAACAGAGCAAAATCACCGAATTTTTCAGTTTCTTAGATTTACTATTTACTTTAGTATAGATTTATGTAATATGCCTATATGTACTTTATTTTGTTATTCATATGTAGTAAGTACAGTTGTTTTTACCTTCCGTCACCTCTAGGTAAGGAAGGTATTGTCTTTGGTCAAAAAATTCGGTTGTGAGTTTTCATTGAATAAGCACGTGTGTACGTGTGTGCGAGTGTGTGTATGTGTAAGTGTGTGTGTGTGTGTGTGTGTGTGTGGACCGCGGTTTCGTCAACGATATCTCTAATACTAGAATTCCAAAAATTACAATTCTTGCATATTCCTCTTCCTTACAACCATATGCAGACTTAATTAAATTTTGGTTATAATTGGTCAACCGGAAGTACCCTCATTTGAAGATTTGAACAGTTTTTCTTGAAAAACTCAGTTAAATGTTATTATAACTTAAAGAATATATTATTGTCTATACGATTTGATTGCATTCTATATTTGATATTCAACAGATATAGAGTTAAAGAAGAATAAAGATAATAAATTTCATATAAATTTCATAATTCAGCCAGCTATGCTAACTTAACCATGGAAACTGCTAATATATTCAGGGAATTCAAATTGACAGATGTCAGTATCAATAAAATGTAAATCAATGAAAGAATAAGGGAAGTAACTCTAGTGTTAGAAGTTTCTAGATATAAGAGAGACGATTACATTGGTTTGAACATGTCATGAGGAGAGATGAATATATTAATAGAAGGTGGAAGAAACATAGGAAGACCAAATATAAGATGAAAAGACTGTATTGCAGAAGACTTGAGAGAAAAAGAACTGAATGAGGACGACACGCAAAACAAAAATGAGTGGAAGAAGAAAATAAAAAATAGCGACCCCCTAACGAATGGGAAAAACTAAAGAAGAAGAAGATGTCAGTGTCAAGTGCAATTTGCATAGTTTGTTTATGAAATAACTTTACTGGAAATATAGGATCTTTTGCATGAAAATTTATGTATAGGGCGCGTGCAATGACATGACTTTGCTGACTTTGGCAAGCAGATATGGGGACCCGAGTCAAAATGACAGCAATTAATTATGTCCATAACTGACAAGTGTTATAATTTTTCATTCAAAATATCATAATTTCTTATTATTATTTTTTTGTTATCAGGAGTATGGAATTCAGTTGCCGAGAAAGGGAATCACATAATACAAAAAATTTAGAATCTTTAGTAAGAAAATTTATGTATGGATTTTGTACATAATACACAGGATTGACGGAAGGTATTGTGCTGGCCACATCAGATTTTTTTAAATACATAACATTTTTGTCGTTCCTCTAATTTTGCCCGTGTGTGTATTAGGGTATTAGAATAACCATCTGTGTTGAAAATGTGTATCGTTAGTTAATTCCAAAACCGTCACATTGTACAAAAGTAGAGTTTCATTGAACAGTGCGAGTTTTTTGTATCCGACTTCTTGAATTGTTGTGTATACGAAGATAAGTTTATAAATATGTTGTAATAAATCCTTAATTGTATTTTTTTCAAATTTTACTACTAAAAATTTGATAACTGAGAAATGTCAACTACCAATGCATTTTATTTTCCCATTTTGTTTTAAAAGATGCCAATGAATGCGAATAATTGCTTGTTTTTAACCTTCCGTCAGCTTTAGGTAAAGAAGGTATTGTCTTTGGTCAAAAAATTCAATGATGAGTTTTTAGTGAGCAAGTACGTTTTATGGTCCATATAATACGATTTTACCATTTTTACGATGATGTCTGTATGTATTTATGTATGGATGTATGTATGTAGGTATATATGTATGTATGTATGTATGTATGTATGTGTGTGTGTGTGTGTGTGTGTGTGTGTGTGTGTGTGTATGTGTGTGTATGTGTCTGTCCGTGTGTGTGTGACGAAAGTTTCGGATCGCATAACTTCAATACCACGGTTCCAAAATATTATATTTTTTTCATACTTCTCAAATTTACATCCAGAAGAACAAGTGATTAGATTTTGGTTATAAATGGTCAACCGGAAGTACCTTCATTTGAAGATTTTAACAGTTTTTCTTGGAAAAACGCAGTTAAATATCATTTATTGACATTTAACGTTATTATAACTTGAAGAACATATTATTGTCTATACGATTTGAACGCATTTTATACTTCATACTCAATAGATATAGAGTTAAAGAATTATAAAGATATTAAGTTTCATAAATTAGCCAGATATTCTAATAATGGAAACTGCTAATATATTCAGATAATACAAATTGGCAGATGTCAGTATCAATAGGTGCGTTCAATAAAGTAAGCAGTTCAAGCAAATGCTAGGTAAGCAAACGAGACTTGGTGATTAGTACACTGAAAGATTTGCTAGCTATAGGAGAACTGATATTCACAAATGTCATCGAGAAAGTTATACAATTGTCAAATATAACATGTGTATCTCTCATATTCCTTTTATTGGTCTGACAAGTTATACAAAATGAATTTATAGGTTAGTACAGTTATTTGCAGATAGTGGAATAATTTTGAACATTTTTTTGGTCTAAGAAAATATTTCAAATTTAACAATATTACGAACATTCATCACTAAACTTTGAAAGCCTTTTTGACATGTAATTGATATAAACACACCATAAAATGAGATATAAACAGTAGAAGTTTAATTCATGTATGTATAATTTGCATTTCCCGCTATTATATTTCATAAGTTAGCAAGTCAAGCGAGAAATTTGGCACTTGGATTGTTTGCGAGCAAATCAAGCAAATACTAAGGTAGCAAAGTCGTTCAACAAATTTTACTTCCGATTGCTTGTTTTAATGGGGTTTATTGAATGCACTCAATGAAAAGTAAATGAATGTGGCAGAGATGAGGATGTTGAGATACATGTTGGGGAAGACAGGGAATGATACAGTAAGAAATAAAAGAATAAGGGAAATAACCTTAGTGTTAGAAGTTTCTAGAAACATACAAGAAACACGATTACATTGGTTTGAACATGCCATGAGCAGAGATGAAGAATATATTGGAAGAAGAATGAATAGCTTAGTAATAGAAGGTTGAAGAAACAGCGGAAGACCAAAGATAAGTTGGAAGGACTGTATTGCGGAAGACTTGAGAGAAAAGGAACTGAATGAGAACGACACGCAAAAACAGAAATGAGTGGAAGAAGAAAATAAAAAATAGCGTCCCCTAACGAATGGGAAAAGGTAAAGAAGAAGATGTCAGTCTGAAATAATTTTACTGGAAATTTAGAATCTTTTGCAAGATAATTTATGTATGAATTTTTATATAATAATACACAGTATTGACGGAAGGTATTGTGCTGGCCACATCAGATTTTTTTTCCTAAACAATCAACTATGTTTTTAAACAATATTCTTATGCATTTTAATTCCTTTAAATTTTAACTACCGGTGCTTTTGCCTTACAACATTTAATAAGTAATGGGGTGCTCCATTTAAAAAACTTGAGTTTTTTGAATTTTAAGTTTACGATGACGTTGAAATTACATTTTTTTAAAAATTGTTGATTATTAATTTATAATAGTGCAAACAAAAGCTTTCTTTATAAAACTGTTTCTGTTATAGAAATTCGACTCCATTCTCGAGATATAGAGTAATAAAGAAATAGCCATTGTTAGAGAAAAAATTAAAGAGTTGAATTACGCCGGAAATGATTGATCATGAGCAAATGTTTTTATTGTTCATTATTACATCTGAAGTAGAGTTATTTCGGTTTTTTAAATTTTATTTTATAAATATATAGAAGAATAGGTTTCATATTTTTGTAACGAAACCTATAATATTTGAAATAAGTGCTATTTACCATTTAATATGTTTTTAATTCTGTAATTTTACCTCCCGCTACCCTTGGTAAGGGAGGTATAGGGATCGTGCTAAAAATCGCATATCGAGATTTTGGTAAATGACCACGTTTTAAGGTCCCTAGAATCCATTTGTAACATTTTCACAATGATGTGTGTGTGTATGTATGTGTGTGTGTGTGTGTGTGGATCCTCTTTACACTCTAACTCAAATACTAACATTCAGAAAGTTTGAAACCATGTATTTCTACCTTATTCTAATATGGAAAGAACTGATTAGATTTTGGTGGCAATCGGATAACCGGAAATGGCAGTTTACTTGAAGCTCAAGATAGTTTTTCTTCAAAAAATACCTTTAAATGTAATTTTTTCTCAATTTGTTTTTATAAAAATTAAAGATTATTCTATTTTCAACAAGTTTGCTTTAATACTTTTTCTATATATTGTATGGATAAATTTATAAAGTAATATAAAAATTATATACATAGGTAAATGGCGGGAGGTACTGTGTTGGTCACATCAGATTTTTAATATTAAAATTGGCAGTTCAAGAAGTAGCGATTTTTCGGAAGTAGTGCTAATACAACAGGTGAGAATACGGGCCACATTTTTTGTTAAAATAATATTGAAAATTTGTTTAAAATAAAGCTAGCGTAAGCTCGTCCTGGGACATTGAAAAATTAAAAGTAGTAATAATATTGAACTACTTATGATTTTTTTCGATTTATTTATATGTTTATAATAAATAAAAAGATTAAAATTTTAGATCTCACCTTATATCAATAATTAAGAATTGAAATTTGACATATTGATTCAGAATGCAGTTTTTACGTAAAATTTAATATTTTTTTGTTTGAAATTGATTATTTTATTTGTTATATTTTTTTATCTACTGCAAAAGCACACAATGCGTACCCTCGAGTAAACAGTTAAAAATTACTTTTACTACTCCTGCTCTGGAAATAAAATTTTGTGATTTGGTTTTCATACTGAAAGCGACTCTTTGCAGCATGCTTCGGTATCCTAGCAACGAATTTTACTTATGGATGTTGTTTAGAATGTTTGTTGTTGTCATAGATACGCATCACAAAAACAAAAATTGACAATAAATGTCCAATTATTAAAAAAATAATAATTCTTTATTTCATTATTATTTGTCTTGTAGGAGTAGAAAAAATAGTGTGTATAACACGTGTTGAAAGTCCTATGTCGAACATAAAAGATTGCAGCCTGAGCGAAGCGAAGCCTGCAACTTTCGCTTTGGTTCGTCAAAGAAACACTTTTAGCGCTTGATATACAAATAACTATCACACATGTATACTACTATTTAATTAAATCGCTACTTAAAAAAATAACATCTACATTCCTAACACAATATAAGTATAACGTTATAAAGTTAGAACTTTCTATTGTTCAATGATTGTAAATTAGAAATAAATATATTAAAATAAACTTACAATTTTCATTCGTAGTCAGGCCAAGGCATATTACGGGTATTAAGAGTAAGCGCCACATGTTTGCTGTGTAGAATGATGCTATCCAGGAAACCTACGTGCTTAAATAAAAATCTAGTTTCCTTGATTTTTCTGAAATAATAACAAGTTCAACAAATGTTTTGAATTTATAAACGGAGTTAAAAAACAATTGCTATAAATAATTGAACAAGTGCAAATAATCTGATTGATTTTATTTGCAGCAGTAATAAACGTTTTGTTATTAATCTGTCAAAATATTTACTTTTTATAAAAGTAAATGTTATTTGGAAAAGTTGTTTTGCATATCATTTGAAACTTAAATTCAAAATATTTTGCAGATAGTCATTTGCTTATTATTTTTTTTTTGTAAAATTTATTGCATACTAAAATGTTATGATCTTTCGTATAATAAAAATTGGTTTTGAACAAAAATAATTTATTAGTATAACAAAAGATTGATTTTGACTTTTAATATTGAAGTTGAAACGTAATAACAATACTTTACAAAAAAATATTACTACAATAAAATTTCAACTTATAAAAAGAAATTCTACGACAGAAAAAAATCTGATGTGGCCAGCACATAACCTCTCGCCGTATATTTTACCTGGCTGTATGCATAAAGCAAAGAATATTTTTAAAAATACAAATAATATATTCATATAAGTCTATGACGTATAAACTTCTTTATTATTCAATTAGAGCATGTCTCAACATAAAACAATTTTCACATATATTTACAAAATTTATAGGATGTTTTACCATAAATTATGTACAATAAATTACAAAGTAGAGTTTACCATATATAAATTTTCAGCTGGTAACGGATTTTCAATTCGAACAACGTTCTTGTTTACTTTCTCTTCATATTCTTCTAGTAAAAACATTAATTTGGGCGGTCTAAAATGTATATATCTGGAATCTGCATCTATTCTTACATATCTTCTTTTACATTTTATTTTTACATACATGTATCAAAACAACACTAATTCCCTTTAATAAAGTGATGGATAGATTGCACTCCGATTATTCTTATATCGATGTGTAATTTTGTCAATATTTACAACTTACTTGAAAAGAATTTGATAGCTTTTTCGCAGTTCAATGTTACTCTAGTCTACAGTGCTGGTGTATATTGTCCCATAATGTTTGAAACAAATTTAAGACCTTCAACCTAGACTTGTAACCTCCATAATAGTCACAGATCAAGAATTAAAAGATTCTCCAAGTACATTTTTCTTTCATTACTCATTATATCAATGAGATACAATTTTTCTGTATTTTACGTTGCAGAGTGGAGAACATCTTCACTTTCACCTTGTATTTATAACATTTAAATATCGTCTTCCTTCGAGCTGTATTCTCGCTCATATTTATTCTTTCCATTTAGATTTTTTATATATAAATTCATTCTATGAAGAAATTTTGTACTACTCTTATAATATTTCGAGATGATTCCAATTCATTGTTGGCATTAACAGTATTTCTGAAGGGTATGTGTAATATACCTATAACTATAAATACAATAAGAAATAATATAATGTATGTACTTCCCAGAAAAAGTCTTCAGTAATGCCAGTAATGTTTCCGGATTTCGACACTGACATTTATCTGTCAGTTACAAACATTTTAAATTTTCAACTATTTTCGACGACTTTTTTTCGGCTGTAAAATTTATTACAACAGATTATTTTATATATTATATTTCTTTTATCTCTAAATCTATAGAATATATAATAAAATATTTAAATGTATCAGATAGAGAATTTAATTTTCTTATATACTAACAAAAAAAAATTTTAAAAATAATATTTAGATTTTTTTTTCAAGAATCTTCTACCTTCGGCTGTCCAATTGTTACCAAAACCTTTTCAGATCTTCCCATGAATGTCCGATTGGGAAATACGTAGTTAAACAAATATAAAGTCTTATAGTTTTTGAGTAATCGTCCTTCCAACATCCCACATACACACATACACACACACACATACACACATACACACACACACACACACACACACACACACACATCCACAAAAACATCATCGTAAAAATGTTAAAATCGGATTTTAGGGACCTTAAAACGTGCTTATTCAATAAAATCTGGATATGCGATTTTTAGCATGAATGCAATACCTCTCTTAGCACAATACCTTCCGTCAATTCTGTGTATTTTGTATAAATTCCATACATAAATTTTCTTGCAAAAGTTTCTAAATTTCCAGTAAAATTATTCCATAAACAAACTATGAAAATTGCACTTGACACTAACATCTTCTTCTTCGTTAGCTTTCCCCATTCGTTAGGGGTCGCTATTTTTTATTTTCTTCTTCCACTCATTTCTGTTTTACGTGTCGTTCTCATTCATTCAGTTCTTTTTCTCTCAAGTCTTCCGCTATACAGTCCTTCTATCTTATCTTTGGTCTTCCTCTGTTTCTTCAATTTGCTATTACTAAACTACTCATTCTTGTTCAAATATAATTCTTCTTTTCTCCTCATGACATGTTCAAACCAATGTAATTCTCTTTCTTGTATCTTTCTAGAAACTTGTAACACTAGAGTTATTTTCCTACCGTATCTTTCCGTCTCGCCCCAACATCTACTTCAACATCCTCATCTCTGCCACATTAATTTACTTTTTATTGATACTGACATCTGTCAATTTGAATTATATGAATATATTAATAGTTTCCATGTTCAGCATAGCTGGCTGAATTATAAAATTTAATTTCTTTAAAATTCTTTAACTCTGTATCTATTGAATATGAAGTATAAAATGTAATCAAATCGTATAGAGAATAATATATTCTTTAAGTTATAATAACGTTAAATGTCAATAAATCAAATTTAACTGTTAAATCTTCAAATGAGCAAAGACAACACCTTCCTTAGATACCTAAAGGTGACGGAAGGTAAGAAGGCCTGCTATTCAAATTATATTTTACATTGAACGCGCAAATTAAATTATGTGGTTTTTTATAATATCAAAATTTTTAGTTATGAACTTAATATCAAGCAAGGTACAAGAAAAAAACATAAAAAATCTAAATTATTTCTAGATGATAACGGTAATGAAATAGAAAGCAATAAATAAATGATAATGAAGCGAATGACATTTTTTACCGATTAATATTAAAAGTGCATTTTTTTGACAGCTAACAGTCTGTAAAATGTCACATTTAGTAACTAGGCTGTGATAGTATATTATTCAATGAGAAAGTAATGTATGCTATTAACCATGAGAATTGAGTTTGAATCACGAGCTGCAAATTTGTAAATCATTCGAATGAGTAATAGCCATTACATGCGAATAGAATACTATATTTTATCCACAAATTGTCAAATAATAACATATCAGTGACACATTTGTATTAAAAAATAAATACAATTTTTCCATTGACAAATGTAAAACTTTTTTGTTTACATAGACAAATCTAGTTATCGTTGTAACAAAATTATAATGTGATTTGGCATTTATCAGAAAATTTTAAAATCGACATTTCAGCTATATTTTAAGCTTAAGAAGAAAATAAAGGTATGAAAAATAACAAAACCAGTGTAATTTTGGTTTGGAAAGAATTACATATTAAAAGTAATTTTGTTTGCACTCTTTGAAGGGTGGAATTTGATTTCGATGTAACAATTAAATAATATTATTACATTGAATAGTCAATATTATTCAATTAGCAACAGTAACTAAGGTCATTAATTTGTTAAATTCGGTTGAATTATTGGTATATTATTTGACAGCTGTGGATAATTATGTTATTAGGAGTAGGAAGCGGTCTTTTTGTGTTGAACCCAGCTATTCTATTTTTTTATAGTTGTTTTAATTATAGCGTTAGCAATTTCAGCCATAGTTGGCTGTGTACAATACAAAACACAAACGATACAACTGTCATATAACAATTTTTCAATATGGCCTGTGTTGCTGTGACGACTCCTGCCGCCAGCGGTGAACTAAGAAGCTAACATTTTTTTACTAGTACAATAATGAACAACATTGTTGTACTAGTAATAAAATGAATATCTTCTATAGTGTGTGTATAGTAGCCTAATATGAATATTATTGTACACTTGAAGAAAAAAATATTTTTACTGCCTTTTACATAGCAACCGCTATACAAATACCTAGCAACTGTTCAATAAACGCATAGCAACATAATTTGATGGCGATAACAGTCAAAATAGGTATTCAAAATAATCACTAAATTAATACTAATTCTAAAATCAGCAAAAAAATCTATTGTGGCCATCACAATGCCTCTTGTACCCTTTCCATTGTGGTATATAAAAGTATTTATTGTATTTAACAATTCTTGTAGACACAAACAATTCTAATTACACCTAAGCACGCACCTAAGTAATCTTTATTTTTATATATTTTCTATTGACAACTGACAAGCTGCGACATGACATCTGGTGGGAAAAATATGAACTTTCCTATTTGGTACTATATTGTGACTGTATGCTTGAATTACATGTGGTTTAATCATTTGATGTGAATAAAAATGGGAAAAAGTCGTACAAATTGTTGTATATTCTGACGTCACTCTCAAGATCTGGTCGAGACACAGGCATTGGGTTTTATAATTTTCCGAAACATGGCCAAAATAAAGTTAAAATTACGACAAGAGCAAGTGTTGAAATGGATATGGATCGACGAAAAGTATGGGAATATGCAATTCGTAGTGCAAAACAAATAACAAAACATATGAAAGTTTGTTCTCGTCATTTTAAATCGGATAATTACATATTTCGTGGTCTTTATCTAGCTTTACACGTGAATTCTGCACTAATAATTTTTAAATTTTCTCTAAATGTATTTTGATTTCATGTGGTTTTGCAGAAATTCCACTGGTTCGCAGACAAAGTGCAAATATTACCCACATTATACCGTCATTTTTTAATACTCCACATAATATTATGTGGTTAGCGTTTATAATTCGCTCACCTGCGATCATCAATTTCGATTGATTAAATATATATAAAATTATAAATACATTTTAACATATCTTCTATAATACATTTAGAAGTAGCTGTTGCTTCCAGAAATCTAAAATGTTCTGTGGTACCAAACCCCATTTTAAGTGAAAAAAATTGCTTTCGTTGTTTGTTTTCATATGTCACAACACTGCGAGTACCAATTCAGAAGCAGACATGTCAGTTCTCAATAATTTTAAATTCATTTTATGAGCCAAGTTTTCTCCATTTCCTCTAAATGTATGAGGTTTTTCTAATTCATTAACGGGATTGGCGGTATTTCTAAAGGATTCGTGTAATATACGTATAATTTTAAATATATAATTAATAGACGGCGGGATAGCACAGTGGTAGAGTGCTAGCCTCTGGACTCAGAGGTCGTGGGTTCGAATCCGGTCAGGTCGAATTTTTCTCGACTGATCTTGATCGGTATCTACTCCCGTTACCTTTCCAAGTTGGGATACAATTAACTTGGCAATCACTAAGCTAATCTGGCACCGGATAGTGGTTGTAACAAGGGCTTGCTCGGGTGGGCAACACACATGACATCTACGCAAGGAACTTCGTGGTAATTGTAAAAAATTAAATAGATGTTGTATGTGAGACCACCCTAGGGATATAACCTGTAAGGGTTGAAAATCCTGAAACAATATACATACATACATAAAGTCCGTTTCCACGACTTGATCCCCACGTCATCAATCGTAAACATATGGTTCAAATCGCCAGGGGAGGGAGGGAATTGATGACGTCATGTTGTCGGGTGGAATCGCGTGATTTCCGAAGTATCCATACAAATCAAAACTGACAACTGACAGTATTATAATATAACCTATACTGTATTGATATTTATTAATTATTCATAAAAATTCGAAGTAAGACATGTATTTAGCAATAATTATGATATAAGTATACTAAATAAAATATACCTCTTTTATTGTCAAATAATTGGCAATTTTAGAAACGGCGTCTTTGTAATAGCAATATGCACAATATAATTTGAATAAAACTCAACAAAAATATTTTTTACGAAAATAGTGTTAATTTACAAGATTGGATTTATTTAGAACAAAAACCGGAACAAAGCATGGATTTTTTATTGTCAGTAGTACGGCAATGTGGCTAAAACGTTAGTTTTGTGATCGGCAATTCCGAGCAGATTAGACAGTACCACAGTAATGATATATTGGATGGGAGACATTCGGCAACAAAAAAGAAATTATCATATCGCGTCACACTGCGGCTCGGTGCGCCCGACACCCTGGGAATACCCTTACACCGAACGGTACAAAATGGGATTACCTATTTTTTTTTTATTGTGGGGAATTATAATTAAGAACACAATAATAAGGAATATGATAATTAAATAACAATTATTATTAATCGTATATACATAACTAAGTTATTAAAACAAAATATACTGATATAAAATCGTCAATTTTATAATACAATAATTTACTAAGCGCGTCATTAACTAAGATGGCGAAAGCACATCTTCTCCAGAAATTCGTCCTTCACGCCTGTGGAAATCCGTCCGCAAAATCCTGAGAGAGAAGTGGCCTAGATAAATTGTATTTTTCTAGAAAAGAGCATAATTTATAGCTGCTGGTGTTGCTTTAGTCGGGTCTTCTTTCGTGCATTTTTCTTCTAGGTTGATACAATCTCTACACATATTTACTTCACACATTCCTACTTGAGTTTGCAGGTTTTATAAAAGCGAATTAAATTTTTATCCAGGTTTATAATTATAATCCAAGGTTTTGTATATATAGAAAATCCCGGATTTGAAATCTGAGATTAAATTATGTTTATAAAACCGGGCATTAGAGTTTTTTAATTGGTCCATTTTTGGTCATTTCCTGGTGGTAGTTGTTCATCAGGGGGATACCTATTGTTATATCTTCTGGCTTCAACGTTGTATCACTTTAAGCGTTTTGCTGCATTCTTAGATTCTGGTAGAGGATGAACAGAGAGGATGATCTGAGTCGAGTTCGACCAGGTAATTAGCCGAGGATCATGTAACTGTTTGGAGTCCTCTTCCATACTGGCAATCGACCGTATAATTTTTGGTGGAACTAGCCCTCTAAACAGGTACAGTTGGTTGACTGCTGTATGTTTCAAGCAACCAGTATTTATTCGGCATGTTTAGGTTAATAAAGAATTCAACCGTTTATCGTTCCCATACTAAAACAGCATACTCGGCGTATGAGTAGAACAGGGTAAGAGCTGATCTTCTAAACCGTGTCTGAGTTTATTAACGTAATGCTCAGCTTAAGTAACGGCCAGATAGGATAGAGTTTTGTTGAATTGTATTGGCTATCCATTCCCATGTAATTATTAATACAATCGATTGGTCGTTAATATAAATACTGAAAATGGTAGGTGCTAAAATAAGAAATAATACTGAAAGACATCATGGATAAAGAAATGAATGAAAAGAATGAACATGGACAAATATTTTTTTTCAATTATAACAAATCTTCATCTTCTGTATCTGATTCTTGTAAATGAATTATGACCGATTGCTGATTGTCGAGTTGCATTTCTACCTGCCATTGCTCGCCAATAATTCTGTCAACATGTGTAACATAATTGTTCCAATTTTGAACAGTTACATTATTGAGAGCCTCATGCCACATGGTAATTACTTCTTCAGCTTTTCCACTGTTCCGCCCAATGTGCGCATCATAATAGCGTTTAGCTTGCGACCAAACCATCTCTATTGCATTAAAATGACAATGATACGGCGGCAATCTTAATACCTGATGCCCGTTTAAATTAATTAGTTCGTCCACAAAGTATTTTTTCTCCAAAGGCACATTCTTTGCCTTAAATAATAATTCTGTTTTTAAATCTGTTTCCTGGAATGAAACGTTGTGCTTCGTCAAAAATTCTTTTAAAGCTTGCTTACTCCATAAATTGTTTGGATTTTTTCCTTCACTCGTGAGTGATATGGCGCATTGTCTAAAATTATTAAACTGGCTCATCTAGTTTTTTCAAAAGAGAATGTTCCAGCCAATGCTCAAATGTTTCTGCGTTCATTTCACCGTGGTAATCCCCGACGTTGGATTTTGAAGCAAAAACCAAATGAGTGCCAGGAATAAATCCTTTTTCACCACCAGCACTTAATACAATGTATCTAGGAAAATAAGCAAAATATAAATTATTGCAAATAATAGAAATAACAAATAATGCAAAAATAAATACATATAACAAATACTAAAAATCATACTCATGGTATTTATAATTTTAATATTATATACTTTAAAATAGACCCACCTTTTTCCTACAGTGGTGAGCTTTTTCACTGTATGTGGGGTATCATCTTGCCAGGAGCGTCTATCGGATCCTTTCGAAAAGATTCAAGTTTCGTCTAAGAATACGAGAGGAAGTTGAGCGTGTTTCTTATTTTCCATATATTGTCGCAGAAAATTAATTCTTTTAACAATAACAGAATCAATTTCGCACAATCCTCTTCGGTTATCATCTTTTCTGTATTGAAATCCTAACTGGAACATTGTAAACCTAAGGGCAGTCCTGGATATTTCATATACTTCTTGTTGTATAATCCTGTCTGGTAATGTATCCAAAGTTATATGTTCTCCTAATAATATGCGAATTTTAATAAAAATTAATAAAATGTAAAATTAACTTACTTTTTGTATACATGTCGTAAATAATTCTTCTAATAGCTTCTTTGGCGAAGTCGTCCACATAACTGTTTTGCCTTCTGGATTTTTCTGTTTGTCTTCTTTTCCGTGGGCTTACAGGTTCTTCGTTCGTCTTTCGATTCCGACCAACTATGCGTTTTACTGTCGCTGTTCCTATTTGTAATGCATTATCCACTCTCTAGAGAAAGAAATGTAATTATTTAAAAATTAAATAAGTCTCTCAAAAATATATTGTAACGTTTTTATTTATATGGGTGAAGTGTAACAAATAACAGATATATTATTAATTAAAAGAATACGTTTATTAAACGGTAAATAAATATTAGAAATATAATTAAAAGATTATAAAAGTAACTAACACTATGATAAACAAATATTAACACTAATTTAAAGACTAAGGCCCGGTTTTACCATCTTCATGTTAAGAAATAACATGCGGTTAACTTAATGTTAGTAGAAAACGTTGTTTTTCCATTCCATGTTATCCATAATCTCAAGCTATAGTACATGTTATCTTAACATCAAGAAAAAGTACATGTTAACTTGGCAACATGAACTAACTTCAAATTTTGTGTACAGTTTCTGACAGTGCTAGTGTTGAACGTTTCATAATTATCAAATTATGAATCCATATGATGTAAATGCATATAGCGATGATGAGGAGGTGCCAATAAGGGCAGCAAGGATATTTCAAAATAGGCCAAATCACTTCGAGAAATATAGTGGGAATGAGTTTTTTAAAAGATTCCGGCTGTCCGCGATAATATTATAGAACAAGTTGAAGATGTCATTCGACATGAAACGAATAAGTATATATCATAATTAATGCTTTAAATTTTAAATCAATGAGTTTTTATTACATAAATTTTATATAATTCCAACTTGTTTTTTACTGTATGTCGTTTTTCATATACGAGATTGGCAAACAAATATTCTTCATCTATAGAATAATTTCCTCTTTTCTTTTTTTGAATTGTTGGTTCCGTCATTTTTATCTACAAATTAATGACATATTTAACAGTTTTTTTTCTATCTTATTATTTATTTACTTCATGATAAAATACTTATCGAGGAATTACTTTAATATGTATATCAAGGAAGAACTCATTTACACAATCCAACCACTCAAACCAAATGAAATATTGTCAAACAAATCAAACAACTGTCAAAATTCAGTGTAGTCAACTGTATAAAACTCCGCTTTCAATGAGAAAATTGTACCAACCTAATAAAAATAACCAAAAACTTTGGGTTAGCTAACATGCAGTTTCCACTTGTGTGGAAAAACGTTTACGGTGGTAACCGGACATTAACTTCATGTTATTTTTAACTCCATTTTTCATAACCGCATGTTAATTTATACTTGGTAAAACCAGGCCTAAATGAGTTAAGATAATGTTTATTCATGAAAAGAAAGTTTAAGCCATGAGCCCGTAGGGCGAGTGGATTAAATAAACATTCTTAACTCACGTTGTTTATACAATATTTTATTAAATTTTGACGAAATAATAATAAAATCAATTATAAAATTTAATTTTGACCAAATAAAAAACCAATCTATTAGTAAGCTGTACATGACAATCGTCGTTGATAGACGTCAAGTCGTTTATTTATAAATTATAAACAAGCTTTATTTTCTGTCATTTGTGTCGTGAAAATAGCTGATCTGCCTGATAAACACTGTGGTGAAAGTGTTATTTTCGTGCCTGATGTTATTTTAAATGCATTATTTGTTTCAGAGCGAGTTAAAATTCTGTGAGAGTGACAATTTTTTTTTAATTCACTAGCAAATAAATAGTTACTTATAGTTGCTGCTATGGAATAAATAATGATATTTCAAAACGTCAAAATTGAATAATAGTTATTTGTGCAACAAGAGTGTAAACACAATCTTTATGATATGAGGTCAAGTATTTCGTGACGAGGCTTGCCGAGTCACGAAAATTATTGACCGAATGTCATAAAGCTTGTTTACACTTGAGTTGCATACAATATTTTTTATATGACCTTAAATAAAATTTCTGAAACAAATTAGAAATTTGACAGACGAGCAGGGGTGCATACTCAACGCCCGAATATTCAAAACCAGAATATTCATGCACAGAATCATTCAAATCCCGAATATTCAAAACCAGAATATTCATACACAGAATCATTCAACGCCCGAATATTCAACACCCGAATATTCAAAAACCGAATGAAAAAGTTTAGGCTACCTGTCACTAGATGTCACTATGAAAGCTAGTTCAACGCGTGTTCAATGGTGGTGCAACATATGCGTTGTCGATAATCTAGTGAACTTTAATTTGGTCAAAAGAAAGTAAGTGGACATACGTCTGCATTCAATCCATTCAACTGTCCACAGCAACTGTCAAAAGTGACAGCTACGCTAATAAGAGAACATATACTAAAAAACAAATTAATAAATATTATATTCCAAATTAATAACATATGTTTGGTGAACGTTTATTTCTTTTAGAACGAGTTAGCCAGTATTTGATAAGGTGATTACAACAGGTATCACAAAAATTTGTGTAAAATACTGCCAAATGAATTTTTTAAACAATATTAGCTTACTTATAATTTATTAATTTTATTTATAAAATGTCTTTTACAAATAGGAGATTTGTGTTATATTATGTAGCAACTTTCTGTTAAATTGATATATGTATATCTTAAATAATTTCCACTTGTAATACTTTGATGATTTAATTGTGGAGCAAAGGAATGTCAGGAATGTAAATAAATAAATTTACTCATTTTTTAAAGCAAACGAACACATTTTATTCAAATATATACAAGCCCAGGTTCATAATAGTTAGCCAGCTTACATTTTCAAGAAATTTTCCACAAAATTCTTTCGTTTACTTCAAATATAGACTAAAAACTGTGGATCAAAAGACGTATGATAATAGCTCGACCGGCATTTAAAAGGTTTGGCACAAGACATATGGGACAATAATCTAACAGAAGAATGTGCAGGGCTTGTGAATACAATGCCTAATAAAATTAAAGATATATTTATAAAGGCGATATAACTCCTTCCCCCATTATTAATTGGTGGAGTACTTAAATAACATATACAGTTTTTGTAAGTTTAAAATCTATATTTTAAAGTAGAGGATAGAAATATCTCACCATTTTTGTAGGTTTTATAATTTGTTTATAGGAAATGTAAACTGATTGAACTATTATGAGCCTCGGTTGGTATGAAGAGTATAAATGCCAAATTCACCCTACAAAATTGTATGCACCTCTTACAGAAAATACGTTTGCATTTGACATAAATAATTATTTCATAAAGTAAGTAAAGTGAACCAAAAAAAAACGATGAGGTGCTGCTGATGAAGCAATTGAAGCTATGGAGATGATCCAGCTAAAAAATCTGTTGTAGCCAGCACAATATGGTCTGTTTTCTGTATAAACTCATTTTGTATAAATTCCACATAGAATGTTTCTTGCAATAAATATATTTCCAGTAAAATTATTTCTCAAACATAATATTTTGACATCTGCCCATCAATTATATTTGCAGAACAGATTCTGTTTCCATAGTGGTGTATAGCAAGATTTATGAGACGTAATTTCTTTATAATAACCTAAATCTAATCAGCTTTTCATTTGGATGCAAACTCAAGTATATACCTACAAAAATTATAATTGTAGTATTGGAGTTATCGAACCTGAAAATATCAAAACACACATACACACACGCACGCACATACGCACACACACACACACACACACACACACACACACACACACACACACACACACACACACACACACACACACACACACACACACACATACATACATACACATACATACATCAGATATAATTGTAAAAATGGTAAAATCGTATTGCGAGGACCCTAAAACGTGCTTATTCATAAGAATCTCTCCATCGATTTTTTTGACCAAAGACAAAGGTTTGTTCGTTCCGCTACCCTGCATCTGCCGCAATCCGCGGAGGTGTAATTTGCTGTTCTATCCAGTGCATGGTTAACTGTAAACTTACTAGATTCTGTTCGTTCCATTTTTCCAGTAACTTGCGGTAAAAGGCCGAGGTAGCTGGTAGTAATAATTTTTACAGTGAGCCATGACTATTAGGAAAAAACTGATATTTTTCAATAAGTACATGCTATGTAATGTTAGAATTGAAATAAATAAATAAATGTCATTGTCATATAAAAATAAATATATCATCACGACATATTACCCATTGCTGGGTGTCCCAATCTGCTTTGTACACAGATGTCGGTAATGATGAAATATGACCATGCGGGTGCTTACCAGGCGTCACCTCACAGACACTCATTGCTAGCGTGGAGAGCACACCACAGGGTTCATTAATATTCGAAATAATTTTTGGCGTCGGTCGGGATCGAATCCGGGTCCTCAGATTCGCGACCAGGCACATGGCCACGAAATTTATAATAAAGTAAATTTATTTGATAACAATAGTAAACAATTAAAATAGTGGCGAATGGAATACTATATTTTATTGGAAATAGTCACTAAATTGTGCAAACATCGACATTAAAAATTCAGTAATTAGCACTAAAGTAATCCATTATAAGACGATTTCATACAAATGTAGTGTTGCCAACCTTATGATAATTATTATATATGTAAGATAATTTGGGCAAGTGTATGATGTACAATAGTAATTTTTTACATAAAATGATAAAAAATATGTGCAAGACGAACGAACTAAATAATTCAGATAAACAAGTTTCAGATAAAACAAATAATTTTGAGTGTTCTCTACAATAACTTCAGTGTCGGAGATTAGCAATATTGTATGTCAAACTGACATATATAACCTATAAAAATAAATATTCCTGTCGGTTCTACAATTTTTCGATTTCAAATAAAATTTAATATGCACCTCTGCACTTAAGTTCCTTTTTATTACTCATATGCTTTATTTTCCTCGGCTATAAGAACCCCAACAAATAAATGTAATAAACTTCAGTGCCTTGATACATAAATAACTACTTACTGAGTATCCTTTATAAATATAATAGAACCTGAAGTATTTTCTAAAATAAATAATATGGCGGAAACGGATCAACAGAAAAATAATTTTTAGTCATTTAAATTATTACCACGGCGATAGGCAGTAAATTGCAAAATACAGCATAGCGGAACAAACAAACCTATTTTCCTTACCTAAAGGTGACGGAAGGTAATAAATGGAAGTAAAAATTCTTTTCAAAAAATATTTGGGTGGCCCTGAAAAGGGCCGATTTAAATATGTAAACACATATAACATATGTATTGTGGCGGATGTGGCCAGTTTGTGGTTACTGTAAAAGATATATTTGTAAAAAATAATTTAAAATCAAATATACTATAATGGTAATTTTATAATACTAGCGACAATTCGTGCTCTATGAATTTTTAGATTAACAGTGTAAATGAAAAAGTTGTTTAGAATTAAAATCTACGTCGAATTTGTTTGTTTTTATTGTTTTATCTTAATATGATATTCTACGTTTTTTCGAAGTACCAATAAAAAATACATTTTAAAAAATCCTTTGAATTGAAATAATATCTGCCCTGCACAATAGGCTAGGCAACGATCTCTATTCTGCGTCCTAATTACATTAGCACACTCTGCACACATACACAGGTGGCCGCATTGGAATCACAGTTGTTCAAATATCAGGACTGGTGTTTTATAAAAAAATAATAATATGAATGAGAAGTTCAATACAATACATCAATATTTGCAAAATTTCTGATGCTTCTCCTTCTCCCTAACTAAAAGTTACTAGTTAGTTATAGTATCGTTTATCTGGAAAATGAAATAAAATGTGCTGTCAAAATAAATGCCTAAGGCCTCAGTCTTTAATAATAATAATAATGTTATCCCGCACTACGAGCACATTTTCATAACAAAAGCGCTTTTACGGAGCGCACTTTCATATTGTATTCTTATGAGGATTGTGCTCCATAAAAGCGATTTTATTAGAAAAATGTGCTCGTATTACGAGCCACGCGCCACAGGTAGATGTATAAATTTTTTTGGAAGATATTGGCAAATACAAGTAAAAAAAAATCTGATGTGGCCAGCACATTACCTTCCGTCAGTTCTATGTACAGAATGTCTGCCGTAAGCGGGCCACCATTCCTAACTTTCTTATTTGAATATATTGGGATATTTCATTAAGAATACGAACCAGGTGGAAAAATTTGGAAATAAAAACAAGGGAGCAATTTTATTTCATTCGTATGTTTTTACATACGCACGTAGTGTATATAATTGAAAATAGATAATAGAACTAATATTTACAATTAATTAAACTACTATTATCCAATATGTGCTCTCCGTAAGAAAAAACAAATCTGTGATCATAACCTAACAACTACTAACTAAAGTATTTAAAATGAAAAATAATAATTAATCTTCCGCTACAATTAATAAAACAGGATACAAGCCAATATACTCTACCTAAAATAATAACAAACACTGAGAGAAAAGTCAAAATACAAGAAGAATCAAAGAAAAACTCTTAACAGCAATGATACGCTTATGGAAGTTACACAAATGTGCCACCTTGTTGAAAGTTTAACGTTGATGGTACACAACACCATCTCTACATAATGAAATATCCCAATAGCAAAAATGTTATATTTGTATTTAAATAAGAAATACAATATTTAAATTTGAAATTGAAATAACTCTTTTGTTTTTAATTTTAAAGGCATAGTGATAATGAACTTTTATATTCAGATAAAAAAATCTTTTAAATGGTATCACTTTCAATTTAGCATTCTATTAAAAAAATGTTAATTTTTTTTTATTTTCAATAAGTCGCGTATTAGATGTTAAATTGTTTTGCATTTTTCACCGTTAAATTTTTCATATAATATCGCCTAACTTTGTCCATTTAACCGTCTTTCTATATCTTCAAATAAGAAAGTTTGCAATGGTGGCTCGTTTATGGCAGACACCTGTACGTATTTTACCCCAATTCCATACAGAAATTTCCTTCTAAGAGATCCTATATTTCCAGTACATTGCCTTCCGTCAGTTCTAGGTATTTTGCACAAATTCCATACAGAAAGTGAAAGTTTGTAACAAAAGTTTATATATTTCTAGTAAAATTATAATACAAACATACTATGTCAATTGCACTTGATACTGACATCTTTGAATCAGAATTTTCTTAATATAGTAGCTGTTTCCATGGTTATAGCATAGCTTGCTGCTTATGACATTTAATTTCTTTATAATTTTTTTAACTCTATGTCCATTGAATTTGAATTATAAAATGCAATCAAATCGTATAGAGAATAAAATTTAACAGCGCTTTTTCAAGAAAAACTGCAAAATTCTTCAAATGAGGGGACTTTCGGTTGACGAATTATAACCAAAATCTAATCACGTCTGCACATGGATGTAAGGAAGAGAAATACGTAAAAATCGTTTTTTTTTTTGAGTTATCGCGGCTGAAATTATCGTCACACACACATACAGACCTCATAGTAAAATCGTATTCTAGGGACCCTGAAATGTGCTTAATCATTAAAAACTCACCATCGAATTTTTTGAATAAAGACAATACCTTCTTTACCTAAAGGTGACGGAAGGTAAAAACAATGTAATATTATTCACACGCTTGCGAAATGTGAGCGCCGAAGGAAGCAATTTTTTTATCGTTATTAACTTCCATGTATTATACAATTTTAAGTGGCTCCCATCAAACCCAAACCATAACAAATACAAGCTATCAGTGTCATGGTGGCCACTGTTTTCAAATTTCACATGGTCAAAGTGCTCAAGTTACCGCTGCCATATATGATTAGCTTTACGTAGTCGTGCCATAAATACTGTCCCTAATACAAGGGAGGCTTATTCTACATAAAAAAGAAATCTGATAAAAAATGAATGTGATTTTATTGTTACATAACTATTAATTTAAAAAAAAAAATACTCAAAATGACCGGCTCGTTCTTTGACACACCAAAAGCGGTAATCCAAAGGATTGAGGTCTGGACTTCCAGAGGGCCAATCTTCAACGACAATAAATTTCGGTAAATTCAGCTCTAACCAGCGTTGCGACGACTTCGCTTTGTGTGCGGGCGCTGAATCTTGCTGAAAAATCCAGTGCTTACCAGCGAACAAGGAATCATTCAATGGCTTTACAACTTGCTCTAATATATCGCTCTGGTAATTTCTTGCTCGCGTTTTTACCCCTTGTTCGCAGAAATGCAACTTCATAACACCGTCATACGACACCCTCCACCAAACCATCACTGACGCTAGGTGGTGACCCCTTTCTACCTTCGGGATTTTCTCTGCAGCTTCCCGAGAGCTATGGGTATACATTCAATCATTTTGGCGGTTGAATTTTTCTTCTACAGTGAAAAATTTTTCATCCGTAAAAAGAATTTGCCGATGACTTCCGTTTGCGTGTCGCTGGAATAACATCTTAGCTCTCGTGGCTCTTATGTGACGTATGATCGCTGTTAATCGCTGCCCTGTGCTTCTGCGATAAGTTCCAAGTTTAAGATCTTTCAGAATGCGTGACATGGTTCTAGCGGGGAACTTCATTTCCCTACACATGATTTTCTGATTCCGGAGTGGATTTCTCCAAATTCTCTCGCGAACAGATTTGACGGCTGCTGGATCCCTAGTTGTCAGGGACGTAGCCAGGGGTGGGCCAGGGTGGACCAGGCCCACCCTGCAAAAACTCTGGCCCACCCACTGGCCCACCCGTTTAAAAGTCAAATGAGAGAAAATAGGTCACACACATTATTTGAACTGCATTTCTCATTCCAAAATAATAATGGCATTTATGGTAAAGAATCAGTAATATTATTTTATTCACAATTATTATAGTAATACATATGTCGATTCCTAACCTTTTAGAGGTTGGGAAATACGTCATTCCTAACTGCAATGACAATCTCTCGGGTGGGAAATAATATATTTCACTTCCACCCCGCGGGTTGGAAATGTTTATGTAGGGATTGCCTAGCAATATTGTCATAGATCCGTATAATAAAGTAGGCTAAACAAATTTTAATAGAGCTGTCAAAAAATATGAATAAAATGCGTGTGATTCACAATTGCGTTACTTGTCTGTGGTACTGTGCTTACGAAAAGTATGGGTTTTGGGATGTTTTTACTTTAATTTATGAGTAAATACATATTAAATTATATGTATGTATTATTTTTATTTTTTAAACACATTTTTACAGAAACGGGTTCATTTATTTATCGAATTTCAAAATGCCAAAAAGAAAGTGTTTATAAAGAAGACGAATATAAAAAAGAAATGAAAGGGGAAAACATGCAGGTTTTACATCCCTTGAAAAAATGTAACTTTCAATTATAAAGCATTTGACCTTGAATGAAAAAAAAATTTCGCCTGCGGCGCTTATTTTTCTGGATACTTTGCGTCACCAAAGTTTTGGTGCACGAGCCGCCACTGGTTTTGTAATCCTTTAAAAAATGTCCCGATTTTGCAATTTATAAATTTGGTCACCCTAAGTACAAAACATTCTTAGTGGCCCACCTAAAAAAATTTTGGCCCACCACTGGCCCACCCTACAAAAATATCCTGGCTACGTCCCTGCTAGTTGTGCATGGTAAACAAACTTCTTCATAATTTTCAGAAGTTTTAACAAATTGAAAATCTCTACTGGTGTTTTGTTGCACTTGTATAGCGCAATCACTGCTACACGGTTCTTTCTAATACCCCACTCCATGTTTACTTCATGAACCAAGTAGGAACGCATGAACTATCGGTTTGAAATTAATGATTTACAATATTTTGACAGATGAAAAAACAAATGCTCAAGGCACCCTTAATTTTATTTTTATATATATTTTTTATCGTGTTTTATACTCAGGGACAGAATTTATGGCACGACTACGTATTTGAATAAAGATGTGAGGTGCAACAAGAAAATAGAGCGACTGTATAAAAATATATTTATTTTTAAAAAATTAACCAGAATAACAACTTATGAAAGAAACTTAAATTAGACAGAAAATAAAGAAAGTTACTTATTAATACCTACTTTAATAATTATTTATAGTAGACTGTATTCGTCATGGCATTTTGTGCTTTATAGATCTCCATGCATCCGTTATAATTATAAATAATTACCTGGAATTATTAATATTATACCTTGCAATATTTTTGTCAATGGTTTCCAACAGATTTTCAATTGTATTAAAGATCAGTGACTATTTGCAAGTTATAGACACATATTCAAATCGGCTCATTACTCCTTTTTCTTTCACCACTCTCACACGGTTATAAACAGGACAACGCAGTTTCGAAATATGAGTTCAGCATGAAATTCTCTTTCTTATTATGTATTACACGATTTGAGTGAAAGAGTGGGTCACAAATAAAGCACACTTCAATTCCAAAGAAATTTCTGTAATATTTTGAACAGATTCATATCGGCAAATTTCAAACCTACTAACCATTTCTCAGCAACAATCGTGCAAATTCATGAAAGGAAAAAAAATCATGTCGAATTCAAACCATGTTATAATGTCTTTAACGGTGTCGGATTAGTGGATGAAATATGAGAAATTTGCTGATTTGGCATTTTCTAACATTTACGGAATTGTTACTACATCATGAAATAATATTAAAATAATTTTAGAAGATAGTGGGCTCGACATTTCTGAATATTTTTACATTATCAAAGTTGTTTGAATTTAATTCAAAGCACAAATTGTCTATAAAAAGAGCGAAAATAGGAGATGTCAGAGCAGAGCTTTATACGACGCCAAACCAAAATTAACAACGATTTTATGTGTATTATAGATTGCCATGTAGACATAGCCCATAATCATCGATGTTTGATAGAACTTTGCAGTATTCATGGCTCTCACGAAACGATTTTTTTACTATAATCTTTGTAATCAAACTATGAATCTGTAATGAGAAAAATAACATTTATTTCGTGTTATTATAATATACATACTTTATAATATTGGCACTTCGTGTAGAAAATGTAACTGTAATTGTTTATTTATTAAACGGTAGAACGGTTTATTATTCAAAAAATGTTTTAAGTTCCACATATTTTCCGTAGACATGCCTATACTATACCTATAATCTAGATTTCAGTTATTCAATCACATCGTATATTAATTATCGATGAAGCTGTCATTTTTGACATTTGAAAACGTATGTCTATTATAATTCTCATTTAAATAAATTAAAGTACACTACAATATCGACAATGCATACGTTTCGTAGTGACATCTAGTGACAGGTAGCCTAAACTTTTTCATTCGGTTTTTGAATATTCGGGTGTTGAATATTCGGGCGTTGAATGATTCTGTGTATGAATATTCTGGTTTTGAATATTCGGGATTTGAATGATTCTGTGCATGAATATTCTAGTTTTGAATATTCTGGTTTTGAATATTCGGGCGTTGAAGACATTCCCGACGAGCAGACGACAATGGGGCCATCCCATAAAAAAAAATATGCATTTTTTTTGTAGAAATAAAAAATTTAGACAATTTCATTGCTTTTACAATGAAAAATAGTTTCAATTTTATTACTTTTCATTCATAATTTTCGTAATACTTTTTCACAGACTTTTACTGTGACATCACGAATTAAAACTCGAGTTTGTGATACGCACTCTTAATTTGTGTTGCCGCGCTTTACAGATCATGTGGAGTTAGCAGGGCGGTAAAGTTTAAAATTCAAACAAACGTGTAAAAATTTAATGCTTTGTATAAAAGTTTGTGTTGGTGAGTCATCGCGCCATATGGCACTGAAAGCATAGATGTTTGTTTAATCTATGCTGAAAGTAGTGATTATAGAAAAAGAATACTTTTCAAGAAAAAATATAACTTTGTTATGTAAGTACAGATAAATAAATTATGAAATACGTTAATATTAATGATTATACTTTTAGAACATAAAGTAGTCGGTACTAGATTAATAATGAAAAAAAATGTTGTACCACATTTAAATTTAAGGTGTAGCAATACAGATTTTCTGGTAACCCAAATCACGGAGTCTGCAGAAAAAAGGAGGACACACATAAAACAGACAATAACCAGTAGAAAAAAATTAAAAATTGACGAACCAAATACATCAAAAACAGAAGATGAACGTTCCATAAATCTAACCCCTTTACTTGACAGTGATATTGTACCCTTGCATCCATTAAAAAAAATCAAATTATTCAGACTGATGTATTACCAGCGAATAAAGTAGGGACTCAAACCAGATTTAAGAAGCAAAATACAGAACCGCAACCGACGTAGATATTATCTGAAAATTCAAGTAGCTCAGTAGCATGCACCAAATCAAAACACAAATGACCTTGAACTTGCAAAATAACAGATGACATGTTATTTCTATTTTTCACCGCTAGGGTAAAATGTGCGTTCCACGAACCTAATCTTTTAATTTGTGACGTCACGATATCATTCATGATATTTTTAAAACAGTATATCGTCAAATATATACATTTATATTGTGTAAAAAATATAAAGAGATGAATATTTTGATCTATATTTTACAAAATTAAAATAAAAAAAAGTGTGGGATGGCCCCATTGAACACACCAAATACCGAGTTCACATTTAACAGATAACAGATCTGAAGTTGAATACTGCAGTTCTGTCAGTATTACCAACATGAATGTACAGAAAAAACTAAAATTAGGTAAGACAATGTAAATGCCAAACGTGTATTCATGGTGGTAGCTCTGTAATGTGGAAATAAAATAAAATACGAAAATCGTTTACTTTACACATTGTCTGTAGTGTGTAAAGTATCAACTTTACACATCGGAGTATAAAAAAATATTTATTTAATGTATGTAAAAACGGTCGGCTCTCAAGCGCCATCTACTATTTTCTTACGTGAAATGAAGTACAGACAGCAAACGAGTAGTAAACAAAGAACACTCATGCATGTCAAGTTGACGTTTCTAAGCATTTCTAGCATTTTGTGTTTAGAGGTCATATTTATTTATTAATTGTAAAGTTTTAAAATGAATAATATTTCTACAAATATTATTTTGTACCCAACTGTTTAAATAATTCGATGAATACTGTGCATGTACTACTGTAGTAATGTTAAATGTCATTCTGCGGTGACACAGACCATTTTAAAACGATGCAAACTTTAATTGTAATTTATAATAAACATGATTTTTCAATCCAAATTTCAACTTCAAATGAAAACTATACTGATTATAATAAATCTGATGTGGCCAGCACAGGATCTCCCGCCACTATGTTTAAAATAGCAATGAGCTTTAAGTAAAGTATCACTTTCGGTTGATCGTTTGTAAACAAAATCTAAATTGTTGTTCCAATAAATAGAAAAGTCTGTAATACGAAATTTTGGATTATATATTATTATGTTGTTTCCAATCCCAATCATATACGGGTTTTAAATATTAAATTTGAGAAGTTTGGGATCATTTTAATATATTTTTTCTAGAAAATCTGTTCAGAGCTTCAAAGAAATTACCATTTCCGGTTTATCAATTGTAACAAAAATCATCTGTCTGCCAAATTCTTATTATAGTGGTATTATATTTTTCCACGAAAATATGTTGAGTTCGAAGTAAAGTACCACTTCCGGTTTATCATATACAGTCAAAATCTAATATGTTGTTACCAATCATATACGAATTTTAAATACCAAATTTAAGAAGTTGGATTATATCATAATATATTTTTTCATGAAAATCTGTTCAGAGCTTCAAGTAAAGTATCTTCCGGTTTATCAATTTTAGCCAAAATCAAAAATGTTGCTCCCATTGACATAAAAGTCTTAAGTACTATAATTGAAATGTTTTGGATTATATTTTAATATAGTTTTTGATTAAAAGCTGTTATGGGGTTCAAGTAAAGTACCACTTCCGGTTGTCCAATTTTACCCAAAATCTAATCAACTTTTTATATTAATGCAGAAAGCTTAAATAGAAATGTTTGGTAGTTTGATATGAGATCGTGCGGAAGAAAAAATCGTCACACACACACACACACACACACACACACACACAGATAGACAGAGATCATTGTAAAAGTAATAAAAACGTGTTGTGGGGACCTTAATTCGTGCTTATTCATTAAAAACTCACTATTGAATTTTTGAACCTCCCTTAACTACCTATGTATGTAGTTTGGCGGGAGATAAAAAGATGATCACTGTTTATTCATTTTGAATTATATATCATACGGTGTAGATACGTTTCAGAATTGTATGTTGAGCATGTGAGGTTGAATGTTATATGGGGCTTGTTGTTAATAAATAATTGTTAGTCGCGAGGACATCTGGTTGCTGAGCTCGACCCCCTGAATCTTAAATATGCCGACCTGCACGCATACGAGGAACGAAAAGGCGCCCCTTCCAAGCTTGTTATCAGGGACCACATGATTGGTACGACCAAAATGTTCCTTTCACCTTTTAAACCAGACATCAGCATCTACCTCACATACAGACAGACAAATAATTAAATTTCGAAAAAATAATACATCTGGAGAAAATGAAAGTTCTGTTTATTACTTGGTATAGGGAAAAAGTGTTAACAATATTTGATAATATAATAAATACTGTATACTTCGTATATATTTTTTGTGTTTACAGTTTGTATAACGAAAGCAATTAAGTTAAAAAGCTGCGCAGTTGACGCTTTAATTTTAACAATAACAAAATAAAAAAATTATTTGTTAATGAAACTGGCTAAAATTTACAGAAAACTTGTAAAATTAATTGAAAATAATTTATATATACTCAAATTTGTCTAAAAAGTGAGGTTGGAAGTGTTCTCGTTTCCGGGCTATTGTGTAGCCGTCTTTAAAATTTAAGTACCCGTGCTTGGGCATTAAAAAAATATACAGTAAAAAAGTTAGCAACCTTTAAAAATTTTCAATTACTCTCAAGCAAGAAGAGGAGTTAGAAATAGATTACATACTTGATTAATTTGTATAACTTTTATTTTTATTTGGATTTAAAAATAACAACCACTTGCACCTTTTTTAAATTTTAACCTGAATATCATATTATTGTTTAAAAATCTGAATTAGAATTATATTAGTATTTATAAATCATGGATCGAATAAGATTGTATCCAGTGAGGTTTGAAAATTAAATATCCGGTCGTAAAAAATGATAGGTACTTCCCAAATGATATTTCGAAATATATTTAATTTATATCGCGTATAATAAGCCGTTTTTGAAGTAAAAGTACTATTGTGCCTTCTAAAATACCTTTAATCCCCTTCTTACGTGAAAGTAATTGAATTTTTTTTAAAGTTGTTATCTTTATGGCCAATACTGTATAATCTGCATTTTCTTTTCTTAATAATCACCCCAATTCTGTTGCAAAGTTACTAACTGAAACTAGATAGGTTCAATGGAAACAAGAAAAGTATCGCTAACTAACAACAATCAGCAGCAAACTAGCAAAATAATGAATCTATTGAACAGTTCATTTTTAGTTAATATGCTTACCACGGGAGGGCAGCATATTTAATCCATTTGTTTACATTTTATAGGTATTTATGTATTAAATTTACATTTGTGAGGAATCTTGTTTTGTTAAATTTATAGAAAAGTACAATAAGTAACAAAAACTTTTATTTTTTAACAAATAAGGATGGGCCCTACAGTAGGAAAGGTTTTTGTATTATATGGCTGTATTACACGTAACGATAAATCGACCGATTTATTGATCAACTGCGACCTTCAATTTATCGGTATGTGTAATACAGGAAAATCGATCGATTTATTTACGAAAATAAATTGAACGAGCTCTAGCTCTATTTTCCGTCGATTTTTTGGGGAATATTTGGTTACTTTTCTAATGCCAACTCTATAACATTTGACATTTCAAACTATATTTGATGTTTGCAGGTTATAAGTTTTCATTTCTGTTTTTTATACAAAAATGACAAGATCGGTGCTTAGCACGTAGAAGAAGAATCAAAAATCTAAAAAGGATAACGTTTGCGTTGATGGTTATTCTATTTGTGAAAAACAAAAAATGTAGGAGATGGTGGGTGAGACCGTGGTTTGATAAAACCAAACGAAATTTACCTTATATATCTGCTTTTACTCATTTTAAATTATAAATACACTGCAAACTCTAACAAAACTAATAAACGATACGGACAGAAGCCATAAATATATTGAAGCGCCACGAAGTAAAATTCCAACTTCAAAAACATTCATAAAAGCATAAGTAGTTGGTAAGTTGCTAGCCTTAATTCCAACAAAAATAAATTGATAGAAAATCGTTGTGTATAAATTCTCAAGATTTCTACGATAAATTGATCGATTTATCGGTCAATTTTCAATAAATTGACCGATTTATTGTTACGTGTAAAACCGCTATTAGGGTAAATTGTATCATAGTACAATATGTTTATTTTATAGCTGGTAATATCATTTATGTAGAAGAGATACACATAACCTCCAATGAAAATTGCGGAGAAATCGATACGTAATTTAAATTTGATCACAATACGACTCTTTCTTTACTCTCATATTTTTTCTCAAAATAATAAACCACATACACCTACGTCTTTTTCTTTTATTTCATTATTCATTATAAAAATCTGTACTTCGTACTTCTAAAGAATTGCTCATGCTTTGTACAACAGTTGCCGCAATTCCTCGCTTTCTTTGCTCACCAGCAAAGTTAGCTAAGCAAAAATAGCAAAACGTTCTATAGTTTCAACTTCGCTGAACAGCGCTGACTTGCTGCTCATTGAACCTAGCCACTTTTAGTAATATTTTAAGATTTTTCATTTTTAACAGTAATCGATAGAGTAATGAAAAATAATCGATTTTTAATAATGAGAAAATTGCAATTGAAAATGACTGTTCAAAAAGAGGCTGATTATCCCCGCCTCGCCCTTCGTCCTGTGACGTCACATTTCAATATCAACGGCCATTTTGATTTTCACAGTATGTTCTAATCTGAAGGCCTATTTATAAGAACGCAACGCAAGATGTAACGCAAACGCAATAGGTAACGTAAGGAGTTAAAATACATGCTTGTAACATGGGCTATTTATATCACCACAATGCAGTGGGTAACGCATTGAATGATACGCAAGAGATGGTCAATTTTCTGCGTGATGCCGTGCGTTTCCTTTAGCGTGTAACCAATCACTTGTCAGTGCTTCTTGTACGGTAGAGGTTATGTAAACGTCAAATTTTAAAAGAAGTCCCGATTTACACTATGCCTTCTGATTGGTTACAAGCTGCAAATGTAGCGTGGTTATAAATTGCACACTTCGCGATTGCGTTACCTACTGCTTTGCGTGCTTGCGTCGCGTCATGTGTTGTATTGATATAAATAGGCCTTAAACGTCAAAGTGACATTTAAAGATAACCTGAAATTTACGAATGTAAACATGTCGGTGAAACGTTTTGTGTCATCGTGCCAAAATACTAGAAAAACTATATTCAATTCAATGCCTCGCGTGCGTTTCTGTAGCTAAACAAACTTAGCGTCTATTCTTAAATCTTTACAAAGAAGCATAGCTAATGTGACGCGTGGATAACTTCAGGCCAAATGAAAATTATATTTATAAAAATGAAAATAATGATGTTATATTATTAATAGCATATTTAAATTTGTAATAGCAAGGTATGAAGCGTCATAATGTTTATACACCGCCCTGTTCATTTCTTGTTGCATTCAGTTTCCTAACGTTCAAATCTTGACCATGAAGTTAGCGCAGAAGAATTTCGCTCGCTCACAATTTAAAAAGTACATTCCGTAGCACAATTTTTTTTAAAAATACTAACTACCTATTCACTCCAATTCAATAAATAATTTTCATGTACATTTTGTACCCTGGAGTGTACTTTTTAAATTGTGAGCGTGCCAAGTTCATCTGGGCCAACTTCATGGTCAATATTTGAACGTTAGGAAACTGAACGAAATAAGAAATGAACGGGGCGATGTATGAACATTAGGACGATGTGTGTGTCCCCATTTGTAATTTTCAATTTAGAGTCATATATTTTTTTCTTTTACAAATTCTGTGTTTATATGATAGTCTCTATGAAATGAGTCTGATTTTGCAGTTCTGAAACATGACGTCACAACATGGCTGTTTTTTGCAACTTTTTAAAAATATACTTTAATAGTATATAGTATAAAGAACGAATGTCATAATTGTCATTTTATTTTGTGAGAAGGAAGTTTGGGTGACGACGCGTAGCGGAGTTGCCCAAACCTTCGAACAAAATAATCGACAATTATGACATGAGTTCTTTATACTATTTTTTCTATTTTGCGCTTTTTATGATCTTTTTAAATAAAAAATCGTAAATTCAAAATTTAGGGAATTTTGTGTTAGTTGGTAATAATGTGACATTTGAAAATTCAATTGTTTGAATTTAAAATTGTCTCGTGTTGTGTACAATCAAATTCATATCAAATTAAAAATGAATACAGACGATTTTTGTGTACTCCACCTGAAATACGTGAAATTACGGAAAATACATTTTATAATTTCAAAAACAAACAATGAAAAAAGTCAGGTTATAACCAAATGTAAATTTTTTACAAGTTACTTACATTTTATTGTATAAAATTAACTGAAAAGGATGTGAAAAGTGTAAAACTATATAATTATACACATCTTATATTTAAAACACTATTTTCTTATAAATAAACACTTAATTCTTGTTGACATTTCTCCTCCGCCGCCATTTTGCTTTTGCTTACACAACCTCTCGAACTAATTTACCGACAGAGTTCATAAATAAATAAAAATAAATTACATATTAAAATATCAACAATTAATAGTGTTTTGAACTATTTATGCCCTAAATATATATAAATAAAAATAAAAACCTTAATTAGTATCGTTTATTCAGGTTTGACATTTGATTTTTTTTGACATAACGTTTCAGCTATGCTACCAACTTTATAAAAATAAATTGTACTAGGCTGTTACAACACCCAAACGAGCTATTAACGAACTCCTTTGGGTGCTGTTATAGCTTTGTTACAGATGCAAAATAGAAAAAACAATTTTATAGAACTAAAAATGTAAATAAAAAATAATTAGACTATGCTTGTTCGATTTAAACAAAAAGAGAACAATTATTTTTTTGCATGATCTCATTGGGATGATTGTTATACATTTATTTTTAATATTTGCTAATACGATAGTTAAAATATCTTGGTATTTATTTTTTTTACGAGTTTTTTTTTTTACTTAGCCTAGTATACATACTTCGTTCAAGAGAGAACGTACCTGTTTTCGCAGGAACTTTAAAATTTAGGCGGGGGAAGTCATACCAAAGTTGTATTGTTCGTGATAACGTTCTCTCGTTGAACGAGGTATAGTTGCATGATTGGTTTTATATTTCAGTCATGTTTGGAATTTTACGCCACATATTACAATATTGGGCCTGGAACATAAAACTTTTGTTTATGACTTAGATTTATTTCAACTTAAATGCTTCAGTTTGAAACATTTAGGATCAGTTTCTCGTTGCTTTGTGTGTTGCTTGTGTATGTTGTTGGTGTGGTAGGTATGTGGCACTAGGTTCAGGTATAAGGTGCTGATTGTAGATTCGTGGCCACCACATAGCCAAGCTGGATCCTCTGGGAATCAGCTCCGTGGATTTGGAGGATAAACCGCCTCCAGAGTTGCTGTACAGTTTCTATCATTTTGGTAAGATACTAACTTCATAGAAATTGTATCGCCTGAAAGGAATGACAGTGTTTTAACAAGAAAAAGGTTTTGTTTACCATATACTATGTATTATATGTAATTCGTTTCAGATTTATGTAATTCTAAATTTGAAAAAATACCAATACAGTATGTTTTACGGATGAGACACGTCGATTATTTTCTTTATTATTGGGAATAGAAGCAAATCATTCATTTCAAAGTTGTGGCAGATAGAATAAATTCACTTATTGAAGAATAAAAAATCCCAAACCAATGTTCCCAAACACAGTTATATTTTTAAAGCATAATCTATAAATCAATTTAGCTCATTTGATAGAGAATTTTTTTCTGAATTTATTTATTACTTTTGTTTGTCATTTAATAGAATTTAGCTTCCATTGTACAATTTCTTTTCTTTTTCGAAAAACTATATTAACCTACCTAATATACATATTAAATAAAATCATTTTGAGTATTCTGTTATTTTTTTTAGTATAATCTACAATATTAATTAGATCTTAGGCTTGAATGATGATAACATAGTAGAATATCCAATTAATAATAATTAACCACATTTTTTATTTTGTCTTTATAATTCGTAATATTGTGGTAGTGTACATATTTACAAACAAAATATATATAGTATGAACAAAGATTAGTTTCACGAATTTAAATTATTTATTTAATGCAAGTAAAATGGTTGGTCCTCAATCGCCAGTTACTGTATTCTTAACTGAGACGATGTTTGTTTCATTACTTTCAAAATAAAAGATACCAAAATGAAAGTTGAACGCTAGTATTCTAACCAGGCGGTATGTTCACCTTAACACGTTTAATTTATTATTTCTCCTTTTAGTATGGTTAAATTATTGTTAGTTGTCCTTCACGTATTATTATTCAAAAACAAGATAAGATTGTTGTTCTCTGTTACATATTTCTGCATATACGAGTAGGTATTTTGATTTTTATTACTAACGATTTGGTCTTTTACCAAAAGGATGCCTGATGATAAGTAAGATCTTTAAATAAAGGTGATGGAATTTTGCTTGTATGCTTTCGTTATCGTTTTACATGTTTCAAACTGATATTCCCATCCAGTTAAGTACCCCGGTCACAAGCTTTGTTCCAGCCTGTCATTGTTGATAGTTTGTGACTGACAGACACATGCGCAGTAACAAAATACCGTTCCAACCGTACAACTGACAAGTTTGCAACTACTGGTTAGGTTTTCCAGCACGTACTGTTCGACTATCACAAACTAGTTGCTGACAGTCACAACAGTTCGAACTTTTTCTGCTGACTAGAGATGCTTTCCTTTTACGTGCACAAAAAGAGTATTTATTTTTAGTTATTTTTATTTTATGACTTGTTTTATGATTATGAAGATTAATAATTTTTAAAAATCTGCTGTGGCCAGCACAATACCTTCGGTCAATCGTATGTATTATGTATAAATTCCATACATAAATTTTCTTGCAAAATATTCTAAATTTCCAGTAAAATTATTTAATAAACAAACTATGCAAATTGCACTTGACACTGCCATCTTCTTTAGTTTTTCCCATTCGTTAGGGTTCGCTATTTTTTTATTTTCTTCTTCTACTAATTTCTGTTTTACGTGTCGTTCTCATTCAGTTCCTTTTCTCTCAAGTCTTCCGCAATACAGTCATTCCGTCTTATCTTTGGTCTTCCTCTGTTTCATCAACCCTCTATTACTGAACTATTCATTCTTCTTCCAACATATTCTATACCGTGTGTCTGTCGTAAAGGTGTACATAGGAGATTAACATGGGAAATTAGTTTTTTGCAATTCCCTGCACACGTAATTATTTTAAGCAAAAACGTGTCAAATAAAAGTTTTAGGGCATAAAATTCTGCATCTAAATCAGTAACGACAGAAATTAAATATGAAAATGTCGAAAATCACATTGAAAATATCGATAGCCATGGAATTAAACAAAAAAATAAATAAAAGCTTGACGTTTTATTTGTCAAATAAGTTATTTGACGTTTCTGACAATTTGATTTTGTCTCTGGTTTTGTTTTCTGATATTATTAAAAAATGAATATTTATACTAATGAAGAGCGTGTTTTGATAATAAAATGTTTTTATGGAGGTAATGTTACCGCAAAGTGCGTGATTTATTTTCCGTTAAGTTTATGGATCGGCCGATTCCCAGTACAACTACAATTGCTAAATTGGTGACAAAATTTGAAAAGACTGCAGTGTGTCTTCAAAAAATACACGTGAGCCGCATTATCAGAATGTAGGACGAGCAGAAGAACGTGCCTTGCTGGAAGAAAGAGTGTTAGGAATGATAAGTGTAAACCCCTTCTGTAGTACTAGATGTATTGGAAATGAGTTGGGAGTTCATCACAGCATCATACATAATATTTAAAAAAAAAATTCGTACTATTCTTATAAAATGCAGTGTCACCAAGAACTTTTCCCATACGATGAAGAAAGTAGAAGAGTGTTTTGCGAAGATATGCAGAACCGGGCTAATAATGATCAAACTTTTTTATCGTCCATTTGTTTTACAGACGAATGCACTTTCATGTTAAATAATGAACCCAATACCCAAAATACACGTTGTTGGGCAACAGAAAATCCTAGAATTAGTATTTCAACAAGGACACAATATCCCCAGAAAGTTAATATGTGGGCTGGAATTTTAGGTCACCACATAATTGGTCCTGCAATAGACGATGTTGTGCGCCCAGATCGAGAGGTATGGTTCTAACACGATGGATGTCCTGCACACTATGGTAGAAACGTTAGGAATATTTGGATCTGGCATTTCCTGGGCGCTGGATTGGACGAGAGGGTATTATTAACTGGCCTGCTAGATCTCCAGATCTTGCTCCATGTGACTTTTTTTTATGGGGTCACTTAAAAAATCAAATTTATAAACAAAGCCACGAAAACATAAATGATCTGAGAGATGCCATATTTAATGAATGTTATCGTATAACTCAGCGGCAACTATTTAATGTACAAAGGTCGTTTTACAATAGATTAGGTTATTGTCTTGTCCAAAATGGTGCTACATTTGAATATTTATTGTAACTATTATCTTTAAATTATAATTACTTGTTATTCGTTTACTAATTATAAAACTTTTCTTGCTTGAAAATATTGTTAGAAAATATTAAATTTTTTATAAATTCATATTATTTAAACAAAACTGTATTTTTTAACTTTATTTATTAATCTAATATTTCTGTTATTGTCATACTAAACGATATTTGTCCAAATCAGATTGTTAGAAATGTCAAATAAGTTAACTTACGTTGTGACAGATAAAACGTCAAGCATTTATTTATTTTTTGTTCAGTTCCATGGCTATCGATATTTTCAACTTAATTTTCGACATTTTCATATTTAATTTCTGTCGTTAAAAAGCATGTAAAAGTAATTCTATTTATTGATTTAGATGTAGAATTTTATGCCCTAAAACTTTTATTTGACGCGTTTTTGCTTAAAATAATTAGGTGAGCAGGGAATTGCAAAAAACTGATTTCCCATGTTAATCTCCTATGTACACCTTTAAGATAGACACACGGTATATCTCCTCATGACGTGTTAAAATCAATGTAATCGTCTCTTTGTATCTTTCTAGTAACTTGTAACACTAGAGTTATTTCCTTACCTTATCTTTCCGTGTCTTCCCCAACATCTACCATAACATCCTCATCTCTGCCACATTCATTTACTTTTTATTGATACTGACATCTGTCAATTTGAATTATCTGAATATATTAGCAATTTTCATGGTTAGCATAGCTGGCTGATTTATGAAATTTATCTTGATAATTCTTTAACTCTACTCGTATCTCTATTGAATATAAAGTATAAAATGCAATCAAATCGTATAGAAAATAATATATTCTTTATGTTATAATAACGTTTAATGTTAATAAATCATATTTAACTGTTAAATCTTCAAATGAGGCTACTTCCGGTGGACCAATTATAATCAAAATCTAATCACTTGTTCTTCTGGATGTAAACTTGAGGAATACGAAAAAAATTTAATTTTTGGAATCGTGGTATGGAAGTTATTCGATCCGAAACTTTCGTCACTCACAGACACACACAGACACACACACAGACACACACACACAGACACACACACACACACACACACAGACACACAGACACACACACAGACACACACACAAAGACACACACAGACACACACACACACACACACACACACACACGCGCGCAAGTGACAAGTTCTAGTAATTTCTGTTTCAAGAATAATTTTTGACTACTTGTCAGTTTTCCAATATTACTAGTGAATTTTTACAAGTTGACAAGTTTGAAACCATAGTTTCATAGTGAATGTAATATGCAGCCACCTTTGCATTAAATATATATTTTTAATCACATTAAAAAGTATGCGTTTTAAAATAATTTAATTTATTTTTGTCCACATTTTGACATTCAACCCTTGCAATCAAAGAAAGTTAAGCAGGCAAAATTACAATTAATTGTAATTATATTTAATATGGCAAAAAATTCTATTAAATTGGCGTTTCTTCGCGAAATTAAGGAACATAAATACATCCTATTTGGCGCTTTTTCCACAAATTTAACAAAAAATATGAAATGTGAAAAATGGAAATTAATCCATGAATTTGCTGTTTCGCACGCATTAATTTCAAATGAGAAGGACTGGCAATATTGCAGGGATACATTATGGCCAAATTTAAGAAAAAGGACACTAGTAAATGCTTTTGTTACGGTCTCACTTTGCAGTATAATAAACCATTTTCTTAATTTATTTCAACAAACTCAGTTTCATATTTTCTTTTAAAAATTTAATTAGATTAATTAATTTTTTAATATTGGAATAATTGCTCTCTTTTAAATATTACTATTGAAAAGTATTAAATTACGAAGTAGTTGCTAAACATACTTTTTTATATTTAATGTTCAGGCTAAAGTGGATAATGCAAAGAAAACTGGCTCCGCAGGAGCAACAGATTCTACAGTGGTAATTTACAAGTGTAGAAGTTTTATGAAACAGGGCCCAGGTGTGATCAGTTCACTCGAAAATAATCTGAGTGCTTTGGGGGGGGGGGGGGGGGGGGTAGGGCGAGGTAAGCGTGTAGATGAGAGCAGTCTATCCGCTTACCTCATCCCGTGATTGTTTCTGTTATTTGATTTTGACGTTTTGTTAGACTAACGGTATTTTGTTTTTTATTTATTAATCAGCATTAACATAAAACACGACATAAAAGAAAAATAACGTGTCAAAATCATTCGCTGACAGATCGACAAGCATCCCTTGTTCCTTTCATTTTGTTCAAGGGGTATTGCGGATCAGTTCAGTTCAGTGCTATTCACCTTTTTTGTTCATGTAAAAGGAAAGCATCGTAAGAGTCAAAGCCTGCGTAATTATTGCAAATTCAGTGTTCGTTGTCATATTTTCCATCTGTCAAGGGAAGATGGAATTTATATTTATTAGATAACAATTAAACAAACATATTTCATGTTATTATGTGTTTCTTATAACATAATCTTATTTTATTAGAAAAATAAGCGACGAAGACATTTGTTTGTTGTTAAATAATTTATTTACTTTTCAGATTAGCTAGCTTGTATGCAACAAATACTCACGTTGGTACCGTCATTGTCTCATTCAGGGTTCCAACACTGTGGTGTTTCAAACTTGTCAGTTAACTAGTTACGCAAGCGCATTAAAAAAATCTGATACATGTTGCAAACTTTTTCAAAATTACCGACTGGCACAAAGCTAGTAACAAATCATTATTATTCATTTTTAAAATACTTACTTCGACAAAAGTAAATTCATTTAGTGCACTACTTTTCATTCTCTTTGTATAGATTTAGTCTGCAATTAACCTGTCCAACAAAGAACTTTATTAATATTTTAACAATCTCTTTGTAAACTGGTTGAACATAACAATAGTTTTATTCTGTATTTGAACAGTTCACTAGAAATGAAGAATTAAACTCGTAAACTTTTCTCACTTAAAAGTATATTTGAATTGAAGAAAAAAGTGAATTTACTTAAGTGTTACTTTTTAAATGAGTAATAATTATTATAATTGTCTGTGATTCAAAATTGAAATTTATCTCGCTGTGCAGAGGATGTCGATATGGATCGGGTCTTCAAGCTCCCCACATCAACATTTATTGGTGGGAAAGAAACTCATCTTCCTTTACGCGAAATCTTGAAACGACTTGAAGAAATCTACTGTCAACACATCGGAGTTGAATACATGTTCATCAACTCTTTGGAGCAATGCAACTGGATACGTAATAAAATGGAGAACCCGGACCGGGAAAAGTTAAGCCCCGATCAGAAACGTTTACTTTTGGCACGTATTACTAGATCCCATGGGTTCGAAGCTTTCCTTGCCAAGAAATATTCATCGGAAAAACGATTCGGTTTGGAAGGATGTGAAATTCTTATCCCTGCTATGAAGCAAGTCATTGATGTCAGTACTGAACTTGGAGTTGAGTCCATCATCATGGGCATGCCGCATAGAGGAAGATTGAACGTACTAGCTAACGTTTGCCGCAAACCTCTTCGTGATATTTTCACCCAGTTTGCTGGTTTAGCCGCCACAGATGAAGGATCTGGAGATGTCAAATACCATCTTGGAACATACATTGAAAGACTTAACAGAGTTACAAATAAAAATATTAGATTAGCTGTTTGCGCCAATCCTAGTCATCTTGAAAGTGTCTGCCCTGTAGTCCAAGGCAAAACAAGAGCTGAACAATTTTACAGGGGTGACGAATTTGGGAAGAAAGTGATGTCAATGCTGCTCCACGGAGATGCTTCATTTTCTGGTCAAGGTATTGTATTTGAAACAATGCATCTGTCAGATTTACCAGATTATACAACCCACGGTACTATTCATATTGTTGTGAACAACCAAATCGGCTTTACAACTGATCCACGCTTCAGCAGATCTTCTTCTTACTGCACCGATGTAGCTAAAGTTGTAAACGCGCCTATCTTCCATGTAAATGCCGATGATCCTGAAGCTGTAATGCACGTTTGCAACATCGCTGCTCAATGGCGTGCCACCTTCCACAAAGATGTCGTTATTGACTTGGTTTGCTATCGCAAAAACGGACACAACGAAATTGATGAACCCATGTTCACTCAACCTACGATGTATAAGATCATCAAGAAGACTCCTCCTTTGATTGAAAAGTACTCGAAGAAACTTATTTCTGAAAAAGTTGTGACAGAAGCAGAAGTTAAAGATGTTGTAGACAAATACGACAAAATTTGCGAAGATGAATATAGTCGTGCTAAACAAGAAACCCATATTAAATACAAGGATTGGTTGGAAAGTCATTGGTCTGGCTTCTTCGAAGGCAAAGACCCTCTGAAAGTTGCTCCAACTGGTGTCAAGGAAGAAACTTTACTCCATATTGGTAAACGCTTTTCTAGTCCACCCCCAAACGCGTCTGATTTCGTCATCCATAAGGGTATAGAGCGTATTTTGAAAGCCCGTATGGAAATGGTGAACGCCCGCCAAGTTGATTGGGCTTTAGGCGAGGCTATGGCTTATGGAACCCTGTTAAAAGAAGGAATCCACGTTCGTATTTCTGGCCAAGACGTCGAAAGAGGCACATTTTCTCACCGACACCATGTTTTGCACCACCAAACCGTAGACAAAGCCACTTATAGACCTATGTCCAACTTGTACCCTGATCAAGCTCCTTACACCATTTGTAATAGTTCTTTATCTGAATTTGCTGTGCTTGGATTCGAACATGGTTATTCCTTGACCAATCCGAATGCTTTGGTTATGTGGGAAGCTCAATTTGGAGACTTTAATAATGGAGCTCAGACCGTTATCGATCAGTTCGTTGCTTCTGGTCAGAGCAAGTGGGTTAGGCAGTCGGGAATGGTTTTATCTCTTCCTCATGGTATGGAAGGTATGGGTCCAGAGCACTCCAGCGCCAGAATGGAACGTTTCTTGGAGATGTGCCAGGAGGACTCAGAATATTTCCCTCCAGAAAGTGAAGAATTCGCTACTCGTCAGCTCCACGATTGTAATTGGATTATTGCTAACTGCACCACTCCTGCGAACTTCTTCCATCTGATTAGACGTCAAATAGCGATGCCTTTCCGCAAACCTTTAGTGCATATGGCGCCCAAATCATTGTTGCGTCATCCTGAATGTCGTTCATCTTTCGATCTGATGCTTGAAGGTACAAGTTTCCAGCGTGTTATCCCAGATGATGGACCGGCAGCTCAAGGTGGTCCTAATGTCAAGAAACTCATTTTCTGCTGCGGAAAAGTTTACTATGACATCAGAGCTGCTAGAGATAAGGCTAATCTCACTAAGGACATCGCTATAAGCAGAATAGAACAGGTAAGTGAAAATATTCTAATTTTGTCTATAACCGTCTGGTCGTGAATATGGGAACCAGCGTTCGATCCCTATTAGTGATGTGCCATTTGCAAGTTTCAAGCTTTAGATTTCATGAAACAAAAGCTATAATGCACATACGCCGTGCACCTCTCTAGACTTGCTCAAATCAATATGCAAGCACTTATCGTCGTATAAGTGTAACGTTTTAATAGGAAGATATGCTCGGTAAATCTACATGTTGAACATAAATTTTGTTGATTATAAAATTCAGTGCAGTTTAAGTGTATTTGTGTCATTTCATTGAAATTTATAGTGAGACATTTTGTGAAACTTTCAAAAAACAAGTTTCTGAAATTTGCATATCACTAATCCCGACCGACGCCAAAATTATTTCAAATTTTAAATAGTACAAAAATTGCCCCTGTGGTGTACTTTCCTTGCAAGCAATAAGTGCCCGTGAGGTGACGCTGGTAAA